>OX104065.1:110871109-111025319 GCA_944474145.2 Dicrocoelium dendriticum
AATGGATGGGCTAGAGTCAACAGTGATGTACATGGATGCTCGCTTTCGGTTAGTATCCGGTATGTGAGAGTAAGATCTCCGCGAAGCCGTCGGTATTCTAATGAGAACACACCGAGTACACGAAGACGCATTTCGTAACTTATACCGGATAGTCCACGCGTTGCCTTTGTGGCTCTTCTTTGGGGCTGTTCCAAGAGGCGGATGTCTCGTTTTAACCATGGACACCAGGCCTGAATTGCATATTCAACATGAGGACGAATGTAGGAGTTAATCAACAATGGTACTAGCCGTCGCTCAAAAGTGCCGAGAGCTCGCCTCAAAAGTCTCAAGTTCAAGTTCGCCACACTTGCTGCTTTCGAACATTGGAGCGAATTTCCAAGACTCTCTTGCACGATTATACCTAGGTCGCGTTCACTAGTCACGTGTTGCATGACGTGTTGCCCCAAAAGGTATGTGTTGACGAAGCTGTTGTGCACCGTCAGCAGGTGGCACTTTGCAGGGTTCAGTGGGAGCTGGTTCTTTTCTGCCCATTCGTTAATCCGGGTCAGATCTTCCTGGAGGTAGACACGGTCGGATGCTGAGCGAATTGCTCTCCATATTTTAGCATCGTCTGCAAATATTTGCATTGGAGATAGAATGTCTGCTGGAAGGTCATTAATGTAGACTAAAAATAGTAGCGGGCCGAGGACGGATCCTTGTGGAACACCACTGGAGACGTAAAGGCTTTCGGAATAGGTGTCGGCTACTCTTACCTTGATTGCTCTGTCGTGTAAGTAGTCTTCCAACCAGGTGAGCAGGGAACCGTTGATACCGTAGGCAGCAAGCTTTTGGAGGAGAAAGAAGTGATTGACCCTGTCGAATGCTTTAGAAAAATCCAGGTATATCACATCTATGGGCACTCCTTCATCAGCCGCCCTGGTCCATAAGTCCCGAGTAATCAGCAAATTGGTGAGACAAGATCGTCTGCGTCGGAAACCATGTTGGGCATTAGAAATTATCTGTTGACTTTCAAAGTATCGCGTCAGTTCATCTGCGATTACCGATTCCATAACTTTTGACAAAACAGGAAGGAGAGTAATAGGTCGGTAGTTAGCAGGATCCGAGCGCTTACCTCCTTTATATATTGGAGTGATAATTCCATTTTTCCACTCAGATGGGAGTGTATGGGAGTTAAGCAGACACTGGAAAAGGTTGCAAGTGGTGTTGCTATGGTGGGAGCAAGGGTTTTAGTACTTTTGGGCAGATCATGTCGATTCCAGGGCACTGTACTCCCGGAGAGACTGTAGTTTGCTTGCAACAGCTGCTGGAGTAAAGGTGACGCTGGATAAGCCAACGACATTTGTTGGGAGTTGATAGGGCGAAGGTTCCATGACATTTGTAGCTACCGAGCCAAACTGCAAGAGTAGAGCATTCGCGGCATCCACAGCAGTAGTTGTTAGGCCACTGGCCGTCCTGAGTGGTGGTATTCCGGGCTTAACCTTTCTTTTGCCATTCACAAATCTGTATAGCAGTTTGGTGTTACTCGTAAATTTCAGCACCATATTCTCCTGCCATTCGTACTTATCGACTCTAATGAGTGACGTGCAGTAGTTTCTGATGACTTTGTAATCCTGCCATGTGATATCACATGGGCTTAGCAAATGTTGCCTCCAGATTTCATCTCTTCTGTTGATCCATTTACGTGTTCTGCTCCGGATCCACGTATTGGTCCGGCGCGATGCTCGTAATGGTACAACCTTCGATGCTGATTGTATGACCCAGTTAATTTTGTCTTTCAATTCATTCCACGCGTCATTCGCTGAGCTGTGCGTCTGTAGGTCCCAGTCAACGGTTGCTGCTAAGCTGCGCAGCTTATAATAGTCCGTAATAGTGCGTTGAGTCTCTCTTTCTTTAGCAACAATACTGGCATAACATACATAACCAAATGTTAGGACTGAATGGTCGCTACGGCCCAGTGGAGGATCGTATGCTACTGACTCAACCATCAACTCTTCATTAGTCAGGATTAAGTCCAGGAGTGATGGCTTGTTTGAACCGCGATGTCTGGTTGGTCGATGCACATGGTTATACAAAACTGCCATATCCATGAATTCGAGGAGTTTCGATTTAAATGATGGCCCATTAGGGGACACTGATGCTATTGAAGGAACATTAAAGTCACCCATTATAAGATGCTGTGGTACAGATATTGTGCCATTGGAATCATGGCTGAATAGGAAAACAGTATTCATAATGATAAAATAGCAATAACAACGAACGTTTTTTTGTCTCTTTTACCACTCAACGTTTTTGAATCTTCTTTTCAGTTCATACTTTTTTAGGAGAATGAAGAAGGGATACCCGAACACACCGATGCACACGTCCGCAATGGACGTCGATCTTTGGCGATGGGTTCCAAGGTCTTCAACCAGTAATTATCCGCATCTCTCGGACCCCAACCAGGTAGTCGACAACAACCGGCCGAGGCCAACTGTTTCGTCAGCTTTTTCATGCGACTTCTCCATGTTGTAGGCTGTCATCCAGACCGTCTCTTCCAGCCATGTTCATCAACCGCAAACAACGCACGACGCGGGTAACGCTGGACAGGCCTGCGCAATACGTGTCCTAACCACCGTAGTTGCTGCAATGAATACTGAATACTGGTTAGAAGCAGCGAGTAGAGCTTGCTCTGTGTAGCTGCATCGGTCGTCACTCATGGACAAATACCCGTTATATTGTGTTCCGCTCGATATATTTTGCGTCGGCAAAGTGTTTGTCCAGGAAATTCTTAAATTCTGACACTGACTTTGCCTCCACTACATGCTGTGGCAGGTTGTTCCATACATTCACCACTCTGCGTTCGAAACAGAGTTGGTGATTGACCCGTTTCAACTCCGGTACGACAAGCTTATACCGGTGTCCTCGTGTGCTGCTTGGTTTGCGCAGATGAAGCAGCGGTTTCAACATGGGGTAATCACCCAGACGTAATATCCGGTGAGTCATGATGAGGTCAACCCTCATTCGAAGATAAGCTAGGGTGTACAGCCCTAGTTTCTTACACCGGTCTTCGTATGGCACACCACGTAAGTTGGGAATCAGCCTGGTTGCTACATGCTGCACTCGCTCAATCTTTTCTACCTCACCCCGCGTGATAGGACAATACGCGAGAGAGCCATACTCCAGCATTGGTCGTATTATTGAGACGAAGAGGCGAGAGGCAATCTCTTCGGACCAAGTGCTGAAGCTGCGCCTAAGCGCCCAAAGCATACGAAGGCCGTTTTGGTAAATCCTATTCGTATTGTCCATGGTCGTTAGGTCGTAGCGTGAGACTACACCGAGGTCGCGCACAAAAGGCGCGGGATGCAACGGTTGACCAGCCACCGTGTATGTTCGACTGTGCTCGCACTTACCCAGCCTCATGAATTGCGACTTGACCGGTGAGATGAGCTCCTCGAGCGAGTGGCTTCCACGCCCCAAGACACGCTGTCTAACTTCCACATTGCTTACGTGGTGCTGCCACCACACATGTGCAATGGACCGCAGACAGCGGTGCTCGAAGACGAATAGCCTGCTCAAGTCATCTTTACGAATGGGCTAGGTCTCGCATCCGTAAAACAGTACAGTACGAACAATTGCACAATAGACCCTCCCTTTGATGGAAAGACGAATGTCGTGGCGACGTCACAAGTGCCTCAGCCTAGCAAAAGGCGAGACGTGCTCTCGAGATGCGCATCGAAATCTCGTCTCCAACAGCGCCGCCAGCAATAATGCAACTTCCCAGGTAGACAGCTCTCCACAACCTCTAGTGTCTCACCAGCAAGAATGAGTGCAGGCAGAGGCACCTGCCAGTCTTGGAAGAGAGCCTTGCATTTGGATGGCGAAAACTGCATACCATACTTTGATGCTTCAATCGCCAAGCGGTTTAGTGGAAGTTGGACGACGTGTGGATCGTCATCCAGCAAGGCGAAATCATCAGCATAACCCAAATCAACAACTCGACTACCTGGAAGGAGCTTAACGCCAGCGTTCAACGAATCGCCTAAAGTGTTCTTCAAGACATCCTCGATGGCAAAGTTGAATAGGAACGGTGAGAAAGGGCATCCTTGTCGGACTCTACTGGAGACCACAAAGGTAGCCAAAGCTTGCCATAAGCTCAACCCTGCTCGAGGTCAGACAATGAAATGAAATGTGTCAGCTTATACGCCGTAACGGCGCTTCGCTGCCGCGCGATCACCACCAGTCGTGCGCGGGCTGAGTATACCGCGAGGACGCCCACCCCTACGCGGGTTCGAACCGGTGACCTTATGGTTGCAAAGCAAACGTGCAGACCACTCGGCCACCGGCCGACAGGTCAGACAATAGAGAGAGCACAATATGGAGACAGACCTCTCGGGGACGCCGTTCCTTAGTAGGCAGTGCCACAGTACCGTACGATCGACAGAATCGAAGGCTGCACGGATATCCAGGAACACAGCAACCGTTGGCCTCTGACACACATGGCGGAACTCGAGGATCTGGCGAAGTGTGAAGATTTGATCGATGCAACCGCGACCAGGCTGAAACCCAGCTTGTTCTTCTCGTTGCAACGATTCGCGCGTTTTGGATAGCCCGCGGAGTATGATGGACACCAGCAGCTTGCAAACGACGAGGACTAAGCTTATGCCTCTGTAGTAGGAGCAGATTGTGCGCAGACCCTTGTTGGATTCACCCCAAAGATGATGGAACTTTCTCTTTCGACCAAATTTGCGAGAACAAAGCGGTGAGTTCTCGGACCAGCGAAGCGCCTCCATCTTTAAATAGAGATGGAGGAAGACCATCAGGGCCGGGGGCTTTGTAACGCTTAATGTGGCGGAGCTCCTGCTCCAGTTCCTGGTAAGAAGGGGGATCTGTGGGGGTAGACCACTCGGCCCCAGCGCGAGCGCCAGAGGTAGCAGATGGAGCTGGGGGCCAACAAAACTGCGAGCCAAAATATTTGGTCCATTGCTCTAACCGTCGTTGAAAATTGGTGGTTTAGGTGCCATCCTCTTCGCATATTGTTTCACTTATACCAGATCGAACACCTACGGTGACTCGAATGAGATGGAAAAGTTTTCTGGTATTACCAGAGAGACTAGGAATCTCCGTCTCCCTAGCACGTTCCCACCACCACGCTTCACGGTTCATTTGCAGACCTGTGTAACTCTCGACCAAGGGATTGGCGTTCTTTACTGTGTCTGGAATCCGACGGGATCAATCGGCGTTTTTCCATCAGCGACAAGGAGACGGCGGAAATCCAATGCTTCGGTGGGTGACGAGTAACTCCACAAGTGTCGATACTGGTGAGAACTAAAGCATCTTTGATCTGCGCCCACTGCGAATTGAGATCACCTTCAATAGTTGAGCCAAGCAAGGTTGACAGTGAGGCTTAGTACCTGGTTAAAATCGCAGGGTTTTGTAGATTTGCGACGTCCGATCGGTATTGAGCGCGCTTAGGTGATCCTCCGAAACGCATGCAAATCTTAGCACGAATCAGTGCGTGATCGGAGTCTGGATAAGTTGACCAGTACGATCGGCAGTCCGTTACGCTTCCGCGCCATCTGTAGCTGGTTGCTATGGGGTCAACCTGGGAGTACTCTTGCGTTTGTGAGGGCGGGCGCCAGGTAGCAGTGTCTCCCCGAGCACCGAAAACTAGTGCTCGAAAGATACAAGCGATGATCAGAGCAAAGGGCAGGCAATCTGTCTCCATTGTCTGTTCGCTTGCCACCGAGACCAAAACTACCCCCAAGGTGGTGTTCGCTTGGTGGAAGACGGCCAACCCGTGCGTTAAAGTCTCCGGCAAGAATGACTATATCAGTTCTTTTGGGGGAACGCAGAAGTTCATGTAGTTGCTGGTAAAAGCAATCTTTAACTGCCTCCGGGCTGCAGTCTGTAGGGGCGTAGGCGGAGACGACAAACAAGGCACGCTTAACGTCTCGACGCCTACTTACGTTACATGAACCTCGTGGTCTGACTGCACATAGCCGACTGTTGACTGGGATCCAGTCAAGCAGCGCTGATTCAGCCCTGACACTCAGTGCAACCCCAACACCAGCTTGGCCAGTGGCGGCAGCTTCTGGGTCTCCGGAAAGCCGCATGTGGTATTTGGCGTCAGGGTTTACCGGAGAGGCCATTCTGATGACGGCGCTAGAGTCTTGTAATCTGGTCTCTGAAAGGCAACAGATGTCTATCGAAAGCGTTTCAAGAAGAAGAAGCTTACAAAACCGAAGCCACCATGGTTGGACTCAGTCGCAATCAGCTAATGAATAGACGGGCAAGATGCTGGCGGATTTACCAGACAATTCTCTCACAATATACCTTTTGACGTTATCGCGAAGCGCGGAATGCTTGCAAGAGTCATTTATGAGCTACTAGACTTATCTATGAGATGTAGCGGGCTAACTCAGCCTCAGCGAATCCCAAACGATTCTTCGCCTACGTCTAAAGGCTTAGTAACGTTGACTCATCTATCCCAGTGTTATTAGGCAGCGACGGCGCCACTGCCAACACTTATCGCGATAAAGCCTGTCTACTCAGTGCGCAGTATGCCGGAACTTTTGTTCGGGATGAGCAGTTGCCGCATGTTGACTTAGCGATGAGAGTCCTACAGGACTTCTGTTTAACAGATGCCTCAATTTCGGAAGCTCAATTTCTCCCTCTTCTTCAGGGGCTAAATCCGCTGGGATGGATGATATTCACCTAAAGCTTTTGTACGAACTCGCAGGCGCGCTATGTGGCCCAGTGACGGGTTTGTTTCAGTTGTCGCTTCGCAGCTGCTCCTTTCCCAAGGACTGGATGGATGCTATCGTCTGCCCGATTTTTAAAAGCGCTAGAAGCATCTCCCTGCTTATCGGAGATCCGCCTGCAAGACTCGAGCTCTGTGCTCACTCTGCGATTCCCTTTTGGTGACTCTAGCAGTATTTTCTCATTGCGCCTATCCGGTGACGATGTAGCTTCGAGCACCGGCCAAGCTGGTAGCATTGCCGTGAGTCCCCGGGTTGAAGCTGCTCTGATTCATTGGATTCTAATCAGTAGCCGGATGGGTGCTGTCCGATTGGTTGGCTTTTTCAAAGCCTCGAAGTCGCGCGGGACTAATAGGTGTCTATTCATCATCGCTGCATTCGCGCCCACAAACTGTAGCGATGATTCGGTGAAGAATGACTTCTACCGCTAACTGACCCAACTTTTTCGCCACAAAAGAAGCACGGACACTGTTATGCTGGCTGGGGATCTGAACGCACAAGTTGGAGACTTGTCCACTGATGAAATGCATCTGGGCGGTCAGCACGGTGTAGGCTCCCGTAATGATAAGGGTGAGCGGTTGCTTCATTTGTGTGATGATGCTTGCTTATTTATTGCGCTATTGACGAAGTCATGGAGATTGCACTTACAGGACATGACTTGGAAGGTGACTTGTCGCCCACCAGCCTTGGACGCAGATCGATCACATTGCTATCAGTTACTGCTGGAGCGGCTGAATCCAGAACTGTCGCTCGATTTGGGACACATGTGTGGACACTGATCATGCACTTATATGTGCTGACATGCGGATGCGTTTTGGCGGACGCCCACGACGACGTGACCGCATTGACACGAGCCAACTGACAAAGCCAGCTCTTCTGAATGCGTATCAAAGTACGCTGACATGCGAGTTGAGTAAGCGCTCACTGGAGACAATTGATGGTCACTGGTCACATGTTCACCAGACCTTACTAACAGCAGGCAAATCCTCATGTGGTATATCTAATAGCCAACAAAGATATTAGGTCTCTTCGCAGTCTCTAGAACTTATCGAGGCTCGCCTGTCCTGTCACAAGTCGGACCTGATGGGTTGGAGCGTGTGATTGCTTACGGAAGTAGATATCTGAGCAAACACTAACGTAATTATTGCACAACACTCAAGGAGATGTTGGCTTTGGTGGCATACACAGAGCATTCTCGCCATTTCCTTTTGGGGCGGCGTTTCGTTATTCGCACGGACGACCATTCGCTTAAGTGGCTACAAAACTTTAGGGCCCTTAAAGGGCAGGTCGCCCACTGGCAAGAACAACTTCAAGAACATGATTTTGCATTTGTGCATAGATCCGGCAGACAGCATGCTAACGCGGACGTTCTGTCACGACGCAACGGCAAACACATCGTCGATTGTCCCTCGTGTTCTGATCACCACGTAGACATAGTGTCGCTTGACACTTCCACTTTTGCTGAGTGGTCGGATCTCCAAAGGAACGACCCGGAACTCAAGCTTATTTATGAAAGGCTATCCAACAATGGAATCAAACCTACGAAAGCGGAGATGGCAGGCTTAAGTTGGAGGTTCATTGCCTGTGGTCAGTATGGCAACGCCTCGAAATTCATGCTGAAATCTTGTACTATCAATGCGAGCTGAATTATTCCAAACGAATCATTGTTCCCCAATCCAAGATCGCTTTCGTGTTGCGCCAAATACATACCGAATTAGGACACCCCGGGCAGAGAAAAATGGATGAGGCTGTTGGACAGCGCTTCTGGTGGCCAGACCAGCGCAGAGATGTGGTTAACTTCTGTAGCGCTTGTCAGGAATGTCTTCGAGCAAAACCGTCTCAGAGGCCAAACCGCGCACCGCTACAACCCATCCTCACCGGGTACCCAAACCAAACAGTTGCAGTAGACATTATGGGACCCCTACCCCAAACAGACCGTGGTAACCGCTACATTCTTATCCTGGTCGACCATTTCACGAAGTGGTGCGCGGCCACTCCTATTCCCTACAGCGGCGCAACTGTAGTGGCACATGCGATCTTCGAGCAATTGGTTTCGCGTTGGGGCGCCCCAGAGCAGTTGTATTCTGACCGAGGTTCGAATTTCGAGAGCACTGTGTTTCTGAGCTATGCCATCTTCTTGGTATTCGTAAAACGCGCACTACTGCTTACCTCCCGCAAGGAAATGGCGGAGTTGAACGCGCAAATCGATCGTTAAAGGCTCTGCTAAAAGCGTTCACGGACGAATACAGCATACTGGAGTGGGACCGCGCGCTACCACATTTTTTGCTAGCATACCGTTCCACCTTTCATTCTTCGACATCCCACTCGCTACATTATATGATCACTGAGCGTGAGATACGTCTGCCGTTCGATTTGATCGTACAGCGACTGGCGCCAGATTCGCTGCTAGCCACAGAGCATGCCAAGAGGGTACGCAGCGATCTAATTCGTGCGAACCAACTCGCAAGGAACTGCTTGTCCAGCGCCCAACGTCACCAAAAAGACTACTACGATTGACGGGTCGAAGGCTTACCGCTACAACCTGGACAGTTAGTCTACTTGCATGCACCGGTGCCCCCACCGGGACTTCCCTCGAAACTGCGCAAGGAATGAGCAAGACCGTCCACTGTTGAGGAAATGTATAATGATCATACCTACCGTATCACGGATAACACTCAAGATCCGAGACGTTTTTTGTGGCTCACTTTAACCGCCTGAAATCGGCGACTCTGGGTACCAACGACCCACGCGTCTCGCATGAGAACGAACCCTCAGTTCCAGAGTCCACCGAGTACGCGGAGATAGGTGATACGACGGCACCCGATCGGTGGACAGCAGGTGTTGAGGACAACACCTAAATCTAGAGGCAGTGTAGTCGCATCGCACTCACTTTAACCGCTCTCTTCATTCTCACTTTTTCTCTTATTTTTCAGATGCATATTGTGAGACCTCCAGCGCTAACAAAACCACCAACAGACAGTCGTGAACCATAAACTGCTTATCTCTTTTATCTCTTCGCTTGTATATTCTATATTGAGCCAGTATGAACGAGTTGGTGGGTAATAGACAGGTAGGCACAATGTCAATATGCACATCAAGCGCAGCCACACCGGGGATATCAAGAAACAGCCAATCCCTTGAAACGACAAGGTGTAACACAATAAATCGAACAATGCATACAGATACGGTGGTATAACTCTTCGCTAAATTAGCATATGAAATAAGTTGGTTAGCAACGAATGCACGAGAAGTAAAAAATGTCCACAAGTTACTTTAAAATGCTATAACCGCAACAAAGTTACCGAAGGTAAACGCAGTAAGCGTGAGCAACGTGCCCAGTTATTAGAAAATTACTCAGGTAGGCAGAACAAACCAAATAAAGTGGATTGGAATTTAGCCAGCTTAAAAAGACCTAGTTTAAGTGTAACTTGGTTTCGCCCAACCGCGGTGAAGAAGCATCAAGAATGCAACATCAGCCTCAGCTTGGGAAACAATATAAATATAATATACAATAATAGAACAATATAATAGAAGAATTATGATAGGGCAATTATATATAGAACAATTCAATACCTTAACCCATATTCTAAAAAATGTCCATAAAAAGGGTGCTAACGGAAATTGTTTACAACGCTCTTGTAAACGGCATAACTAAGTACAATAAAGCCTTCGAAAGTCGACCACCAAAAGGACTGGTCCAAAGTGGTCAACAGACAGAGATATCGATCAACGAAGTTTTCATTGTGAAAATTAAAACGGTCAACTTAGTGGTTTTCCCGATATAGAAGTGGTCAATTTCGGACGTTTTGCTGTATTTCTATGCCTAGATAAAGTTGACCGGTTTGAGAACAGAAAAACCTTCGGTCTTGTTCCGCAAGGATGAGCGGCTCCCTGCGTTCACAAAAAGCATAACGGCTGTGCTGACAATTTCAATTAAAACGAATTCATCAAATTGCATGATCCTAGCAGCAATGAAGTTGTCGGCTGAATATCGACAGCATCCGAATGAGGAAATCAAGATAGCAAATCGACTAAAGTACACTTCTGATTGCATTGGCTTCGATGCAGGGATAAAAAAATGACACAGACAGCATCACAAAATCGCCATTTCGGTCCAGAAGAACTGATTTGACTCTGAGTTCATCTGACAGTACGGTTTCAGCTCTAGAAACTCATTGTTGAGTAACGCAATCAGAGCCCAAGTGACGATTGGATGCAGCAACAGTACATACATGAAGCAGTAGTCCATTAGATGAAGTTTTGCAAGCCGACCACAATCAGTCCAAGAAGGCTGATCGTTCTGATCATACCAATGGCGTGTGCTTATGCAAGGGCAAAAAGGTAAGAATAGATTCGTCATTGCCATAGTCATCGTCACATGTTCTCACTAGCTGTCTAGATAGGTACATATGGACCGACAGACCGCCCACCTTGAAAGGAAGCAATCGACGCTGCACGCGTACTCAGTGCAGCGTCTCCCGGACCGCGCGACTCGTAACAGGCGATGTTCAAGAAGGCAGAACATTGTCCAAAGGGTGTGGGGTCATCACATCTCCTGCAAATGCAAACTCAGTTAATGCATTGTTTGAAGTTGATGTTTGCGCACAACTCAAAGATTGCGAGTGCCCGCAGTTCTACAGTATTCATGCACGTCCAATGGTCGTGTTGTGGCGATAGTGGTGCTGGTTACCATGGTGACAGTGGTGGCGAATCATGAGAATAAAAACAGTGGCCAAGTAAAGGTGACTAAGCTACCTTCAACAAGTAGTACGTTGATGAGATGCATCGCATTTAAAAAATGCGATGGAAAATCCGCGTCAAGCCAACGATCCTCAAGTGTTACTATAGTGCTCCACTAGTCAATAAGCTACCAGCACAAAGTGCAGATATTGCCGTACACTTAAAAATGCGATGTTAGCGTGAATTCGCATCAAAAATGAGAACAGCCACACGTATGATATTGTCCTCTACCAAGTCTCAAGCACTGATTATCCTCAGAATAGCCACACGTATGGTATCGTCCTGCCCGGTCTCAGGCATTGATTATCCTCAGACTAAAATAGTCTGGGGGTATGGAAAATGCCATGAATGTCCATACTTCTGATACGAAGGTGAGCGCAGAAACTCACAGAAACGTAGCACAATAGTTAAAATGAAAGCGTCGCCGAAACGCATGTACCGGGTGGATATGTGACTTGTAGGCACTTTAGGATGGCTTCCTTCGGTGGCCAGTTCCCAGACGGGCGCAACCAGGTAGGAGTTATGGCCTTCAAGCCTAACTAGAAGTCATAAGAGCGTGCAGAAACCAGGCTGTGAAGAGGAATTGAGCTAGTTTCGAGCCACAATTGCAGCATGAAGTCGAGCAACCAGCGATTTCGTTGCAATGGGCAAAAGTGCGCTGGAAGGTTGTCCACTTAGGCAAGACAACAGAACGAAAGGGATTATTACTGTCGCGCATGCAAACAACAGGGTTAAGAGTAGCCATGTGATGCCAGAGGTGCGTGATAGTCTCCACATCAGGACTACGACAGCAAACGCAGCAGAATGGTGCGAGCAACATGTGCACAACGCGTAGCACGAGCACTTGTAGCGATTGGCTATATTTGGAAAGGGGGACGGCATCGGGCCGTTGGAAGACGGCTGAGAGGTACGATACTCCAAGTGAGCAGTGAAACGGCTTCTGTTGTTTACATTAAAATAGTTAAGATAACAGCATCCATTTGCAATAAGATGTCAGCAGTACGCCGGTACGCAGTACCGACGCTACGCTGCCGTGCCACTATCACCAGTCGCCGGTGAGCTAAGCATACTGCGAGAGTCACTCGGTCCTCTCCGAAGGCTCGAACCCGAGCCCTCGGATTACAAGGCAGGCTTGTGATTCTCTAGACAACAAGCCGGCACTGCATCTCTTGGTATTAAATGATTGAAATCAGATGAAAAACTACGAGTAATCATGAGCGGCAGCTGATTGCTGATTGTTCCGACATTGACAACCTGACGGAAGCTGGTTATATTGGTCTTTCACGAGTGACACGGGAATTATTCACCATCGTAAAAGCTGGCATGCATAATGACTGAAAAAAGAACCAAGCAACTTACGTAGAAACTATTTCCATAGCAAACTACAATTCCACGCACAAATGCACTTCGTACTTCCTCAGTGATTCATCCATATATATATATATATATATATATATATATATATATATATATATATATGCGTTTGTATCAGTAAGGCATCTTCGGATCTCATTGAACATCGATGAAGCTGAGCGCAAACAAGATTATCCATTTTCAGCTTTTTTGTCAATCAGATAACGCGCGTTATCTTTTTTCTCCATTCCAGCCGCGAAATATGCCTGGCTCATTTCCACAACAGCTTATACCAGTCGAGTCTCTCTCTGAATATGATGTTCAGGAGATACTTCCAGATGGTCGAGAAATCCTTGAGAAGTGGGTGTTTTGCATTCTACTTTACATATTCACATAGACCTTTGACTCCAGCAGAGCACTTTCAGCAAGTGCTTAACCACATCGATTTCACCAAGTCCTACGATGATAGCGCTGGATCGGATGAAACGGAAATTCAAAGTAGGGCTTCAGAGCGCGCAGTGTCAAAAATGTGGAACAGTCTTCGAGAAGCTGTAAGGTTTGTTTTTGTCCTTTTTGCTATTTTTAGGATGGCCCTCACAGAAATACGTGCATTCGTAGATATACTTGCGGTGATCAAAGAGGAAAAATATCTTTCACTTTTCCCTATTTCCAACGACCCTCCAGAATTAAACCTTCCTCTTCTCTTTTCGGGCAAGAAAAGGGTAGGTAGCCCGGTGTTTATTTTGTCTTTACTGATTAGGCCCTGGCTTCGGCTGCTGAAGTTTTGCTGAAAGGGACAGAGAGGTTGCGCCGTCGTCACTCTGAACTGGCTGATGCCAGGTTGAGAGCTTCGACATCCTCAAGTGATCGCAAGAAAAACACCTTTCCCTCCGACAACTTTCATACGACATTGATGCAGTTGCGGCAAGAATGGAGGCTCAAGCTGCACCAAAATTCCGTTATTGGCGATGTTAGTTTACGGTCTATCGGATCACGTTTCCGAGAATCCGGTACTTTCGAAATTCGGGAATCTGACCTAATTGCTGATAAAATTGCCGGAAACAGTCTCACCCAACCAGAACCGGATGGTGGAGTGGAGGTAACTAATTCCTTTTCTCATCACGTTAATTACCACCACCAGCCGCGGCAACCCAATGATAGTCATCTGGCGTACACTTATGCCTTACTACCATTTAACCCATACTCCTGTAGTTCTCGTAACCCGAGTCCATTATCACCTGTGTCTTAATGACATCCAAGCCAATAAGCATTCATTACAAGCAACCGTGATCACGTGGCTACGGCTGCATAGCCACTAGGGATCTTTAGCACGGGGTTTCTCAAACCACAAGATCAGCCGTTAAGTGGAATTCAGCATGTAGTTGATAAGGAACGAGAAGCTATGTTTACTCACTAGATGTCTATATTTGGCACCTGTTTTCGATTCAGATACTCATCATCATCAACAGCAGTACATCAGCCATTTGAACTGATGCTTCGCTGCCATACAACCATGGTGACCTAAGAAATAAAGAATAATAAGAGGGAGAGAAGGGGGACTTACTTGAAAACCTTAATGCCCTAAGCAAACATCCAGGGTCAAGGCGCCTATACCTTGTGTTAACAACATACTGTCACAAACAGCTGGCTATCGTACAACGATAAGGTGGCATCGGCGAGACAGCTTCCTTGTGGCTTTCACTGCCCCGCGTCATAATCAGCGATTACCCCGCAGATAACAGCACCAAACACACTTTAAACAGGCAATCCGGCTAGGAGACGACAGCAGACGCGCCACTGGTGTCGGTTACGAGCCATGTCCTGTGAAGTCTAGCCAAGTACAAGGTGAGTCACGTGGACTCCAGCCCGGAAGACGAGACGTACCAACGGCACCTAGTTTGGTCGTCAGTGACTTCATTTCCAGCTGCCAAATCAACTTCTGTCTACCTCGAGCCTTGCACCACCCTACACCTGGCAGACTAAACAAGACCCTCCTAGGTAAGCGGTGACCAGGCATACGTAACACATGCCCAAGCCAATGCCACTTACTCAGAGCTATCTGTTGTTCTGGGGAACTAGCATGATTATCACTACCTAGTACTCGCCTACACATCATCGTTGCGGATACGCTGGTGCTATCCGACAACAGCAATGCTTCGCAGACAACGATGATCAAAGACTTGAAGGTGCCTCAGATCTTCAGACCGAAGGGGCCAAGTCCCACTACCACAGAGAAGAACGACCCTCACTGTGGCTTTGTATAGACGGTCTTTCAGACTGAGGGAAACTTCCTTCTGTTGTCAAAGATGCCGCAGGTTCAAGAAGGCAGCGCTGGCCTTTGCAATGCATGAAATGACTTCGGTTTCTATGCGCCCATCATTGCTGATGCAGCTGCCAAGATAAGTGGATTGATCAAGCACCTCGAGTTCCTCGTTAGTAAGGGTCAAGGGGTCATAAAGTGGCTGGTGGTCTTGCAGCAACACTTTGCACTTTGAAGGTGCGAAGCGCATACCAAATAATGGGGACACTCTAGACAGGCTATTCAGGGTTGATTGTGCCGTCTGCAACATCGTCGAAAAGCAAGACGATATCTTATGCATAATCAAGAGCAAGTAATCATTCGCCAGGAAGTACTTCTACGCCTACATCTTGGGATTCCGCAAGGGAACACTCCATGATAGAATCCACTACGAAATTGAACAAAAATGGGGAAATCGGACAACCCTGACAAACGCCACTTGTTGTCGGAAAGCTATCCGACAGGTCACTGTAGAACCTGAAGCGGCCTGTAGTGTTCGAGTACAGAGCATGTAAGATGTTCACATATTTCGTGGGAACCCCTTTCCGCGCGAGTATTTCGAACAGAATGCATTGATCGACTGAATCGAACGCACTCTTGAAGTCGAGGAACACAGCTATTATCGGTGTGCGGTACACGTGACGCTGCTCTAGCACCTGCCGCAGAGTGAATATATAGTCTATACAGCCACGTCCATGGCGGAAAGCTGCCTGTTCTTCCCTACTCCGAAATGTCCGTTCCACAAGGAGGCGACGAACGAGAATCGAGGCCAGTAAATTTGTCAGCACTGGCGTTAGGCTAATACCCCTGTGGTTAGCACAGTCTGTGCGACTGCCGTTCTTGGATATTGCCACTATAATCGATTCGCTCCTGGTTAGCTGTGACATCTACCACATACGTTTAAACAGGGAGGTCAGTGCTTTGCAGAGGACCTCAGTTTCATCCTTACATATTGCAGGTGAGAGAGAATCTGGACCAGCGGCACGATAATCGATTGAGAGCTGTGATCACGTTTCGGACTTCGGCCTCCGACGGAGGCTCTAAACTAACCGTCCATGGTTCGTCCTGCATCACCTGAGTAGGAATAGGTCCGGGAGCAGAGGGCCAGCTAAACTGATCTTGAGTTCCGCCCAACGAGCCATAAGGCGCTGCTTATTGTTTAACAGTGCACCCGCGCTATCTGATTGTCTCAATGAAACCCGGTTTCCTGGGACCAGTGGTTCGGTTGTTCTGGAAGACCTTGCTGTACTTGCCTACTGCTTCTGCCTCCTCCATTTCTTGAGCTTGACTGGTCCACAAGGCTTCCTTGTCATCACGTAGGTTTCGCTTTAGTTCGCGCCTAATAGCCCGTCTGGTCACATTTTGCTCAGAGTCAGCCGGGAGGTTTCTTCTAGATTCCAACAGGCTCACCGACCTCTCGAATATCCAGTAACTGTTGCGGTGACGTTTGATAATGCCACAAACAGATGCGCCTGCGTCATGCATGGCTGCCGAGATCCCATTCCACTGAAGCTCAGTGTCATTAGGACAAGACAGCGAAAATTTGGCACGCAGTGCTTCTTGATAGGCTTGCCTGACCGAGGGCTGAGACAATTGATCACTTGTCAATCAGAGGAGACGCTTGGTGCGCCTCCCGGTAAAGTTCATTGAGAAACGACAGCATACTAAAGAATGCTCGGAGTCGATGCAGGTATTCCAGTACGAGCGGCAATCCAGGATGGAACCACCTGACCTGTAACTTATGGCAATGTGGTCAATTTGGGTCCATCGCTGGCCAGCTACAGGAGGACGCCAAGTGGCACTTCGGTGCTCACTGTGTCTACAAGCAGTGCTACTAAGAAACAACTGGTGCTCCGCACAGAGTTGCAGCAGACGCTGGCCGTTGTCAGTTCGGTCGGAGTTAAGCCCATAGTTGCCACCCAGCTGAGCTTCTGAAGAGCTCAGACGCCCTACTTGTGCGTTCATATCCCCTGCAACTTCTATACTATCTGAACTAGTAGCACTGCGTAGTAGCGCCTTCAGTTCATGATAGGATGTGTCCTTGACGGCACTAGAACTGCAGTCGGTGGGAGCATAAGCGGAAATCCCAAGCACACAGTCATGTGCTACTTCGTGAACCAACCTTAGTTGAGGTCCTCAAACGGGCTGCACACAAATGGCTGTTCACCGGAATCCAATCAACCAACGATGGCTCATCCTTGGAGCTTAGAATGATACCTACACCAGCTTGACGCGTGATTGCTTCATCGGCGTCTCCGGATACGTGCAACCAGTAGCGAGAGGATAAGCCGGGTGCAGTTAATTCAACAACTCCGCCAAGGTCATTGATCCTAGTTTCGGACACACAACACCTCCTACCCTGTGTGTCCAAGGTGCATGTGAGTACAACCTGTTGACCTATTTGTCTTAGTGCGAACGTTAAACGTCGCCATGGAAACGGGACGGCGTGGCCTTATTAGCGACTGTTGCTGATTGGTGTTGTGGATGGTGGCTGCATGTGCTTCTACTCTAGTGGCACCTCGGTTGCTGTTAATTAAGCTGGGAATTATAGGAGGAAAGTTAGTAATGGAGGTTGGGATGGGAGTATGAGGAACAGGTGGAAAAGAAAGAAGGGAGACCCCAGCAGTAGCATGTTTTAGCTTATCCGCTCTGATGTATGCAGCCGATAAGACGATCCTTGATAATCTGCGCGACGGCCGATGTAGGATGAAGTCTATGTTTGAAGAAATAGTCATGATTGTCTGTGGGCTGAGATGCCGGCCCAGACCTAGACAGGAAGACGATTAGGGTCCTCATCCAAAGCCTTTGTCTCAAAAACCTGTCCGCAAGGCAGCGGGGAGGTTGCAATGATTTAGTTTTGCAGAAATGGACGCCTTCCCATTTCAAATCCCCAACCTGGAGGACCAGGAGATTGTGTTTGTCTGACTTCTAAACATCGTCCAACCTGGTGGGTGTAGCTCTGTAGGTGCCAGGAGGCACCACCCAGTATAGCTCAATGGGTCAAACAGGTATGCAAACCATCGCACAACGTTAAAGTCCAGTCTCGTTGTGACGGGACTGTCCTTCGCGAATTCCATGGTTCCCCGCTTTTCGTGTTGTAGACGAAACTACGCACTTAGCAACGAGCTGGTACAGGCAGCTGACGTTGGCACTAATAAAGCATGTCCAGTTCACTCTATAGATCAAGTTTACTGTGCTGACCCGCGCACAACTCTTTACTTCGCACCCATTCCCGCCGACAACCCATTCTCCTTCAATACTTAACACGGGAGGGCATCAACAGTACTGCGGTACTCAATACCGACGCTTCGCAGCCTCGCAACCACCATTCGCACATGGGTTAAGAATACTGCCGGGGTTACCCGGTGCCTACGTAATCCCGAATGCGCGCCCTCGGATTACAACTCAAACTTGTGATCTTTAAGGCTACAAGCCGTCGGTTTTGCCACTTACTACTCTAGTTGACCGCTGTTTATGGCATTTGCTCAGTTCCACACTCTCCACTTCTCTCATCTATGCAGTTTGCAATGCCACTAGTTGATTATCAGCTTCGTGCTCCTGCAACTCGGAACGCAGTTCAAACTTGCAGTCTTCAACGTACGCACATTACTGCAGATCGGTCAGCAAGCTGGACTTGCACGCACGCTAGAGACCCTTGGAATTGATATCTGCTGCCTGACTGAAACACGACTCCAGGACTCTAACTCCGTCTACCAGCTGGTGTCACCGCTCCACCCACGCATCTTCTTCCATCTACGCCTCTCTGGTGGCGCCGAGTCTGCCGCATCTTGACAAGCTGGTGTTGGAATCGCCCTCAGTGCTAGAGCCGAGACTGCTTTGATTGATTGGATTCCGATCAATAGCCGCCTTTGTGCGATGAAGTAAAGTCAGCAGACGTCGAGTCGAAAAGCGTGCTCTCTTCGTGATCTCTGCCTACGCGCCCACTGACTGTAGCTCGGACACCGTCAAAGACCCGTTCTACCAGAACCTTCATGAGCTGCTCCTAAGGGCTCCTAAAGCAAACATCATTGTTTTGACAGGTGATTTCAACGCGCGTGTCGGTCGTCTGCTGCCATGTGAGCGCCACATCGGGGGACCGCATGGATATGATGATGTTCGCTCAGACAATGGTGAGAGACTGCTCAGTATGTGTGCTAATCATCAACTATTCCTCACCAGCACCAGCTTTCGTCATCCTGGACTTCAGTACGCCACTTGGCGCTCCTCATCATCAACCCAGCGCTGGTCACAGATTGACCACAGCTATAAATCGCAAGTGGCGCGGCAGCGTACGCGACTACCGATCATTTTGGTCAACATGCGTCGATACTGATCATGCACTGGTGTGTGCGACCGTTTGCATGCGTTTTGGTGGTTCGCCTAGATCAAAACACATCCGACTGAACACCTACAAGTTGGAGGACCCAATGCTGAAGAAAGAGTATCAACAGAGGCTTCGTGAAAATCCCGCTCTCTCACACACTGAATGTTGATCAACACTGGTCAAGTCTGCAACAAGCCTTGCTGTCGGCCGGTTTGTCCAGTTGTGGCCTCGCTCGCTCCACTCCCAAAAGCTGGACTCGGGAAGATTATCGGAATTGCTGGATCGCCGACGGGCGGTGCCTGCTGGCGCAGAATACAACGAACACTGCCAGTCTATTACGCAACAGCTAAAAGCAAGCCTTCGCTCTGATCGTGAATCTTGGTAGTCAAAACAAGCTGATGAGATGAAAGCCGCTGCATCAGGTGGCAACTTTCGCCGTCTATTTTACATTATCAGGGCCAATGGTTGCAATTTTCACGCTATCAGCCAGACGATTTGCGAACCAGACGGCACGAAGATCACCAACCTTCACAGGCGATTGGGTCGCTGGGCAGAGCATTTCGCTCTTCAATTCAGCCACCCAATACAGCCCCCTGTGACACCTCCAGCCCCAATGTATGATGATTGGCCTGTCTCCACAGCAACCCCCCCCCCCAAATGAAGCAGAGATTCGAAATGCAATCCAATCTTTGAAACGCCACAAGGCTCCGGATCCCGACAGCCTACTACCGGCTCTATTCAAAGATGGCGGGAGTGTACTTGTCACAGAAATCCTATCGCTGTTCATGAAAGTTTGGAGTGAGGAGAAGGTTCCGAACTCATGGGGAGGATCGGTCATTGTTCCCATTCACAAGAAAGGCTCCCGCGACGATTGGTGATACTACCGCGGAATCTAGTTAATCTCTGTCGCATCCAACATCTTCGTGTCGGCCCTACTTCGCTTAAAGAGCACTGGAAGGTGTGCAGAACTGCGGTATTGAGCTCCTCCATGGAGACAGAGTCACTGACTTGTACTACGCCGATGATATCGCCTTGCTGAGGGACGACCTACAAATTGTCCTGCGCGCTTTGGACCGCTTAGCTATGGCGGCGTCTAAGTACGGTTTATGCTTCACTCCGGGAAAATGTAAAACGCTGCTCCAGGACTGGCAGGTGTCTGAACCCGCGCTCCCCATTGCTGGACATGTTCTGGAGCAAGTCCCTTGCTTTACTTATCTAGGGAGTAGCATCACGGCTGGTGGCGGTGTTGGAGATGAAGTCTCACAACGGATTGCAAAGGCCCGCCTTGCATTCATCAAAATGGGACACCTATGGCGTCGTCGTGATGTCAGTCTCAAGCTCAAGAGAAGGGTGTACAATGTTTCCGTCCGTGCAGTACTCTTATACGCCTGTGAGACGGCCTATTCGCTCGAAAGACATGAAGCGGCTGTCAGTCTTCGACAATCGCTGTCTACGAAGGACTGCTCGGACGTGGTGGCAACACCACGTAAGCAACTAAGAGGTGCGATACCGAGTGCTTGGTGCGAATAGTGCCAGTCTTCAGGAGGTTATTCTCCAACATCGCATGCGTCGGCTCGGGCACCTTCTGCGCATGCCAGCCCATTGGCTTCCACGTCGATCGCTATTTGCACTCCCAGGGAGCGATTGGAAAAAGTGCCGCGGTGCACAGCCAATGACGTGGTGAAAGAGCGTGAAGAAGACAACCTCAAGTTTATGCGGCAGTCGGACCAGTCCGTCTTCCAGGTTGGGGACAACGAGATGCTGTATCGTAGTGGTTGGAAACATTAGACGTCATGGCCCGCAACAGACATCAGTGGCGTCAATCTTGTTCTGCCATTTTACCATCCCTTTGATGCACACAAAAACTCACAAAATAAAAAATAAAAAAATAGCGTGTGTAAAACCAAAAAATCGTTTCCCATATTTTTTAATCGCAGTTTGTGTTCCCAACTTCTTCACTTTTTTCTTCTGCCATGGTTCTGATGGCACAATATCTGTTAACAATATCTGTTATATATATATATATATATATATATATATATATATATATATCGTGCTGGTGGTCGTTTCTTCTAGACAACTCTCCTCTAAGGTCTACTACCAGGCAGTGATAAAGGAGATGCTGCTTCTTATCCCATTTATTCACTAGTCGCACTCTCCACTAGCTTTCTTCTCAACTTTGTATTTATGTTTACGACATCATAGGGGAGTGCAATTGCTTATATTCTTCAGTGAGAACGCAGATTCATGTTGAACAGTAGTGAGACAGGATGACCTTTTCCTTTTCTACGATAATTGACTGGATTCGATTTTGATAAATCCCAATAGGACGAAACGGCCGTCTAGCGCTTTTCTGGATGTGTGGTGGCTGTCTGTCTGTGTCTTACTGCGACGAATCTACACAAAAATTCAATTTAAGCCTGAAAGCACCCAACTCACTCTTCCCTTGCAGTTTGCAATGTAATCACCTCTTTCTGCCTAAAGGGTGCAATTTTCGTCCTCCACTGTACCTGCATCGCCAATTTCTGAAGGTGTCCTTTGATCATGCAGTTTGTCTACTCTGCTACTCGTGTCCGGTTCAGGATTTATTGTCAACTGGTATTTCGGTTGTTTTACCCTTCCGAGTGCGTGCTACGTGCCCGTGAATGAGATCCGCTGGCTTAGTGTATTCTGTGTGTCGTGTTTCTTGTGATGTAAGCAATTCAGTGGTCATCTACAGCGTATACTCACCGACCACTACTGATCCAGGGTGGACAGACTTGCCCACATTACGACCACAGTGTGAAGGAATGACGCTTTTGCACTAAATACGTTCCTCGTCAAGTGAGAAACTGCGTCCATTGTTAGCACAGATCTGGTAGTATCATTCTCATGCATGCACAACATACCGTCGTTTGATTGTCTATCTGTTTCTGACGATCTTTATCGCTCACGGGTCTATCGTCAAGTTAAGGATACTGGTGGGTTTCGAGAATGTTACAACCATCAAGGGCTGTTTAAATTGTGTGAATTTTCTCTATTCCACCCATTATATGTTATCCGGGTCCTTATGAAATAGTTCATCAGGCGATCTGTCCCGCGAGAACAAGGTCATAGCCGTGTCCAGATCCAGCTAGCTTCCGACCTTATTACATAGTGCTATCGAACTCTCACACGATTTAATTGCTATTGTGAACCGATGCCACAAGGCAGGATGTCTGATCAGAAAGCAATTGGACTGCATAGCAAACGTTTGAGGTGCTTTTGCTAATCTTCGCCACCTATGGCGCCGGCGTGACATCTCTCTCTCCCTGTAAGGTAGAGTGTACAACGTAACCGTCCTTTCAACTCTCCTTTACGGCTGTGAAGCCCTGTCCATCAGATCAGCAGGCATACGGAGGCTAGTTACGTTCGACTACCGGTGTCTTCGCAATTTAGCTCACATCTGGTGGGAACACCTCGTGAACTATGAGCGTCTTCGACGCCTTATTTATGGCACAGGGAAAAGGCGCTTAACTGCTCAGCACCGTCATATCACGCACCAGGCTCCGATAGCTCGGGCACGTGTTGTGCATGCCAACCCACTGACTTCCGCGATGTGCGTTTGCGCGCCGGGAGAGTGGATGGAAGAAGAGGAGGGGGTGGTCAAGCAATGACTTGGTCGAGAAAATGAGGACTCTTACTCTGATCTTTTTCTCAATTGGAGCCTCTCGGGTCCCTGGTTGGCGTCCGAAGGACGATGTACACGTTTGGCTGGATACCTTCACTGACATGGCTAGGAGCTGACCTCAGTAGAGTTCGTATTGTGAGTTTCTTTGTCCCTCCCCATCTCCCTTAGCCTCCCTTTCCAACCGCGATCTCATTTCTTAGCCTAATACAAATTCTGCATAATATTTTTTGCTGAATAGTAGCCGGCTAGTAACTTCCCGGAACAGTGCCCATCCGTTACCGGTAGCTCAGTTGGCCGGCACCTGTTTTATGTTTCTTTTTCTTATATAACGCGGCACAGTAGCTGAGGTATTTTCCACCTCTAACTAAGGTCTATAATGGGGACCGCATATTTGTCCTACACATTGATACGAGGTACACTACTTATTACGAAGTTCCCGGGGGAAAGTGGGCTACATTTCAAATGAAGGAAAGTTGCATTATTCTTCTCGTTGAATCACCATGTACAACAGCATCGATTTGTGCTCTAATCTTTGCAGTCAAAATGGACCGTGATGTAGTTGCTGACACAACTCCCGATAGTTCATATTGGTCATTTTGCTTAATGGACTTTTGGTAAACTAACTATCCAGGTTTTCTGTCCCTTTTCCTCATACCACCACAAATTATACTACAGCACTCCAGAACAGGAGCGGTGAGAGTTCAACCTTGGCTTGGGTTGTAGTTATCTTGTGGGATGTATCAACCACAGATTGGCTCTGCACTGCAGTTTATCTTCGATGTTGCGTAACTGCACGCTCTTCTATTATAAATATAACATACATTTTCTGCAGCTTTCCTCACGACCTTGCCATTTCGACGAGATGATATATATATATATATATATATATATATATATATATATATATATATATATCGCATTCATGATGCTTCTCCACCGCAGTTGGGCTAAACCAACTTACACTTAAACCAGGTCTTTTTAATGTGCATAAAATTCATTACCTTGTATTCTATTTTTGTTCTGCCTACTTGCTAATCTTCTCCCAACTTACACACTTCGCTCATGCAAATTGTGGTAAACTTGCGTAATTTTATCGCGTGGTATTTTTCAAATGACTTTCGGACATTTTGTACTTATCGCGTATTCACATTTAACCAATTTCTTCCATATGCTCATTTAGCGAGTATTTATGTCGTCATATGCGTTTACTTTATTCGATGTCGGCATTTCGAATGATTGGCTGTTGTTTGATATCCCCGGTGTGGCTGCGCTTGATGTGCATGTTGACAAGGTGCCTACCTGTCTAGTACCCGCTACCTCGTCCATACTGGCTCCAGGAGACAGTTTGTCGTTGCTGGAGGGGACGGGGTGCACAGTCCTTGTGGCCGTGTTAGGATCAAAGAGTGGTTCCATGCACCCAGTGTGGAGCGGACTACGGTCTAGCCACCGCCTTGTGTGCGGTTGATTCCCCAAATACAGTGTGCTTGTGTTTGGCTGTGAAGGAGTGTGGGGCGGCTCCGTTGATGAAACGTGGCTCCCATCCACATGCCTCCCGGTCTTATTCCCTCGGGTTTACACTGGATATGGGGTGTGTGTGGATGGAGCTGTGGGTGGTGCAGCGCAAGCCATCCATGGTCCCTCTGTAGGCGCAGGCGTCCTGTGGCTGGCCACAGTGACAGGCAAATCCGAAACCGGATGCCGCCAACCATAGTTTGTTCTTCATACACCGATTTTTGTCATTTTCAATGTTTGAAGTTTTAAGCATCTGAATCAATACAATACTGCATAAAATTCTTCCACTGATTCCGGTTGCGTCCCATGGCTTCAAACATGCTGTGACATTGGCACTCCTCATCCTTAGGTCCCCATGCTGGAAGACATACGAGTCAAACGGCGGCTAGACGTTACGTCAGCGATTTCATATGCTGTCACCAAATGGAACGCTGATCACAACGCAATCGCCTCCACCCCGGTCCTTGACGGTCAATAGAGCCCGGCGCGGTAAACGCTCAGATGCCATGCGTGGGACATGACCAAGCCATCTCAACGGGCGCGGCAAAACCAGCTTGTTGAAGGGAATACTCGCATTCCCCTAGACGCGACGTCGAACGTCATCACTGTGAACTCGATGTTGCTACCACACACCAGCGATCCTCTTCAAACAAACGTTGTTGAAGGCAGATAGGCGACGCATGTACTCCACGCGAATTGGCCATGACTCGTTTCTATAGAACAACACTGAATGAACAGAGGCACTATAAGCACGGCCCTTTGTCGAGATGGAGATGTCACGACGACGCCACAACTGCCTCAGATTGACAGGTGCTCAACTACCTTAGCGATGCGAAGCGAAACTTCCTTGCTGATAGTGGCGCCAGCAGAACCATAGCTCCCAAAGTAGACAAAACCATCTACTGTTCAAGCTGTGCTCTTTCAAGGGTGAGCGCGGCAGCAGATGTGGGCCAATCCTGGCCCTCCAGGTTGGGAGTTGAAGTGAGGGTGGCTCCTTACTTCATAAAAGCGTACTCATTAGCGCAATACAAAACCCCCGCTGCCTTGGGGTCAGGTTTTTGGAACAAAGGCCTTGGATGAGAATCCTAATCGTTCTCCTGTCTATGCCCGGGCAACTTGACGGTATTCTGCCCACGCAATACAATGAACCTTATTTGATACTCTGGCTGTCGCGGAGGATAATAAACGACGCCCTATCTGCTGCATCGAGCAAGATAGATGGGGTTTGGATGGTACCGCTCAAGCCTTTCCGTCTTCTTATCCCCCTCTAGCGCGTTTTTCATCCCTATCGTCCCACTCCGATTTTACTTTCTTTCCGTTTTCAACCCTTCAATTCTTGGCCCTCCCCCAGCTTGGTTCAGCAATCGCTTATCTTCTAGTTTTGACTCCCACGTAATCACAGGGCTCCGCTTCGGTCTAGTCAAACGGACGTCAGTTCATTTGCTTCTTTTGGGAACCCTCTATCGTCGCTAAGACTGGCATGCCTCAACGTGCGCACTTTCTTGCCGATTGGCTAACAAGCAGCAGTTACCTGAACGCTTGCGACCCTATCGGTCGACGTTTGCTGCTTATGGGCGTGCGTACACCCTGACCGACAACCCGCTGCATCCCATCAGTTCCGTAAAGGATCTACACGTACTCTCACACTGTTATCTGAAGTCTGTCCATAGCACGAACAGACTGTACGCAAACGGACTACGCCTGCTTTGGGCACTTCGACGCAGCTTCTTCACTTGGTCTGAATAGACTGCTACCCGTCTGTTCTCTTCCATAATAAGGCCGGTGCTTAAGTACCGGCTCATCCGTCTGTTGTTCGATCGTAACAGGTGAGGTGCAGAGACTGGAACGGGTCCAGCATGTAGCTACCGGCTCATCCCCAGTTTACGGGGTATGTCGTACGAGAACCGGTGTAGAAGACTAGGGCTTTATACCCTGTCATATCGTCGACTTTGGGTTGATCTCATTATGACGCACCGGATACTGCATCTGGGACAATTCCCTATGTTGAAGCCGCTGCTGCACATTCGCGCACCAAGCAGCACACGCGGACACCGGTACAAACTAGTGATACCGGATTTAAAACATATCGCTCATCCTCTATGCTTCTAGCGTCGTTTGGTGAAATGTTAGGACAAATTGCCGGAGACGCTAGTGGAGGCGAAATCAGTGTCGGAATTTAAGAGATTCCTTGACGTCCACTTTGCAGACTACAAGTATTGGGAGCGTATTGCACCTGGGTGAGGTAATGCAGCTACAATACGCCGCCACCGCGCAGGAATCAGCGACTTGATTCCGCACATGTGCCCTATCCACCTACCATGGAGCAACACAGATTTTTATCTTCTCATTCTCTATTGTCAGTATTCAATATCGGATACCCGCCTACAAGATGTGCTTTCCGTGATTACCCTGCGATCCCCCACCAACGACACTGGTGTCGTGTTCTCATTGCGTATGTCTGGAGCTAACGCTGCTTCAAATAATGGTCAAGCCGGTGTGAGCACTTCTGAGTCCCCGGGCTGAAGCTGCCCTAGTTGACTGGATCCCAATGAACAGCCGGATGTGCGCCGTCAGATTGGCCGGCTCGTTCAAAGTTTCGAAGTCACGTCTAGACAAACGGTGCCTGTTTGTGATTGCTGCCTATGTGTCCACAAATTGTAGCGCTGATTCGGTGCAAGATGAATTCTATCGTCAACTGAACGAGCTTGTAGGATCTTTAACTTACTCTGCTATTTTTAGCTCTTCTTATGCACTAGACAAATACCTACCCCCTAACTCATACCGTTCAAACTATTTGACAACCAAGCAATCAATACACATCATTGTTTGAACTCTGGCCAATAACATCCAGCCAGTGTCCTTGTAGTGTTCCTTTGCAACCTTCCTCTTCTCTTCCGTTATGGAATTGTGCGAGCGATAAAATATATCATTGGGAATATCAGTACTTGTTTTTTCTCGACATCCTACTAGAACAACGGGACTTGGTCATGAATCCGGTACCCAATCTGCCTCCCATAAGCTCCTCCGTTACAGGAATGATACGGATACCGTAGTGCTGGCTGGCGGTCTGAACGCCCAAGTTGAAAAACTGTCCACTGATGAGCTTCGACTGGGTGGCCAACACGGCGAAGGCTCTCGTAATGAAAACTGTGAGTGATTGCTGCACCTGTGTGAAAATGCTCGTTTATTTTTCGCGAGCATTACCTTCCGACACAGCACCCACAGAAGAGTGACATGGCGCTCATCCGCCCCAAACCAACCATGTACGCAAATCGACCGCCTCGCGATTAGTTACCGCTGGAAAGGCTGTGTCCACATCTGTCGCACAATTTGGAGCATGAGCGTGGACTCTGACGACTCACTCGTGTATGCCGATTTTACAGTTCGCTTCGGTGAACGCATGCGGCGTCGCTGTGAGCGCAATGATGCATGCTAGCTAGCGGAGCCAGAATTCCTGAATGCGTCTCAAAGTACGCTGGCATCCGGGCCGAGTATATGCTCTCTGCACACCATAAAGGGCCACTGGTCGCATATTTACCAGCTGTTATTATCAAAATGCTTGTCTTCATATGGCAAATCACGTTGTCAAGCCGGACATTGGATCTCTATGCGGTCTCAGGAAACGGACGCTCACCGACACCTTCCGGCTGGGAACGAACACAACGCGACTCCCAGTTACATCAGGGCGAAATTGCGTGCTAGTCTGAAGAATGACTGCGAAGTGTGGGGGTCTCGTCCTTCATCATAGATGGAAATGACAGATGCTATCGGTACCCATTGGAAGTCCCGTTTGATACGCGAAACGGGCAGGAGACCTGGTGTTAGCGAGACCATATGCGATGAAGGTGGATTGCCGATCCACCATTTGTCAAAACGTTTGGAGCGTTTGACTGTACTCTTTGAAAAGCAGTTTAGTCAACTAGAGTTACCAGCTTCTACTTTGCCATCAATCGCTGTGCCGTCATCTTGACCCCGCGTTCACGCGCAATGTCGATTCTGAGATCAGACTGTTGAAAGTAAATGTGGTCCCTGGAGCGGGTAGAATCCCTCCAGCTCTCTTCAAATTCGGAGGACCTGCACTTTTAGATGATCTGCACAACTTACTAGTGAATCTATGGGAGCAGGAAACTGTCCCTGCGTACTGGAGCCGCTCCGTTATAGTCCCAATTTTCTAGCGAGGCTCAGGTTCGGCATGCGGCAATCATAGAATAATCAGTATGCTATCATTTGCCTCTGAGATACCCGTCTCTGTCATTTTTCATAGACTTCTGGCACACGTGAAATCCAGATTCGCGAGCAGCAAGCCGGATTTCTCGCACTCTAGGCTGTATTGATCACATCTTCACTTTACGTCAGTTGTTGGAGCACCGCCATGTTTATTGACGACTCACCGTAGTCGTGTTCCTATACATCAAAGGGGCCTTCGATTCGGTTGATCGATGTGCCCTTTGGGTCTGCCTCCTGAGGATAGGTGTGCCCCAGACATACATAAATTTCATCAGAGCACTGTACGCGCATATTTGGGGCAGAGTAAGTGTTTGCATCAAACTGTCGCCGCCCTTCAATGTCTCCAGCGGTGTGGGACAAGTGTGCCCGCTCTCCTTTTAACTTTCCGTTCTCGAAGTCACCTAAACTGCCTTCAATTGACACGACCTGCAGTCTGTAAAGCTGCTTCCTGGTGAGCGATTTCTTGGCTTGTAGTACGCTGTCGACATTGCCATAATCTATGACAGCTCACAAATTTACCAAGCAGCATTGAATGAATTAGTACTAGCTGTCGTTTTGCGCTATGTTCTGCTCTCTCGAAGTGCAATCTTTCCGCCAAGCTTGGCAGGAACCCACTCCTACGCTGATCCTTGGTGGGGATCAGCTTGCGGTTGCCGAGAAATTCAAGCATCTAGGGAGCAATATCAGCGCCAGGGAAATGAAGATGAGCTATCGCCAATTGAACGAGGTCCTTCGCCGCAAAGTAAGCTCGGACACTGTTGTGCTGGCGGGGGATATAAACGCTCAAGTTGGAAAATTATCCACTGATGAACTGAATCTGGGCGGCCAACCTGGTCTAGGCTCCCATAATGATAACGGTGAGCGGTTACTTCATTTGCATGAAGATGCTCGCGTATTTCTTGCGAGCACTAACTTCCGACACAGCACTCGCCGGATGGTGACTTGGCGCCAACCAGCTATGGACGCAAATAGATCACATTGCTATAAGTTACCGATGGAGAGACTGCGTCCAGAACTGTCGCTCAATATGGAGCACACGTGTTGACACCGACTATGCACTTATATGTGCTGACCTGCGGATGCGTTTTGGCGGACGCACACGACGACGCTGTGAGCGCATTGATATCGGCCAGCTGACAAAACCAGCTGTTCTGAATGCCTATCAAAGTACGCTTTCACGCGAATTGAATAAACGCTCACTGGATGCAGTTGAAGGTCACTGGTCGCATGTTCACCAGACCTTAGTAGCAGCAGGCAAATCCTCATGTGGTAAGTCTAATAGTTAACATGGACATTGGGTCTCTTCGCGGTCTCTGGAACTGATCGGTAGTCGCCGGAATATCCCGGCTGGAAGTGAACACAATGAAACTCGCAAAGAGATCCGGGCAAACTCCGTGCTAGCCTGATGAGAGATCGCGAATCCTGGTGGTCTCTTCCTGCGGCAGAGATGAAAGTGGCCGATGCCCTTGGTAACCATCGTAAGTTATTCCGGCTGATACAGGAAACGGACAGCAGGAGACCTGGTGTTAGTCAAACTATACGTGACGGGAGTGGACAGCCTATTCACAGTTTGTCAATACCTTTAGTGCGGTGGGCTGAGCACTTTGAATGACAATTTAATCGGTCGGAATTGTTAGATTTCTCATTGGTCACTAATCGCACTGCTCCCTTGGCTGTCCCTTCTGATCCGCCCTCTCACTCAGAAGTCGAACGTGAGATCGGACTGTTGAAGTTGAACAAAGCCACGGGACTAGATGATCTTCCTCCAGCCCACTTCAAATTCGGGGGCACTGCTCTTGTTGATTATTTACTTGAATTACTAGTGAAACTGTGGAAGCAGGAAACTGTCCCAACCGACTGGAGCCGCTCCGTGATAGTCCCAATTTTCAGGGGAGGCTCGCGATCGGAATGCGGCAACCATAGAGGAATCAGTCTGATCTCCATCGCCTCCAAATTGCTTGCCTCTGTCATGCTTCACAGACTGACTGACACTCGTGAAAGCCAGATTCGTGAAGAGCAAGCTGGATTTCGTCGAGGTCGTAGCTGCATTGACCACATCTTCACCTTGCGTCAGTTGTTGGAGCACCGTCACATATATTGGCGGCCCACCGTTGTCGTGTTCCTCGATATCAAAGGTGCATTCGATTCGGTGGATAGACAAGCACTTTGGGACTGTCTACTCAGGAAAGGTGTACCTGAGAAATATGTGAATATTATCCGAGCATTATATGCGCGTAGCTCGGGCAGAGTGAGGGCTTACGGCAAGTTGTCATCGCCCTTTAATATCTCCAGCGGCGTGAGACAAGGATGCCCGCTGTCACCTTTCCTCTTCAACTTCGCTGTTGACGAAGTCATGGAAATCGCGTTCACAAGTCACGACTTCGGTGTGGATCTGGTTTCAGGAGAACGACTTCTTGACTTGGTCTATGCAGACTACATAGCCCTAGTCTGTGACAGCTCTCAGTCGTGCCAAGCGGCACTGGACAGATTAGCACTATCTATCCGTCACTTTGTACCATCGAAGTGCAAAGCGTTCCTCCAAGATTGGCCTGGACCGCTTCCTACGCTGACCCTTGGTGGTGATCTGCTAGAAGTCGTTCAGAAATTCAACTACTTTGGAAGTTGTATCAGCGCCAGTGGGATTAAAGATGGGATTAGGAACGTATAACAAAATTTTTAGGCGCTTGTGCTAACCTTGGCCACTTATGGCGCCGGTGCGTCATCACTCTCGTTGTGAAGGGTAGAGTGTACAATGCAGCGGTATGCTTGACTTTACTGTACGCTTATGAAACCTGGCCCCTTAGATCAGCAGACCTAAATAGGCTACTTACGTTCGACCATTGGTGCTTTCGCAATTTGGCTTACATCTGGTAAGAACACCGCGTGAGCAACGAGCGTGTTCGACGCCTTGTTTACGTCACAGGGTCAAGGCACTGTACTGCTCAGCACCGTTATTTCACACTCCACGTGTTACGCATGCCAGCCCACCGAGTCCCGCGACGTACGTTGTTTGCGCGCCGGGAGTGTGGATGGAGGAAGAGGAGGGGTGACCAAGCGATGACTTGGTCGAGAGGAATGAAGGCCCTCACTTCTGATCTGGCCTCGGCTGGAGCGTCTCGGGTCCCTGGTTGGGGTCCAAAAGACGATGAACACGTTTATCTGGGTACACTTGCTGATATGGCTGGGAGACGACCTCAGTGGCGTTCATGCTGTGAGCTTTTTTGTCCCACTCCATTCCTCTTAGCCTCCCCCTCCAACCACAATCTCACTATTTATCCCTATATGATTTTGCATCGTAATTTCTTATTTTGCTGCTTAGTTGTCGGTTGTTAGCGTACCGGAACGATACCCATCCGTTACCGGTAGCTCAGTTGACTTGCGCCTGTTGCGTTTTCCCCTTTTTCTTTTATGTATTGCGGCACAGTAGCTGAAGTGTTTCCCACCTCTAGCTAACATGTAAGATGATGATGATGATGATGACGACGACGATGATGATGATGGCGATGATGATGATGTATCCCGGAGCAACACTTTACACTTCGGTGTGGCGAAGCTCATGCCATACTTCGCTGCTTCAACCATCAAACGATCCAAATTAGTTGCATACCCTGTGCATCGTCACCAAGTAAAGCGATATCTTGAAATCTAACTCGGCCGTACGCTCACCTTGTAAATGCTCTAAGCCAACATTTTGGCAACTTAGAGCTGTCGATAGGACGTCCTCGATTACCAAGTTAGGGGAATGGGGACATAGGGCAGGCGGTCGCCCACCGCTGTTGTCGGTGAATTGCCAGGAAAGCTTGTCGTTGACCCTCACTGCCGGAGATATGAAGGTAACGTGCACATAAGATGGTGATATACTTCTCTGACATCCGGTTCTTTCACAAGCAACGCCATAAAACAGCTCGATCAAAATGCGTCCAACGCAGTTCATGTTTAGGAATGCGACGGTGAGTGGCCTGTCGCAAATGTGGCGATGTTCGAGGGGTTGGCGGATTTTGAAGATTTGATGTACGAATCCACTGCCGGGACGAAAGCCAGCTTGTTCTTCACGGTTGTACGATTCATGTACTGATGCTATTTTTCTACGAAGCAGTATGGATGCCAGTGGCCTGGTGGCAACCGAAATAAAACTACTCCCTCAATGATTGACTCAAGAAGTTCCAGCGCCTTTCTTGTAACACGGTACAATAACGAATCCGCCCAAGAGGAAGGCACTTCTCCTTCATGCCAAATTTTTGCGAACAACGAGGTCAGCTGGTTAATGCCTGCCACGCCGCCATACCCAAATAGCTCCGGAGGAACTACTTTTGAGCCGGCAGCTTTGAATCGCTTCAAGCGTGGCATCTCGAAACAGACCTACGCTGGGAGTATCCAGTGGGACGAGCCAGGTTGGGCAACGAGGTGTACTGCGTGCACTGCTGGACGGTGGAGGCCATTTGAATTGTGAGTGAAAGTGCTCGGCCTAGCTATCCAAACGCCTCTGCTGCTTCGTGATCGTAGATTCACCCGCATCGCAAATAACCTAACTGACACCATGCTTCCTGAGGCCAGTGGACCGAATGAGTTTGAAAAGCTTGCGAGTGTTACCAGAGGGGGCAGCGGTCTCCATCTTAGACCACCAAAGCTCGCGATCCTTACGCAGGCCATGATTGAGCTGCTGACTGGCAGGGCGATGCAGTTGGTTGCAATCTGATTCTACTGGGATATCTTTGCGACGATCGAACAGCTCTAGATAGCTGTCAGATATCAAAGCCTTAAGGGGCTTCGGGCAAGGCCGATGCTTGATTGTCCGGATGTGGTCACCGCCTGTATACAAGCAGTGTTGCTCTATGTTTTGCGGTAGATACAAACTGTATGCGTATGCCAGTGAGGACTGATGGCTTACCTAGACCGAGGAATCGGCTAATCTGTTCGCATCGATCTTGTGGCGCTTCGTTTTTGGGGACCACTCATAACATGCAAATTTTCGTACGGATCATTGCATGATCTGAATCAATGGAAGTGGACCAAAAGGACCTACATTTCCGTACTGTGTCATCCAATCCGAATCTGATTGCAATGTGATCGATTTGTGACTATGCTTTTCTTGGCGAAGGGGGACGCAGACTTGTGAAACGTTTCTTCTTATCCCTGAAGTTGGTGCTGGAGAGAAAAAAGTGGTTGTCTTCGCACAATGTGAGAAGTATCTCTCCGTTCTCAGAGCGGTCCTCATCGAGCGAGTGCTGATCACCAAATTTGCGTTCGTATGGTAACAGGCAGCCAACCCGTGCATTGAAATCCTCAGCAGTGACGGCGACATTCGATTTTTAGCGTTACTCAAGTGCTGATGAAACTCCCTATACAAGTCGTGCTTGACCGAGCCGCTACTACAGTCAGTTTGGGCGTACGCAGTGATCACAAACAAGTTGCGTCTCTCGTCGCGACGATTGTTGCTTGTACATGAACCCCGAAGCCGAACTGAACACAACCGGTTGTTAATCAGAAAGCAGTCCAGCAGCGCAGTCTCAACCTTGCCACTTAGTGCTATATTTACACCAACCAAACCCGCTGAGGCTGCTTCTGCGTCTCCAAAAAGATGCAGGTGATATGTGGCTTCGTGGTTATATATATATATATATATATATATATATATATGTTTTTTGTCTGTGCGAGTTGAACAACTTAACTAACCATTTAGCACAACATGATCCCAACGATAACATGATATCAAAGAGATGTTTCAAATTTTTCAGGGCAGTTTTAAATGAGGTTTTCGGGGAGTTCGGTCGGTAAAAAATGCTAAAAGAGGAGGTTAAAACTAGGATGAAGGTGCTTATTGAGAAAAGTTTAAGGGAATTGATACGTTTATTCTTGAAACCGAAAGTAAAATGCTGGGAGCTTGTAATCGGGCTTATGAAAGACAGCAATCAGCATCGGAGGACTCTAGAGTGCGCGCTATACCAGCCTGCTGTACAATCTATATAAGTGTCTGTACCTTGTGACACACCAGCCGGAACAAGGATCGGGGTCAGGGGAGACCTACAACTTAAACTCCATTGTTCGCGGTGCAACCGGAATCGCAAGCAGATTCATGAACATAGGAATTAGGTAATGCTTAAGAACGATTGTTAGCAAATAAACAATTGGCATGTGACGAAATCGCCTGAGGGTAAGAAGCGGTATCAGTAGCAGATGAGCACATTGTAAAACAGTCCATGGATTTGGTGAGAGAACGTGATACTACCCGGTTGTCCAAGGCGATGTAGGAAGTTGAATTAAAGGACACTAACCAGAGCCTTTGGCCAAATAGACCACCCGCAAAGCAATAGGGCGAAGTCAGGGAATTGTGCCCATTGGAACTGGTGACTGATTACTCTGTTCACACGCCTTACCTTTGGCCGCTTACCAAACAGGGACCCAATCCTCCGCACGATTTCAGCAAGGGGTGCTGAAATACGATGCTCCATAGGAGTGGTGCAATGAACAGTGATTTTATTTAATGGAGAACTACCTACACAACATGGCAGTGTTGTTAAACGGGCATATGTGGCTTTTATAGGGATAACACGCCAGGCGTAAACCCACCACGTCCAAAACACTGTCGCCGAACCATTGGTTGATACAGGATAATCCCGAACCATCCAACTGACACCACGAGGAGTTTGTTCAGCAAGGCAACCATTAAACTTTGTGTTGTACGATGGTCTGCAATAACTAACCGTTGAAGAGCTCCGATAAATCCTTTCCCACATCCTCCTTGAAATTCGGAGATAGATTAGTGATGTTTCTGTAAAACTCCATGATGTGGGAAGCAGTTTGTGGGTTATGTTTTTAACTCGACTCGTATGAGCACTGGCGGTGCTTGTCATTTTGACCGACTGGAATGGGCAGCCGTTACTTACTAGTTTGCTGCCGCCTGCTTCAAGCCGAGTTCCCCTTGTCCACTAATACCAAAATCCCTACAGATTTCGCATGCGGTCGATTGTGTTGGTATGTGTAATGTTTGTTGCAGTGGGACAATACACAGCTCATCATAGCGTTTGCACTCTCATATCGATCATCAGGTAGTACTGATTCTTACGCTCTCTTGGGGTAGATCTGTTCGTGTAGCTCACCGTTTCTGGATCGCTTCATGCTTTTGTGACGCAGGTTTAAACTCCAACTGAAGCTGAAATTCTAGGCGCGGTCATGATTCTCAACTGTTTGTTTGCTTCCTATCTGGACTGTCTCAGCTTTTCATTATTTATTGATAGCAGTATGGACCTTTACTAGGAATTGATTTATCCGTTCGAGTAGGCGGTTCGATCACTATTGTTGTGTCCATGAAACGTGCTCGTACTACAGTAGTAGCAAATTTACTTCGGTGGCGACAAATTTGTTAGGTCTCATTTTAGCCCGCTAACACGTGGGTAATGGTAACCATAAGTAGTAGGGGAATAAGTGATGATAGCCTTTCAACCATAATTCTAACTCTACAATGCCGGGTTTCACTAACGTTTTGCGCACTATAGCTTTGCCTGTTGATTGGGACTCGCTTGATCACTCTTTCGGTTTTATTCATTCGCCTGGGAAGGTGTCCCTATGAATGAAGCGGACAACAAACGCACCATCTACTCGGAAATAGCAGGTCGCGTCATGGACTACGACGAGTTGTCAAACGTTACTGCGACAATTGACGGAATCCGCCTAAGTTGTCTTACTTGTCCACGTTTATTCAAAAGTATCGTGTGTACTATCATATGGTCCTCTCTTGTGAACTCAGATATTTGCATGTTACCCAGTGGAAAATAGTTGACATAAACTCTACGGATAACATTGCAGTATTTAACGGTCATAAAACAGGGTGGTCAAACTGTAGAATGCTTCCATCCTTTGATGTACGCTTCGAATCTTCAGGATGCGAAGTACTGTTACGGAATCACTGACCATATGTCAGCCCATTGGCTTTTGATGACGATGAGCCAGAAATAGTTGCTGATTTCACAGCATCAACAATGCTGGCCATATGATTATTGAGTTTAAGTCATATGTTACGAAAGCTAGCAGTCTCTCGCTGAATCTGTAACAACGTTGACTCTGGGAAGGGATTTCCTGTACTTTATGTTTATGTGGTTACAATGAGGGTGCACATCTACTAGGGTGATACTTAGTCACCTTGCCCTTTATTGAACTGAATCGCTCTCAGGCCATTATCCACCGGTGGTCGCGGAGCTTTGCGCCCTCGAATGGCGCTAGCGTATCTTTAAAATGAACCGGCAATGTCCATACTCATTAGATGAACCAATCTGACTAACTGTATTGCATTAGTTTTGTTTACTGTTTCTAGGATGCGTATGACACTACTGGTTGCCCTACTATAGAATGAGGTCTATATCATTCTCTTGGGATCGAACCCAGCCCCCTAAACACAGCTTCTGCGCACGCGGATACAAAGCAATGCACGACTTGGCGTGTGTTTTGTGCCTATAACCACCAAGTCCTTGCATAAGTCGAGTGATACACGGCTGATTCCCGTTATCCTCTATCAACAACCAATTAGTTAATCCGTTTATTTTTGTTCATTGCTGTCTCAGTCCTTTCGATCAACTCACCGGGGTGACTATTGTCCGCATTGTTTAAGGTTCGTTGGGCTTTTCAGTGCCTTAACGATCCGTAGGAGCTGTGGGGTATCATCATACAGTTCGGATACGGCTGTGCATCTCCCCAATGCAGTCAGTGTCCCTGTATGGATCATAGATATATCCGCTGCATTTTAGGGCATCCGAAGGCTAGTTGTTTTATACCATTGATTCCTGCTTACGTGTACTGGGACCACTGAGTTACTACCGCTCATCACCCTGCCAGTTGGTCTTTAACAACAACCCTCACTGTACCCCCGTATCGACTGTTACACTTGAATCCCCTACGCTTGTTTGCATTTTTCTTCATATACTCATTGACCATCTTCTCAGCGTATGTTATTTGTTGGCATTGCCAGATGCCCATCAGCTGGTTTGGGTCACAAATCAGCTACGGGGCTCGTGATCGAATGACCAATGTTCACTTCAATGGGAATCGCGGTCAACATTGAGATTGCGGGTCGCCAACCATCCACACAACTTGTACTTCAAAATGACCTCAAAATCCATCCTTAACCGATGTGCCAAGCATTGCCCGGTGGCTTAGGGGTAGCGGTCACGACTAGCATCCCAATGGTCACGGGTTCAATGCCTGCTATCTCCATCTGCTGAGAGCAAACAAGCTCGAAACGCGTACTGGTGTGCAGTGTTTTCGGATGGACAAGATCCAATTTCCATCCACTTATATAATTATCGTGATTGCTACTTCTAGTCCTGGTTGGTGTCCCCCGAACGACTAGCTACATTTTTCGGCATATTGCAGTCGCAAAATCGGTGACACTTGCAAAAGGTCTCCAGCTTTTTCATTTAGTAATTATTTCTTCCGCTAGGCCTATTCATGTCAGTCTAATTGCGCATTTTCGCTGTTTGTTATTTCTTCCTTCATTTTCGTGATATCGCAACTGGTCATAACAGGCTAACCGGAGGGACTTGAACTCACATGTGTTTTTTGGCGATTTCCACTGGCCGTGTGCGCATTGTATTTAATTTAATTCTTCGACCACCTATACTACGACTCTGCCTCGTGAAAGACCAGGCATATTCTGTTGAGATCCATGTTACTTTGATATTAGAAGATCTGTCTGCTTGTCACGGGGTCGCTCAGTGCGCTTGGTGATAAGTCGGGCAACTCTGACGTTACCGTCGCACTGATAAAGGGCCAATCCCACATTAATGATCTCGTTACTGTTTTTAGTACTGTACACCGGAGATAATTACTTTTGCATATTGGAACCGGCTGACTGATTGTTGTCCGTGCGTTACTGACGCTAAGTTGTTCGATTTTTTTAAAGCTTTATGCGTTTATTTAGTATACTCCGACCTTGTCCAAGTGCATGTTTTTGATATTAATCGTCTCTGCGCATAAGGAGTGGGTGCACGTTCTTTAATTCGCCACCCTGTACCGACGTTAAATTATTTCCATTATTGGTTTTCCACTCAACTGCCTTACCCCTGCCATTGTCCCTTGTCGCAATGCGGCCAATGCAGTTTACTCACTATCCTAAAAGCTAAGTTACAGTTACTCCTCCCTTCTAGGTTGTCTTCGCTCGCTCTGTTGAAGCGTTATTGAACAGTACTGTGGAACCAAATCTTTTGGTCTGTTTTCTGGAGACGGGGATTGATTCGGGACCCATATCACTATGGGACCATGTACTAAAACTGGAGCTACAAGATTGCAACACATCTTCAGAGACAATTGCGAATAGAAACTGCACTGGAAGGTTAAGCCAACGAGAACGGTTAGTGAAAACCCAACGCTTGCTGGCCTGCAGAGAGATTCTTTTCACTTTGGCGTCCGAGTCCTCCGGTTTGAACCCTCAGTCTGGTCTGTCTTCGTCGGATTGTGTGTCGTTTGCCACTCAGGTACGAATCAGGCCGCGACCATTCTCATTTTTCAGACTCTCCCGGTTCATACTTCCTTCCTTTTGTTCCTTCATTACTTATTGTCTACGATGAATGGATGTTTCCGCACAACGCCATGTAGCACATATTTCCAGAGTGCATAGGTGATGCACTCCTCTCAGATGTTGTTTTCGTAGTACCATCCCGTGTTTTCCTCTATCCAGAATTGTACTACATGCCTCCAGTAAGAATTCGTCCACGCGTGATTCATCCTCGAGCCGGTCGTTCATGTAGCCTTCGGAATTCCATTATTTATCTTGTCAAGTGGTATATTTTTGTCGTTATGTCATCTCCCCATGACAATGAAAGGAGGATTTCCAGAACTATATATTCGTGGCCGCTTTGGCTTGGGACTCCCCATCACTATTTCAGCTCCACATGGAATTGGCTCTGTGAGATCGGAGTATTTTCATCAGTTTTTGCACATTCACATTGTATCGACCTGTCACTGGCCATTTGACTCAACCTGCTACCATCGATGCCTCCTTCAATCTTAATGTGCCGACGAAACGGATGATTGATGTGTCCGGCCACGCTAGTGGCACGACTGCGTCTCGTCAACTTTTACTAGCTGACAGTAGTCCTGCGCCGCTGTCCCATCTTCCATCAGACAGACAACCGTCTCGTTACTTTCTTTCTGTCGTCTTGTTAATGAATCCCCTTCCGCGTGATGTATCAAGAGCAACAAGATTTACTCGAACAGGCTCACTCAAGGCGGTATCGTGGAGCAAAAGAACCGAAGTTCCATGCTCTTACTCGACCGCCAGATAAATCTTATGATACCAGTCACGTTCTTACTAATATATATATATATATGTATATATTGTACATTCCTATAGGCGCAGGCGTCCTACGGTTGTCCTATGGAGGCCGCAGTGACAGCCAAATCCGGAACCGGATGCCGCCAAACACGTATTTTTCTGACTACGTGAGACACCCTTATCGGCATCATCAAGTTTAAACAATAAATCCGACTCATCTATCACAGGTTACTGGGCATAGCGTCAGCTCTATGTTCCAAACTTTTCACCACATGTGTAGCACCTTTGTACTATCGAATCACGTGGAATTCCCTAGGCAAAACTAGGGCTTAGTAATACTGTATGTCTGTGAAGAATATTTGCAAAACTTGAGCAGGTGGTCTGTGGTTTCGTGCAGTACGATAAATCCCTGGGAGTGTTAGCGAATTCAAGTTATTATCGACTGCGGATGCTGGGAAAGGTAACTACGTAGGCGGTACAGTCGAATTGAAAAATGGTAGATTTTAAACATGGGAATGAAGATGTATGGTGCAGATACGATTCGCATTCTCTTCACATCTCCCGTGTACACATGAGAGTCCTAAAGAAGTGAGGGGCGGAAAATGGCAAATGCGCCTACGGAATGTATCTTCTTGTATAGTGACTGTACACCGGTTTCTTTTGGTGAACTCACAACTATTTTTTTCTGGTTTTATAGCCTAGAATCCTGTACCTACCGTGCGTGCCAAGTTAATTCATTGCATCGTGGATCTTTCTGGTTTGTTTTCATCTTGCCATCGTCAAACTATGATCGCTGTGTTGTCCGCAACATTAAATCCACAAAAACATCGCATGCCATCGCCTCAAACCGTCTTGTCACAATTTTCGCTTTTGCTAACCCTTCTTACAGGACCAACTCATTACGAATATATTCCCTGGAGTCCAAGTCGTAATTGGTTTTGACACGAGACCATCAGTCCCCGATGATCTAGATCACCAAGTAGAGAATGTGAAACCTGAGATTTCGCCAGTTAAGGCCGCTCATCTCTCGCCCTCACCCAAACCGATTCGCACAATTCGTTCGTTGGGCTTGCAGCTACATCGGTTGTTGGCAGCGCAACATCGAGTAGCATGGTCCAATCTTGCAAGCCTTCCACAAAGCGCTTGTGGCCCAGTGCAAGTTCCGGCGCATCACCGTGCAGCCGGAGCTCACGCCCTACCGGCCACGTATTTCAGTCGCAGTGTGGATGCGGACAGTTCAGGTTTCTCAATCGCAGTTGCCGGCGTAGCTGGGTTTGCAGGTCCGGCTGCTGCCGCTTGGTCCTCTCTAAATCTTGCTCCCCGTTCTCGCGGTTCGGAATCTACCGCACATGTCAGTCAGCGTCTGGCTCCCGTTTCCATCACACAAGATAGGTTGGCTCTCTTCACCGAATGGGGTTCCATGCCTTGTGGATCTCAAACGCAATCCTTGCCCACGATTTCTTTACTATCTGCGCCCAATCCGTTTGATGATTCCGTGCAAGCAGCTGCAACAGTTGCCTCGGTGGAACACATGCTTTCCCGTAAGAAGGCTGATGATGGCGCTATCCAAAGTGTTGTTGGTTCCACAGCGTCATTGTTTGACAAAACGATTGCCATTTGCAAGCATTATTTTCTGCGCGAAAAGTAAGCTATATGTCGTACCATCATTACTTACCGTTTTAATGCAAGGACACACTTACGTAATGGCCTGTGTTTGATTTAGTTCTTTTCCTCACACCTTAGTTTTTGCTTGCGCCACTATCTCTCTATTCAGGCAACCCACATATTCGATAGATTTTGGAATGAAAATTGATTCTCGATTTTTGTTTATGACACACGATCAATGCTACTGATCGGCTGATAGTCGAATGCTTATATCTTTGTCTTGTGCGGGCTGGTCTCGTCCTTCTCGTAGTGATTATTCTTTTAGCATTACAGAATCACCTGCACTAAGTCACGGCCAGGTGCTTTAGAACATTAATTATTGGTATTCACTATGGTCCAGTGGATTCGAACTCCGTCCTCACATAATCCCTGCATCACGACCATTGATTTTGTCTTTTCCTCAATGTGCACCTTACAGGCGAAGCATTTGCCTACTCTTTACCGTCGTCGCGTGTATTACTCGTGAGGCCTGGCGGCTTGTTACCTGATAACAACAGGGCTCGGGATCCACTTGTCCACTTCACCCTCATGTACTTGACCCGAACTCCTAAAATAATGCTCGTTGTTACTAGCGCTTAGTTGTTCTCATTCAGACAATAATTTGGAATGATGCGCATTGTTTGCCTAGCCTTTTTCCACCAGCGTGCCACATAAAATGTATTGTGACTGATTGATTTTCGGTGTTGGATCGTATCATAAGTTTGTTAATTTTTAAATCGAGTTTCACATATAGTTATAACCTGTTAAACCTCCACCGATGTACGGACTGTGGACGGATACACAACTCGCAAAAGCCACCATGAAGGCGAGCTTTGACTCTTGGCCATTACCTCGGTTCGTCTGTGGGATGCATGTATTTTGGTCGACATGAATATACGCTAAGATATCACTGCGGGTGTCATGGATCAACCCGAACTTTCATTTTCGCTTTCTTTTCATTCACTCTTGTTAGTTTTCCTTTTTTCCTCTCTGCAAACTCAGGGTATCAAAGCTGTTATCCGACTTCTTGCAAACGACCCCTGTGCGTATGACTGTCCATTGGGATGCCATCAATTCCGCAGTCTTATCCTCCGCCCGAATCAGCTTCCATGCGGTGAACTACGATGCCTACCGTTTATGGCTCGGATTGTCTGTGTCTCATACGGGTATCACTGTTTTCTATCCCGACCCACCACGGTCGCTGTACCTGGGGACTGATATGCTCAGACTTCGACACTTACTGACCAAACAGGTTCGTTGTGTGCATCACATTCGTTTGGTTAACAGTACTTTGTATTGGTCTGCTACCGATTGTGGAAGGACGCCTCCATATGCTGTTGTTTTCCTTAACTGAGCATTGCTACGATCACGCGAGCTGAACGGGTCAGTTGCATTTGGTTCTTCCGTAGCGCATTTCCCACACCTTCGGGCGAAGAATCTACGTCAGGCTTTCGACGTAGCATACGTTTTTCAACCTTCTTCTGAAGTCTGCTTGCTTTCGCACCATGAAACGGACTATTATTTGCAGTTCAAGTTTCTTCTATATGTGAAGTTGTTCTACTTATGCCTATATTCTTCTTTAACTGTGATGACACTCTGGTTCCGTAGATTATTTTTGTCCGTTTCAGGTGCATGTTTTGTGTCAGTGTGAGGTTCATTTGAATTTATCGCAATCGACCGCTTTGTCATTGCTACCCGTTATATTCGTTTCTTATTGGTACCTCGCAAAACCAGCCAGTCGGTTAGCTTTCACAGTCTGTCCAGATTAACTGATGCTTGTTTCTGTGTGATCGACAACCACTCCGCCCCATCTCGGTGACTTTTCCCCTCCACCAAACAATAGCCCACAGTACGAGCGCTCCGGTCCATGGCAATGAATAACTGCTCATTCATCGAACGCATAAAAATGGCTTGTTTTGTATTCCTGTGGTGCAGAAAACATGTACAATAGTCCATTGGTTTGGGGTTTATAACCGTTTTGAACAAATCACTCGTTGTTTGCCGCTTTCACCAATGTGTAGCGTCTAGATTATTAGGAGAACAGCTATTAGACATTCATTTTTTGTGAACAAGCTTACTAGCCATTTCTTATTCTTCCTATTTTCTACTTCTTGACTGTTGTTTAACGCTCTACTGGGTTAGCCCGATTGGTCCACACACGTCATTGTTAATGGACGTTCTTCGTCGTGTCCTTTTCAGCAGTGCCATTTGCAAAACACATTCCAATGGTTTTTCTCCGCATCCCTTTTCTACTTGGTTATGTTAAAGGAATAGTTAGTTGTCACACAATTATTGTACTGGTTTTTACTTTTTGGTCTTCACTTCTTATTCTCGTTTGTTTCTTGACATTTGTTTAAACGCCACATTTCCTTATTCTGATTGGCCGGTGCCCGTCACTGTAAATGCATGTTCACTTTGCGCTTGGGGTCCCATGATGCTATTTTTAGGGACATATGCCATTCGATCTTGATTACACGGTTGCTTATTCGCCCGTTGCATTTGACGTTTTCCTTCTGTTGGTTAGCTCAAGTGTAATTTAGTAGCTTCCCTTCATTTTGCCTTCAACACTATATAAGCAAATGTGATTTTCGAAATAATTTGAAACACTGGTAGCCCAGCTTGGTTGCTCACCTGTTGATTGTTTTTCCGAGCCTGGTTAAGAGATCGCATACGTTTCACCACCATGCGAGGTGGCATCTTCAGTGCGGTAATGAGCAGTGTATAATGCTGCTTATTGAATTGTCAGTCCGTCATCCACGGGCATGGTGGTGAAACGTATGCGATCTCTTAACCAAGCTCGGAAAAACAATCAACAGGTGAGAAATGTGATTTTACTTATACAAGTCACTTTCTGGCTCGTCTTTGGACTTCTTTTTGTGGTCGTGGGATGGAGGCGTCAGTGGCGACACAACATAGATATTGTCATTCTTGCTTCTTCAGGTGATACACACTCAAATGCATGCATTGGACCTACTCATCACAAAAATTCTTGGGTGGTCTCAACTTGGCAGCAATTCCTCTTCTGGTATCTGCGGTCTGGACGAGGCAGATGAAGGACCCACTCTGGTGAAGATGTTTGCTTCACCTTCGGGACAAAAGTATGCTTTTTTGTCTTCACATGAATTATGCCACAACTACTATATCACCATAACTGAATGTTGTCATCCAAGGCTGTTTCTAGTAACTCATGTAAGCGATAAATTCGCTTGGGATTTGTGTAACTCGTAGAACTTCCGGGCCAAACCAAAGCAAAGCTGAAAGCTAACCATGGTGCTAGTCAAATAGATATCAAAATGCAATACGGACATACCTCAACAAAATGTACTCAGTATAGAAACAATCGAGTCTTTACAAGGTACACAATGATTGTGCAGCTAACTGCACTTGCGATTGTACAGCCCGATCACGAGAATCACGGTCCGCAAGCGGTACCCAACAGTCACATAATCCTACGCAACGACTAGTTCACGCATAAGGTTCTCGGGTGACTTCAAGCGAGGAGGCAATGTGTCACGGACAGATGTGTGCCAGGGCGTGACTAAACAAACAACAGGCAGGTGTGCCAGCTGGGGTTGAGATAAAACGACGGGGCGGCGGCGAATTGAAAGAAAAAAGTGGTTTTTGACAAGTATATGGCCTGCTGAAGTTGTGGTGATCCACAGCAGTATTTCACTATCCAGATTTCGACTTGCCCGGTAATTTTATCGCTAACAATTCGTCACCGGTCTACTATACCGCAGTGCACGAGGGTTTGTGCAATTAATCGACTAGTTGGACTTGAACATGTGCCTAATTTGTTCAGCAAGAGGTACGAACGAAGTGTTTACGTGATGGATGTCGTTAGTCGAAGTGGCTTGTGGTTAGGATAGGCAGATGGTTTGGACGGGTTCTCTTGTATGTACACAGAAGTCCATTGCCCCAAATGGACAGCATTTCATCGCCTGCATGTTGTCTGTGCGTTTCCTGCGGATGGATCGTGGGGCTCCGTATACACAGACTTGGTGCTTTGAGTCCATCAGGAGCGACGGTATCGCTCCCTTCCTTCTCTTTTCTGCACTACTGTAACTTCACACCAAGCTGTTTTATCTAGTCCTTTCACGTTGCTGTCTAGCGGTTTTCTCAATTTGTCTTGATCGCAACGAATTATGTCCCTAAGTTTCGCATTCGTTTACTTTTGATGGGGTCCAGTCTGTAGACTTATCATTCAGTGCCCTCTTTCTATCGTGTTAGAGCCCTCGGATGATCAGTTCCATCGCCACGTCATCTATTTAGATTAGTGATGGCATGTTATATGTTTTTGCGGCTCCGTTCTCATTTGCCGGAGCACACTGAAGCGGAGCTGGCCCCGCTTACGCTTCTTCTTTCTGTTTACAGTGGGATGATTTTTGTTTCTGACTTACTGGACCATCATCATCAACAGCAGTATATTGGTCATTTGAGCTGGTACTTCGCTGCCATACAACCACAGTGACCTACCGAACGGGTGAAGGCGGACTTAGCGCAAAACCGCTAAGCACAGCTTCAGGGTTAAAGTACCATCACAAACAGCTGGCTGTCGTGCAAAGATAAAGGGGGGCATCAGCGAGACAGCTTCCTTGCGGCTTTCACTGCCTTTGCGTCATAATCAGCCATTACTCCGTAGATCACTCAGCATCGACACACTTTCAACTGGTAGTATTACTGGGAGATGACAACAGATGCGCCACTAGTACAAACTGTGAGCCATATCCGGGAACGAAATCTGTGAAGTGGTGTTACCGTCCGTTCCATGTTACTGCGTCGTTTATACTCCCCTAAAATGACCCATCGATGCTCTACTTATCCGGATAACATAGAGCGTGTGGCTACTAATCGTTACATTACACTTTGCAGTTTCAATTTATCAGTAGATATTTTGTACGTTGTTGTGGAGCAACCGGCTTGGAGTATGTTTGGCATCGCCTTGCTGTGTACTGGCTCACGGAGCATGCAAACCATTCTAAACCGTTCGGCGCTTATGGCATCTAAACACGGAATCTGCTTCGCCCCGTCGAAGTGTAAAGTGCTACTCCAGCATTGGCACTCGCCCATTCCCGTGCTCAATCTTGAAGTTACACAGCTTGAACAAGTGGGTAGGTTTGTCTACCTGAGCAGCTGCATGTCTACCGGAGAAGGAAGCTTCCCTGCGTATCGCCAATGTTTGATCGGTGTTTATCAACCTGAAACACTTGTGTCGTCGTCGGAATCTCTTCCTCTTGGCAATAGGTCGTGTTTACAATGCCACTGTTTGACGGTGTGACTATATGGAAGCGAATAGTCGTCAGTTCGTATAGATCTCATGCGCAAGCTCTCAGCTTTTATTAATGATTGCTTGAAGTGTGTATGGTGGCAACAACGTAGCTGCAACAATGATGTCAGACGCCATGTCCTAGGGAATGCGAAGTGTTCCTTTCAACAAGCTGGCCTGGTCACATCATGCCTATGTCAGCTGAGCGTTTATCCCATCACACCCTGTTCGCTCGCGCAGGACTTGGCTAGAAGAGGTCACGTGTCGCTCAACCATCCACCTGGCGACAGGATATGAAATCGTTATCTTCACATCTTGCTGCCGCCTGTCTGGTTGCGAATCAAAGGACGAGAAGTGCCGTTGTCTGGAAACCATTTAGGAAATGGTGCGCAATCGAAATCGTACATCCCTTGTTTAGATTCAGATGCTTGAAAAAAACATCACCATTATCATCATCATCAATACACCTTAGCGGAAAGTGGGAAACACACCTCAGCTAATGCGCCGCAATACAAAAGAATAAGAGATTAAACATTACAGGTTACAAAGTCACATCATGCGTTAGATTGAGATCGTGCTTGGAGGGGGACGCTAAGAGGGATGGGGAGAGACAAATAAACTCAGCAGGAACGCCATCAAGGTCGGCTCCTTGCCATGTCAGCTGGTGTATCCAACCATACATGTTCACCATCCTTCGGTCTCCAGTCCGGCAATCAGGAAACATCAACCGACGCTAGGTTCGCATTGAGGGATTTCATTCCTCTAGAACAAGTCATCGATTGCCCTTTGCAGACTCCTGGCGCGCAATTAACTCATGATGCCGGAGTCGGTTTGCTTGCATGCGCAACACGTGGCCCAGCCATAGAAGCCTGGTGCGTGATAAAACGGTGCTGAGCGGTTCACTCGCTCTTCCTGCAGCAACTACGCGACGCCGAACACGCTCATTGCTAACCTGGTGTTCCCACCAGACATGAGCCATGCTGCGAAGACAGCGATGTTTGAACTTAAGCAACCTCTTTATGTCGGCTTATCTAATAGACCAGGTTTCGCAATCCTGCAGGAGGGATGAACGGACAATTGCATTGTAAACTCTGCCCTTCATGGTGAGAGTAATATCACTCCGACACCAATTGGTGGAGATTGGCTAAGCACCCCCAATTTTTCGCTCTACGGTTCATGGCCTCATTTACGATTCCACGGGTGCTAATGTATCTGCTTAGGTACTCAATTTTCCGGACTACTTCTAGCTGGTCACCACCATTGGTCAGCGCAGGAGTGAGCCCCTGCCAATCTTGGACAAGGACTTTGCATTTCGACGGTGCAAAGCATAGTCCGAAACGACTGACTGCCAGAGCTAATTTATCTAGTGCAGATTGGTGCGTTTGTGAGCTGTCACAGATTAGCGCAATGTCATCGGCGTACTCCTAGTCAAGAAGTCAGTCACCTAGGAGCAATTCCACACCGAAGTCGAGTCCAGAGAACGCCGTTTTTATGACTTCGTCAGTGGCGGAGTTCAAGAGGAATAGTGGCAGCGGGCAACCTTGTCTTACACCACTGTCCCAACTAAGAACGTACAGTGCTGTTATGACATTAACATATGTCTGGAGCACACTTATCCTCAGGAGACAGTCCCAAAGGGCAAATCAATCTACCGAATCGAAAGCACCTTTGATGTGAAGTCTACTCTAACGAAGCGTACCAAAGATATCTGTTCTTCAGCCGCAATCGTTTGCCGGGTGAATCATTCGAGACCTACATCACTGAGCTAAAGAGTCTGCCGCGGGACTGCAAACTTTATGATTGGTTGCGCGTTTCCCTGTGCATTCGATCGGGCGATCGATCGAAAGAGCTAGCGAGTTTTCAAATAATAGCTTAATTTATAGAGTCTAAGAGTTGTGAATAGAACGCCGGTGCGCTGATCCGTTGTTTTTTTCCCGTTGACGCCACTGGATGACCCAAGCGGGCAACAGTCCAATCGTGGCCAACAATGGTAAACGGGAACATTGTATAGAAAAGGAATGAAAGAACAGTGACCGTAGGTGAATGGTTTATGTATGACGAGTGTCCTATTCAACTTGTACATAAGGATCATAGAAGACAATTAACCTCTTGAAGTATTCATTACAAAAAGACTGGGCTCAAAGGAATGTTGCGATAAATCCGTCAGCTGCAGGCGCTCAAAAAAGAGAGATTGATGTCCTAGTTGGAAGTCTGGATCTCAGCAACTGCTAGATGCCTAATAATGCGCGTGTTGGCTGCCGAAATGATGCGCTCACTGGCGGGCCTCAGGGTAACCTTGGTAACCTTCGAAATGGAACGTTCCCATTGGCTGCCAATAAGGTTCAAGCTGCGTCTAGGTCAAACTGCTCCGGGCTGCTAGCGTAGCGTCCGGCTTCGATGTATGTTATGGGCAGGGTCCCTTAACATGTACGATGCTACAATGCGGTTGGCAATAATGTGTGGCTCAGGGACATGGACGCTGCGCGTTCGGAAAATGGCTAGCGTTGATCACCCGCCTCTGTCCCAAGCGTTTCTCGTATTTCATGGGAATACCGAGTCAGCAACTTCAGACTCCAGCATTTTGTGCTTGGTGGCGACTACATTGACGGCGCAGTGGACAGTACGTTGAACGTGAACGGTTTGATCACTGATACTGGTGCCCGGTTTCTTTCAGCTATGCGCCGACTATGCTCAGTAGCACATCACCCTGGCGCTAATTTTCGCAGCGATATCATCATGTTCACCAAACGATCCACTATCTTGCACTCTTATTGGCCTCCTCGTTATCGTAGGTAGACGGAGCCCACCAGTGCAGGGTTGTTTGTCGATTTGATGCGCTGGTTTTCGACCAGGCTCTTTTCGTACCCACATAGCACTCACTTCCAGGACTTCACGAAGTGATCTGCGTCGATGTTAGCCAATCGCTACCTTGGCCTAAGTTCCGCGTCCCAACGTTTAACATTCAACTTGAAACATTGCTAATTACCAACAAGCTAGATGAATGAACGGAGAACCGATTGTAATCGTCTCGAATACCCTTGGATAAAGGTATTCGAAACTGCTTGCTCTCCAGCTTGAGACATCGGAATCACGATTGTTTTGCATCGGGCTTCGTAACAGCTTTCTGTTGGAGGTCTGAGAATTTATTGATAGCATTTATGAATCGCAAAGTTCATGTAGAGGCCGGGAGTATTGGGGTTAAATCAGTACTGCTCATAACTACTCATTGCACTCATCCGTTGTGGCTCCTCGTGATGCAAGCAATAGCATGATGGTCTGCGCATTCAGCATATTCTACAGTTCCTTGACCATAACGTTCAGCGGAACATTTAAAAGCATATTTCGCTCGATCTGCTCCATCCACATCGTTTGTTGTGCCACATCTATCCACCTGGTACATTGACGTCACTATTCTTTGCACGAGTTGATACTGTTGAAGAGAAACTATCTACGTGATCTAAGCCATCTCTCTGACCTGCATGTTGGTGGTGACTCATCTGCAATTTGTACAACCGTCCTGTTCCCTATTAGGTGCTATGCGGGAATGTGGAAATCTACAGGCCAAAGGGCACTCATTTCATCGCAATTGTGTCTGAACGCCTAAACTTATGTTTGTCACTAAGCCTTATTGGTCCTGGGGATAGTCTTAATGTTTCTAATAAGTGTTTTTACTTCTATCAAAGATGCGTCGGTCATCAAAGAACACCCGTACGACGTTACACATGTGTTCCGACTTCGTTCTGACTCTCCGAGGACTACACAATAACTGCTGATGTCATTTCTTAGCCTCGTACGCCCAGTCGAGTTCATCCATTACAGTCCACCTTTAATTCCACTGTCTTCAGCCATTTCTGCCTTAAAAGTACTGCTCTGCCACAACGTCCATTCCGCAGCATCCTGTCGCTTATTCGTATCAGCCATCATTTGCAAGCGCTGTCTTGTTACTCCGTCACGGGTTCCACCTTGGAGGCCTGTTACAAGCCTACCATTCTGATGAATGAAAACAAAGAAATTATCTTTAATACCCAGGAAGAGTGGTGGTTTAGGGAACCCCACCCATAATCGAACGTTTCTTTTGCATGTAGCTATGCTGCTGACTTGAAACACACACATTACGGGTACATCAGCGTGATTTTTACACGACTCTCGGATTGCAATTGTGATCACGGCTGGGCTGGATGGCGGAAACGTGACTCGGATTGCTCCAGGCAATCTGAAAAGGCCTCGAACACTTGGAATCAACACCTCGGGCTGTTGCGACGGGCGCTTGGACAAATAAACAGTTCCATATTTCGACAAATGCTCAGTGTGTATGTTTGCCCCCATGTCGAATACACAATTCAAACCAGGCATCCATGGCTGAAACACGGCCTTAATGCACTGGAGCAGCCACAACGTCAGGCATCTAAAAGGTAATTGGAATGCGTAATCTTTCCTACAAGGAGCGGTTGCAAGGATTATGGGTATTCAGTGGACTACGAGGCGACCTGATTATGGCATACTTGATTCTACGAGACCCACTTCATGCCTGTCACCGTTTATTACAACTCTGCAGCAATACAACCCTGATGGACCAGTTATTGAAACTCGCAGAACAATACAGTCGTCTGGAGTGCCGCTTGAATTTCTTCCATTCCTGTCTTTCACTCGTGGAATGCTCTTCCAAAATCGGTCGTCTCTGCACCGACACTAACAGTAATTAAAAGACGGTTGGATGATGCACTCATCCTCTTACACCTTGTCACTTAGCACTACGTCTCCATCCTACATTACATTATTCGACGTTAACTGCGGGTGCTGACAATCTAAGCTGACTGCAGGGCTACGGCGGAGCTAACGATAAGTCCTTGTTTTCATATTTAAAGTACTAACTGTTTTACTATCACTATTATCCTTATTGTTATGTCGATATCCCCACCAACTGTCCAACGGAACTTGTAAAGCAACGCTTCTTAACCCGTATAAATTCATTGTTCTCTTGATTTCTTACCACTACCCTCTGTTTATGTGGTCCACTTTATTGCTCCTACTGTGATCTGGTTTAGCGTTCCCATAAGTATACTGTGAAGAATGGCTAGTGCTGAACTCACTGCTCACGCAATGTAGAGGCCTCTTTCCTTCAACTGATATTCGTATAAGAATTTAGCGCGCTGCCTCTAAACGGCCGTACTGCGTGGTAGCCCTGTTGCCGTCGATTCTCACAAAGTTCAAATTTTCTTTCGCGCCACTACGTTGTAAGCGATGTTAAGATTCGCGTTGTGTTTCCTATGGATTTCTTGCTTATTATCCGCCCGGGACCCTACCTCGTTCTGTTCAAAATCATAACTTAACCATCACGCATGCCAAGTAAGTCTGGCGGATAACCTGTCTATGATGAATAAGAAGTTTCAACTGCGGTACTGTTCATCTAGTCCTTATAGACACGTGTACCTTAGAATCCACCCTTCGCGTTTCCCTTATCGTTTCCACGTTCTCCATAAACTCTTCGCTTGTTTTTAGACCAGTTGTTTTTCCGTTTTATACAAACGTGATGACGCATCCTAAACCAATGGCGTTGAGTGTTCGGTCATCGGCCCCGCGGATTTTGTGACCAGCGCATAATGGTCGGCCTCTTTCGCTTTTCTGTGACATCGCACGTTGTACTCCTTCCCTTGATCATTTTATGTTTTTTTTCTAATACTTTTCGCTGTGGTTGTGAAATATATTCTCCTGCATTCTGCTTCCCGTTTCAGCTTCGTTTGCATTCGCGCCGGATCGTCGAGTGGTCTTCGCCTCTTCGTCTCCACACCCACTGCACGTGGGCCGTCAGATAATCACCGCCCCGTCACCGACATCGGCCAGTTCCACTCAATAAACAATCTATTTCGGGAAGTCCGCCTATGTGATGTTCGGAGTGGGCCACATGACGTCGCTCGTATAGAGGCTGTTATGACGGCTCTATCCTAAACTCGTGCCAATGCCCCATCTGTATTATGTGTAAATATTTCTTCAATATTCCGCACTATGATAAAAAATTTTCCCAATTGTCCTCTCTTCTCTCTCTCCTCTTCTCCTCTCACTCATAGTTGTTGACCTTTCGTCTATTCCAACCACTGTCATCCACGCACAGGCAGAAGCCTGCATTTCAATAGACAATGCATCGGGCTAAATCGCAGTTAGATTTCAATCCATGTTGGTTGGCTATCATCCTCCATGGCTTAGTGGCATAAACTGCTGGTTAGTGATGCAAACCACCAACAGTCATGAGTTCGATCCATTAGGGGGACCGAGGGAACGCCCACCACTGACGAATCCCAATACAACGAAACGATTGGCTGGCGCTTGTGATCTAATTACAATGAAGCAACTAAGATCACACCCAACCCCGTCTACTCATTAGTATTCCAGAATGTGTTTACTGTTTGGGTTACACTCACTTATGCCAACTCACCTTCCGCATAATCAGGTGGCCTATCCCCTAGATTCTTACACACGTGGCTCCTTTGTCTGCCTGAGCCTTTTTACTTTAAACTCTATTGTATGCCATATAACTTGAGACTAAAGATACTGCTAGTTAAACGTGGCGCTTTCTTGGTTACTTTCAACTGCACTCCATGCCCATGCGGCTGATTTGCCTACGCGTCTTTGTTATGTGGGCGCTTGCTGATAGCCCGTCTCTACTGGTTACAGCTCTGCAGCCCCCTGCTTTACCCACTGTTTCTTATGAACAGTTCACACAGTGCTTCTTTGGTTAGCAATGACGATGCTCAACTCACTAGAATTTCTCAAACGATCTCTCGCATTCGAGCGACTTTGTCAATCAACCTTGCATCAGCCCCTGAAAGGTTTTCTTTCAACGATGGCGATCAGAACAGTTTTGACACTGTTCGGATGCCATGTTACAGCCTCGCCAAGTTTTCGTATTGTGATGAAGAACCAACGGAGTATACAGGTTTCTTAGAAGCCACAGTATCCTCCATTCCCCATACTGTTCCACACTAGAAATCAGCGTCATCAACAGCAACGCGCTTTGGCACATTATCCCGGGGCTTTGCTGCTGTAAGACAAATTCGTTTAAACGTCATTATCGACAAGGTACCAAAGAAGCGCTCAACTATTGGACCTGTGTTTATAGCGCAAACATTCGTGACTACGTTTTATACATCTGGGGAACACTACTTTTTCATCGACAGCTGAGTACTCTGTGAAATGGGGCGGGTTTCGCTGCTCCACCTCTTTCTCAGCCAACCTCCATAGGCAGCCCAGAGCCGTGCAAACCACAAACAGATAGCTTGGGCAAGATTCGGAAACAGTGATGCTGCCGCTACCATTTGTAATATCTCGAGCCATGCATAGATTTGATCGCACAGATTTTCGTCTAAAAGACTGGATGCATAAATAGCATCCAATCTATTGGTGGAGCATTTCATTTTCACTTGCATTCGATTTTGCTGCTATCAATTATCAAGTAACCTAGGTAAAACTCTCCTCGTTAGACGAGGTGCGGGTAAAAATAGCACAAGCCCAGACTGAGTATTCGCCTGCGCACCACTTCGTTGCGAAAATGGTGGCGCTAATCGATACTAAGTGCAATGCTAGCCAAAGACCTGAGTACGTCTGAGCTCTTCGGACTGAAATCTTCAAATTTCACTACTGTGTTACGGAGCGATCCTCACTATTGTCCCGGCCTTTTGACATCAATGGGAATTCCATCCTAACGCAAAATGTGTCGCATGTAGTCTAAGGCTGTTCTAAATTACATTACCTTACGTGAGCCGCCCCCGTAGCTCTATTGGACTACCAAAACAGATAAACTGATAAATAAATAAGTGGACTTTTATTCTCGACCGTGCGAGACGCGCCTGTATCGGTATGATCAGGTATGTGCTTTTATAGAACGTTGATCACAGGTGAATCAGGAAGATTAAAAACCAGATCAAACAATGACATTTGGAAAGACGGTATAGACATAATAAACGTTTGACTGGTATGATGTTGGCTGGCTCTCTCACATACATTATTATTAAATAACTAACTCTCAGGAGAGGATATGATGGCGAACCATGTACTGGGTCATACGAAGCATGGACCCTTTTCATACGCTTGGCTTGTTAATGTAGAACGATCAAACCGTTTGACCACGTTCTGTATCGTCAAGAGCTTATTGATGCTATTGCGAATGTCGTGTCTCCACATGCGCATCTCAGTATTCAATGGTTGGTAGCAATGCAACAACACCTTGAAGGCGCGAAGCAAATCCCATAGGTTGGGACTACCCTGGTGAGTTTGTCCGGGGCTGACTGTGCTACTTCGCGATTGTCGAGTAACGAAACGATGGCACCCTCATAGCCCAACTCAAGTCGATCTCCTCAGTGCGTGACTCCAATAGCCGCAAAATGAGAATCTACAATAGAACCCGTCGATTAAATTGAGAGAGGAAATGCTGGAATACTGGCTATCCGCCGTGGATCCTGACGCGAGCTGATGTTGCAATGCCGGGCATGTGGAAAGTTAATAAATTTCATGGGAGCACCATTTTGAGTCTGCCTAGTAGAGCGGTGATAGGTTGTTCGGCGTGCTCTTGAGACCGAAGAACATAGCTGTAGCCCGTCTACGGTACGCGTAGCTTGGCACCAACACCTTCCTTAGCTTCGCCCCGTTGGAAACCGCTTATTATTCTCTCATCTGCGAATCCCCTTTGCACCATAATGCTGTTGGTTAAAATGGCGGCCTCTGGCTCGTCACTGCCTACACAGTTGTGATACCCTGTTAGTTGTTGCAGGCACCACGAATGCCCTTGGATTTCTGGCCCACGTTATTTATTCTCCCTCACTGATTCTTTCACTTGTTTACACCAATTATTCGATTCCTTACACTGACCAAAGGATCCAGACTCTCAGCACGAAAAACGTCTGGGCAAAACATCGCATTGTGATCCGCGGGTTCAGTTGTCTATTGTTTAATTGACCATGATATGCTCTACTCTGACGCGCGACAATCCAGAGTCGAAAAGAAAACTGAAATGTTCCACCACAGCAGTCACATGTTATTCGTTACTGTGAATTTAGGTCATCCTCCTGTCCCTGTTCGTCTCGCTAACAAATGGCTCTTTTAGGTCACTGGCGTCATAAGCACCCTCATCTTCTTTTTCCTTCATGCCTTGAACCTTTTGCTTCAATCCGGCTCCTTTGTCAGCTCGCAGACCCCGTTTTATGTGGCGCCTTTTAACACGTCCTATTGTACTGTGGTCTATAGTGGTAAAGTTTCTGTCGGACTCAACTTTACTGGCCTAACGAATATTCACTATCCGACCCGTTGACTATTATTGCTGCAGGACAATATTCCCAGACCATCACCAACGTGGAAATCCAATTCCACTGAAACCCATTGAGATCGTAGAGATGGCCAATTCGTATTCCTCAGCGCATCCTGGTATGGTCAGAACAGCTCGGTCGCCAATCGAAGGCATTACTTGTTTCGTTTCCTGCTTTAGAATTTATACCGAACAGATTTGCTGCATATATTCCAAAAAGGAGGGTGAGACCATGCCCTCACAAAAGAATGTCGATGTGTTCTTTTCCGGTGCAGCGTTGTCCGGTGTTCGTAGGATGTCAGGTTGCATAGCCGCTTCCATTATGTCGGAAGACAGCCGGCGTTCTGCGCACGGCTTCCATTGGTGTTTACCGCTGTTCATGCGTTCGGTATCAAACTCGAGTATGTTACCTAACTGAGCTACTAGTGCTTCGATGATCTACTTGCGCATTCACCTCGGAACGGATAGCCCTTCGGTCCTGCAGATTGCTTTGAGTCCTCACCTCAAGGCAGCGCTACTAAGCTGGAATCCTCTGTGCGTCCATGCATTCGCGGAGCCAGCGTTCACTATTTGCACACATACTAACTGAGTATTGTATTGTAGGAGCAAGTAGAACATTAAATCTGTACAATTCCATCGGAATATAATCAAACATTTTCATGAAAGATATCAGCCACCTGTTGATACTCAGCCACTGGTCCTCAACCTTGGGTTAATTACACCCAAAGGGGTAAAATGGAATTTTGCACGGGGGGTAAATATAAGTACGAGGATTGGATCATCCATATGTTGCCAAACAAACTGGAAAACAAAATCATATGTGTCGACACACGTAACTAACTACCTAATCACTACTGGTCAGCCATCAGTGAATAATCAATAGTGAGTGGTTAGTAAATTAGCTAATTTAGGTATAAATTGCACTACATAATACAAGCCTGCAAAGCAGCGCACCTAGGTAGCGCCTTTACCGGTTAGCTCGTCGATCGTTGTTCTTTTGATTGTGGCAGTGGTTCGCCAGGTCGAATTACGGCGTTGAGTGAACACTCAGGTAGGAGCATAGTTCGGCCGACCAGGTAAAATAGTGATCGATTGTTCGCAAGGCAGAAGGGACAAAACTGGCAATTAGTGTTCAGGATGTATCGATACAGACTGGCGGTGGGAAGCTGTCCTCCAGGATGGACTTGGAAAGGATGCTTGAAATAAATGAGAAACCACTGACATCTGTTCATGTTTGGTCAGGTATAACCCACCAAAGCAAGGAAGCGAATGAACTTGAAGCGCAACTTACGATGTGAATTAGCCGAAACTGTAACAAATATACCAGCAATGGTTAGCACTAATCAATATCAACCGTCTCATTAACGTATGGATTTATTAGGGTGTTGCTCTTCCCAACCCTGACACCCCACGACCGCGGTTTCGTCTTGGTTTAGACTCGTCAGGTGGAGATAGCCTGAGCTGGGGTGGAACTCAGAGCTTAGTAGCTCATGGCTGACGCCCTGAACACTATACTACTGAGATCCGCGAGCAATGCTTGGCACAGCGGAAAGTAATTCAAGTTGAATTTGGAAGCACGCTGTGTGGCTGGGTTGCGACTCGCAACCTCTATTGAGACCTCGGCTCACTTTGAGGTAAACCTCGGTCATTCCGATCTCGAGGATCGTATCCTGAATGGATTTATTAGGGTGTTGCTCTCCCCAACCCTGACACCCCACGACCGCGGTTTCGTCTTGGTTTAGACTCGTCAGGTGGAGATAGCCTGAGCTGGGGTGGAACTCAGAGCTTAGTAGCTCATGGCTGACGCCCTGAACACTATACTACTGAGGTCCGCGAGCAATGCTTGGCACAGCGGAAAGTAATTCAAGTTGAATTTGGAAGCACGCTGTGTGTCTCATTAACGTATATAACATCTTGATTATTTAAAAGTTGCTCAGAAATAGGTGCGTTCTCTCCGTGAATGATTGAAAGTATCAAAAATATTAGTCCTTTTCCGTAATTTAAAGAAGCAAATGAAAGGGTTACTTAACTTTTCGACCTAAATTTTTGATGGCTAATTGTTTATGGTGAACCCGATTTGTGGGTAACAGCCTCGAAAAAGTTGATAGCCGCTGCTCTAAACGTTCTTCAATTTCTTAAGCAACATTTTAATATGTCTGACTTACAGAACCGTTGCGCTCACGTATGTAAGAGGCCATTGTCAATGAGCAATCGTTCTCTGAATCAAATCGCGGTGAAATGTAAATACAAAAAGATGTGAACTACTTCACAGATTTGCCTTCCCGCCTAGTACTAGCAGACTGTTCCAAACATTTAGTACACACAGGGGTGAGGAATACGCTTTATACGCTGCACCACAATCTTGTAGCGCTGTCTGTGTATGATGCGTGGCGCTCGCAACTGAAGCAGCGGCCTCAACATAGCGAAGCCACCGAGATGTAATTTGCGCTAGGACCCAACGACATCGACTCGCACCCGACGGTAAGACAAGTTGTAGCATCCTAGTTTCTTGCAGCGATTTTCGTACGGCAATCCCCGTAAGCCGGGAATGAGCTCGATAGCGGCGTGTTGGATTAGTTCGATCTTCTTTGCCTCCGCTTGAGTGATTGAACAGAAGGCTGATGAGCTGTACTCTAGTAATGGGCATGTGGTTGAAGAGAAGAGGGGGGTGGCGACCTCTTCGGACCGAGTACGATTGTCTGATCACACATAGAATGCGTAGTCCATCACAAAGTAGCGTGTTTTTGTTATCTATGGACTGCAACTTCGACTAGACTGACGATTTGTTCAAACGCCAACTCACCAACCTTACCGGCAAAATGTGCCGTGCGAATATCGTCGTGAAAGAGACTTTAAATCAGACCGACAAAATTTATGTTGACGAACTTGAACTCGGTGGTCACTTTAGTCATAGCATTCAACATTGTGGCGATCACGACTAAATCCTCTAAAGCCCGGTCGGGACCATATTGCCAAATTACGTATATGTATGTACGGTTGGCGGCATCCGGTTCCGGACTAGTCTGTCATTGCGGCCTGCAGGTGGACAGGCTTGTGCTACACTACCCACAGCTCCATCCACATACCCCATATCCAGTGTACACCCGAAGGAGCAAGACAGGGAGGCATGGGGATGGGAGCCAGGTTTCATCAAAGGAGCTGGCCCACACTCCTTTACAGGCAAACACAAGCATGCTCTATTTGGGGAATCAAGCGCACATTAGGCGGTGGCTGGACCGTAGTCCGCTCCACACTGCGTACATGGAACCATTCTTTGAACATAGCACGGCCACAAGTATCGTGCTACCCGTCCTCTCCAGCAACGACCAACTGTCTCCTGGAGCCAGTATAGACGAAGTACTGGGTAATAGACAGGTAGGCACCTTGTCAACTTGCGCATCAAGCGTAACCACACCGGGGATGTCAAACAACAGCCAATCACATGAAATGAAATAGCAAATAAAATGGATTGGATACAGATATGCCGCTAAATTAGCATATTAACTAAGTGAATTGTCAACATAGCCGCGATAAATTCAAGATGGCGGAAAAAGGGATCAAGACAATATGCAAGAAAAAAATAAACAAATTTAACCACCTTCCTTTAAGCGAAATATGCATTTTAATAGATTATTCGGTTAGATATTAGAATGAGGTAACAAATAAACGTTAAGACAAGATAGCAGTCCAACCACCTGAAATAAATACTCAGCACAAGCACGCGGTTGGTAAGTCGAATGCAGTGTACCTACCAACGTTGCGCTGGTCCTGCTTACGTTCTCAGCAATGCCTGTCGTCGTTTCGATGCCGGACCCGAGTGGCCTCGCTCGTGGCACACCAAACCTGTCTAACTCACACACTCGGGACCACATGTGCTACAGCACCATGCATTTGATGTCGAGGGAGTACACTCCGTCGGCGCTTGTCGCTTCCGCTACTGTCCCTTCTTCTTCGCACGCACGAGAGCTTTCAGCTGCACCTCGCAACTGCCTTCGAGATCAGATCGCGCCATGCACGTCGATCAACCGCATTCGATTCCCAACACCTGAAATCAATAGTAGAACGTGATAGGCTCACCTTAATCATGTCCTCGTAACGTAACTTCGGTTTTCCCGCGTGCCACTTCCTTGCACGCAGGTAGCCATAATGCAGCTGTTTCGGTATCTGAGTCGAATTCATGCGGGGAATATGCCCGTGCCACATCAGATACCTCAGCAGAATGATACAGTCCACTGTATACCTGCCACTGCATCGGAGCACCTCTGTGTCTGTAAATAGGTCACTGCAGCCGATGCGAATAACACGGCGCAGACTGTTGTTGGAAGCGCTCCAGATAACGGACCTCCTTCTGATAAAGCGTCCAAGTTTCGCTGCCGTATAGAAGAACAGACAGCACCATAGACTTGTATATCAGCAGCTTCTGTTCAACGGTAAGCTGGTGGTTGCTCCACACAGGACATTCCAGGTTGCCAAATGCAACAGTCTCATTCGATACGCGTCTGCGCAGCTCACTCGTCCTCTGCAAGTCAGTTGTTACTATACTCCCAAGGTAGCAAAATATCGGAGTGGTTTCCAACATTTCGTCGGCAACCTGGATTTGGGGTAGGCACACGGACTCCGTCCAAGGTGAAGGCTGGAAAAGACAGTCTTATTTGTGTGGATGGTGAGCCCGAATTTGGCCGCTGTCAAAGCCAGAGCACTAGTCATGTGCTGCAACTCATCCGCGTTGTGTGCAAACAACGCACAGTCGTCAGCAAACAGCAGCATACGGATAGTTGTCCACGGACTATGGTTCTCGCACCGAAACCATGGATGTTCAGCAACCCACCATCAATACGGTGTTCCACACGGACACCGTAAGCACAAGCAGTATTAAAGGTACAAGACATCATTGCATGAAAGTAAATATTAAATATTAAACAGTGTTGCTTCACATCAGAGACCTCTGTTAAGTCATCTGAGGACTGTCCAATCAGCTGCACCCTCGCCCGCATACCGTATAGCAGACATTCAATTAAAGTTACAAACTTACTCGGCCAAACAAACTTACCCAAAACCGACCACAATGCCTCGCGGTTCACCGTATCAAATTCCTTAGTGAAGTTAACAGACAGCGAGTACAATGGCTGGTGTCGCTCTCTGCACTTCTCCTGCAACCGACGAGCCTCAAACACCATATCGATAGTGCAGTAACCGGAGCTGAATCCACATTGCTCTTCCGCCACGTTCGGTTTTGTTAGGAGAATAGCTATCTAACATCCATTTTTTGTGGACGAGCTTAATAACCATTACTTATTCTACCTATTTTCCACTTGTTGACTGTTGTCTAAACGCTCCATTGTGTTAGCCCGATTGGTACCCACACGTCCTTGTTAATGGACGCTCATCTCCGAGTCATCTTCAGCAGTACCATTTGCAAGCACACATTCCATTGGTTTTTATCCGCATCACTTTCCTACTTGGTTATGTTAAAGGAATATTTAGTTGTCACACAATTATTGTACTCGTTTTTAGTTTTTGGGTATGCATTTATTATTCTCGTTTGTTTCGTGACATTTGTTAGCGCTACCTTTCGTTATTCTGATTGGTCAGTGCCCGTCCATGTAAATGGATGTTCGAATTACGCTTGGGGTCCCACGATGCTATTTTAAGTACATATGCGATTCGCACTTGATTACGCGGTTGCTTATCCGCCCGTTGTATTTGACGTTTTTCTTTCTATTGGTTGACTCATATGTAATTTAGTAGTTTCACTTCATTTTGCCTTCAAAACGTTATAAGGAAATATGATGTCATGTATACAAGTCTCTTTCTGGCTTGTCTTTGGACTTCTTCTTGCGGTCGTGGTGTGAAGGCGTCAGTGGCGATACAACAGGTTTCACAACCTTCATGTCGAGGCAGTTGAGTAGGACTCGGGCAATCATCCTGCCCACACAACTTGGCAATTTGATACCGCGATAGTTCGTGCAACATTGCTTGTTCCATTTGCCCTTGTACAGTGGCAGCACAAGGGCATCCTACTGCTAAGGGGACACCATCTCCTCAAACCACATGCGGTGCACCAAGTGGTGCGGCGCATTCACCTACGCGGTTCCGTCCTTTTTCAATACTTCAGGCGAGATGTCGTCGGCACTGGCACAATTGCCGTTTCGCAGCTGAACAAATGCTCTCTGCATCTCATCCAGTGTCAGCAAGTCTAGCAGACTCATCTTCACATCATGCTGCTTCAGGCCATTCAAAATAGGCAAGTCGATACCTAAACGGTTGTCCGAGAGAGAATCAAAGTCTTTCCGCCAGATCTACATTTTATCTGTATTCTGTACTCACGCTGCGCCTGAACTACTATCGAGCTTCATCCTCAGCGGCTCCAATCTCGGTCCATACACCGCCTTCAATGAGGCAAAGAATTCCTTGGGTTGGTAACGTTTACCGTAATATTCCATCTGCTTCGCGTTCTCCGTCCGGCATGCATTTTTAATGCGACGGAGCTCTCGAGTCACTCGCCGTCGAAGTTTGCGAAACTGACTATTCTTCCCCAAGCCACCGGGAGCTGCCACATGTGCAGCAAATGCTGCATTCTTCTCACGCACCAATGCGCCAGTTTTCGCAATTTTCTCATCAAACTAATTGTGTTGCTTACAGTTTGGACGCCGGATGGTCTTCTTAGCAGCAGCTGTCGCCTGGTCACGAATGGGGTGCCACAGGTCCTCCACTGTGCCTATGTTTTCCACAATACACAATCGGGTAACCATCGCCTTCTCCAGCTCAATACTTTTCTCCACAGTACCGAGGGAGAGAATGTGAAATTTCCGCCTCCGATTCACAGCAGGCACACTGCATGTACTTTTCCGCACATAGATATTCAAATTGGTCCGCACCAAGTTTTGGTCAGTGCCACGCTCAGCTCCACGCAGTACACATGCCATGCGCAGTTCACGCATGGCACGATGACGTACGATGACATAGTCGAGCAGGTGAGCGTGACCACTCCTTGGGTGCGTCCAAGTTGCTATATCACGCACGCTCAGTGCAAAAACTAATCTCAAACTTGGTTGTGGCAGCGTGCTGCTGACTCCCGAGTCCTGGACTCAACGAGCACGAGTATGTACGGCTAGAAAGAACCTCGGATAATCTGGAATCAAACTCAGTACGTGACGTATGCTGAACCTATACTTATCTAACTACAATTTTTCGGATTATGATTCTTGTCTATGTGGCCTGACACTACTATGCTGTTTTTGGTCAAGCGTCAACACATTCATCTAATCACTAAGAGAGTTGGCTGCACTGCTCATTGGCTCACTCGATTTCAGCCGATCGACGTTAGATAGCAGTCAAATCCAAATCGTATTCTGTGCTGCACAATACATTAACCTTAAGCAAACTTCGCTAACTACGCTATACACTGACGTCTTTCCATTGGGTTCCAGTCGATTATTGGAGCTTACCCTTGTAGATGCGAATGATGCTGATATCGTCCCGACTTGTGTTTGCTATCTTTGCATACCTGAATGTTCACACTCCTTGGCGATAGGCGACTGTGAACTCAGTGTTTTTCACAGCGACACGAGAATCGTGCATTCTGGCTCCCATGACGCAGCACATATCAGTACTTTTAGTATCTCCTTTGTGCGCAGATGAAGCCTGCAAATTGGACATGAGCATCGGGATTAGGCCATGTAGTATCGTAAGGTAGTCTGTCTAACGATTCGGACTATATGCTTTCCTTTGTTTTTTTGCTTTACACCGCAGATCCAAGTCAGCTTTGTTTCGTTGGAACGTACCAGAAGCCAGAATTTCTGATTCCAATAATATGTTCACGAAAGTATGTGAACAGACTTCTGTTGACTAGAATCTCACAGTCTATCAGTGTCACATACCTATTTTTTATGATTCGCTAGGCTGAGATATTGGATGCATGCGAATCTGAGTGCAAGAGAGATGAGGGAATTTGGCTACCCACCTCAGCTGCCTGAGTTGCATATCTTTCAGCTTTTGATCGTAGTGATTAAGGATGTATGGTTAAGACGTGTGCCTCGGTATTTCATGGGCTCTAGTACTGCAATTGACAGTTAACTGAAGCCTTTTCACATCTACTGCAGGGATTACTCTTCACCAAAGAGGCCGTTCGCGCTTCACCTTAATAGGTGTGCTGAAGGCTTAGCTGCGGTCTCCACTTGATCTCTGGTTTATCGAATCACTAATCCTTCCGTTCATCGTACCCACAGCCGATTAGTTTTTCTACCGAAAATTTATTCCACAAAATGAATTTTTTCTGCTGTTTGGTGGCAGTACCAAGTAACCGTTTCGTAACATTGGTCTATGGAACTACGTTCCTCCATTATATGAGGGTGAAACATATTAGTGCTGAGAAGAATCTCCATCGGGAACTCACCACTAGCCCTTACCGATGCCTTAATTCATCTTCGACATTGCGCATGCCGCACATTGGTGGGAACTTTGTTAAATTCATTGTAGTTTAGAAGCAGGACGTATTTTCAACAGCCAACCACTTGTATAGCAATGCTAACTCCCTTCTTATGCTCCACTCATCTGAGGGAACATTCCCTCGGGACAAGGCTGTATTTGTCGGAGACAGAAAACGCATGAATGCGTCCGCGGTTCTTGGTTCACCTACCCTATAAAGCGCTTAGACATGGTGTAACAATTGCAGATTAAGTCACCACACTTAATAGGGTTATTTCTTATTTTTATATAACTTGGAATCAAAATAAATTCTTAGTCACTGTTCTAGTCATGCGTACTGGACGCGTTTGTAATCAAAAGAATAGAGATCGTAATCTGATAGGAATGAAGTACCAAAGAACAACGAAGTACTTAACGCTGAGACTATCCTAAGAGACAAAGCGTCCATACACTAATTTCCCTCTGTTTGGTTCATTTTGATTTCGTTCGGCTGGGATAGACTGCACAATTCTGCAAACGTGTGTGTCCTCTGCGGCTTCAGTGTCTTAGAAGTTGGTGTCGTGTTTTCGCTTGCTTCGTAGGAAGAAGAAAATGCATACCACTGAGTACATCACAGGAAAGGTAACCTCAGAGTGTTAGTGGTCGTTCGGTGGATGCGATAGTGAAGAATTCCATTGTCGAGCTAATTATACACTACCCCTTTATCATACATGGATAGTTATATTTGACTCTGTGTACAGAATTGTATTAATTAATATGCATAGTGCCTCAAGCATTGAAAATGAAAAAAAGTGAAAACTCGGAGTGTGAAAAGCAACCAACAATGTTTCGTTCTATTAGTTGTCAAATTGTACGCCCTTTGATCTACGTACCTAAGCTTAAGTTCCAATAATTAAGAACAATTAAAATAGGGTGTGTGGAAAATGTACCCTTCCTCCGCGGCACAGAAATCAAAGTGTGTTGCTCATTTTTAACCATACTGCACAATGATTACGACAAGGCGACTCTGCCTCTTATTCACAAATCGCCATGGATTTGCTGGTTCTGTGTATATTAAATAGGTCGTTGATACTACTACTATTACTACTACTACCACTACTACTACTAATACTACTCCTACTACTACTACTGCTGCAACTACTACTACTACTACGACTACTGCTACTACTACTACTGCATCTACTACTACTACTACTACTACTACTACGACTACTGCTACTACTACTACTGCATCTACTACTACTACTACTACTGCTACTACTACTACTACTACTACTACTACTACTGCTACTACTACTACTACTACTACTACTACTACAACAACAACAACCGGTTTCACACGCTTGACGTGCGTGCTCTTGGTTCATTTAGAATAATCCTCTCTAACTTCTCTCTATTTTCTCGCAGCCTAGTCACCGCACGCTCATTCGAACCGGAGTTACCAGCGCAGCACAGTGCTCTATCATACGTGGAAATATCTTATACTACAGAAGTTTTAACCATCAATAACCGATTTGATTGTCATCCGCGCCTGAACACAAGTGGATAACTCATTCACTTTGTGCGCTTTGCCCTTCTGTGTACTAACATTCTGTGCAAAATTATCGAGGCAGTCCGAAAAGCCTAAGCTTACTATAATCCGGCGTTTCGCAACGCATCCGTGAAGGAGTTTGTGATCTCGCGATCTTTTTTTATCACTGTGTAGTTTCATTTACTAGGTCTCAAGCCAACAGGATCTAACATTGATCGAGCAACCGACCAGCACTTCAACTTGTGCGTACAAGGGAACACTGGAGACAGCCAGCGCGCAACGCTGACTCCTGCTTACTTGGACGCTGGACGCTGAAGTGACAAACGCGTGACTTTAAAACAGCACGCCTACTGTGAACATGTCTCGTGTGAAGAGCGTGCGAATCATGTGCTAAAGTGGCAAAAATGGTCTGGTGTGTACCATGTGTTTGAAATCCTATCACACTACCTGCCTTGGGATGGGACCGACTAAAACCAAAAGGTACACTAACACGGCAGAGGCGTTATTGTTCTGCCAAGTATGCAGTGCTATCCCAGTCCTTAGCTGTCTAGCTGTGTTACTGAAGAGGTGTGAAAGACTAACAGAAGCGGTCGAGCAACTGGTGAGCGCCAGGGTTAAATCCATGGGAGGAAACGGACCTGCACTTGTATGTGGATAACACCCCGAATTACATAGTCAGGCCGAAGAAGAGAGCCAGGCGTCCCAACCTTACCCCAATGACTCAGCCTCCAGCAGTACCAACTCCATTCTCTCTCTCTCACCTATAAGTAGAAATATTGTCTGCAGCGCGCTTGCCTCAACTTCTGTACAGTGTGTTGTACCTAGTAGTCTGTTCACTACACTCGAGACCGTAAGCTACAGTCAACTAGCCATAGTGAACGACACGGTAACCTACTCATCGGTTGCCGCCAAGCAAACATCAGAAATAGCACCGGTAACCTTTGTGCTCTGAGTAGAGCAAACTAGATTGTCGCAGCACGGATGGCCCCCATCAGTGCCGTTCACAAATTCACCAAGAGCACCGGAAACAAAGGCTCCAAAACCAGTAGCCACTAGGCGCAACCATGGTGCGTTAAGCCTTGGGTACACAAACCTCCAGTAACCCAAATCCAATACAATTAAGGGTAGGTTGACGGACGATCGAAATCAATGGCGTTCCATCTGTACGTCGATCGGTGTCCATGCTAACCCCACGACATTAAAAAGAATCTCGCGTCACCCAAACGCGTTGTACTACGGTGAACTCCGGTTACTTCGGGTAACACTAAACTCGGCGGGCGAGACTGAGGCCGTTCTGCTGTCTGCGAATCGTCTCCGCAATGACTCAAGTGGAGTGCGCATACTACCTGAAATCCTGTGGAAAGAAAGTTCAGCGGATCCCGCTAACAGAGAGTTACAGAAAAAGTCCAGAAAAGAAGACAATGATTGCTCACGGTGTTCCTGAGCTTAAAGATTTTTCTTCCGACGATGCTCAGATGCACGACCGCGAGCAATGGAAGTACACCCGGAAGGCACTTTCTCACGAAAATGTCGTGGCCACCTCGTTGACAAAGATCCCCATATCCCCAAACGATAAGGGGTGATGTCCCAGGCTGTTAAAACTTGTGTTGCAATCCTAACTAACGGCACAAACCCTTATAGAGAGACGGACTGAATTCCGTAGCACATTGTCAACAGGAATTCGTCTGAAAGTAGCGGGAACACTAGCACCTTTTAATGACAATTCAGCGGAGGCACAACTCTTAATGAAAACGTCAACTGCAGGACCCGACTCGGAGACGGTTTCAACAGTAGCCATAATATCCGGAGGGACACAGCAGAACACGATCAAACACCGGGATCCGGGGCATCTGATACTTGACTATATACCAAATTCATCTCGAGAGTTTGCAATCCATTTAAAATACGATTAGTCGCCAGCCTTTTATTGGTCGACGTAAACTCACTTGCTTCATAGATGCAATCGAACACCCTTTTGGTCTGCGAGAAGCTCACATACATGTACACAAACGCCCAAGGTCTACTCAGCAAATTATCTGGATTAAGACTTCGACACGCATCAGCAGCTTGGGACCTCATCGCTGTCACTGAAATGTGGTTGCGCTGTGAAACAACGGATGCCGAAATCGCGCTAACAGGCATGTCCGTTGTCCGGAAGGATCGAGCCAGCAAAGGTGGTGGGGTAGCCCCCTACTTGCGTAACAACCGGCAATGCGAACCCATAAACGATTCGGAAACCGAGGTACTTGACTCCATTTGGTGTAGTATCCGGCTGAGAGGGAACGATCTTGGCCTATTGGTTGTTGTTTACCGCGCACCATCGTCTACTCCTGAGATGGACTGCAATTTGCTGGCTGCGTTGAGGCAAGTAGTAAACAGGAAGTACAGTCACATTCTAGACACCAGCAACTTCAACTTACATGTTCTAGAATCCCAGGTCACACCAGGAGAGCAATTCAAAGCAGACCTGCAAGATGTGATTTCAGACTTCCTGCTTTATGGCCATGTCACTACGCCCATCAGATTCAGGGGAAATAACAGGCCATCCATGTTGGACCGAATATTCACTAATGAAGAACTGATGGTCAAGAGAGGGATAACCGATACTCCTTTGGGCTGCAGCGATCATGCGACGCCAGTGTTTCACTACATGTGCTACGCGGTTTATCCTAAAGAGCATGCCGATGAATGTCATGTCGTAACCAACTATGACGACCTGTCTGACCTCATTGATGCAACAAGCTGGTCGTTGTTAGCCGAATTAATCCCTGACGTGGCCTGCGGATAATTCGTCAACATATTTAACAAGCTTGTGGCAAGCACAACTGAAACCAAAGTCTACCGGCCTAAAAGGATGAAGTCTTTCGTAAGGAACAGGACACGTAAATGCATGGCATTAAGGGACTTGGCATGGTGCACCTACATAGCCTCCCCGAACGACGATACCTGGGATGTCCACACAATACAAAAGAATCACTGTGTCAAACTCGTCCGGGAGGATAAACTGAAGAAGCAACAAGGTTTAGTGGAAATGTTTTGCTCCAATCCCAAACTGCTATACAGACACGTAAACAATTTGCACCGTGACAAGCGCGGCATTCATGATCTGCACACAGCATGCAGATTAGCCCAAACCACACAAAAGGCGGCCAACTTGCTTGAACAACAATTTGGCCGTACATTCCAAAGCGTGCAAGCATCATACATCCTGCGTAAGCAGATAATACCGCCATCAGGGCTTAATCACATATCGTTTACCTCCGCAGCTGTGCTGAAGAGGCTGATGTGTCTGAGTGAGTTCAGCTCCGCGGGTGCGTACGGCATTCGCCCGAAGGCGTTGAAAGTTGTTGCCATGAGTTTGGCGGCGCCACTAGTAATTTCCTTTCAACGATGTCTGAACGTGATGCACACCCCTACGATGTGGAAGCACGGGATCATCACGCCAATCTACACAAGTGGCAGCCGTGCTGAACCAACAAATTATCGCTCGATAACACTACTTCCTGTGATCTCCAAGGTTTTGGAGTCTATTGTAGCTGAAGCCCTGCTGGGGTACCTAGAGAACAACAAAATTCTCGTTCCGAAGCAACACGGATTTCGCCAAAATCAGTCCTGCACCACTAATCTGTTGATTGCTCGTGCAAGCTGGACAGAATCTGTGGACGCTGGTGTAGGAGTCAACGCGGCTTACCTGGATTTCCCAAGGGCATTCGACCGTCTAGACCATTGCATTCTACACCACAACCTCCAGAAATATGGAATCCGCGATGCCGTTCTGGGACGGATAGGAGACTCTCGGATAACGTCACCTGAATGTGTGGGTTCGAAGCAACCTATGGGAATCCATCGACGTTCAGTGCGGTGTACCACAGGGATTGGTACTTGGACCCCGCCTGTTCCTGGTTTTCATAAATGATCTCGCGAGCGTGCTATCTTCTACCTGTTTGCTGTTCGCTGATGATCTAAAGATATGGCGTACTATAGCTGCAGTGGAGGATCACACAGTGTTCCAGGAGGACCTGGACAAAGCGTAAACGTGGTCCATCTAGAACATGCTGCACTTCAACGTCACCAAGTGCAAAACTCTCAGCATATGGCACAAGAGTATGCACAAGTACCGCCAAGGATCACAAATTCTACAGCGGGCTTCTCACAAGTGCAATCTCGGCGTCCTAGTTCAAGATGACCTCGGTGATTTGAGGCAAACTGAAAAGGCATCTAAGAAAGCAAAGCAGTACCTCGGCCTTATTCGAAGAGCTTTCGAGAAGTTTGACCCTTCGATCTTTCTAAAAATGCTTAGTGCGTACGTAAGGCCGCACGGGGAATATGCTATTCAAGCGTGGCAACCCTGGCTCAAGCACTATCTCACCGCGCTCGATACTGCACAACGTAGGGCAACGAAGAGCGTCAGAGGTTTGACCAGCCTCCCTTACTCACTCAGGCTGAAGACCCTCAAAATATACAGTGGACGTTATCGGCGTATAAGGGGCGATCTCAGATCCTGAGAAACCCCAATCACCTATGCCATTCCGTTCTGATACTTATTCAAAAATACCCAGCTAAGAGGTCCTCAGTTTAAGCAGGTCACGCAGTACAACCAATTGGAATGTCGACGAAATGTTTTCTCCCATCGAATGTCACAGCCTTAGAACCCCCTCCCGGAAGATGTAATTAATGCTCCCACCCCATCCCTTTTCAAAAAACCCCTTGTAGTTACTCTGTCACATTTGCATTACGTGCTATAGCCCATGAATACCAGATGCTGGCACTAATGCACAACAGACAGTGGACGGTGCCATAATCCTAGTCGAGAATGAGTCGCTCCAAACCCCTTGCACAAAATTTGATAAACGCTTACTCTAGAAACCGGATTTCTGTATCCAGTCGACCCGAGATACCTGCACATGAGTAAGCGTTATTCTTATTTTTTTATTTTTTGCTTGCTTATTACGTGAAAAATAACCACTCCCCTTATTTCTTTGTGTGCGCACATTCTAAATTCAAACTCCCTTTATATGGCAGTGCAGTTAAATCTGCAATCGCCGAACCGACGATTACGTTATAGTTTGATCTATCTTTTCTCACTCTAATCACCCTACAGGACATGACAAGCACCTGCATTTTTACCCGTTATAAATCATTGTTCCTTGTATTACTACTACTACTACTACTATTACAACAACAACAACAACAACAACAACAACAACAACAACAACAACAACAACAACAACAACAACAACAACATCTACTACTACTATTACTACTACTACTACTACTATTACTACTATTATTATTACTACTACTACTACTATTACTACTACTACTACTACCACTACTACTACTACTACTACTACTACTACCACTACTACTACTACTGTCTGAGCAGATGTGACCTCCGTATCATTATAAATTATCTGTGTTTTGGCAGGTGGGCTTGTATGTCTGACATTTCCGTTATGTTTAGGGCTGCATGAGATAGGCATTTTTACATGCATATTTCACTTGTTTTTCACTAAACTTTTGGTCAGTTACTTGATTGCCTTGCGGCAAGTAAGGTTCGGGTTGTCTTTGGCGGGCAATAGAAAACAGTTGGGCAAGCCACTTTTGAAATGTTCATGCAAGCTGTTAGTGACAGCCGTTCCTAGTTTAGCCTTACACTGTGATCATGGAACCAGTATCCACCTGCGTTTACAAAGCGATCATGAGTGGTGACCTGAGCTGCAACATAAATTGCCTAACTCAGATTTGCAAGTTCTGCATAAACGCCTAATGAACGCAACCAGTCTGACTGCCAGCTACACTCACCATGACTTCAGTTAACATGCACACACCCCCCTCTAGACTCACGTTACCATGCTGCCAGTATATCCGCGTGGCAGCGATCCAGGCTCTTGATGGCGCTCAAAAAATACAGATAGCACCCACGCAACCATAGCGTAGATGTACGTTGCGACCACGTGCTTCTATTAGATTCTATTCCTGCATTTGAATAACGGTACTGGATTCTACTTTTGCTTCCGGATTAATGTGTTCTACGTGGTTTCCTATGTGAATTGCTACCAATATTTTTCTTTCGGTATATTTTTTAATCTGTACAAAGTTGGGGTCTGTTCTCTGGCTAATTTCGGAGATCTCACTGATTGGCCTAACCGCCATTTTGGATTTTTCTACAGTAATTTAACCTGTGTGGAACAGTCTCCTGAGATACGGAATGGGAATCATCGAGCAACCTCGTCAAGTGTAATAGTCTGGATTTAACCGAACTGACATCAGCCGGAACCAACTCCTACTGAACCGATGGCGCAAAACTAGTTGGTTTGTATCACATTCGCTTATTTTTGCATTGACATATTTCCGTACCTCATGCACCTAAGACTTTGATTAAGTCGTTTTTTTAATCAAACTTCTCTAGCTACTTCATCTAGCCTTCTCAACACTACAATTACTTTACTATGGCACCCACAAGGCTTAACATCACTCGACAAGCATAAAGTAGTGTTTCTTACGCGGCCCGAATAAAGCCAACGGAAACCGAGGCCCCAACTAAACTGCGAGCCAGTCCTGATCAAATTGCTACTCTTTTTTCAGAAATCAGTGATAACGTCAACACCCATGAATCCAAACTCTCCGAAATAAGAAAAATAGTTACCATCCTCGAAACACTCAGCGATCGCCTGGCTTCATTAGACTATTTCAGTAACCCATGGGAAATCCTTGATCCAGCCCAAATGGGAGAGGTAGAACAGTTCATCTCCTCAATTGCGTCTGAGGTACATGAACGAATGCATAGACTGAAAAGTCTAAACGTTTTTAACATTCCTGATAGACAGTTTGGATAAACTTAACACTGCAGTACTTAGGGCCTGCAATACATCAGAGATCGGATGCAAAAATGCCTTCGTCGGAAAAAGAAAACACCAAGGCACTGCTGCCCAATGGTTTTTAAATTTTCAACTGTGGAATCTGCGAACCCATTGTTGAGTAATCTGCTCACCATAGCCCAGCGGACCGAGTTCGAAGACCTATTGATTAAACCAGATGGCACGCCTTAGCAAAGGTCCCTTAATGATCTTTCGTCACCATCACCAGCTCAAACGACTATTGGCTTGCGTTCTCAGACCATAGCACAAAGATAAGTTATTTAATGTGGCAACTGAGCACTTCGAAGTGGATCTCGACAGCTTACCTCATATGATAATGGCCACGTTTACCACCGTTCCTGACTATAATGCAATGTCAAGTAAAGACCCTATAGCAGTATCGCAAGCTGAACTCATCGTCCAAAGGACCTCCATGGGCAGTCAATTCAGTAACGTAGAAAACCCACAGCCACTCATCGGTTTCAACAAAAGCTTTAACGCTGTGAAGAACACGGTAGAAACTGATGAGATCTACCAACGTACATCGCACCAACACAGTAAGAAGCGACATCCTGAGCCAACAAAATAAATAAATAAATAAATTGCATATTCCTCGTCGATACGAAAAGCTGTTCCCTAGAAGGAACAGATCCAATAATGGTACAACGTTTCCATGACATTGCATTAATGCTTTTTCAGTAATAAACACGGCGTAATTTCAAGGTAGGTAACACAAAGTAATCAGAATCTCTCTGCTAGTATTTTCCTGCCATCAAACCAGGATTCTTCACAATCACATGACAGAGGTGTGGGCCGAGAAAAAATGAAACGAAAAAGGCTGTTGTCCGAAATGTTATGTTTATCACATCGCTCTCTGTATGTCAACTTGGAAAAATATCCACATGGCTTTATCGTGAAGCGTCTCTGAACTTTCTAAAGAGCATGCTGGTCAGATTTACGCAGACTAGACTGGAATAATGAACAGTATTCCATACACGGCAATACATGGTTTTATAAAGGGATATGTGAGATTCTTGAGGTAAAATTGATGGCAGATGTAACCGATGATCTTCATAGCTTTCGAAACTTGAGTCACAATGTTCAGCAAAGTTAAAGGTGAGTGTATATCACACACTCAAATCGCGAATTGCCCTGTATTGTGAGATATGTGCGCCTTGTAATCATAAACTCTCTGGAGGTACTTGGCATTTGTACGACAAACTATTACACTTCTCCACGGCAAATGATATCTGTCACAGTTGATACCAGGAGTCAAGGGCAGATAGGTCATCCTGAATAAGACTTACGGCTTCCTGGGTATTTGCACGTGCTTCTGAGTACACAACTTTAATGTCATCAGCAAAGAGAAATGTAACATCATTTTTTATTCTCTGGAATATATCGTTAATATAAAGTAGAAAAAGAAGAGGACCAAGCACACTCCCTTGAAACACTCCACTGGTGATTACTTTCAGTTTAGAGAAATGTTCGCCGGTGCGCACCACCTGCTGTCTACCAATTAGATAAGAAGACAGCCAAGAGAACATCGGTTCTCCAATGCCTATAGCCTTCAGTTTGTTCAGCAACCTTCTGTGAGGCACTCTAGCAGAGACTTTTTGCATATCCAGGAACAGGATTACCAAACAGTTTCCGTTGTCTATGGCAGCCGTTGTGTGGTTTAAAAAGCCTGTCTGGCCTATTGCGCAGGTTCGACCTTGCATGAAGCCGTGTTGCGAATTGCTGATGATGTTAGCCTTGTTCAAGAATGCAAATAGTTCATCTTTCACTATCCTTGCCATTATCCTAGATACGATGGGTGTGTGATTGATGGGACGAAAGTTTTTAACCTCATGGGCAGCGCCATTTTGGTATCGCGGGATAACCACAGAAGTTTTCCATTGAGTAGGGTATACTCCATTGATAAAAGAGGGTGTAAATATGCTGAGCAACGGCAGAAGGAAGTCACTACCACTGCATTTTATTAAACAAGGGGGGATCCCATCAGGGCCTGCGCACGTTAAGGAGCATAAGCGAGAGACTTGACCAGTAATTTTCGCTATAGTGAATTCCACTGTGCATAGACTCATTGTTGTGCGGCATGATAATTGCTGGTGTGTCTGATGATTCAGTGAGCATTGATTCGGCAAAATAAACACGAAAAGCTTCGCAGATATCATCTGGTGCGTCGTAGTACGTTCCATCAGGCGTGGTGATAAAATTGAAATTGTTGCTGCAACGTGAACCGCGGGCACTGAATAGTTTGGCTAGCGTAGCTGTTTTGCTAGGGCCGTTCAAAGCTTTATACTCTTCTAGAATGAGAGTTTTGTCATTTTGACGCTTCTGTTCTTCGACGAGTTTGGACTGCTGTAATAATAGCGCAAAGTCAGCAGTTAACCTGAATTTCTGCCCAATCTTATGAAGCTTTCGTGCTGCCTTCAACGCCTTGCGATTGGATTTATATTTAGTTTGGTAAGCACATTTTAGTGGTACTGCTGAATCGACGCAGAAGCCGATTAGACTATAAAATAGTTCCGTCGCTTGCTGAGGAAAGGAAGAGAGAAGGAATTTATCCCAATTCATCGAACGAACCAGGTCCTTGAAAGAGTCTCAGTTGACAGAACTGAACAGACGATAATGCATTGTGTTCTGTACATCGGCCATGCGTAGTCTTGGGCGGCATTTGATCACGCGATGATCGCTCCCCGGAAATTCATCAAGCACCTTAACACTGATTGCAGGTATGCCCAATGAAAAAAATGATATACGAAGTACTTTCATCTCTGGTAGGTTGGGAGACGTGTTGCTGCCAGCCATTCATTTGGATACAGGAGATAAGATTTTGGCATTTCAAAGGAGCGGTTCCCATGGGTCATGAAATCGAAGGCAGATTGAAATCCCCTCCAATAATCTTATGTATAAATGATAGGCTAGCGGCGCATTCAAATGCAAGCGTCAAAAGTTCTAGGTCTTCTTGGCTGCAGTTTGGCGCGCTGTATATATATTCCATAAGCAGCTGTTGATGATTAACAGATATCGTAAGCCATAGTGATTCCTGGACATGGTTCAGCACTGGGTTCTCGAAGGTTGCTGCTGCGAGCCATTTTTTCAGATAAATTACATAGCCACCACCTCGACGACTAGGCCGATTTCTCATAAACTTGTCATATCCGAAAATAGTTAACTGATTGTCAGACGTGTCATAATGGCACCAAGATTCAGTAATAAATATTATATCAGGATTATTCACCAAAACGAACGAGCGTAGTGTGTGGATCTTAGAGTAAAGAGAGCGAATGTTTATCAAAAATACTGAGATAGATGTGAGGTGGATACCCCATGCCATAATTCACTCCCATAGCACAAAAGCAGGCACAGTAATGGTGACAGAGTAAACTATGTCACAAGGACAAGGCCACCTCCCATCCCGTCTCATATGTGTACAGCCCTTCCAAAAAAAACCCCAATACGACCGTATTTTAGAACAGAAAGGAACGAAGCCGCGGCCATTCACACTCGTTACATACCCGGCAGAAGCCAACAACCACTGTTCCCACTGTTCCATCAATTTTTACAAGTGACTCGTCTAGCCAACTCTCACGCTAACCGTAAATTAGACTTGCTCCCTCAACCATCTCCTTGTCCACAGCAATATCGACATCCACATATGTCATATTACCCATATCACCATGCCTGCTAAGAATAGATTGGACACCACTTCTCCCACTCATATCTGCGTCCATAGTACCTGACTGGAACAGTGCGTATAACAACGAACCGCAACACGATAACCCCACGCCCAATAGTCCGCTTTTTGTACTTCTGCTTAATGCCAAATCTAGTAACAACAAGTCATACTTCCTAAGCATGCTTGCACAAATCAATGACCCACAAGCAATCCTCGTTACTGAAACGTGGTGCTCTTCCGATACATTAGATTCCAACATAATGATTTCTAATTATCAGCTTTTCCGAAGGGATGACGGAACGGGCAAAGGAGGTGGATGCATGATATACCAACACTGTATATTTGCAGCAGAACTTCTTGAGTAATCACAGCTAACAAATGTCCTCGAATCTCTTTGACTGTCCGTCTCAAGAATCGGTTCTCGCATTCTACTCGGATGTGTTCACAACCCAACAATTGTGTCAAACGCGAGTGTTGTCATCATCAATTCAGCTTTCGAATTTGTTGCTGTGATACCATACAGACAGAAGATAATTGCTGGTGAGTTTAACCTACCAAAGATTAGCTGGTCCTCCCAATCATCCGCGTCTACACATAAAGCTTTTCTTTCTTCTTTTAGAATTGCTGGGTGGATACAATGGGTTACTGAACCAGTAAGAGCGACCAGTAGACGCGACCTTATTTCCACTTTGGGTTCACAAATGCACAAACAGCAATATTAGACAAACTCCCTGATAGCAACCATAAGATGGTACGATTCACTTTCTGCGTTCAATTGGCCATCCAACACGCCTTTATTTAGTAACATGCAACCCAAAGGATAAATTGAAAGTAATTCCAACAATTGTTCCGATCGTCCGATTGAGAATCATTCTTCATCTCTAACAATGTGTGCACTGCTGTGGACTGTTTCAACTATCGGGTGCATCAGGCCATTGCTGTCCTTATGCCCCAAGACAAGGGGGTACACGTGTCCAAAAAGACGCAATAGTGTGTTCAGTCAGCCATAAACACAGAAGATTAATTGCTGGATACAGAAAAACGGAAAATTTCATCTTGCTCTTACAGTTGCACAACATCACTGACAAGACCAAGCACATACAGTTGACGAAGATGATGCACGAAGAACAGATAGTTCTACGAACAAAATGTAAAACGAAAGCAATTGTTAAACTTCTACGTCGCAGAACCAATTGCCACTCCCGTTGATTGATGAGCTGTTTAATGCAGACGGACAGTCCCTTCATAATCCAGCTGAGGTCTGTGAAGGGTTTAGCTCATTTTCGATATCTCCGTGAGTCTAGAGACGGCTCCGTTAAATGCATGTATTGCAGTACAAACAATCAACGCCCCGTGTAAAATTAAATATGTTACCAGTACTATCCAACATGGAATGAATTCCATCAAACGGTCTTTCCATCTGGATTCCGATGGTATCTGTATTGTACCCGAAAACACCCGTTCCTTATTTTGAAACATTGGATTTTACCGTTGTTTTAACCTTCCAAATGTCCACTTGTTTTATTGACTGCACTGCCGTTGATAAAAATCGTTTTGGTGAGTATATGGAGGCACTGTTTCTCGCTGTAGTTTATTCGCTTCCCATTTTCGTAGCCTGCACAATACACGCTGGGTTCAGTCGTTTCCAGCTTCTATACTGTCCCTTATTTGACACGTCTCTTACGTGTGCTTGTTTACCGACTAGTATCCCAGGCGCCACCCAACAGTTGGTGACCCCAGTCCAGAACACGCAGCCCGCGATTTTGAATTTTAATGCTGGTGAGCTCGTTCCAGTGACTTGTGATTCATTACTTGTGATCATTTTTTCTCACCCACCACATATTCGCTTTTGCAATGAATTGTCTAAAGGGTAAGCCATCTGCCTACATGCTTAGCGCCGTAGCGCTGGCCCCTCCACCTTTTTGGGAGAATGATCCTTTGTTATGGTTTTTGCATCTATAATCCATCATTTTACATTCGAAGGATTTCTTCTGATTACGTCATGCATAATCAGCTAATATCTCACCTTCCTCAGAGTATAATCCCGCAGGTGAGAGACATCATACTTTGCCCCAATCTTACAATGAAATACGAAGCTCTTAAACAGGCTATTATTCAAAGAAGCACGCCTTCTGACAAGATCCGTCTGCAGCAACTATTTAGTGATCTAAAGCTAAGAGATATGATGCCCTCAGCCTTGTTGCGCGAAATGCAGCAGCTCATTGCAAGTTCAACATAGATGTAGGGATTCTCCGCGAGCTGTGGATGCAACGCCTTCCTGAAAGCACTCAGACCATCCTTGCAGTAGCAAGTGACCTACCAAGCATAGCAAATGCAGATATAGCAGACCGAGTCATCGAACGACTCCAGCCTGAGACTGAAACCAGAGCACTTAAGCAGTTTTGTTCTATCGCAACCACACCGACACCCGCGACTAGGCAGCTGTCGGAAATAGACGCTTTTTCAAAGATAGCGTTCCTTCAGCACCCGATCGAGAATCTCAGTTTAAACCATAAGTACCGCAACCACTCTGGATCATCGCCACGTCGCCCAAAACTTGATCCCCCAGCTTGCTGTTTCTACCAATCGCGTTTCGGTAACAAAGCCCGTAAGTGCGCACAGCCACGTAGCTACTCCGCTACAGATGATCCGCCACGTCGGCCTGTACTGGCCATGAACGAAGTAGGAAGAACTCAAAGCCGTCTCATCTACAGTAGGGATTACGATTCCGAGACCCCGTTCTAAGCTGATACCGGGGCGGAAGTCAGCGTCATTCCTCCTATGCCAAGTGAACCTATCGCATCTTTGTCGACGAACCTAAGTGCCGCCAACGGCACGCCAAAAGCCACCTACGGTCATCGGTCACTTACCCTGGACCTAGGCCTTCGGCGCACGTCCCGATGACTATTCACCGTCGCTGCAGTCCCCGTTGCAATCATCAGCATTGAGTTTCTCAGGCATTTCGACCTCTTGGTCGAAGCGAAACGCCAGATAATAGTCGATACTGCAACAAAACTCAGTATACGTGGCATCACCGCCGATATCGTATCTATCACCCCGGTTCTAAGCCTTTCCTCAGACCTCGCCAGAATACGCCAACCTCTTTCCCCGTACTCCAAGCTAGTTCGGCCAATGAACGCAGCCTTGTCCGTAGCATCGCAGGTCACGCACTATATATGGATGAATGGCCCCCCGTCTCATGTCGTCCACGCCGACTATCGCCCGAGAAACTAGAGGTAGCTAGGGCGGAGTTTGAGCACATGCTCGAACTTGTAATAATCCGCCCTTCCGACAGCTCTTGGTCATTTCCGGTGCAGATGGTCCCTAAGAAATCTGGGGGCTGGCGCCCTTGTGGTGACTACCGCGCACTCAACCGACTAACCATCCCAGATAGGTATCCCATCCCATACCTGCAGGAACTTACCGTATGCCTCACAAGCAGGACGCACTTCAGCAAGATCGATCTGATCCGCGCCTATCACCAGATACCTGTAGAAAAATATGACATTCCTAAAACAGCCGTCATCACTCTTTTCGGCTTGTCTGAATTTTTAAGAATGTCATTTGGACTGTGCAACGCCGTAAAAACCTACCAACGCCTCATCCACGACGTCACTCGTGGCCTAGATTGCGCTTTTCCCTACCTCAATGACATCTTAGTGGCCAGATCATTGGAAGAAGAGTATCTCGACCAGCTTCGAGCTCTCTCCTAGCGCTTGACGCAACACGGTGCAACAGTCAACCCGACTAAGTGCGAACTAGGCAAATCAACGTTAGAATTCCTATGCCACATCGTTTCATCGTCTGGTATCGAAGTCCTTCCTGACAAGATTCAAGCAATCAAGGATTTCCCAGCTCCGACTTCGTTCAGGCACCTCCGTCGATTTTGTGGTTTGGCCAACCACTATCGACGCTTCATACCGCGCTGCGCTCAGCTCATGCAACCTCTGACTGACCTACTCAGATGGAATGAACGTAAGTTCGCTTTACCTGACGGTACAGACAGCCTTCACCGAGCTCAAAGATGCTATTTCCAACATAGCCCTCCTTGCTCATTCCGAATCTACTGTACTCCTTTCTATCACGACTGATGCCTCCGTTGTCGAGATAGGAGCCGCCCTCTAACACCACGTTGGTGGGCAATGGCAACCCCTTGGCTTCTTCTCCAAACACCTGCAGCCAGCGGAATCCCGTTACAGCACGTTTGGCAGAGAACTGCTCATTACTTATCTAGCCATTCGTCACTTCCGCCACACACGCGAAGACCGCGCTTTCACGGTCTATACTGACCATAAGCCTCTCATGTTCGCATACAACCCTGGCTCCGACAAATACTCACCTCGGGAAACAATACACCTAGACGTTGTCACGCAGTTCACTGCTGACATATGTCACGTCTCAGGTGTCGACAATCCCGTCGCCGACGCCCTCTCACGCGTCAACCTCACTCTCCAGTATTTGCCTACCGTCGACCTAGCCGCCATGGCATCAGCTCAGGCTCAAGATGAAGACATACAACGCACTCTGCAGTACACTTCGCTGCATGTGCAACCTGTTCCTCTCCAAACCACGGAAGAAACCATCCTCTGACAATTTCGCAAGTTGTCATAGATCTCTGCTCGTCTCCTTCAAACGCACAGTCTTTGGCGCACTCCACCCAATATCAAATCCCGGTATCCGTGCATATTTGAAACTGGTCACCGAACGTTTCGTTTGGCCACGCGTAAACGAAGATGTTCGTCCCTGGGCTCCTGCCTGCATTCAGCGCCAGCACTCTAAAATATATCGTCACACCCGCAGTCCTCTTGGCTTATTTCCTGCCCCGGACTCTTAGTTCTCTCATATACACTTAGATCTGGTAGGTCTCTTGCCTCCTTCACGTGGATTCGCATACATTCTTACTTGTGTCCACCGCTTCACCAGATGGCCAGAAGCCATATCCGTAACAGACTACACAGCTGAGACTGTTATCCGGGTCTTCTTAGATCGGTGGGTCTCGCATTACTGATGCCCATCCACCATCACAAGTGACCGTGGAACGCCCTTCGATTCTCCACAATTCGATACGTTTTGCAACTTTTTAGGCTGCGGCCGCATTCATACCACAGCGTAGCACCCAGCAGCCAACGGTTTGGTTGAACGCTTCCATAGACAGATAAAAGCCTCGCACTGCGCCTCATCCGACCCTAGCTGGAGTGAAAACGTCTAGCTCGTAGTCTTAGGCGTTCGCAGCAACATCAAAGCTGACTTGCAATGTGCACCAGCAGAGCTGGTTTACTGCACAACACTAAAGTTGCCAGGAGAATTCGTTTCACCTCCTGCATCGTCGGGTATGCCTCCGCCTAACTTTGCGTCCTCCCTAACTCAACGTATGCGTTCACTACGCCCGACTCCGCCCTGTGAGCAGACTAGAGATGTGCAAATGCACAGCTGACTCTCTACCTGCACATACGACTTCCTCCGAATCGACGCAGAGCGGCGCCCTCTCTAGCCTCCCTACACTGGCCCTTCCAGAGTCCTGCAACGGACTCCGAAACATTCTAATTTAGACCAGAATGGTCACCGAACTACGGTGTCCATTGACCGCCTCAAATTGGCTTTCTTTGACGTGTCGCTTATAACACATCTTGATGCTATCATGCAAGCACCCGCACTTACGGTGAGTTCCTGAGCACCGGATACCCCGAAACCCTCCGTTCCCTTGAGCCTCAACCTTCCCCACTTCAAACCAGGCAACAGCTTGACGTGGTAGACAGGTCAAACGTCCGGTCGGTTGCACAGGTTTTGTAAACGAGTGCTATTTCCATTTACGCGTCTTTAACGCCTTTAGTGGTAAGCGTGTGTCTCATCCACAAAGCTTTCGCAAAATAAACAAAGAAATCCAAAAATTTAGAAAACTGAAAGTGTATTTGCTTTTATCATGCATGCCATGCTTCCTCTCTGGCTTCAAGCCACTTCCTCCGACACTTGCCCACCTTCTCTGGGTTCTACCCTCCAGAAACTCAACCGCCAGAACCGCCAAAACAACCCAGGAGTGACTCGACAACCGGGTCAACGCAACCCTCGCGTGACTCGCCAGCCGGCTCCATGCCCCTTCCTGACCCAAGGAACGGTCAGCCGCCCTAGACCGCGGACGGCCACGAGCGTATTGGTTCCCCATCGCCTGGCTACGCGTTGCCGATGCGGACGCCCGGATTTCTTCGTGGGATGAAGACAGTGGACTAGTATGCGGGGGGGGGGAGTGACACCTCCCAATCGCACTGTCGGATCTACAGCGGAGGAAATGTCCTGTCGGCAATTTTTCTGGACCAGCCAGTTGTGTTGCAGCCCGCCCCGACGGCCCATCGATACACTCTGGAACACACGGTCATCATTAATTAAAAAACCCTGGACACAGGTAATTCAGTTACACAGCTTCATTTGGGAAGCCCTTGTTCAAACAAATGCTACTATTCAAACCCATCCGCACCTCATGCTTTCCCTCACTAACAGCTCTATCGAAGGCTTCCAGCATTCATTCTTCTAGGAATAGGCCCTTGTAGTGCACCTGAAAAGGCGCTCTTTCAGTACTTTGCAACATTAGATTTTGCCGTTGTTTTAACCTTCAAAATGTTTAGTTGTTTTACTGACGGCACTTCCGTTGACACGAATCGTTATGGTGAGTAACTTGAAGCACCGTTTCTCGCTGTAGTTGATTCGCTTCCCATTTTTGTAGACTGCACAATACACCTTGGGTTCAGTCGTTTCCAACTTCTATACTGTCCCTTATTTGACACGTCTCTTACGTGTGCTTGTTTACTGACTAGTATCCCAGGCGCCACCCAACATATCCCATCTGCCGTCATAAAACTGGGAGGCCCGACATGCCGTTACTATTGCTGAACATATTTACCCTTTCGTGGGAATCAAGCTATTTTCCAGACCATTGGATAACATCGCACATCATCCCCGTCACAAGGGTGGCTCCAAACAAGAAATTAACAATTTCCGGTCAATTTATCATACCTCTGTATTAGCCAGAATATTAGACAAAGTGGTTAAGAATGGTGTGATGAAATCCATTAATTCGCTTGAGCTAATCGCCAGGTCCCAGCACAGTTTCTTGGACAAAGAATCGTACATAATCTGCCAATTGCATTATCTAAACCATGTTTCGGATTCTATTGACTCCGGTTACACAAGTATACTTCTGTTCCTGGAAATGGAAAAGGCATTCGATCGAGTGCCCCACAAACGGATGGTGAAAAGGACTACATCATTTGGAATCCAGGATTCACAACTAGACTAGCTATTACCATACTTGTGCGCCCGTTCTCAGGTAGTTACCATAGCCGACCACCACTCTTCACCATGTCCAATCACTAGTGGTGCTATCCAAGGGAGTGCATTTGGTCCGTTACTCATTCTGCTCTACGTCAATGACATCAGTGCGGTTATCAAATATGGCATGTCTTTCATATTTGCAGAGGACATAAAGATTGTCTACAAATTCCGACGAGCTGAACTTCAAGAGACACTACTGCTCACACAGGAAAACTTCCACACCCTTGAGAATTGGTGTGCCACTTGGAAGATAAGTTTCTCGGCGAAACATTCTAGCATCATGTGTCGCGGTAGTGCGATACCCGAGGGATCAATTACACTCAAAGACGAACACGTTTGTATACAGCTGTCTACCCGCGACCTCGGAATCAGGTATACTTGCGCCTTCAACTTTTCTGTACAAGCAGAATACCAGCTGGCTGGGGCCAGCAAATCAATAGCTATTATATTACATAAGATCCTCATAACCCCAGCCAGAGTAGAACTCTTCAAAGTGCTCACTCGCCCCATTTCGGAATACTGCATTATCATTTGTGGCAGCATGAGGAAATCTGACAGAGTATTTCTGGAAAGCATACAAAGGTCATTTACCGAACGTCTGCTAGGCTAAACATCCACTAAGAACTATCGGGAGCGCTGCCAATAATTCCAGCTCGATCGGTTTTGGCTACGAAGATTATGACGTTAACTGATGCTTCTGTACAAAATGGGTCAGCAAAACGAACACTGCTATTTACCCTCCCAAGAACTGCAACATAGTTCGACAAGAAAGCTGCGCAATAAGGAGTTTACGCTGAGTGTACTCAGATGCAGGATAAATCTGCGGTCCAACTTCTTCCTTACCAGAAATGCTGTCCTGTGCAATAAGCTCCCAGTCACAATCAAATCGTGTGAGAGCGCAATGGCTTTTCGGGTTAACCTTGCCAACTACCTAGACTTGGACATGATTATGACCCTATTCTCTTGGGAGAGATTACTTGATGCTTTGTTCCAAGAAGGGCCAAACAACATCTAATGAGTAAAAGAAACTTTCATACTGTGTGACATACCCCTAGTGCTGTTACCAGCCACTATTCCAACTAGTGCTCATTGCGTTGAAACACACCTATGAGTTAACACAAATCCTTGATACTGCAAAGGCATTGAAAAGCACATAAATGTTTACCATCCGTGCATGAGCATGAGATAATCTGTAAAATATGATCGATGTCAATCATGGCCACAGCTTTTCACTCGATGAGAAATATACTTATTATTATTACTATTATTATTATTATTATACTGAAACTAAAGGTGCTGTCACAACAGATGGCGGTGAACTTAATGTGTAGCTGGCAGTTACTACGCAACAAACGTTCTTCAGAACTATGACTAAAGACAGCAGTTAGAGAGCCGCAGTTACTCGCTGTTTTCGCGGAAGCGATACCACCCGCAACTCAACATAACCACAAAAACGGTTCAAACATGTGCACTAAGACTAGTAGCTATCGAGAAGGCTGCCGATGGACTACATACAGCAGGTGCAAGTACGATCAAAACAAATTGCATTCCTATCGAGTTTTGGCAGTTCACCCAAAAAACAATTGGGTGCCGGCCTCTCATCGGCAGGCACAAATCCACATCATTCATGTACTCCTAGTCAACAGCTTTTGACAACCGAGTAGCTTTATTGTATGTACATCAACCTTCAAGGCTTACTGAGTAAACTTTCCAAAATGCGGCTGCGTCAATGATCAAAAGCCCGCGACCTCATCGCTATAACGGAGACATGGTGACTCCTCGACAAAAGTGACCTGGAGATTGCAGTGCTAGGCATGTCCATTATTCAACACGACCGACCCAGTAAAGGTGGAGCGGTAGCTCTGTAGTTCCGCAGCTACCTCCAATGTGAGCTCATAGAGTTCGGTCAGCATGGCACAAGATTCCCTTTGGTGTCGTCTATGTTTAAAAGGCGACGAAACTTGCTTAGTGGCAGTCATTTACCGCCCTTCTTCCGTCCCGCCTGAGACGGACTTCTATCTTGTATCTGCAATAAGGAGGGTGATAAACACAAGTTACAGCCACATTCTCATTACTGGCAATTTCGACATCAACAGTCTGGAATCCCAAGCATCTTCTGGAGAACAGTTTAAAGCGGATCTACAGGAGTTTGTCTAAGGTAACCCGTTGTATGACAACAACAATAACACACTCACCCGATTCCGGGGAAAAGACAAGCCTTCGATACTGGATCCGATATTCACCAAGGAAGAACTAACGGTCGATAGGGTGATCGTCGACGTCCCACTGGGTCACCGTGATCATGTTATCCTACATTACGAATACATGTACTATGCAGAACACCCCTTGGAAATCGCCGGTGGGAAAAAACTATTATACACTACGATCTATTAGCTTGATTAGGTGAGGCAGTTAACTGGACCATTCTGGCAGACGAGGCACCAGCTAGTGCAGGGAAAGATTGCGTCAGCCAGTTTAACTCCCTGGTTGCCGAAGCGTCAGAGACTAAGAACTTCTGCCCGAGAAACGTGGTCTCGTTTCTGCGAAGCAGGACCCATAAGTGTATAGAGGTGCGAAACTCAGCCTGGCATATCTACAAACTCTCCCCAAACACCGCGACCTGGATGATCTATACGATTCAACGTAACCATTGTACTCAGTTTGTTCGTGAGGACAGAATGGCGTACCAGCAGAGGTTGGCAGTGCGTACGGCCTCAAATAACAAGCTTCTGTATCAACGCGTCAACAGTCTACGTAAGGTGAAACGGGGTATTCCTCCTCTTCAAACAGCGGACAAACTTACACGGACATTGCAGGAGGCGGCGAATACCCTGCACCTACAATATGCTCCACCATTTCAGTGCGATCACTGGCCACATAAGCGTATGACAATGATTGTTTCACCCCCAAAACTCACTCACATATCCTTCACAGCAGAAGCTGTACTAAAAAAGCTGTTGAGTATGCGCAAGCACAGTTCTTCTGGTGTTGATAATATACTCACGAAATCGCTAGCCGCGGTGGGACAGAGTTTAGCTGAGCCTTTGGCTCGATTCTTCAAACAGTTTTGACGAAATGTACGTGCCCGACATGTGGAAACACAGGATGATTACCCCTATTCACGAGGTAGATAGTCGTTCCAATTCAGCAACTACCGACCCATAACCTTATTACCGGTTCTTTCAAAGGTCATAAAAGCTATTATTTCTGATGCGCTAACGGCTTACTTGGAAGAATCTAACTACCTCGCACCGGAACAGCATGGTTTCCGATGAAATCGGTCATGCACTACAAATGTACTACTAGCACGATCCAGCTGGACTGAAGTAGTAGACTCTGGCACAGGAGTTGATGTAATCTTCCTTGAGTTCTCAAAGGCGTTCGAACGGTTAGACCATAAAATTTTGCTCGTCAAACTCCAGACCTTTGGTGTTGGTGATCCTCTCCTAGGATGGATCAGAAGCCTTCTTCTACACCGGCGCCTGGAAGTACGTGTGCGTGCTTGGCTGTCAGATCCCATCCGAGTTGTATGCGGAGTACCACAAGGACCCGTACTAGGACCGCGATTAGTTTTGATGTACATTAACGATATCACAGGCCACATAAGCTCGAACTGCCTTATCTATGCCGATGACATCAAGGTGTGGATGAAGATCAATACATCAGATGATATCACATTACTTCAAGCTGATCTGGATAGGGTATACTCGTGGCCAATGCAGAATCTTCGATTCAACGTAGACAAACGTGGAGTGCTGCATCTACGGCACAAGTTGGTGTATTCCTACCAACTCGGCAACCACAAGCTTCAAACTTCTTCTGGCGGGAAGGATCTAGGAGCTTACGTCTAGGTTGACCTTGGATGTTCGAATCAGACTGGAACGGCCTCAAGGAGAGGCATCAAACACGTGGGCCTACTGAAGCGTGCATTCGGACGATTCGATTTTTCCACAACTTCTCGGCTCATACATACGGTCACATGTGAAATACGCAATACAGGTCTGGCAGTCATGGTTGAGGAGAAATCTCACCGCCTTAGAGATACCCCAACGCCGGACAACCAGAAACGTCAAGGGTCTGTATAATTTGCCGTATGAACGAAGGCTTCAACTTCTCTAGGTCTTCAGCGGACAATATCGGCGATTGCGCGGGGACCTCATTTTGATTTACCAAATTGTGAGAGATCCCAACCACACGTACCGCTACTTATTAGAGCTCAGTCACAACAGCAATTTGAGAAGCCACCATCCACAAATGGCAGAGAGGCACAGTCGGTTGGAATGTCGTCGGGATTTCTTTTCTGTACGCGTTTGTAGAACGTGGAATGCCCTACCGGAATCTGCCATATGTGCTCCCACGCAGGCAAAGTTCAAGGCCCGAGTTGACCGTACACTTATTCCGCTGCACCACCTCACATGACCCATAGATAAAGACAAGCGTTTGTAAGCGATTTCAATGGCGGTCAAATCCCAAATTTCGTTCCACGCTTTTCACATACTCTATGTGTACACCAGAACGAGACACGATTTTTACCAACATCCCATTTGCCGTCATTTACCTTGGGTTTACAGTCTATACTAAGTATACTTCAGTGACTGTACTGGTGTAAACCCAATTTTGCTAACAATCATTTTTATATTTTGTAGTTTCCCCATAACCATACTACGGGACCTGTTAAGCATTAGCTTTTTTACCCGTATAAGACCATCATTCACAACATGATTATACCTAAGCTGTTTGGCACAAATAACTTGTTGGTGCGTTGCAGAGGAGTTTAATGGTTTTGTCCCACTCTTCCCTGACTTTGTTACAACTAAGTGTTACTAATACCTACAACAATGAGAAACCGCACGAAAAAGCTGACGAAACATTTAGCCTTTGTCGGTTGTTCTCGACTCCCTGGTTGGGATTTCAGTGATACAGGATGTCACTGGCTGGAGACTCTAGAAGTCATGGCTCAGGATCGACGTCAATAGCGGACGTGTATATCTGCGCGTTACGGTGATTTCCCTTCCGTTCCCCAATAAAGCAAATAATCAAAAACTCAAAAATTGTGAATGAAAAACTACTGAAAAAGTGCTGCATGTTCTTTTTCTTCCCATTCGTATACTGTTTCTTTCTGCCATGATTCTGATGGCACAATATCTGCACCACAGATTGTGCTATATATATATATATATATATATATATATATATATATATATAGCGTTATTTCAGATGTTGAAGAACGAATTTGTATGGGTACCCACTTGTTCTCAGGAGGTCGCAGCGGCTCTATCGATGCAGAAACGGTTTAAGCATCAGACATGATGCGGATTCGGGACATGAGTAGTTGTTCGGTGACAGCAAATGTGGCTATCTGATCCTGCTACAGTACCTTATACATTGAAAGTACAAGCAACGCAGCAGAGAATGTAATACCCAGAGGAAGATCTGGGATACGTACAAAGAGAGTTTGGAGTCCGCACACAAAGAAGCATTTTTACGCCAAAACGATGGGCGAAAGTCGGGTCGTCAATGATTATTTCGTGTATGGAGATGAAATGAGGGGGGGGGGAATAGGTTAGCTGCGACAAAGTGTAGCAACAATGGGGACACTATCAGAGCCAACTGCAGACTCGAGCACAGTTCCCACAACCACGCGGTATAGAGGCGAAGAGATGAAGCGAGGCGCAACTAGGCGGACTAAAGCTGATCCAGAAGACAGTGAAGATAAATGTGATGGCTTGAGTGCATGACGATGCCAAATAAGAGAGTATAACGTAAAGATTGATTTAAACCTAAACGGGAGCGCACATCCAGTGAATCGACTTCACTGAGGATAAACAAACCATTGATGCCTGACGCATGTCAGCGGAATGCAGACAAAGATGATGAGCCCAAAGAGAAGTTTTTTGACTCTTCAAAAAGAAGGGAAACAAAGTAGACAAATACCAGTTTGGGATTATTGCCAATTTACATCGAATTGTGCAAATAGACCAGAGCAGCTACAGATGTTCTGCAATGATCGAGTAAGGTCGGTGGAACCGGGTGTCTTGTTTTGACCGTAACATCGTATCTCATTGACGATAGAGAATATGAAGTCAAAATTCCAATGAAATTCAGTTGCCCGAAATACGAATGGTGATACAGTGAGGCGGATGAATTTTCCCGAAACATATAACCACAGAGATGTGTCTGAGAGTTACGTAATTGCGCGGCTCCTGCGATATTACCTAATTCACTGAGGCCTTTCCGGAAGAGTGAGTTGGAACAGAAAGTGGGTGATTCAAACAACACGTGCCTTCTCAGATCATGTTCGAAAAAACTACTCAAATGAAGTAGGCTAGTGATATGAATTCATTAAAAATTTATTCTCTATTGCGTGCATACCGATAACAAGTTGTTAAATATTTTGAAATGAATCCGTAAAAGAGACAGACGAGGCGAGTTAAACGCGTATCAAAAGCTCTGATAACTTGCAAGAGCATAAATAAAGGAGGAAACGAAGCATACATAACCGGAGGGATGGTACGAAAAGAGAAAACCAAAACAATGAGACGGAATGCAGCGGCAACAAGTGAAAAAATCAAAGGCAAATGGTGCAAAATCACTTCATGAAGTCGAAGGAAAAGTAATGGCAAAGTAGAAGAGACAAGGGTTGGGAAGCCGTTCCGAGAGGTGAACACAAAGGAAATGCCGCATCCGGTGGTGTCCGTAACCAGAAGAGCTGTTTCAGGTTGGTAATCTGGAGACAAAAACCATGGTATCCCTTAAACGAGACAGCCAAGTAGACATTGATCACTCAAGACTCGTCAACGTAACTATTCGAAGGAGCATTTGTTTTCAGGAAAGTTTGTAACAAGTTTTGGACTTCTTCAATCAAAGGTTCGGCAAACTTGGTGTAACCATGCTCCGTTGGGTGCAGGTAGTCGAAAAGATCTCGATGAGATATAGTTCCGTTAGGCTGGATAAAAAGTTCCCAGTCGGGATTCAACAAAATAACTTTGGACTTTTTGTTAAACTCTTCAGCAAGCAGCTTATTGATCGCTTCGTGTTTTTTCCTCCTTGGGTTTGGATCACGACCACAAGGCAACAGACCCTAAATGAAGGAGATACCAAGTGATCAATCACACACAAAAATAAGCAAAGCACAAATATGTCAAAGAAAATGGTACAGGCGTGTTAAACTGAACATAAGAGTTAGTATGATGAAGTCTGCGTAAAGCGAATAGTTAATTCATGGCAAAAATACGTTGTAAAATAACAGTGCAGCCAGAACAGGCACGTCAGTCTGAATACAAGAAAGCGGTAGCTGTAGTGTCACCTTAAAAATCAGTCGGTAACCTGAAGTCCAACAACAGTTCTGAATGCACACACTACAGATGAATAAGCCATTGCGTTGGAATGAGTTAGTATGGCTGTCTTAAGCATTGCTCACACCATTCGAAAAACCCCTTCTCCCTGTTTGAACTCAACTGGCTTGTTGCGACTCATTTTAAAAACTGGTCTAAAGTTAAGGCGAGTGGGATCCAGTCACAAGAGCGATGATGACATACGGCACTGACTTATAAGCCGTTGCGATCGCTGCCTCGATTACTTTATCGCATCATGACCGGTTCTCCGAGGTTCCGAATCAAGCACCCTCGTTATTGGACGGATACAGTGTACTTGTTTGACTTTGATGTGGTACATGTGATGTGATATATTCGATCGATAAATCATTTCACTAGTCTAATAGTTCCGTGAAAGACTATTTTGGTCCAGACAAATTCAACACCAATCTGTATGCATCTGATGCCCATAAGCAACGGACCTTTGGTTTCGGACATTCAACGCCTTTTCAAAACGAAGTTAACTCTGATGTCTAGCAAAATGGATGTGGTTGCCAACCTTCCTTTTATGCCAATATAAAGGTTGTTGGATAAAAAATCCTTGGAAGCGGTAAGCGTTGTGCATAAATCTCAGTGAGCTTGTGAGCATTACGTCAGCCGTCAATCATATATATATATATATACATATATATATATATACATATATATATATATATATATATTCAGTCTGCTAACAGACACAGTGCCATTAGAACCATGGCAGGAGAAAAAAATGGAGAAGACAGAAACAAAAAATGCGATAATAAAAAATGGAAAACGATTTTTTGGTTTTACGTTATTTTAATTTTTTGGTTTTGTTTCGTGAGTTTTTTTTGTGTACATTAAAGGGATGGTAAAATGGCAGAACAACACTGACGGCACTGATGTCTGTTGCGGGCCACGACATCCAATGCTTCCAACCACTGAGATTCCGCATCTCGTGGTCCCTAACTTGGAAGACGGACTGGTGCAACTGCCGCCAAACTTGAGGTTGCCTTCTTCATGTTCCTTCGCCACGTCATTGGCTGTCCACCGCGGCGCTTTTTCCAATCGCTCCCTGGGAGTGCAAATAGCGCTCGACGTGGAAGGTGATGGGCTGGCATGCGCAAAACGTGCCCGAGCCAACGCATGCGATGTCGGAGAATAGCGTTCCGAAGACTGGCACTACCCACTCCAAGCACTCGGTCTCGGACCTCTGCGTTGCTTACGTGGTGCTGCCACTACATCCGAGCAATCCTTCGTAGACAGCGATTGTCGAAAACTGACAGCCGCTTCATGTCTTTCGAGCGAATAGGCCGTTTCAAAGCCGTACAAGAGTACTGCACGGACGGAAGCATTGCACACACTGCCCTCGAGCTTGAGACTGACATAACGACGACGACATAGATGTTTCAGTTTGATGAATGCAAGGCGGGCCTTTGCAATCTGTTGTGGGACTTCAACTCCAATACCGCCACCAACCGTGATGCAACTTCCTAGATAAGTAAAACAAGTGACTTGCTCCAGAACATGTCCAGCAATGGTGAGCGCGGGTTCAGGCACCTGCCAGTCCTGGAGCAGCGTTTTACATTCTCCCGGAGTGAAGCATAAGCCGTACTTAGACGCTGCCATCGCCAAACGGTCCAAAGCGCGCAGGACAATTTGTTGGTCGTCCCTCAGCAAGGCGATATCATCGGCGTAGTACAAGTCAGTGACTCTGTCTCCAGGGAGGAGCTCAACACCGCAGTTCTGCACACCTTCCAGTGCTCTTTAAGCGAAGTAGGACCGACACGAAGATGTTGGATGCGACAGAGATTAACGAGATTCCGCGGTAGTTACACCAATCGTCGCGGGAGCCTTTCTTGTGAATAGGAAACAATGACCGATTATCCCCATGAGTTCGGAACCTTCTCCTCACTCCAAACTTTCGTGAACAGCGATAGGATTTCGCTGACAAGTACACTCCCGCCATCTTTGAATAGAACCGGTAGTAGGCTGTCGGGAGCCGGAGCCTTGTGGCGTTACAAAGACTGGAATGCATCTCGGATCTCTGCTTCATTTGGGGGTGGGCTGTGGAGACAGGCCAAGCATTATCCACTGGGGCTGGAGGTGGTACAGGGGGCTGTGTTGGGTGGTTGAATTGAAGACCGAAATGCACTGTCAAGCGACCCGATCGCCTGTGAAGGTTGGTGATCTTCGTGCCGTCCGATTCGCAAATCGTCTGGCTGATAGCATGGAAATTGCAACCGGTGGTCCTGATGATGCAAAACAGACGGCGGAAGTTGTCAGCTGATGCAGCGGCTTTCATTTCATCAGCTTGTTTTGACCACCAAGATTCATGATCAAAGCGAAGGCTTGCTTGCAGCTGTTGCGTAATAGACCGGTGGTGTTCGTTGTAGTCTGCGCCAGCAAGCACCGCCCGTCGGCGATCCAGCAATTCCGATCTTCTCGAGTCCAGCTTTTGGGTGGAGCGAGCGAGGCCACAGCTGGACGGACCGGCCGACAGCAAGGCTTGTTGCAGACTTGACCAGTGTTGATCAACATCCAGAGTAGGAGAGAGAGATTTTCACGAAGCCTTTGTTGATACTCCTTCACCATTGGGTCCTCCAACTTGTAGGTGTTCAGTCAGGTGTGTTTGGACCTAGGTGAACCACCGAAACGCATGCAAACGGTTGCACATACCAGTGCATGATCGGTACCGAAGCATGTTGACCAAAATGATCGGCAATCGCGTACGCTGCCGCGCCACCTGCGACTTATAGCTATGTGGTCAATCGGTGACCAGCGCTGGCTTGATGATGGGGGGCGGCAAGTGGCGTACTGGCGTCAAGGATGACGAAAGCTCGTGCTGGAGAGGAAAAGTTGATGATCAACACACAGGCTGAGCAGTTCTTCTCCGTTGTCTGAGCGGACACTATCATATCCGTGGTCCCCCGAAGTGGCGCTCACATGGCAGCAGCCGACCGATACGCGGCGTTGAAGTCTCCTGCTAAAACAATGATGTCTGTTTTAGGAGCCCTTAAGAGCAGCTCATGTAGGTTCTGGTAGAACTGGTCTTTGACTGTGTCCTCGCTACAGTCAGTGGGCGCGTAGGCAGAGATCACAAAGAGAGCCACTTTTACGACTCGACGTCTACTAACTTTACAAGAGCCATGGAGCCTCATTGCACAAAGGCGACTATTGATCGGAATCCAATTAATAAGAGCAGTTTCGGCTCTAGCACTGAGGGCGATTCCAACACCAGCTTGCCCAGATGCGGCGGACTCGGCGTCAACAAAGAGGCGGAGATAGAAACGGTTGCGTGGGTGGAGCGGTGACGCCAGCTGGTAGACCGAGTTAGAGTCCTGGAGTCGAGTTTCATTCAGCCAGCAGATATCAATTCCAAGGGTCTCTAGCGTGCATGCAAGTCCAGCTTGCTGACCGATCTGCAGTAATGTGCGTACGTTGAAGGCTGCAAGTTTAAACTGCGTTCCGGGTTGCAGGAGCAAAGATGGGAGACTTTGGGACTGGCAGCTCTCTGGTGAGCACTGTGTGGTTGAGTTGGCGGATGTCACGGGAACATGTTCATCAGTGTAGGTGGGGTTCATCGCCATAGAGGAATTAGGTAAAATGGGTGTGAATGGTACAAGGGAAGGGTAAGTAAATGGTGACATATGCTTGTGAAGTTGGCATAGTAACGTGAGTGAATAGCATCGTAGCAGCAAGAGAGCGTGTGAATGGTTGTAATTGTAAGTCCATGGTTCGTCAATAGGCGAGATACTACCCGGTTGCCTAGGCCGAGGTAGGTAGGTTGTCTTAGGGGACCACCGCCCCGAGCCTTTGGCCAAAGGGCCTGACCCACAAGACAGCAGGGCATGATTAGGGATTTGCACCCGTTGGGGGCCGGTGACTGGACACTCAGTTCATACGCCTTTCGGATGACGATAGGCCACGCCAGGGGCCCAACACTCCCGAAGTGGGAGAAAAGATCCGATGCTGATTTCTTGCCGGTGTACAATGTCTCCAAAGGAGACAAGGGGCAGTGACTTCATTTGGTGGCGAGTCACATCCGCCAAGTTGCAGCATTGATAAACGGATATGTGTGGTTTTTTATAGGGAGAACGCTTGCCAGGTGAAAACCCACCACATCCTAGAACACTGCCGCCGAACCATTCGTCAGAACTGGAAATTCCCGAACAGCCCAGCTGGCACCACAAGAAGGTTGTTCGGCGAGCCATTAACCAGCACGTTCAGAGTTCCAAACTCAACCCCAATTATCACCAAGTGATGAGTCCAAACAAGGACGAAACTGGTCGTGGATCACAGTATCGGGAGCGAGTGACACGGAAAGCCCACACCATAGTGCCTCACATCGTCAATTCATGCATGGGCGTCCCAACAATGTGATGTGTGCAAATCATTGATCGGTTTGGGTAAAACATCAAAATGTCAGTGAATGGTTGTGAGTTTCTGTGTCTCAGCAGACGTGTCCTGTCCGTGTCTATTTCGCGTGATTGTATAATACCCATATTCTGCCTTATCGATCGCTGGTAAATTTAAAAATGGTGAAGCAGTCTCCCTGCGGAAGTTGCTTTAAGATTATAGTTTACATTTCGTGTATTGGTGTTCCTGTGGACTAGTTTCGCGTCATCCAAGTGATTCAACACGATTCTGTCAAGATTACAGGTAAAGAATGCCAGTGCAAACTGCAGCCCAGGTCCCCTGGGAAACCTAACCAACAGATCGGTGAAGCATCATCATCATTCTACACGTTAGCTAGAGGTGGAAGACACCTTAGCTACTGTGCCGCAATACATAGAAGAAAAAAGGGAAAATGGAACAGATGCAAGCCAGCTGAGCTACCGGTAACGGATGGGAATCGTTCCGGTAAGCTACCAGCCGGCTACTAGGCAACAAAAAATTATTATGTAAAATTATACTACGCTACGAAATGAGATCGTGGTTGGAGGGGGAGGCTAAAAGGGATGGGGAGGGACAAAGAAACTCACAGCACGAACGCCACTGAGGTCGGCTCCTAGCCATATCAGCAAGTATATCCAGCCAAACGTGTTCATCGTCTTTTGGACTCCAACCAGGGAGCCGAGACGCTCCAACCGAGGCCAGCACAGAAGTGACGGCCCTCATTCCTCTGGATCAAGTCATCGCTTGGCTCCCTCTCCTCTTCTTTCATCCACCTCCCCGGTGAGCAAACAACGCACGTCGCGGAAGTCGGTGGGCTGGTATGCGTGACACGTGGCCAAGCCATCGGAGCCTGGTGCGTGAAATAACGGTGCTGAGCAGTACAGTGACTTTTCCTGTGCCGTAAACTAGGCGTCAAACACGCTCGTTGCTCACGCGGTGTTCCCACCAGATGTAAGCCAAATTGCGAAGGCATCAGTGGTCGAACGTAACTAGCCCCTTCAGGTCCGCTGCTTTAAGCAGCCAAGTTTCACAACCGTACAGTAGGGTCGAACGTACCGCTGCATTGTACACTCCACCTTTCAGGTCAAGAGTGATGTCGCGCCAGCGTCATCAGTAGCGAAGGTGAGCAAAAGCGCCTCAAGTTTTTGCTATACGGTTCGTGATCTCATCTTCAATCCCACGGGCGCTGATACAACTTCCCAGAGAGTTGAATTTTTGAACGACTTCTAGCTGATCCCCACCAACGGTCAGTGTAGGAGGCGGTCCAGACCAAGCTTGGAGGAACGCTTTGCACTTCGAGGGTGCAAGCAAAGCCCGAAGTGACAGACAGCCAATGCTAATATGTGCAGTGCCGCTTGAAACGTCTGGGAGCTGTCAGAGATAAGGGTAATATCATCAGCATGCTCCAAGTCAAGAAGTCGTTCAACTGGCAGCAGTTCCACACCTTCTAAGTCGTGTCTTGTGAAAGCGATTTCCATGACTTTGTCAATAACAAAGCTGAAGAGGAAAGGTGGCAGCGGGCATCCTTGTTTCACACCGCTGGAGATATTAAAGAGCGACGACAGCTTGCCGTAAGCCCTCACTCTGCCGGTGCTAGGGTAATATTTATATATTTCTCAGGTACACCTTTCCTGAGCAGACGGTCCCAAAGGGCACTTCGATCAACCGAATCGAAGGCACCTTTGATGTCGAGGAACACGACTATGGTGGGCCGCCAATATGTGTGACGGTGCTCCAACAATTGAGGCAAAGTGAAGAGGTGGTCGATGCAGCCACGACCTCGACGAAACCCGGCTTGCTCCTCACGAATCTGGCTTTCACCAGCGCCAGTCAGTCTGTGAAGGATGACAGAGGCAAGTAATTAGGCGGCAATGGGGATCAGACTGATTCCTCTATGATTGCCGCATTCCGAATGCGAGCTTACTTTGAAGATCGGAACTATAACGGAGCGGCTCCAGTCGGTAGGGACAGTTCCTGCTCTCACAGTTTCACTAGTAACTCGTGTAAATCATCCACAAGAGCAGGGCACCCGAATTTGAAGGGGGCTGAATGAAGATCATATGGTCACGCGGCTTTGTTCTGCTTCAACAGTCCGATCTCACGTTCGACTTCTGATCGAGAGGGCGGATCCAAAAAGACAGCCCAACGAGCAGGGCGACCAGTGGCCGGTGTGGAATCGAACAATTCCGGCCGAAGAAATTGCTTTTCAAAATGCTCAGCCCAACGCTCCAAACGTTTTGACAAGTTGTGGTTAGGCTCTCCACTCTCGTCACAAATTGTCTCACTAACACCAGGTCTCCTGCTGCCTGTTTCCCGTATCAGACGGAATAACTTTCCATGGTTACCAACGACAGCGGCTACTTCCATCTCTGACGCACGAAGACACCACCAGGGTTCTCTTCAGCCTAGCACGCAGTTATGTCCGGAGCTTTTTGTGAGTTTCATTGTGTTGCATCCAGCCGGAATATGCCGGCGAGCATCGATAAGTTCCAGAGACTGCGAAGAGACCCGATATCCGTGTTGGCTATTAGACGTACCACATGAGGATTTGACCGCTGCTAGTAAGGTCTGGTGAACATGCGACCAGTGGCGTTCAACTGTCTCCAGTGATCGCTTACTCAATTCGCATGTCAGCGTAGTTTGATAGGTATTCAGAACAGCTGGCTTCGCCAGTTGGCTGGTGTTAATGCGGTCACAACGTCGTCATGGGCGTCCGCCAAAGCGCATCCACAGGTCAGCACATACAAGCGCATGGTCGGTGCCTGCACACGTGGGCCACATCGAGCGACAGTTCTGCACGCAGCCTCTCCATCGGTAACCTATCGCAATGTGATGAATTTGCGTCCATAGCTGGTTCAAGGCTGGTGGGCGGAGATGATGTTCAAAAGTGGGGCCACGCAGCCCATGAATCAGCTGACGCGCATTATTGCGCGCTCGACTCCACCGTGCCTGGACCTGTTGCGGACCAGCTGCGATCAACATGTGCGTGATGCTCAAGTGCTAGAGCCCCTGGCAGCTAGTGACCACTCGATGGTCATGGCGAGCATAGAGCTGCCACTGTCATTTACTCCTCAACTGGAGTCAGCCTCCAACTATTGGAAGGCGAACTTTAATGGCCTCACTCGAGCCGCAAACCTGATGAACTGGTCGCGACCACAGGATTCATCAGCTGAAGCCAGTTGGTCTATCAGAAAAGGAGTAACATCATTGTGCGCCCGATTTGTGCCCCTCAAATATCGGAAAGTTGAACCAGTCAAACCACACTGATTTGAAAAGGAGTATGGCAAACTGGCTCGACAGCGACGCCGGCTATGGAATAAATTCGTGCGATCTGGCTCTGCCGAAGATTACGAGGCGCACAAGAGGCAGCGAAATGCCTGCAACAGCGCAAAAACGAGCAAACGCCGATGCTTCGAAGAGCAGCTTGCAACCGCAGCAAAAACAGCTCCCAAGAGGATCTTTGCATACGGGAAGCGACGGCTGAAGACGACAGGTGATGTGCCTGTGTTGGAGGGCTTGGACGGACAGTCCCTAGTTTCCAACACTGAGCGTGCTTCCGCAATGGCGGCACACTTCGCTTCCGTTTTTGCAGATAACCAGGCATCCGTACCGAGTTTGACACATATCGCCCCTACCGAGCTGGACAGCCTGGATTGCAGCGTTGAGGATGTGCGCAAATTGCTCGCCAGTGTTGACGGTACCAAACCTGCCGGGTCTGATGGGCTCCATCAGTTGACCCTCAAATCGCCATCGGCCGTCATCTCACCTTCGGTGACTAAACTATTCAACAGGTCGCTGTCCGCCGGTTCATTGCCGAGCGACTAGAAATACTCAGTGGTTAAACCGATTCCAAAAAGCGGCGATCCGAGCAAGGTGGACAACTACCGGCCGATATGCCTGACCTCTGCTTTGGGTACGACATTCGAGAAGACCGTGAAGCGTGGCTTTCTGCGGCATCTCGAGTCGAAAAGCATCTTGACGCCCGCGCAGCACGGTTTCAGGAAAGGTCGGTCAAGCATCACACACCTGCTGCTTTCGAGGCACGGATGGTTGCAAGTGCTAAACCAAGGGTAGTCGGTTGACGTCATTTACATCGAATTTAGTAAAGCGTTTGACGTGTCATGAAATCTTCCTTCGGAAGCTGAAGATGTGCGGTATCGGTGGCCAACTGCACCAGTGGATCAGTGACTTCCTTATTGGTCGGAGGTGGAGGGTGCAGGTGGACAACCACCTGACCGAGTGGTATCCCACAACCAGTGGCGTCCCGCAGGGCACAGCCCTTGGGCCCATTTTGTTTCTGATCCACATCAACGAATTGCCTGTTTCTCAGTTCACCTTGCGCGTTGTTTGCGGATGACCTTAAGGTGTGAAAGGTAAATGAGGCGCCCGACGACTGTGACCTGCCTCAGCGTGACCTTGACAGCATCCGCATGTGGTCAATAAAGGTCAACCTTCCGATCAACCCGGTTAAGTCGGTATTTATGAGCCTGAGCGAGGGTGGTAATGACTGAGTCTACAATCTGGCCGGCTAACAGTTACACCAATCACCATCTGTGAAACATCTCGGCGTACTCTCACGCTGCGATTTGAAATCCGTTGAAAATACGAACAAGCTTTACCGAAACGGACTGCGCATAATCTGGGCGCTCAAACTCAGCTACTGCACTTGACCTAAAGAGATTACCACCATCCTTTTCTCTTCTATCAGCAGACCAACAAAAGAGTACAGCAAACCCACCCTCTGTCCGCTCACCCGGGGCGAGGTGCAAAGGATTGATCGGGTACAGCATGTGGCCATCAGGCTCATTCCCAGTTAACGAGGTGTGCCATATGAAGACCGGTGTGATAGACTAGGATTGTACACCCTGTCTTATCGTCGAATGCGAGTAGACCTTATCAGGACGCATCGGATATTACATTTGGGTGATTACCCCATGTTGAGACCGATGCGTCATCTGCGCACACCAAGCAGCACAAGAGGACTCTGGTACAAGTTTGTCGTACCAGATTTGAAGCGGGTCGCTCATCAACTCTGCTGCAAGCGGAGGGTGGTGAATAGTTGGAACAACCTGCCTGGAAACATAGTCGAAGCAAAGTCGGTGCCGGAGTTTAAGAAACTTCGGGAGTCGCACTTTGCCGACTCGATATGTAGAGAATAATCGCCATCATAATAGGTAATTTGCTCGAAATATATTAGGTGTAGCTACACAAAGGCATATTTACTCGCTGCATTTTCTCAGTATTAATAAAAAAATGCGCGATGGCTTTATAACTGGCGCTCAAAGGAGACCGCTGAAGCAGTCATAACTGATATTAAAATGCTTATAGAGTGGCATTGTTAGAAATAACAGGAAAGCAGTCAAAGCCCCCACGAAAAGGAAACCAATCCGTGCTCTTAAATTCTATAAGGTACTAGTGATCGAAATGTTCAAGGTTCACGTCAATGCGAATTACGGTCCGTCGCAGTGAGATTGCGAGTCGCAATCCAATCCCAAAACGAGTACTTCAAAATGATTTTCAATCAAATTCTGTACTATAGAAAGCAAACATGTGTTCCCCTACTCACGGAAAAAGAACCCGTCTTACTGACAATAGCCACAGAAGCCCTGTTACTTTGCAGCTGTCCTAAACACCTCTCAGGAAGATGTCCAGAAAAGGGAAATATGACACTTTAAACGCACGTGAAACTCGGGACCTGTAAATATCTTCATCATTTCAGTTATCCGTCCATCTTCTGTTCTGACGGCTATATCACCAAACTGTTTACCTAATACAGCAACAAAGAGCTTTGTTGAGTATGCTGAGTTGCATGATCCAACCGATATCAGCAGTACTGACGGCTGCCTAACAGTCATTAGTAAATAAATAAATAAATGTTTTATCCTTGGTAGGGCGAGGCACACCTGCAAAGACATAAACACAATAATAAAAACACGTGTGGTCAGTATTTGTACAAAAGTATCGCGTTAACCAGTAACAGACTGGTAGGGGTATGCTTTTTCACCGCAGTTGGACTAACCCGACTTACGCTTAAACTAGACCATTTTAAGTTTGATAAATTTCATTCGACTTTATTTTGTTTGCTCCGCCTACCTGAATAATCTTCTATTAATTGGCCATGCTGCTTACGCCAATTGTGGTTATCTTCGTTAACTTCATTGTGTTGGCAGCACTTTTAAGTAAACTGTGGACATTTCGCACTTATCGCGGATTCGTTGCTGACCAACTTATTTCATATACTAATTTAGGAAAGAGTTATGTCTGCATAGTCGTATGCTTTAACAGCTATATTTTATTTGATAATGTCATTTCTAGTGATTGACTGTTGCTTGATATTCCCGGTGTGTCTGCGCTTGATGTGCATGTCGACAAGGTGCCTACCTGTCTAGTGCCCACTACCTCGTCTATACTGGCTCCAGGAGACAGTCAATTGTTGCTGGAGGAGACGGGGTGTACGGTCTTTGTGGCCGTGATAGGCTCGAAGAGTGGTTCCATGCACCCAGCGTAGAGCGGACTACGGTCCAGCCACCACCTTGTGTGCGCTTGATGCCCCAAATACAGTGTGCTTGTGTTTGTTTGTGAAGGAGTGTGGGCCGGCTCTGTTGATGAAACTTGGCTATCATTCGCAAGCCTTCTGTATTATTCCTTCGGGCTTGCACCGGATATGGGGTGTGTGGATGGAACTGGGTGACGCAGCGCAAGCTACCCATTACCCAACTGTAGGCGCAGGTGTCCTGTGGCTGTCCTATGGAGGTTACAGTGAAAGGCAAATCCGGAACCGGATGCCTCCGACCATGTATGTGTAAGTGGACATGGTGAGTGAATTTGTTAATATTACTCTGAACTCGTGATTTTGTTCGCGGTGTTCGCCATCGTATAAAGGGAACAAAAGAACTCTTCGAAGTAGATGACGTTCGTGAAAAGGAAATGAGAAAGGGAATAGGAAAAGGAATAGACAGTGACTTTATTTAGCGTCGAGTAACATCTGCCACGTCGCACTGTTGTTAAACGGACTCATATCACTGAAGTCCCATAGCTGTGAGCTCAAAGTTATCGTGGCCACTACCTGCGTCATGCGGTAATACTGGATACTGCACAAAACTAATCCAAAGTAACGACGTTTGGAGCCCTGTTATACGAAACCCATACGCCCAGGTTTTGATCAAGTAAGACTTTATTGAATTACTAAACATAAGGGAAATATCATCTGTTCTTGGACACAGTACTTGCTCGCTGTGTGGAGTAATTGCAACCAACATAGAATTGAGTTTAGATATTACTAACTGAGAGTTCGTCGCAGCAGGTTTCAAATCATAGTTCGGATTCTGAAGGATTCGATGGATGCACACTATTGATGATACCCAACAGGTTAAAACTGTAGTCCAGTGCTTATCCGGGCATGTGAATGGCTATCTGACTTGGAACCTGTTGCGACAAACTCCAAATTAATTATAGCGAAATACTCTACTCATGAGTACATCAACATATATCCGCCCCGACAGTTTCTAAATGCTATGTCGTAAATAGCTAATGTCAGTGGACGTCATGTCTTTCGAAGCCTACGCTGTCCTCTGCAAGGTTGGTAACTCGTATGGCAGTGGAGGACAAGACGCGCTATGTCACAGTTGGCTTCGAACTCATGACGGTCCGACACTGTTCTCCATGACGAAGTGGTATAAGCTACTGAAAGGCGGTGCAAGCCGCTGGTGGTCATGGGTTCGAATCCTGAGAAATTCGATGGATTCGCATTACTTATAATACCCAATAAGTTGGAGATGCAGTCTAGTGGTTTTCCGGACATCCGGACGACTATTTAATTTGGAATCTGCTGCGACGAACTCTCAATTGGCAACACAGAATTGCCTTTATTACTTAATGTTCGACTTGCCGAAAAATCTCCACGTGATGTCAGATGTGCGGTTCGGGTTTGTCCAGTTCCAGCAAATAGTTTGGAGGTAGTGTTTCAGGATGTGGTGAGTTTTCGCCTGGTAAGCGTTCTCCCTAAAAAAGCCATATATGTCAGTCTAAAAATGCGGCGACGTGGCAGATGTGACTCACCACTAAATAAAGTCACTGCCCCTTGCTTCATACTGGCGACGCAATCTATTCCAGCAGCGCGAAGTTGATTTTGTGGGGGGGGGCGTATTGGGCCCTTGTTTGGCAACTGACCAGACGAAAGGCGTATGAACTGAGCAATCAGTCACCGGCTCCCAATGGGGGTGATTCCCTGAATTTGCCCCGCTGCCATGAGGGCAGACTATTTAGCCAATGGCTCAGGGTGGTGTTCACTGGCTTGGGGAACCGAGTAGTATCTTGCTCGTTGACGAAACCATGGAATTCGCTGTATTGTGTTAGGTTTTCTTTTATGTGAAATGTACCTTCCTTTGATTTCCAAAGTTTTTGATGACACTGTCTATCCGTAGATTAATGCAGTATATATATATATATATATATATATATATATATATATGCATTACTTGATAAATATGCCTCAAACTGAAAACCGTCTGTTAGTAAACATGGGCGACACGCGACTGGTGGTGGTCGTGCGGCAGCGAAGCTCTGTTATGACGTACAGCAAACGATTGATCTTTTACATATACATACGCAATGCATGTGTAAAACGTGTCCTAGTCATCTCAGTTGGCGCAGCAGTACCAGTCTGTCCCATGTTATGCAAAGACGCGACGTTTAACGTCGTTGCACACGTGGATCATCCTCTACACGCGAGCTATTCTCCAGACATCCATTGTCAAAGGGCGAACCGAACAGAACTCACTCCCATACAGTCGTACCGCGCGAACACAGGCATTGTAGACCCTGCCCTTTACCAATAGTGAAAAGTTAAGGCGTCGCCATAGATGCTTCAGGCTGGAGAACGCTGAACGGGCCTTGTCAATACGGAGGGAAATCACTTCCAATGCTACCATCACTAGAGATAGCTTCTCAGGTAAACAAAGTTGTCCACTTGTTCAAGCTGCGTACTTTGAAGAGTGAGTACTGGGGTAGGTGGGTGGCAATCCAGGACAAAGATTTACATTTTGTAGGGGCAAAGGTTATACCATATTTTGATGCATCAATCGCCCAGCGGTTTAGGACGGCCTGTGCGCCCTGTGCGTTATCACCAAGCAAGGCAATATCATCAGCATAATCTAAATCGGTCAGGCGGTTGCCTGGAAGAAGCTTTACAACAGAACTTCGAGAGAGTCTAATAGGACACCACCGATCGCAAAATTAAAGAGAAACGGGGACATGGGGCAACCCTGTCGTACACTGCTAGTGACGGCAAAAGGTGAAGAGAGATTACCGTAAGCCATAACTTTAACTGAGACATTGCAATATGATGCTCGAAGGATGGCGACATACATTTCGAGTACTCCATTCCTTTGTAAGCAACGCCATAAAGCTGGTCGATCGATGGAGTCGAAAGCGACTCGGATGCCCAGAAAAACAACCATAGTAGGCTAGCGGTAAAGATAGAGCGTTTCAAGGAGTTGGCGGAGCATGAACAATTGGTCTATATACACTCGACCGGGGCGGAAACCAGCCTGTTCTTCAAGGGAGCGTAATTCTCGACTCGGGATTGGTCTGCAGAGTAGAATGGATGTTAACAACTTGGAGACAACGGACAATAGACTGATACCTCGGTGGTTAGCGCATAGAGTACGGGCACCTTTCTTGAAGATCTAGACGATAATTGACTCGCCCCAAGCGGATTGAACTGTTTCTTCACACCAGATCCTAGAGAACAGAAATACCAGCTGGTTGACAATTGCTTCGCCACTGAATTTAAAAGGATCCGGAAGGAGTCCATCTGGGCCAGCAAACTTGAATCGCGTTAAATGTCTGAGCTCAAGGCATGCCTCAGCTTCTGTGGGTGGTTCCAGTGAGACGTTCCAAGGCGTTCAACTAGGTATACTCAGTAGACTCGCCGGCGGAGGAGGCCAGCTGAATTGTGTGCGGAAGTGTTCACCCCAGCGGTCCATGCGTCTGTGTATATTGGTGATCGGCGTTCCGCCAACCTCGCAAATAACCTCAATGACAATAGACCTTTTATGACCAGTGGCCCGAATGAATTGGAAGAGCCTGGAAAAGTTTCCAGAGGATTGCAGTTTTCATTTCTGATGGGCGCTGGGACCACCAAATTTCGCGATCAGCTCGCAGTTTTTGTTTAAGTTGTTGTCTGAGGATGAGATGCATTGCATTGCTATTTGAATCTGACGGAATAGCTCTACGACGATCAAATAATTCCAGTGAGTGTGCGGAAATCCATCCCATCAGAGGGTGCCTCGTGATTCCGCAGATTGAATGAATGGAAGATAGCATCGCTTCACGCAGGAAACTCCAATGATTTTCGATGTCTCGAGGTGGAGTACTAATGAATGCATGCGACAAGGAAGCTTAATAAGCTGATCAAATAGAGAAGTCAGCTAACCTGTTGGTGTCTAGCTTGTGGTGCTCTAGTTTGAGGAACCGCAGAAGCGCATGCAGAGGTCCGCGAATACTAAAACGTGATCTGAATCGAGGTACATAAACCAAATCGATCTACGATCCCGGACGCTGCCTCGCCATCTAAAGCTGACTGCAGTATGATTTATTTGTGACCACGATTGCGTTGGTGAAGAGGACGCCAGGTGGCTGCACGTCTTCTGGTATGCCTAAAGTCCGTACTTGAAAGAAACGGTGATCTTCGCTTAACGTCAGATGTCTATCAACGTTGTCAGAACTACCCTCATCAAGCGCGTGACTGCCACTAAGATGACGTTCACACGGAAGCAGACGATCTATTCGTGCATTGGAATCGTCGGCAAGGACGATGACATCTGACTTTTCGGCTTTGTTCAAAAGGTTGTGGAGTCCATGATAAAAGTCATCTTTGATGGATGCATAGCTGTAGTCAGTTGAAGTGTAGGCAAAAATGATATACAAATTGAGCCTGTCTTCACGATTTTACATGAGCTTTGAAGCCGAACCGCAAACAGCCGGTTGTCGATGGGGAACCAGTTAAGTAGTGCAATCTCCACTTTATCACTCAACGTGATACCAACACCAGCTAATTCGGCCGCTGCTGCCTCCATGTTACCAGACAGACGTAGATAATATGTGATTTCAAGAGCAACAGGGGACAACTTAACTACAGCGCTGGGATCCTGCACTTGAGTCTCGGAAAGGCAACAAACATCGATGGCGAGGGACTCTAGAGTGCGCGCCAGACCAGCCTGTTGTCCAATCTGTAGGAGGGTCCAAACAATGAATGTTGCCAGGCGGGATGAAAAAGGAGTCGAAGAATAGATGATGGCCGGACGATTTAGATATCAGTGAGACGGGCAGTGGTAACAGATTCAGTAGGTTGTGCGTCGTCAACAACAGAAGTTGACGTGTGATGGAAGAGCATGAGTAGTAGGAAAGGTGGCGGCAAAAGTGAGTGAGGTAGTAGTACTTTCGAAATCCATGGTTTTCACTGAGGGCAAGATACTACGCGGTCGCCCAAGCGGAAGCAGGGATTGTCTTAGGGGACTCCACCCTGAGCCTTTCGTTAAATAGTCTACCTGAAAGTCATCATCATTATCAATACACGTTAGTTGAGGGTGAGAAACACACCTCAGCTAATGTGCTGTAATGCAAAAAGATAAGATATAAAAACACGCCATAAAATATTTAAAAGTAATATAATGTTAAGTATTCTATTGTATGATTCGTATAAGATCGGAATTGGAGGGGGAATCTAAAAGGGAGGAGGATGGAGTAAGAAAGTTACAACATACCTGCAAGACAGCGGAGAAAAATCAGGGATTCGGACCCACTGGGAGCCGATGACTGCTCATTTCATACGCCTTTCGTTTGGTGTGTAGCCAAAAGAGGGCCCAATCCTCGCCACGATTTCAGCAGCAAGGTGTTGGGATACAATGTTTCATTAAGGTGAAACAAGGGTCAGTGACTTTATTTGGTGGGGAGTCACATCTGCCACGTCGCAGTATTGTTAAACGGACATGTGGCATTTTATAGAGAGAATGCTTGCCAGGCGAAAACCCACCACTACCTGGAACACACCAAACCATTCGCTGGATCGAGATAACGCCGGATCACCTAACAGTTTGTTTGGCAGACCAATATTGGTGAGAAAAACAGAACAGAAGATAAAAACGGGGTAGTTAGAAGACTAAATGAGCTGCAACCCGGAAACAAGCAGCAGCAGCAACAACAACGATAACAATAACAACAGAAAACTAGGACTTTTGCTGATGTTTCGTCGCCATGCAACCAGGATGGCTCTAACAAAGAGGGATAATAGCAATAAGAGGAAAGAACAGGTATTCAGTACACCTGTACTATAGAATAGCCGGATAGCAGGTGAAGATAAGACCGCACTAGAGGAGCAGCTTCCTTTCGGCCATTAATGATCTGCGCTATGCTCAACCATACCACAAGCATAACTCAGGATCACATGTAATCCGAACAGAATGTCTCGGTGAGAGAAAACAGCAAACGCGCTGTTCGTGTAGCTAGTAGACATGCCCTGTGAATTCTGGAAAGAATTTTCTATTACTGCGTAGACTTCAATCTGGAAGAGGGGACGTGTTAACAGCATCCATTCAAATAGTCATATTAACTGCTGGGCCAACGATTGCCTCCATCGAGCCATTCGCCACATAACATAAAATTAATAGCGGCGCAACATAGTGGTATACAACGGGGTGCTGGTATGTTCCTAGTTTTGACCAAAAGGGAGCGCTAGAATCATGAAATGACAATTTATTAGACATTTTCTCATGATACTGATGTGTTTGGTACAGTATATTTCTACTTTTATAGACCGGCTAGGTAGAAGTCATTCGGTTTATGAAATGGAACGCCGCTCAGTTTGATGAGCGTTTTGACAGGAATGCTGGAAACCCCAGGAGGGGAAAGTCTGGCCACACAAACTGTAAACTAACCAAGGCCATCAACCATACGCTCAGTGGGTGGATTCTGTGGCGTTTCTGAGAAGTACACTGCTAACCGTGCAAGAACTGCCCCGAAGAGGTGCGTATTCCCTGGTAAACTAGGTACACCCTGTGTGATTACATGGACGGTCAGACGTACCATTTGGGAACGTTTTCTGTCAATGGCAGAGAGGAAATAAGGAAGGACAAGGCGTAATGTTTAAATCACCACCCTGTCTTCAATTGTTTTTTAATAAACTACACATTCATTCAGCGCAAGTAACTGATGGACTGCAGTTGTGTGACCTATTGCGGTCCTGGCTGTCACGTCATCATCATTAAACACGTCGGCTAGAGGTGAAAATATCTCAGCTATTAAAAAAATGCAACAAGGGCACGCGGGCTGTCACCGGTAACGGATGGACATTGTTCCGGAGAGCTAAAAGCCGGCTATAGTGTTGCAAAAAGTATTATGTTATGCATATGAACTGAGATTGTGGTTAGAGGAGAGGAACAAAGAAACTCACAACACAAACGCCACTGAGGTTGGCTCCTAGCCATATCAACAAGTGTATCCAGCCAAATGTGTGCAGTCTTTCGGACCCCAACCAGGGAGCCGAGAGGCTCCAACGGAGGACAACTACAAACTAAGGGCCTTCATTTCTCTTGACCAAGTCATAGCTTGCCCACTTCTCTTCCTCCATCCACACCCCGGGCGCACAAACAACGTATGTCGCAGGAATCGGTGGGTTAGTATGCGCAACACGTGACCCAGCCATGGGAACCTGGTGCCAAGCGATTCACTTCTTCTTCCTGTGCCATAAACGAGGAGTCGAACACGCTCATTGCGCACACGGTGTTCCCCCCAGATATGAGCCCAACTGCGAAGGCACCGGTGGTTGAAAGTAACTAGCCTGCTTATGCCTGCCGATTTAATGGGCCAGGTTTCACAACCGTACAGCAGGATACGGGAGAAGGTGATGTTGCGCCAGCGCCATAGGTGACGAAGGTTAGCAAAAGCGCCCCGAGCTTTTAGTATAAGGTTTGTAACTGTCTTAAATTCCAACGGCGCTGATACAAGCGCCGAGATAGTTTAATCATTGAACGACTGCTAGCTGATCAACACCGAAGATCAGTGCAGGAGGCAGTCCCTGCCAATCTTGGAGGAAAACTTTGCACTTCGAGGGAGCAAAGCATAGACCGAAACGGTTGACAGCCAGTGATAATCTGTCTAGTACTGTTTGGTACATTTGTGAGCTATCATAGATAAGTTTAATGACGTCAGCATACTCCAAGCCAAGAAGTCGTTCAACTGGCAGCAGTTCCACACTTGCTAAGTCCTATCCTGTGAACGCAATATCCCAGAGTTCATCAATAGCGAAGATGAAAAGGAATAGTGACAGCGGACATCTTTGTCTTAAACTGTTGGAGATATTGAAGGGGGCGACAGCGTGCCGTAAGCCCTCACTCTGCCGGTGCTACGCGCGTATAATGCTCGGATAATATTTATATATTTCTCAGGTACACCTTTCCTGAGCAGACGGTCCCAAAGGGCACTTCGATCAACCGAATCGAAGGCACCTTTGATGTCGAGGAACACGACTACGGTGGGCCGCCAATATGTGTGACGGTGCTCCAACAATTGAGGCAAAGTGAAGATGAGGTCGATGCAGCCACGACCTCGACGAAACCCGGCTTGCTCCTCACGAATCTGGCTTTCACCAGCGCCAGTCAGTCTGTGAAGGATGACAGAGGCAAGTAATTAGGCGGCAATGGGGATCAGACTGATTCCTCTATGATTGCCGCATTCCGAATGCGAGCCTACTTTGAAGATCGGAACTATAACGGAGCGGCTCCAGTCGGTAGGGACAGTTCCTGCTCTCACAGTTTCACTAGTAACTCGTGTAAATCATCCACAAGAGCAGGGCACCCGAATTTGAAGCGGGCTGAATGAAGATCATACGGTCCCGCGGCTTTGTTTAACTTCAACAGTCCGATCCCACGTTCGACTTCTGAGCGAGAGGGCGGTTCCAAAGGGACAGCCCAACGAGCAGGGCGACCAGTGGCCGGTGTGGAATCGAACAATTCCGGCCGAAGAAATTGCTTTTCAAAATGCTCAGCCCAACGCTCCAAACGTTTTGATAAATTGTGGTTAGGCTCTCCACTCTCGTCACAAATTGTCTCACTAACACCAGGTCTCCTGCTGCCTGTTTCCCGTATCAGACGGAATAACTTTCCATGGTTACCAACGACAGCGGCTACTTCCATCTCTGACGCACGAAGACACCACCAGGGTTCTCTTCAGGCTAGCACGCAGTTATGTCCGGAGCTTTTTGTGAGTTTCATTGTGTTGCATCCAGCCGGAATATGCCGGCGAGCATCGATAAGTTCCAGAGACTGCGAAGAGACCCGATATCCGTGTTGGCTATTAGACGTACCACATGAGGATTTGACCGCTGCTAGTAAGGTCTGGTGAACATGCGACCAGTGGCGTTCAACTGTCTCCAGTGAGCGCTTACTCAACTCGCATGTCAGCGTAGTTTGATAGGCATTCAGAACAGCTGGCTTCGTCAGTTGGCTGATGCGATGAGGCTGGACCCCATTGCAATCAGGCTGTACCTTACAGTGCTGCTATGGTTTGTGTGCCTCAGCGATCCATTGAGCTACGCTGGGTGATGCTTTTTTGCACCTTCGGAGCCACTCATACTATATTGGTGAATGGTTAGAGGCCAGACAAACTCGACCTCCTGGTCCACCAATTTGGGTTCGGAATGAGGGTGGCTCCTTATTCCTCAAAATGGACCCCTTGCAGCCCAACGCCAAACCCGCTGCCTTGCGGTCAGGTTTTTGAACCGAATGCCTTGGTTGAGAACCTTAATCGTTCTCCTGTCTAAGCCTGGGCAACTTGACAGTACGCTGCCCCCGGAATACACCATGACTTTTCCTTCTAACAATCACTTGATGCTCTGGCCACTGCACAGGATAATCAACGGTGCTCTATCGGCTGCACCGAGCGGGGTTGATAGGGGTTTGGATGCGAGCAGTGACCTTCAACGGTATACAGTGAGCGATTACTCAACCCGAATGCTAGCCTACTTCGATACACATACAGTCGGCTGGTGTCTATGCGTTCACAGGGTTGTCGTGCGCGTCCGCTAAAACGCACCCGCAGACCAGCACATACAAGTGCATGATCAGTGTCCGCATATTTACCCTAAACCGATCGAGGGTTTTTGACGCAGCCTCTCCAGTGGTGACTGGTCGCAATGTGATCGATTTGCGTAAATGGTTGGTTTGAAGCTGGCAGGCGCCATGTTACCCTCTGGCGAGTGCTGTGTCGAAGTTAGTGCCTGCAAGAAATAAGCGAGCAGCTTCACACAAATGAAATGGTCGCTCACTGTTATTGCGGGAGCCTACACTATGTTAGCCGCCCAGATGCAACTCATCAGTGGAGAATTTTCCAATTTGAGCGTTCAGATCTTCCGTCAGCACTACAGTATCTGTGCTTCTTCTGCGGCAAAGGAGCTCGATCAATTGACGATAGAAGCCGTCTTTTACAGAATCATCGCTACAGTTTGTGGGGGCGTAGGCAGCGATCACAAACAGACACCTATTGGCCCCGCGCGACTTCGAAGCTTTGAAGGCAAGAAGGCATCAGTAGTATGACAGTACGCACGCTTCGCTGCAGCGCAACCACAACCAGTCGCACGTGGGCTAAAAATACTGCGAGGGTCGCCTTGCCCCTAGGTAGGCTCGAACCTACGCAGCAAGATTACAATACAAGCTCGTAAATTTTAGGCTAGGGTCGGCTTTAAACGAGCCAGCCAGTCGTACCGCATCCGGTTATTGATTGGATTCCAATCAACTAGAGCAGCTTCATCCCGGGGACTCAGGGCAATACTAACACCGGTTTGGCCTGTACTCGAAGCTGTATCGTCTCCGGATAGACGCAATAAAAAAGCACTGCTAGTGCCACATGAAAGGGATCACAGAGCGAGTACAGAGCTCGAGTCCTGCAGGCGAGCTGCTGACAGACAGCAGATATTGATCGAGAGGGTGTCTAATGTTTTGATAAATGCTGTCTGTTGACCAAACTGTAACAATGTGCGTACATTGAGGCATGCCAATCTGAGGGAGGATCGAGGGCTCCAAACAGAAGCCGATAAAAAGGCTTCACCGCTTGGTTAGGCATGGGTTTGTCGATAGAGCGGGAGTGACGCTCCGCGTTTGCACGTGTCGAAACTAGAAGATCAATGCCTATCGAAGCATGGTGAGGGAGGGCCAAGAATTGGAGACTGAAAACGGGGGGAAGTGAAGTTGGAACGGGATGATAAGGATGTAAAAACGTGTGGGGAAATAAAAAGACGGGAAGGCTTGAGTAGTAGTATCCAAACCCTTAACCACTGTGCTCGATTCATCAGATAGGATGTCGTTAATTACCCTCTGCGACGACCAGGGAATAAAGAAATGGTTTGAAGGAAAAGTCAGTTGTATTGCGTGGACAGGATACTGTCAGGTTGCAGAGGTCTAAAGAGGATGATTGGGGTTCGCAGTCAAAGCCTTTGGTTCAAAAACCTAACGGCAAGACAGCGGGTTTGGCGTTGGGCTACAAGGAGCCCGTTTTAAGGAATAAGGAGCCACCCTCATTCCAACCGCCAACCTGGAGGACCAGACTAAGTCTGTCTGGCTTCTAACCATTGACCAACATGGTATGAGTGGCTCTAAAGGCGCAAAAAAGCATCACTCAGCACAGTTTAATGGATCACTGAGGCGCGCAAACCATCGAACCACGGTGAGATCCAGCCTCATTGCGATGGTCTAGCTGCCAGTGAGACACATTTGAGACGAGTACCGGTCGTCCAAAAACTTTTCGGTGTGGAGTTGAACAGATCAATACTGTGTTATGACGATTTGGGGATCGATTTCTATTGAGCGTGGACGGTATTTGTTACCAAGAAAAATGTACTTACAGCATAGGTTAAGGTACCTGCAGTACACAGGTAGGCAGTACCGATGCTACGCTGCTGTGCAATGGCCGACATTTGATAGTGGAATGCGGATACTACGATGGTCGCCGGGTCCCCTGAGCAGGCTCGAACCTGTGGCTTCAGATTAAAAGGCAGATTGTGATCCCTAAGGCCACGGTCCGGCTAAGGCTACACCGAAAAAATGTTCCGATTGACAGAAATTTGTTTCAAAGGTGTCTAATTGAGACAGTTAGTGGTACAAGAAACGTTCCCTCTAGAGTACGAAAATCGATCACTTGTGTCATGCGGACAAGCACGAACGACCAAGGCAGACGAGTTGAACGGCTCCAAACGGCCTGGCGGAGCAGTTGGTTTTTTAGTGGAAAGGGCCTGAAAACAATACCCGATATTGGCCAAAGTGCATTCAAATAAAGTACGTGCGAACTACGGTGAGAACCATAAAATAAGTTACCATAATTATGATCGAAGCCTGGGGCTGCTTCTTCTGAGCCTTATCAACGATAGATGAAATGCCCTTTACAACTTCCTCCGGGCTATGGCTTGTATTGTGACTGCCGACCATAATTACGATGACCTGCAGAAATCGACGCAAAGTTATCTCAAGATACTTTAGGAGAAAAACCGTCAAGTTCCCCATTTTCAATTCGCCAAAGAACATTTTGTGTTTGATCATGGTAGATAGAGAAATTTACACAATGTAGGGGTTCCAAGTAGGTTTTGTAAACCTTGGAAAAAGTGAGAAGCGGTACACTGTACTTGAGTGAACTGCAGATGAAGAAGAATAGAATCTCCCAAAAGCACAACATCAGGCTCTTTCTCCGTTGTCTGACAGACAAATCGCACATGCTTCATCTGATAGAATGGGAAAAAGTAATCTTACTTGGCTCATCCAACATCCATCTCCGGCTTGGTCAACCGGAACGGATGGGACTACTGAAGACATTCGGTAGGATATTAAACTGCCGAGGAAGGCGGGGGATTCTTACGAACGTCCGATAAATAGGAAACGGCTAATTGCAATTTTGGGTATGTACTGTAGGCGTATCTCTGCGAACAAAAGTAAAGTAATAGTACATAAGTAAACGTTGCAATAATTGCATGAGAACGTTCTAATATATATATATATATATATATATATATGTAAAAAGAGAGTGGACGAGGAGAAAAGGGTCAAAATTAGGGTGTCTGGTTTGGTACTGTAGCTGGTCATTGGAACTATCGAGCGATAGAGAAAAAGTAGTCATAAAATGCTAGAATAAAAAGATAGATATTTATGCAAATATGGGTCCGTCTTTTTATCGGACCGACTGCCTAACGCTAAGCGAACCGGAGTACCCAATGCATGGAACGGGACCGTAGAATCATTTGATAGTAAAGAGCAGAAAAGAGATCCTTTGTCAGCTCCATCATTTCCCGTTCATAACAGGGATGAGTTCGTTATTGCGAGATGGAGATCTGCATAAGGCCGCCGAAGTCGCAACGGAAGCAGCAAGATCCTGGCTTATTCAGTAAGAATCCAACATTGTTTTGTTTTGAAACATTCCTCCGTTTGTGCGCCAAAGAGGAGCTTCGGTAAGCGGCTCCAGTCATTCAGCAAACGGGTGGATAGAGCAAGAATGGTTTGCACTCGGAGCCTCCTCGGTTTGAATAATTCCCATTTGTAGCGTCTAGTCGAAGTTCCAGCGGTGAGATGAAAGAACTGCAGTTCTCCCGCCAGGTCTCCTCTAAGGACACATCGAGTGAAAATTAAATTTCCATGGCGGCGACGACAATGTGGAGAGAAGAGATTCAAGTGTTGGAGCCATGTAAAAAGCAAGAAAATCAAGACAAACATGTGTGCACACTTTCCATTGGGTCCGGTTCTGCGTCATCTCCGAAAGAGTTTCCAGCTAGCAATGTTCCTCTTTTATCCCTCAGCCCGGATGACGCGCGGGACCTACGATAGCTAAACTGGAAGTCAGCGCTTTAATAGCTTGTCGTCACGTGATAGGCTGACCACTGCGTGATTTTTTTCCAGCCTGGTCTTGTGCGAGCGAAGAAAGCGCGTCGGGACAGCCGTTCGCATGGTATACGTAAAACATGGCCCAGCCATCTCGGTTGGCGCAGCGGTACCAGTCTGTCAAGTGGAAGTCCCGTGTTACCCAAGACGCGACGTCTAACATCATTGTTTCGCATTTGGTCCATCCACCACACTCGAGTTATTCTCCGCAGACATCCACTGTCAAAGGCCGAAATCCGACGTAAGTCATTTACACAAATCGGCCAGGACTCACTCCCATACAGTAGTACCGCGCGAACACAGGCATTATAGACCCTGCCCTTTACCAAATGTGAAATGTCACGGCGTCGCCACAGATGCCTCAAATTGGCGAATGACGAGCGGGATTTGCCAATGCGGAGGGAAATCTCTTTTCCAATGTTACCATTAGCTGAGACAGCTTCCCAGGTGAACAAAGTTGTCCACTTGTTCAACTCTCTCGTGAGTGGCATTTTAGAGTAAATAAGCGCCAATGTGATGGGCCCTGAATGGTTCAGTCGCGCCAATAGGTAAAACAGAACATTTGTCTCGATTAATATGCAATCGCCACTGGATCGACAAGCAGTGCAATAGATCAAGCAGCTTTTGTAGTCGATCAGCGTCCTCTATGCCATAGATCATCTGCATATATTAGGCAGCACAGAACGCAGGTCGGTAATGAAGATGTTGAAGAGCTCAAGACCTAGAACAGAGTATTAGGAGACACCGCTGGTCCTAAGTACAGAATCAGAAAGCGTTCCATTTACTTTTACTTGTATAAAGCGACAGATCAGGAAATCAGAGATCCAGGAGAGGAAATTCCCAATGATGCCGGGGTCTCGGAGTTTGAATAGCAGCCGTTCATGTGGGACTTTGCCAAAAGCTATGCTTAAGTCAACAAACACATGCAAGCGTTTTCCGAGATCTAGTGATTGAACCCACTTCGCCATGGTCCCGAACAAGTTCGTCGTGCACGAGCGAGCCCTTCGGAAACCGTGCTAGGCACAAGAGATGAAATTCAGCCCCTTGATTTGAAGGGGATGGGCACGTTACAGAATCCTTTCCATTACTTTACATAATACCGAAGCTGAACAAATCGGACGGTAACTGGATCTTGATGGCTCCCTCCTTTGTATGGCGGCTTGACAATGTCCACCTTCCATACACTCGGAAGACGTCCGGATTCAAAGGAGCGACAGAACACCTGAGAGACAAGAGTGGAAATGTGTTCGGTCCCAGTTTTGAGGAACAGGGAGTGTAGGCCGCGAGGGCCAGACGAGGAAAACGGATCTAAATGAAGCAGAAGTGTTAAAATAATGTCACTTAATATCTACGTGTTCCAACGCGGAGGGATGACAGGACACAACGCTGATAGGGTAAAGCGTTTCGAGTAGACGAAAGGGCAAGGAGACCAAAATTTTCATCGTCTTCGTAGACTAGAGCCGCATGCTCGCAGAGACCTAAGACAGAGATGCCACTGCCGGCTCTGGTGCTACGCGTGATGTATGAGAAAAGCGTCTCGGGGTTCGTTCTAGAGATCGCAGCAAGTGATAATTCGTGCGTTTGGCGCTTCTCGCGTTTCTTTTGGGTACACGTATTCTTGACTGTTTCGTATTGCGAATAATCAAGCTCCGCTCGCGTAAACTTGAAACGGTCCCACAGTTTGCGCCTTTTATTCAGTAGAGATCTCAGTTCCTGGTCAATCCAAGGTGGGCCTCTACATATGGGTCTCATTTTGGAGATGGGGACGACCTGTTACATAATCTACGTCAGCTTGGAGTACACAAGATTCCATGAACAATCAACATTGAGATGTTTAGGTATATCCCAGTCGACAACGCTTGCGGCTGTTTTGAGACGATGTGTATCGGCACGCCCGAAATTTCGACGGGACTCACATCGACCGTAGATAGCGAAGCGGCGTGTCTACTGGAATGAGATAGCACAGTGATCGCTTCTGCCAAGGGGATGAAGAACTGTTAGATTCGCGATAGCTGACTGAGCTAGAGTGAGAACAAGGTCCAGAATGTTCGGCGTCTGGTCAGCAACTATGCGTGTTATCATGATGACGTGCTGAAACAAGTTACAATCAAGAACGGTCTCAAGCAAAATGGCATCGAAGAAATCATGTGAACGACCACAAAGAAGTAAGTCCCAATCGATATGAGGCCGTAAAATCCCCCACGATAAGACAGTCCTTTTTTGCACCGTGTTTCCTGATCAAATCGAGCAGGTGAGCTCCGGATCCTGATGGCGCTCTGCAGACGACACCAATCGCGAAGGATCTGCGTCCATTATAAATACGGCACCAAAGGGCATTAAAATCACCATCGTCGTCACTAGTAGCTGCAACCAACTGGGACTTGAGATCGGCCTTCCAGTAAAGTATGACGCCGACATTGGGCCTCCCTTCAAGGCGGTCGGCTCGACAGAGACAGTATTCGGGAATAGACACCTCCGAATCTGACTGACTTGCCGAACTACCTCCTCGTGGTGTCAGCTGGGTGATTCGGGTGTACTCCATTCCAGCAAAGTGTTCGGCGACAATGTTCCACCTCGGTGGGGCATCACCATCATCATTACACGTTAGCTGAAGGTGGAAAACACCTCAGCTATTGTGCCGCAATACAAAAGACAAGAAAAGAAAAAACAAACAGTGGCACGCCCGCTGAGTCCCCAGTAACGGATGGACATCGTTCCGGAGAGCTAACAGCTGGCTGCCGTAAAAGAGAGTCATATTACGCCTAACAAGTGAGATCGTGATTGGATGGGGATGCTAAACAGGAGGGGGATGGGCAAAGGAACTCACAACACAAACGCCATTGGGGCCGGCTCCAAGCCATATCAGCAAGTGTGTCCAACCAAACGTGTTCACCGTCCTTAGGACCCCAGCCAGGCAGTCGGGATGCACCAACCGACGCCAACTTCGAAGTGAGGGTTTTCATTTCTCTCGACCAAGTCATCGCTTGGCCTCCCCTCCTCCTCTTCCAACCGCACCCACAACGCGCAAACAATGCACGTCGCGGGAGTCGGTGTGCTGGCATGCGCAACACGTGGCCCAGCCATCGAAGCCTGGTGCGTGATATAATGGTGCTGAGCGGTTCACTCGCTCTTCCTGCACCAAATACGCGACGCCGAACACGCTCATTGCTCACGCGGTGCTCCCACCAGACATGAGCTAAGCTGCGAAGGCAGCGATGATCGAATGTGACGAGCCTCTTCATGTCTGTCGACCTGATGGGCCAGGTTTCACAGCCATATAGGAGAGTTGAACGGACGGCTGCGTTGTAAACTCTGCCCTTGAGGGCGAGAGTAATGTCGCGTCTGCGCCACAGGTGGCGGAGATTGGCAAAAGCACCTCGAGCTTTTGCTATACGGTTCGTAACCTCATCTTCAATCCCACGGGTGCTAATATAGCTGCCCAGGTACTTGAATTCCTGAACGACTTCTAGCAGATCACCACCAAGCGTTAGCGCAGGGTTGGGTCCCTGCCAATCTTGGAGAAGTACTTTGCATTTCGATGGAGCAAAGCATAGCCCAAAACGATTGACAGCCAGTGCTAATCGGTCCAGTGCTGTTTGGCATGTTTGGGAGCTGTCACAGATTAGGGCAATATCGTCCGCATACTCCAAGTCAAGAAGTCGCTCACCAGGAAGTAGCTCCACACCTTCTAGATCGTGTCCAGCGAACGCTGTTTCCATGACTTCATCAATAGCGAAGTTGAAGAGGAAAGGTGACAGCGGGCATCCTTGTCTCACACCGCTGGTGATACTGAAGGGTGGCGACAGTTTGCCATAAACCCTCACCCTGCCCGAACTATGCGCGTACAGCGCTTTGATAATGTTTACATATTTATCAGGCACACCTTTCCTCAGCAGACAGTCCCAAAGGGCACATCGATCGACTGAGTCGAAGGCACCTTTTATGTCAAGAAACACGACAACGGTGGGTCGCCAATAAACATGGCGGTGCTCCAACACTTGACGCAATGTGAAGATGTGGTCGATGCAGCCCCGACCTCGACGAAATCCGGCTTGCTCTTCACGAATCTGGCTTTCACGAGTGCCAGTCAGTCTGTGGAGAATGACAGAGGCAAGCAATTTCGAGGCAATCGAAATCAGACTGATCCCTCTATGATTGCCGCATTCTAAACGGGAGCCTCCCTTGAAAATTGGGACAATGACGGAGCGGTTCCAGTCTGTCGGGACTGTCTCCTGCTCCCAAAGTTTTACTAGCAACTCGTGTAGATCATCTACTAGAGCAGGTCCTCCGAATTTGAAGAGGGCTGGGGGAATTCTATCTGCCCCTGCGGCCTTATGCAATTTCAACAGCCTGATCTCACGTTCGACTTCTGCGCGTGAGGGCGGGTCCAAGGAGACGGCCCAGGGAGAAGGGCGCTCAATGCCTGAAGAAGAAAGCGATAACTCAGGTTGGTTAAATTGCCTAGCAAAGTGTTCAGCCCAACGTTCCAAGCGTTTTGACAGGCTGTGGATCGGCTGCCCACTCTCGTCGCGTATGGTCTCGCTAACACCAGGTCTCCTGCTGCCTGTTTCCCGTATCAGACGGAATAACTTACGATGATTACCAACGGCAGCGGCTGCTTCCATCTCAGAGGCACGATGAGACCACCAGGTTTCGCGGTCCTTCTTTAGGCTAGCACGTAGTTTTGCCCTGAGATTTTCGCGAGTCTCATTGTATTCGCTTCCAGCCGGAATACGTCGGCGAGCATCCATAAGTTCCAGAGACTGTGTAGAGACCCAATGTCCGGTTTGGCAATTTGCTTTGCCACATGAAGACATGCCTGCTAACAGCAACGCTTGACGAATATGCGACCAGTGATCTTCAACGGTGTTTAGTGGGCGCTTACTCAGCCCAGATGTCAGCGCACTTTGGTACACATTCAGAACATCTGGCTTCGCCAGCTGGCTGGTGTCAATCCGTTCACATCGACGTTGCGGACGTCCACCGAAACGCACCAGGAGGTCGGCACAGACAAGTGCGTGGTCAGAATCCACGCTCGTGCTCCAAATCGAGCGACAGTTTTGGACACAGCCTCTCCAGCGGTAACTGATCGCGATATGATCGATTTGCGTCCATGGCTGGCCCGAGGCTGGTGGCCGCCAAGTCACACTTCTGCGGGTGCTGTGTCGAAAGTTAGTGCTCGCGAGAAAAAGGCGAGCATCTTCACACAGCTGTAGCAATCGCTCACCGTTATCATTACGGGAGCCTACACCATGTTGGCCGCCCAGATGAAGCTCATCAGAGGACAATTTTCCGACTTGGGCGTTTAGATCGCCAGCCAACACCACAGTATCCGTGCTTCTTCTGTAACGAAGGAGCTCGTGAAGTTGCTGATAGAAATCATCTTTTACCGAATCAGTGCTACAGTTTGTAGGGGCGTAGGCCGCAATGACAAACAGGCACCGTTTGTCCCCGCGCGACTTCGTAGCACGGAACGAACCAGCTAATCTAACGGCGCACATCCTACTGTTTACTGGGATCCAATCAATCAGGGCAGCTTCAGCCCGGGGACTCAAAACAATGCCGACGCCAGCTTGACCGGCATTTGAAGCTGCCTCATCGCCAGACAGGCGCAATGAGAATGTGCCGCCAGTGTCGCATGTGGGGGATCTCAGGGTAAGCACGGAGCTCGAACCTTGCAGGCGGGTTTCTGATAAACAGCAAATATCGATCGATAGGGTCTCTAGTGTGCGGGCAAGTGCTGCCTGTTGGCCAATCTGCAGCAAAGTGCGCACGTTGAGGCATGCCAGTTTTAGCGAGACACGAGGACCCCAAAGGGAAACGGATGAACTGACGTTGTCCGCTTGGTTGAACATGGACTTGTCGAGTGGATTGGAGCGACGCCCTGCGATTGTGTGTGATTTGAAATTAGAAGACAAGCGACTACTGAAGTAAGCTGGGGGAGGGCCAAGAATTGGGGGATTGAAAATGGGGGATATAAGTAAAGTTGGAGCGGGACGATAAGGATGAAGAAGCGCAAGAAGGGGTATAAGAAGACGGGAAGGCCTGAGCAGTAGCATCCATACCCCTATCCACCCTGCTCGATGCAGCAGATAGGGCGCCGTTTATTATCCTCTGCGACGGCCAGAGCATCAAGAAATTGTTGTAGGAAAGGTTCATTGTATTGCGTGGGCAGAATACTGTCAGGTTGCCCAGGCCTAGACAGGAGAACGATTAGGGTTCTCAACCAAAGCCTTTGGTTCAAAAACCTTACCGCAAGGCAGCGGGTTTTGGCACTGGACTACAGAGCCCGTTTTATGAAATGAGGAGCCACCCCCATTCCAACCCCCAACCTGGAGGACCAGGAGGCTGAGTTTGTCTGGCCTCTAACCATTGACCAATCTGGTATGAGTGGCTCTGAAGGTGCAAAAAAAGCACCACCCAGCATAGCTCAATGGATCTCTGAGGCACGCAAACCATCGCACCACGGTAAGGTCCAGCCTCATTGCGATGGTCGGTGGGGCATTGTATTCCAGCAATTGTGCTGATTTCATGGGGAGTATTGGGCCCCTGTTTGGTGATCTAGCAAACAAAGAGGCATGAACTGAACATTCAGGCAACGCTTAACAATGAGCGCGATTCCCTAAATTCGCCACGCTGCCTTGCGGGTAGGTTATTTAGCCAAGGCTTGGGGTGGAGTCCCCTAAGTCAACTCCCTACTTCGGCCTGGGCAACCACGTCCTCACAAAACCATGGACTGTAATACAACGTGCTCATTAGCTACTGGTTTTGCTTCTCACATTCAGCGATTTCACCACACGCCAATTGTTTGTTTGTTAACAATCCTTATCTTCCTTTACCCGAGTTTTGTGTTCAAAAATCTGGTTGCGACTTCGGGTGCGCCTCGAACCAGAGAGTTCAACCTATGACTTTCCTTCGTCCCGGATCCTCGTTCCGTCTCGCGTGCTTCAACGTTCGGACACTCATGCAGGTTGGACAGGAAGCCGGTCTAGCGCGCACCCTAGAGTACTTCGACTTTGATGCCTGCTGCCTTTTAGAAACCCGATTGCAAGATCCCAGCACTGTGCTTACATTGATATCCCCTACGGACCACGAAGCTAGATATCACCTGCGTCTTTCTGGAGATCCAGAAGCAGCCTCAGCGGCTTTGGCTGGTGTAGGTATAGCACTAAGTGGCGAGGCCGACGCGGCACTACTGGACTGGTTCCCGATTAACAGCCGACTATGTGCAGTTCGGCTTCGGGGTTCATATAGAATCAACAACCACCGCGAAGAGAGACGCAAGTTCAAGTGGCATTTGGTGTACTCGTTGTGTGGTTGGATTGCGACTCGCAATCTCTATTCAAACCTTGATCCTAAGTGGACATCGGTCATTACGATCACAAGGACCGTAACCGAATTGGTGGTTCGGTGTTGCTCCTCCCAACCCTGAGACCCCATGACCGGTTTCGTCCTCCTTTGGACTCATCAGATGGAGATACCCTGAGCAACGTTTGGCACAGCGGTAAAGTGTTCCAAGTGGCATTTGGTGTACTCGCTGTGTGGTTGGATTGCGACTCGCAATCTCTATTCAGACCTTAGTCCTAAAAGTACCTCGGTCATTACGATCACAAGGACCGTAACCGAATTGGTGGTTCGGTCCTTGTGATCGTAATGACCGAGGTCCACTTAGGACCGAGGTCTGAATAGAGATTGCGAGTCGCAATCCAACCACACAGCGAGTACACCAAATGCCACTTGGAACACTTTACCGCTGTGCCAAACGTTGCTCGCGGACCTAGGAGCCATAGTGGTCAGGGCGTCAACCTTTGAACGCTATACCTCGAGGTCCACCCCAGCTCAGGGTATCTCCATCTGATGAGTCCAAAGGAGGACAAAACCGGTCATGGGGTCTCAGGGTTGGGAGGAGCAACACCGAACCACCAGAGACGCAACTTGTTAGTGATTTCCGTGTACGCTCCAACCGACTGCAGTGGCGACTCGGTCAAGGACAAATTCTACCGGGATCTACATCGGCTCTTGACTAATGCTAAAAAGTCGGATGTCGTTATCCTTGCTGGGGATTTTAATGCACGGGTTGGCCACCTGTTACCATACGAACGCCACCTTGGTAGTCCCCACTCTGATAACGGAGAGAGGCTTCTCACATTGTGTGAAGACAACCATCTGTTTCTCTCGAGCACTAACTTCAGGCGTACGAAAAGGGTTCCGCAACGTGCCGTTCCCTTTCGCCAACACAACCGTGGTCTTAAATTGATCACATTGCAATTCGCTTCAGATGGCGCGGGCAGCGTACTGGACTGCAGGTCCTTTTGGTCCACCTTCGTTGACTCAGATCATGCACTGGTCTTAGCGAAAATCTGTATGTGTTTTGGGAGGTCCTGAAACACGTAGCCCCGAAAGATTGATGTAAACAGATTAACTGATTCCTCTGTCCAGCAGAGCTATCAGTCTTCACCGGCATATGCACTCAGTTGCAATCCACCGCAAGAAGTGGAGCAACATTGGACTTGTATACAGGAAGCGATGACCCTTTCCGGACAGTCAAGCTGCAGCCTAGCTTCACGCCCTTAAAGGCTTGGATCTCTGCTCGTTCTCTGGAGCTTTTCGAACGCCCCAAAGATATCCCGGGGAATCAGATTGCAACAAGCGGCGCCGTTTCTCCAACCGGCTGCTCAAGCAAAGCCTACGCAAAGATCGAGAGACATGGTAGTCTGAGCGTGCTTTAGAGATGGAGACCGCTGCCCTCTCTGGCAACACTCGCAAGGCTTTCCAACTCATTCGGTCCACTGGCCTCAGGAAGCCTGGTGTCAGGGAGGTCATATGCGATGTGACTGAGTCTCCGAGCAACAACCAAAAGAGTCGTATGGGACCGCTGGGCCGAGCACTTTCACTCGCAGTTCAACTGGCCTCCACCATCCATCAGTACATGCAGTACACCTTGTTGTCCACCCTGGCTCGTCCCTCTGAATCCACCCAGCGAAGCGGAAGTCTGCCTCGAGATTCGACGCTTGAAGCGCTTCAAGGCTGCCGGCTCAGACGGACTTCCTCCGGAGCTGTTCAAGTACGGCGATGTGGCGATCATTAACCAGCTGACCTCGCTGTTCGCAAAAATTTGGCATGAAGAGAAAGTGCCTTCCTCTTGGGGCGAATCAGTTATTGTCCCGATTTTCAAGAAAGGCGCTCGCACTTCATGTGTAAATCATCGCGGGATCAGTCTTATTTCGGTTGCCTCTAAGCTATTGGCATCCATCTGCTTCGCAGACTATCCCCAGTACGTGAATCATACTACCGTGAAGAACAAGCTGGTTTCCGTCCTGGCCGCGGATGCGTGGATCAAATATTCACGCTCCGCCAGCTCCTCGAACATCGCCACATTTATCACAGGCCCACTATCGTTGCATTCCTAGACATAGCGTGCCGCTTTTGACTCCGTTGATCGACCTTGCTTATGGCGTTGCTTGCTAAAGAACGGGGGTGCCAGAGAAATATACCGCCATCTTACGAGCACTTTACCTTCATACAGCCTGCAGAGTGAGGGTCTATGGCAAGCTTTCCTCGCAATTCGCTGTCAATAGCGGTGTGCGACAGGGCAGCCCTATGTCCCCATTCCTCATCTAATTCGCAATCGAAGACGTTCTGTCGAATGCCGTTGAAGGTTCCAACATTTGGGCTTAGAGCTTCTACCGGGAGAGCGCGCGACCGACTTGGATTATGCTGATGATATCGCCTTACTTGGTGACGATCCTCAGGGTATGCAACTCATTCTGGATCGTTTGACGGTTGAAGCATCTAAGTATGGTCATGAGCTTCGCCCCATCGAAGTGTAAAGTACTGCTCAAGGATTGACTTTCACCTGCTCCCGTGCTCACTCTCGAAGTTGCACAACTTGAACAGGTAGATAGTTTCGTCTACCTTGGGAGCTGTGTTTCTGCTGACGGCACTATCAACAAAGAAGTTTCTCTTCGCATCGCTAAAGCTCGATCAGCATTTGTCAATCTGAGGCACTTGTGGCGTCGTCGCGACGTCTCATTCTCGCTAAAGGGCCGCGTTTACAGCGCATCTGTTCGCTCAGTATTGTTGTATGGGAGCGAGTCCTGGCCGATTCGCGTGGAAGACATGCGTCGTCTTTCTGCCTTCGATAACGGTTGCTTAAGGAGGATCGCTCGTGTTTGGTGGCAACATCGAGTTAATAGTAATGACGTTCGACGTCGCATCTTGGGGAATGCGAGTATTCCCTTCAACAAACTGGTTTTTCTGCGCCAGTTGAGATGGCTCGATCACGTCCTACGCATGGCACCTGAGCGTCTACCGCGTCGCGCTCTATTCGCTCGTCAAGGACCTGGCTGGAGGCGACCGCGTGGTGGTCAGCCTTCCACATGGCGACAGCACATGAAATCGCTGACGTCGTGTCTAGCCGCTGTTGGATCCGTATGTCTTCCAGGATGGGGACCCAAAGATGAGGAGTGCCAATGGCTTAATACTTTTGAAGATATAGTCCGCAACCGGAATCAGTGAAAGAATTGTGTCAGAATTGTACTGATTCACATGTTTAAGACTTCAAACATTGAAAATGACAAAAAAAGAAAAATCGACATGTGAAAAACAAACTAAAATTCTGTTCCGCTTTTTGTCAAAATGTTCCTTTCTTCCTGCGGCATATTAGCTGAAGTGTGTCGCTCACCTTCAACTACTATGCCATCGCGTCATAACGTGATGAGTGTCTATTATCCGCTGATCTCCATGGTTTTTTGTTGGCTCTGTCTAGTTGATAGACTGCTGAGAGGACTACTTACATACATAACCCGAATCTATGATGCCTGTGAACAGCTAAGTTTCGGTGAAAGTCATCAGGTCTGTGCGAATATCTGAATCCCATCAAGTTTATTTATCAGACCGCGTAAATTGGTGAAAAGCACACGCAGTCCGTTCTCATGCGCTACTGTTCTGGGTTGACTAGAATCGACCTCCGACGGGTTCTCGGGGTCTTCTGGGTTACGCGAGAATCCATGATGTGGGGGTCTGTGTTACCATTTGTTCAGCGGGACCGAAGTCCATCAACGACTGCTTTCATCTTAAGCCAATCTTTCGGTGAAAGATCTCTCAGGACGTAAAAAAGCTCACCGTTTAAACGTGAGGTCCGTCAGAGGATGCATCGGCATTTCTCTTTGCTTTGGCACACGATGTTGAGGGGACGTACCTTAGAAGGATATTCTTGCTTTCTGCCCAAACGGAGGGCAGATATATTTATCCCAATTCACTTTCATCGAATACAGTAGAGATCATCCACTCAATGAACACTTGGTCATCCAGCATCTTTTCTGCAGAGATGTCTGGTGGATTCTGACGTGTTCACAATGATAAGACAACGTTCAAGAGGCTGGTAGATCGCGACCAGATCTGCATCTGTGGGGACGCACTGTCCTTGATCAACTTTTCCAACCTTTGATTTTGTCGAGAACTGATTTCACTTGTGACTGGGCAGCCGTTGTCTTGGGTTTGGACTTAGACTTTGCTTGAACACCAAACATAATTGGGCTCCGACCACTTGGGACAGTAAGTTTTCTTCACTACGACTGTGTATATCTCAGTCGTGGGCTCACTGGGCAAGGCGTGTGTCAAAGGCTCCGACTGGGAAGCAGGTGGGACTCCGCTTCGTTTACCCGTGGGGGTAGCTGAGCCAGAATTAGGTGTGGACGGGTAGTGTGGGGAAACAAGAGTCCAAAGCAGTGGAAGCTTCAAACTTCGTCGGAGTAGAATGATGGCTCAGGGGTGGGTCCGGCGTGAAGGCGTCCACTGTTTAATGAGGTACGGCAGCGTCTACATGAAACAGTGAGAGCGGAAGTGGTGTATCGTTGCAGAGAGTCATACAGTTCAAGACAAATGTCGCGGCAGGCAATATGCATCCACCCATCATACTCAGTGTACTGTGCAGCTTTCGAACGATCACACCTTTGTCGCAGATAAGGCATTTGGACATCATAGCTAAACTTGGATCAAAATCTGCAGAAACAACGGGAGTCAGCATGTACTACCCTTAGGAAAGATCGGAGACAAAAACCTCACAAGAACCGAGAACTCAGAAGAGGATTCGCCTCCGGCGGAATTTTAAATACGGAAATGGAAGAATAGGATAACTTCTCGTGGGTGTTCCTTCCGTGGCGCGTCGTTGATCCGGAGTATTACTTGCCCGTGATAACCAGAATCTAGAAAAGTCAGGTCAGCACGCGCGAATCACACGGCGGGCAACCAATTAATACCCACGCGATCTGCATTGGCATTCCATGCCGCACCGGTCACGTAACAGAACTATGAAAGTAATAGAAGCTGTAAGTGTTGTGTTGCCGCTGATTTTACGGCTAACCTGCTGCTACCGTGCAGCTGACCGTTGCCAGAAATGTGTTGTGGTTTCCACTGACATTACGGATAACCTGCCTAAATTTTCTGTGCCGCATCCAACCAGCTCAACCCGGTACGAAATGAGAACACCAAGACCAGTCGGTCCGAAGGATCCGGATTCTGATTGTATGAGAGCATGGTACAGTAAATAGGTTGTAGAAAACCACCAACACAACCAAATTAGAGATGCCAACTAATAGTAATAAACACGACTCAAGCGGTTCAAGTACATGGTCGGACTTGTGATTAATTCCTCATAGATTCGCATTTTCATCTATATTCGCGTTCGATCTCTAATTGTGGAGCGATCCACTGTTGCAGCACTGCTCTCGGCCTGAACGCTGACTCTCCGCAACATTAAGGAGCAAAAAAGTAATAGATTTAATAATGCAATAAGGCGAAGAAGCTAAACTGTAAAGAAGAAAATTGAGAACCGAAGGCCAAGGGCGTCAAGTCGGTATTCGAAATCTTTCACCGTTGGTGCCGATATCACGTTCTGGGGCAATGTATTAAAGAAATCTACCACTCCGCATGCTAAACTAAAGTCCACCCGGACTCCATCCGATCGAGGTTTGTGTAGCTTTATTGAGTGACCACGGAGAGTTGGAAGCCGAGCCGGTTGGAAAAGCCCAAACAAATCGGGTCCGATTTTATCGGTAAATATGCGATAGGTCCAGATCAGGTCGCCTCGATGGCAAGGATAATGCATTGAGAACATTCCCAGCCCAAGTACTTTGCGGGTAAGAAAGATTCCGTAGTCCACGAAGGATTTGGTTCCAACTCTCAACACTTTCCACTGATGTCCTGTCCCTGACCAAGCAGGGTGGGCAAGCCTGGATGTAGTATTTCAAGTGTGACCTGACAAAGTCTGAGAATAACCTAACAAACATATCGCACGTGATGGTCCCGAATGCCCTGTGGATCATTCACAACAATCTGAAATCTTCGCACGTAGCTTTCCTCCAGTTCTCACTGGATTTGTGTTCTGAAGACAAAGTGACCCCTAGGTCTACAAGTTGGGAAACATGCAGTAGTTCATTCCCGCCAAGCAAGTAACAAGTTTAAGGGGTCTTGTGGCCCTAATCGCAAAACGGAACAGTGTACAATTTAAGGGCATCTGCCACAGAGTAGCCCAGTCCCAAAGTTTATCAAAAGCCCGTTGCAGAGTTTGGGGTTCACCGAGGTCAGACACTGCGTCAAAACTAGGTCATCTGCAAACATGAGAGGGTGCCCCCAACAACATCATCATCAAGAACAGCAGTACCTCAATCATTTGAACTGATGCTTCGCTGCCATACAACCATGAGGACCTACGAAATAAAGAATAAGAAGAGGGAGAGAAGGGGACTTACCTGAAAACCTTAATGCCATAAGCAAACATTCAGGGTCAAGGCGCCTACACCGTGTGTAGACAACATACCGTCACAAACAGCTGGCTATCGTGCAAAGATAAGGCGGCATCGGCGAGACCGCTTCTTTGCCGCGCGTCATAACTAGCCATTACCCCGCAGATAACTCAGCACCAAACACACTTTAAACAGGCAATCCGACTAGAAGACGGCAACAGACGCACCACTGGTGTCAGTTGCGAGCCATGTCCTGTAAAGTCTAGAGCCAAGCAAAAGGCGAGTTCGAGGACCTCAGCCCGGAAGACGATACGGACTAACAGCACCCAGTTTGGTCGTCAGAAACCTCATCACCCACTGCCAAGTCAAATTCTGTCCACCTCGTGCTTGACGCCACCCTACACCTGGTAGCCTAAACAACGCCCTCCTAGGTAAGCGGTGACCAGGCATACGTAGCACGTGCCCGAGCCAACGCAACTTATTCAGTGCTATCTGTTGTTCTAGGGTGCTAGCATGATTATCACTACCTAGTACTCGCCTACGCACATCATCGTTGCGGATACGCTGGTGCCATCCGACAACAGCAATGTTTCGCAGATAATGATGGTCAATGACTTGAAGGCGTCTCAGATCTTCAGACCGAAGGGGCCAAGTCTCACTACCATACAGCAGAACGGCCCTCACTGTGGCTTTGTATACACGGTCTTTCAGCCGTAGGGAAACTCCCTTCTGTCGCCAAAGATGACGCAGGTTCAAGGAGGCAGTTCAGGCCTTTGCAATGCGTGAGCTCACGTCAGTTGCTATGCGCCCATCGTTGCTGATGCAGCTGCCAAGATAAGTGAAATGACCAACCACCTCGAGTTCCTCGTTAGTAAGGGTCAAGGGGTTATAAAGTGGCTGGTAGTCCGGCAGAAACACTTAGCACTTTGAAGGTGCGAAGCGCATATCAAATAATGGGACCACTCTGGACAGGCTATTCAGGGTTGATTGTGCCACCACATCGTGGAAAAGCAAGACGATATCGTCCGCATAATCAAGATCAACTATTTCACCAGAAAGGACCTCAACGGTTACATCGTGAGATTCCGCAAGGAAACACTACATTAAAGAGTCCACGACGAAAAAGAACAAAATCGGGGATATCAGACAACCTGACGAACGCCACTTGTGGTCGGAAAGCTATCCGTCAGGTCACCGTAGACACTGACGCGGTCTGTAGTGTTCGAGTATAGAGCACGTAGCATGTTCATATATTTCGTGAGAACACCACCCGCGCAAGTATTTCGAACAGAATCGATCGATCGACTGAATCGAACGCACTTTTGAAATCAAGGAACACAGCTATTGTTGGTCTGCGGTAAGCGTGGCGCTACTCTAGCACCTACTGCAAAGTGAGGATATGGTCTATACCACCAAGCCCTGGGCGGAAACCTGACTGCTCTTCCCTAACCCGAGATTCCCGTTCCACAGTGAGGCGACGAACGAGAATCGAGGCCAGTAATTTTGTCACAACTGGCGTTAGGATAATACCCCTGTGATTAGAACAGTCTCTGCGACTGCCCTTCTTGTATTTTGCCACTATAATCGATTCGCTCCAATCAGCCGGGACACTTCATTCCATATACGTTTGAATAGGGAGTTCAGTGCTTTGCAGAGGACCTCACCTCCATTCTTAAATAGTGCAGGTGAGAGGGAATCCGGGCCAGCGGCACGAATACGATTGGGGGCTGTGGTCGCATTTCGGATCTCGGCCTCCGACGGAGGCTCTAAACTAACCGCCCATGACCCCTCCTGCATCACCTGAGTAGGAATAGGTCCGGGAGCAGAGGGCCAGCTGAAGTGATCTTGAAAGTGTTCCGCCCAACGAGCCATATGGCGCTCCTTATTGTGTATCACCGCACCCGCGATGTCTCTGATTGTCTCATTGACGTCTGGATTCCTGGGACCAGTGGTTCGGATCAGCTGGAAGAACTTGCGGTAATTGCCTACTACTCCTGCCTCCTCCACAAGGCTTTCTTGTCAGCACGTATGCTCCGCTTTAGTTCGCGCCTAATAGCCCGTCTGGTCACATTGTGCTCAGAGCCAGCCTGGAGTTTTCTTCTAGATTCCAACAGGTTCACCGACCTCTCGGATATCCAATGACTGATGCGGTGACGACTGATAGTGCTACAAACAGATGCTTCGGCGTCGTGCATGCCGGCCGAAATCCTATCCCACTGAAGCTCAGTGTCATTAGGACAAGACAGCGAAAGTTCGGTATGCAATGCGTCTTGATAGGCTTGCCTGACCGAGGGCTGAGACAATTGATCAATTGCCAATCGGAAGAGACGCTTAGTGCGCCTCCCGGTAAAGTTCATGGAGAAACGACAACGTACTAAGCCATGATCAGAGTCCACACAGGTATTCCAGTACGAGCGTGGAACCACCTGCCCTGTAACTTATGGCAATGTGATCAATTTGGGTACATCGCTGGCCAGCTACAGGAGGACGCCAAGTGGCACTTCGGTGCTCACTGTCTAAAAGTAGTGCTACTAAGAAACAACTGGTGCTCTGCACACAATTGCAGCAGGTGGTTGCCGTTGTCAGTCCGTTCGGAGTTAAGCCCATAATTTCCACACAGCTGAGGTTCTGAAGAGCTCAGGCGCAATACTTGTGTATTCATATTCTCTGCAAGTATTATACTATCTGAACTAGTAGCACTGCGTAGTAGCGCGTTTAGTTCTTGATATAATGTCTCTTTGACAGCATTAGAACTGCGGTGGGTGGGAGGATAAGCGGAAATCACAAACAAACAGCATTTTGTACTACTTCGTGAATCAACCTTAGCTGATGTCGTCAAACGGGCTGTACATAAGTGGCCGTTCACCGGAATCCAATCAACCAACCATGACTCAGCCTTGGAGCTTAGAATGATACCTACACCAGCTTGACCCGTGATTGCTGCATCGGTGTCTCCGGATGTATGCACCCAATAACGAGAGGGTAAGCCGGGTGCGGTTAATTCATCAATCCAGTTAGGGCCATTGATTCTAGTTTCGGACACACAACACACATCACTACCCAGTGTGTCCAGGGTGTGTGCGAGTGCAACCTGTTGACCTATTTGTCTTAGCGTGTGGGCGTTGAACGTCGTCATGGAAACGGGACAACGTGGTCTTATGAGAGACTTTTGCCGATAGGTGTTGTGGGATAGTGGCTGCAGATAGTTCTACTCCAGTGGCACTTCGGTTGCTGTCAATTGAGCTGGGAATTATAGAAGGAAGGTTATTAATGGGGGTTGGGATGCGAGTAAGAGAAACAGGTGGAAAGGAAAGGTGCCAGTAGTAGCATGTTTTCGCTTATCCACCCTGCTGTATGCCGCAGATAAATCGACGCTTAATAGTCTGCGCGACGGCCGATGCAAAATTAAGTTTGTGTTCGCAAAAAAGTCGTGGTTTGTGGGCCGAGATACTGCCAGGGCGCCCAGACCTAGACAGGAGCATGATTGAGGCCATCCTCCAAAACCTTTGGCGCAAAAACCTGTCAGCAAAGCAACGGGGACGTGGCGATGATTTAGTTTTACAGGAATGGACACCATCCCATTTCAAACCCCCAGCCTAGAGGACCATGAGACTGAATTTGTCTGACCTCTCGCTATGGACCAACCTGATACAAGAAGCTCACAAGATGCCCGGAGACACCACCCAGTATAGCTCAATGGGTCAAAGAGGTACGCAAATCGTCGCACCACGTTAAGGTCCAGTTTCGTTGCGCCGTCGGAGGAATGTTTCAAACATCGATTGGATTCCCACCTGCTGAGTAATCTCGGATCTTGTTGGTTCTTCTGTCAATGCAGCAATTCCATTGGTACCGACTTGTATTGTCCACTTTGATCCCTGTGACGAACGGGAGGCGATAGAGCCGACAAAGGATTTTCCTTCTGCTCTCTACATTCCATTGATCTCTGAAGCTTCGGTCCTATGGCATATCAATACGTGCTTTATAAGGGATATTCACATTTCTGGAAGGGAGTGAGATGTGTGTTCGTGTGGGGTCTAGTCTGTCTTCCCTTCAGTCAGTCCGAGATTACTCAGCAGGTGGGAATCCAATCGATGTTTGAAACATTCCTCCGACGGCGCAACGAAACTGGACCTTAACGTGGTGCGACGATTTGCGTACCTCTTTGACCCATTGAGCTATACTGGGTGGTGTCTCCGGGCACCTTGTGAGCTTCTTGTATCAGGTTGGTCCATAGCGAGAGGTCAGACAAATTCAGTCTCATGGTCCTCTAGGCTGGGGGTTTGAAATGGGATGGTGTCCATTCCTGTAAAACTAAATCATCGCCACGTCCCCGTTGCTTTGCTGACAGGTTTTTGCGCCAAAGGTTTTGGAGGATGGCCTCAATCATGCTCCTGTCTAGGTCTGGGCGCCCTGGCAGTATCTCGGCCCACAAACCACGACTTTTTTGCGAACACAAACTTAATCTTGCATCGGCCGTCGCGCAGACTATTAAGCGTCGATTTATCTGCTGCATACAGCAGGGTGGATAAGCGAAAACATGCTACTACTGGCACCTCCTTTCCTTTCCACCTGTTTCTCTTACTCGCATCCCAACCCCCATTAATAACCTTCCTTCTATAATTCCCAGCTCAATTGACAGCAACCGAAGTGCCACTGGAGTAGAACTATCTGCAGCCACTATCCCACAACACCTATCGGCAAAAGTCTCTCATAAGACCACGTTGTCCCGTTTCCATGGCGACGTTCAACGCCCACACGCTAAGACAAATAGGTCAACAGGTTGCACTCGCACACACCCTGGACACACTGGGTAGTGATGTGTGTTGTGTGTCCGAAACTAGAATCAATGGCCCTAACTGGATTGATGAATTAACCGCACCCGGCTTACCCTCTCGTTATTGGGTGCATGCATCCGGAGACACCGATGCAGCAATCACGGGTCAAGCTGGTGTAGGTATCATTCTAAGCTCCAAGGCTGAGTCATGGTTGGTTGATTGGATTCCGGTGAACAGCCACTTATGTACAGCCCGTTTGACGACATCAGCTAAGGTTGATTCACGAAGTAGTACAAAATGCTGTTTGTTTGTGATTTCCGCTTATCCTCCCACCCACCGCAGTTCTAATGCTGTCAAAGAGACACTATATCAAGAACTAAACGCGCTACTACGCAGTGCTACTAGTTCAGATAGTATAATACTTGCAGAGAATATGAATACACAAGTATTGCGCCTGAGCTCTTCAGAACCTCAGCTGTGTGGGAATTATGGGCTTAACTCCGAACGGACTGACAACGGCAACCATCTGCTGCAATTGTGTGCGGAGCACCAGTTGTTTCTTAGTAACACTACTTTTAGACAGTGAGCACCGAAGTGCCACTTGGCGTCCTCCTGTAGCTGGCCAGCGATGTACCCCAATTTATCACATTGCCATAAGTTACAGGGCAGGTGGTTCCACGCTCGTACTGGAATACCTGTGTGGACTCTGACCATGGCTTAGTACGCTGTCGTTTCTCCATGAACTTTACCGGGAGGCGCACTAAGCGTCTCTTCCGATTGGCAATTGATCAATTGTCTCAGCCCTCGGTCAGGCAAGCCTATCAAGACGCATTGCATACCGAACTTTCGCTGTCTTGTCCTAATGACACTGAGCTTCAGTGGGATAGGATTTCGGCCGGCATGCACGACGCCGAAGCATCTGTTTGTGGCACTATCAGTCGTCACCGCATCAGTCATTGGATATCCGAGAGGTCGGTGAACCTGTTGGAATCTAGAAGAAAACTCCAGGCTGGCTCTGAGCACAATGTGACCAGACGGGCTATTAGGCGCGAACTAAAGCGGAGCATACGTGCTGACAAGAAAGCCTTGTGGACCAGTCGGGCTCAACAAATGGAGGAGGCAGGAGTAGTAGGCAATTACCGCAAGTTCTTCCAGCTGATCCGAACCACTGGTCCCAGGAATCCAGACGTCAATGAGACAATCAGAGACATCGCGGGTGCGGTGATACACAATAAGGAGCGCCATATGGCTCGTTGGGCGGAACACTTTCAAGATCAGTTCAGCTGGCCCCCTGCTCCCGGACCTATTCCTACTCAGGTGATGCAGGACGAGTCATGGGCGGTTAGTTTAGAGCCTCCGTCGGAGGCCGAGATCCGAAATGCGACCACAGCCCCCAATCGTATTCGTGCCGCTGGCCCGGATTCCCTCCCACCTGCACTATTTAAGAATGGAGGTGAGGTCCTCTGCAAAGCACTGAACTCCCTATTCAAACGTATATAGAATGAAGTGTCCCGGCTGATTGGAGCGAATCGATTATAGTGGCAAAATACAAGGAGGGCAGTCGCAGAGACTGTTCTAATCACAGGGGTATTATCCTAACGCCAGTTGTGACAAAATTACTGGCCTCGATTCTCGTTCGTCGCCTCACTGTGGAACGGGAATCTCGGGTTAGGGAAGAGCAGGCAGGTTTCCGCCCAGGGCTTGGTGGTATAGACCATATCCTCACTTTGCAGTAGGTGCTAGAGTAGCGCCACGCTTACCGCAGACCAACAATAGCTGTGTTCCTTGATTTCAAAAGTGCGTTCGATTCAGTCGATCGATCGATTCTGTTCGATATGCTTGCGCGGGAAGGTGTTCTCACGAAATATATGAACATGCTACGTGCTCTATACTCGAACACTACAGACCGCGTCAGTGTCTGCGGTGACCTGACGGATAGCTTTCCGACCACAAATGGCGTTTGTCAGGGTTGTCTGGTTTCCCCGTTTTTTTCAATTTCGTCGTGGATTCTATCATGGAGTGTTTCCTTGCGGAATCTCACGATGTAGACGTTGAGGTGCTACCGGGTGAAAGATTAGTTCATCTTGATTATGCGGACGATATCGTCTTGCTTTTCCACGATGTGGTGGCACAATCAACCCGGAATAGCCTGTCCAGAGTGGTCCCATTATTTGATATGCGCTTCGCACCTTCAAAGTGCTAAGTGTTTCTGCCGGACTACCAGCCACTTTATAACCCCTTGACCCTTACTAACGAGGAACTCGAGGTGGTTGGTCATTTCACTTATCTTGGCAGCTGCATCAGCAACGATGGGCGCATAGCAACTGACGTGAGCTCACGCATTGCAAAGGCCTGAACTGCCTCCTTGAACCTGCGGCATCTTTGGCGACAGAAGGGAGTTTCCCTACGGCTGAAAGACCGTGTATACAAAGCCACAGTGAGGGCCGTTCTGCTGTATGGTAGTGAGACTTGGCCCCTTCGGTCTGAAGATCTGAGACGCCTTCAAGTCATTGACCATCATTATCTGCGAAACATTGCTGTTGTCGGATGGCACCAGCGTATCCGCAACGATGATGTGCGTAGGCGAGTACTAGGTAGTGATAATCATGCTAGCACCCTAGAACAACAGATAGCACTGAATAAGTTGCGTTGGCTCGGGCACGTGCTACGTATGCCTGGTCACCGCTTACCTAGGGGGGCGTTGTTTAGTCTACCAGGTGTAGGGTGGCGGCAAGCTCGAGGCGGACACAAGTTGACTTGGCAGCCGGGAATGAATTTTTTGACGACCAAACTGGGTGCCGTTGGTCCGTCTCGCCTTCCGCGCTGGAGTCCACCTTTTGCTTGGCTCTAGACTTTACAGGACATGGCTCGCAACTGACACCAGTGGTGCGTCTGTTGCCGTCTTCTAGTCGGATTGCCTGTTTAAAGTGTGTTTGGTGCTGAGTTATCTGCGGGGTAATGGCTAGTTATGACGCGCGGCAAAGAAGCGGTCTCGCCGATGCCGCCTTATCTTTGCACGATAGCCAGCTGTTTGTGACGGTATGTTGTCTACACTCGGTGTAGGCGCCTTGACCCTGAATGTTTGCTTATGGCATTAAGGTTTTCAGGTAAGTCCCCCTTCTCTCCCTCTTCTTATTCTTTATTTCGTAGGTCCTCATGGTTGTATGGCAGCGACGCATCAGTTCAAATGATTGAGGTACTGCTGTTCTTGATGATGATGTTGTTGGGGGCACCCTCTCTCATGTTTGCAGATGACCTAGTTTTGACGCAGTGTCTGACCTCGGTGAACCCCAAACTCTGCAACGGGCTTTTGATAAACTTTGGGACTGGGCTACTCTGTGGCAGATGCCCTTAAATTGTACACTGTTCCGTTTTGCGATTAGGGCCACAAGACCCCTTAAACTTGTTACTTGCTTGGCGGGAATGAACTACTGCATGTTTCCCAACTTGTAGACCTAGGGGTCACTTTGTCTTCAGAACACAAATCCAGTGAGAACTGGAGGAAAGCTACGTGCGAAGGTTTCAGATTGTTGTGAATGATCCACAGGGCATTCGGGACCATCACGTGCGATATGTTTGTTAGGTTATTCTCAGACTTTGTCAGGTCACACTTGAAATACTACATCCAGGCTTGCCCACCCTGCTTGGTCAGGGACAGGACATCAGTGGAAAGTGTTGAGAGTTGGAACCAAATCCTTCGTGGACTACGGAATCTTTCTTACCCGCAAAGTACTTGGGCTGGGAATGTTCTCAATGCATTATCCTTGCCATCGAGGCGACCTGATCTGGACCTATCGCATATTTACCGATAAAATCGGACCCGATTTGTTTGGGCTTTTCCAACCGGCTCGGCTTCCAACTCTCCGTGGTCACTCAATGAAGCTACACAAACCTCGATCGGATGGAGTCCGGGTGGACTTTAGTTTAGCATGCGGAGTGGTAGATTTCTTTAATACATTGCCCCAGAACGTGATATCGGCACCAACGGTGAAAGATTTCGAATACCGACTTGACGCCCTTGGCCTTCGGTTCTCAATTTTCTTCTTTACAATTTAGCTTCTTCGCCTTATTGCATTATTAAATCTATTACTTTTTTGCTCCTTAATGTTGCGGAGAGTCAGCGTTCAGGCCGAGAGCAGTGCTGCAACAGTGGATCGCTCCACAATTAGAGATCGAACGCGAATATAGATGAAAATGCGAATCTATGAGGAATTAATCACAAGTCGGACCATGTACTTGAACCGCTTGAGTCGTGTTTATTACTATTAGTTGGCATCTCCAATTTTGTTGTGTTGGTGGTTTTCTACAACCTATTTACTGTACCATGCTCTCATACAATCAGAATCCGGATCCTTCGGACCGACTGGTCTTGGTGTTCTCATTTCGTACCGGGTTGAGCTGGTTGGATGCGGCACAGAAAATTTAGGCAGGTTATCCTTAAAGTCAGTGGAAACCACAACACATTTCTGGCAACGGACAGCTGCACGGTAGCAGCAGGTTAGCCGTAAACTCAGCGGCAACACAACACTTACAGCTTCTATTACTTTCATAGTTCTGTTACGTGACCGGTGCGGCATGGAATGCCAATGCAGATCGCGTGGGTATTAATTGGTTGCCCGCCGTGTGATTCGCGTTTGCTGACCTGACTCTTCTAGATTCTGGTTATCACGGGCAAGTAATACTCCGGATCAACGACGCGCCACGGAAGGAACACCCACGAGAAGTTATCCTATTCTTCCATTTCCGTATTTAAAATTCCGCCGGAGGCGAATCCTTCTCTTCTGAGTTCTCGGTTCTTGTGAGGTTTTTGTCTCCGATCTTTCCTAAGGGTAGTACATGCTGACTCCCGTTGTTTCTGCAGATTTTGATCCAAGTTTAGCTATGATGTCCAAATGCCTTATCTGCGACAAAGGTGTGATCGTTCGAAAGCTGTACAGTACACTGAGTATGGTGGGTGGATGCATATTGCCTGCCGCGACATTTGCCTTGAACTGTATGACTCCCTGCAACGATACACCACTTCAGCTCTCACTGTTTCATGTAGACGCTGCCGTACCTCATTAAACAGTGGACGCCTTCACGCCGGGCCCACCCCTGAGCCCTCATTCTACTCCGACGAAATTTGAAGCTTCCACTGCTTTGGACTCTTGTTTCCCCACGCTACCCGTCCACACCTAATCCTGGCTCAGCTATCCCCACGGGTAAACGAAGCGGAGTCCCACCTGCTTCCCAGTCGGAGCCTTCGACACACGCCTTGCCCAGTGAGCCCACAGTCGTAGTGAAGAAAACTTACTGTCCCAAGTGGTCGGAGCCCAATTATGTTTGGTGTTCAAGCAAAGTCTAAGTCCAAACCCAAGACAACGGCTGTCCAGTCACAAGTGAAATCAGTTCTCGACAAAATCAAAGGTTGGAAAAGTTGATCAAGGACAGTGCGTCCCCACAGATGCAGATCTGGTCGCGATCTACCAGCCTCTTGAACGTTGTCTTATCATTGTGAACACGTCAGAATCCACCAGACATCTCTGCAGAAAAGATGCTGGATGACCAAGTGTTCATTGAGTGGATGATCTCTACTGTATTCGATGAAAGTGAATTGGGATAAATATATCTGCCCTCCGTTTGGGCAGAAAGCAAGAATATCCTTCTAAGGTACGTCCCCTCAACATCGTGTGCCAAAGCAAAGAGAAATGCCGATGCATCCTCTGACGGACCTCACGTTTAAACGGTGAGCTTTTTTACGTCCTGAGAGATCTTTCACCGAAAGATTGGCTTAAGATGAAAGCAGTCGTTGATGGACTTCGGTCCCGCTGAACGAATGGTAACACAGACCCCCACATCATGGATTCTCGCGTAACCCGGAAGACCCCGAGAACCCGTCGGAGGTCGATTCTAGTCAACCCAGAACAGTAGCGCATGAGAACGGACTGCGTGTGCTTTTCACCAATTTACGCGGTCTGATAAATAAACTTGATGGGATTCAGATATTCGCCCAGACCTGATGACTTTCACCGAAACTTAGCTGTTCACAGGCATCATAGATTCGGGGTTATGTATGTAAGTAGTCCTCTCAGCAGTCTATCAACTAGACAGAGCCAACAAAAAACCATGGAGATCAGCGGATAAGGGGTAGTCATCATGGCATAGTAATTGAAGATGAGCAACACACTTCAGCTAATATGCCGCAGGAAGAAAGGAACATTTTGGCAAAACGGAGAACAAAACATTTTAGTTTGTTTTTCGCATGCCAATTTTTCTTTCTTTCGTCATTTTCAATGTTTGAAGCATTAAACATGTGTATCAGTACAATACTGTGCACAATTCTTACACTGATTCCTGTTGCGGGCCATGTCTTCGATAGTGTTAAGCCATTGGCACTCCTCATCTTTGGGTCCCCATCCTGGAAGACATACGGATCCAACAGCGGCTAGACACGACGTCAGCGATTTCATGTGCTGTCTCCATGTGATAGGCTGACCACGCGGTCGCCTCCAGCCAGGTCCTTGACGAGCGAATAGAGCGCGAGGCGGTAGACGCTCAGGTGTCATGCGTAGGACGTGACTCAACCATCTCAACTGGCGCAGAAAAACCAGTTTGTTGAAGGGAATACTCGTATTCCCCAAGATGCGACGTCGGACGTCATTATTATTAACTCGATGTTGCCACCAAACAGGAGCCATCCTCTTTAGGCAACCATTATCGAAGACAGAAAGACGACGCATGTCTTCCACGCGAATCGGCCAGGACTCGCTCCCATACAACGGCGCTGAGCGAACAGATGCACTGTAAACGCGGCCCTTTAGCGAGAATGAGACGTCGCGACGACGCCACAAGTGCCTCAGATTGACAAATGTTGATCTAGCTTTAGCGATGCGAAGAGAAATCTTTTTTGATACTGCCGTCAGCAGAAACACAGCTCCCAAAGTAGACGAAATTATCTACCTGTTCAAGTTGTGTATCTTCTTGAGTGAGCACGGGAGCAGGTGAAAGCCAATCCTTGAGCAGTACTTTACACTTCGATGGGGCGAAACCCATGCCATACTTAGATGCTTCAACCGCCAAACGATCCAGAATGAGTTGCATACCCTGAAGATCGTCGCCAAGTAAAGCGATATCAGCATAAGCTAAGTCGGTCGCGCGCTCTAGGCCAAAATGTTAGAAACCTTCTAGAGCATTCGACATAACGTCTTCGATTGCGGTTGAAGAGGAATGGGGACATAGGGCAGCCCTGTCGCATACTGCTATTAACAGTGAATTGCGAGGAAAGCTTGCCATAGACCCTCACTCTGCCAGATGTATGAAGGTAAAGTGCTCGTAAGATGGCGGTATATTTCTCTGGCACCCCTTTCTTTAGCAAGCAACGCCATAAAGCCGGTCGATCATCGGAGTCAAAAGCGGCACGTATGTCTAGGAATGCAACGATAGTAGACCAGTGATAAATGTGGCAATATTCGAGAAGCTGGCGGAGCGTTAATATTTGATCCACGCATCCGCGGCTAGGACGGAAACCAGCTTGTTCTTCACGATAGTATGATTCACGTACTGGGGATAGTCTGCGAAGCAGTATGGATTCCAATAGCTTGGAGGCAACCGGAATAAGACTGATCCCGCGATGATTTACACACGAAGTGCGATCGCCTTTCTTGAAAATCGGGACAATAACTGATTCGCCCCAAGAGGAAGGCACTTTCTCTTCACGCCAAATTTTTGCGAACATCGAGGTCTGCTGGTTAATGATCGCCACATCGCCGTACTTGAACAGCTCTGGAGGAAGTCCATCTGAGCCGGCAGCCTTAAAGCGCTTCAAGCGTTGAATCTCGAGGCAGACTTCCTCTTCGCTGGGTGGATTCAGAGGGACGAGCCAGGGTGGACAACAAGATGTACTGCATGTACTGATGGATGGTGGAGGCCAGTTGAACTGCGAGTGAAAGTGCTCGGCCCAGCGGTCCATACGTCTCTGTTGGTTGGTGATTGGAGACTCACCCGCCTCACAAATGACCTCACTGACACCAGGCTTCCTGAGGCCAGTGGACCGAATGAGTTGGAAAAGCCTGCGAATGTTGCCAGAGAGGGCAGCGGTCTCTATCTCTAAAACACGCTCAGACCACCATGTTTCGCGACCCTTGCGTAGGCTTTGCTTGAGCAGCCGGTTGGCAGAACGGCGGAATATCTTTGCGGCGTTCGAACAGCTCCAGAGAACGTGCAGAGATCCAAGCCTTTAAGGGGTGTCGAGCTAGGCCGCAGCTGGACTGTCCGGAAATGGTCATCGCTTTCCGTATACAATTCCAGTGTTGCTCCACCTCTTGCGGTAGATTGCAACTGAGTGCATATACCAATAAAGACTGATAGCTCACCTGGATAGAGGAGTCAGTTAATCTCTTTACATCAATCTTGCGTTGCTTCGTGTTTCGGGACCCTCCAAAACACATACAGATTTTCGCGCAGACCAGAGCTTGATTTGAGTCAACGAAGGTGGACCAAAAGGACCTGCAGTCCAGTACGCTGCCGCGCCATCTGAAGCTAATTGCAATGTGATCAATTTAAGACCACGGTTGTGTTGGCGAAAGAGAACGGCACGTTGCGGAACCCTTTTCGTACGCCTGAAGTTAGTGCTCGAGAGAAACAGATGGTTGTCTTCACACAATGTGAGAAGCCTCTCTCTGTTATCAGAGCGGTTGTCATCAGGCGCGTGAGGACCACCAAGTTGGCGTTCGTATGGTAACAGGTGGTCAACCCGTGCATTAAAATCCCCAGCAAGGATAACGACATCCGACTTTTTAGCATTAGTCAAGAGCCGATGTAGATCCCGGTAGAATTTGTCCTTGACCGAGTCGCCACTGCAGTCGGTTGGAGCGTACACGGAAATCACTAACAAGTTGCGTCTCTGGTGGTTCGGTGTTGCTCCTCCCAACCCTGAGACCCCATGACCGGTTTTGTCCTCCTTTGGACTCATCAAATGGAGATACCCTGAGCTGGGGTGGACCTCGAGGTATAGCGTTCAAAGGTTGACGCCCTGACCACTATGACTCCTAGGTCCGCGAGCAACGTTTGGCACAGCGGTAAAGTGTTCCAAGTGGCATTTGGTGTACTCGCTGTGTGGTTGGATTGCGACTCGCAATCTCTATTCAGACCTTGGTCCTAAGTGGACCTCGGTCATTACGATCACAAGGACCGAACCAACAATTTGGTTACGGTCCTTGTGATCGTAATGACCGATGTCCACTTAGGACCAAGGTCTGAATAGAGATTGCGAGTCGCAATCCAACCACACAGCGAGTACACCAAATGCCACTTGGAACACTATACCTCGAGGTCCACCCCAGCTCAGGGTATCTCCATCTGATGAGTCCAAAGGAGGACGAAACCGGTCATGGGGTCTCAGGGTTGGGAGGAGCAACACCGAACCACCAATTCGGTTAAGGTCCTTGTGATCGTAATGACCGATGTCCACTTAGGATCAAGGTCTGAATAGAGATTGCGAGTCGCAATCCAACCACACAGCGAGTACACCAAATGCCACTTGAACTTGCGTCTCTCTTCGCGGTGGTTGTTGATTCTATATGAACCCCGAAGCCGAACTGCACATAGTCGGCTGTTAATCGGGAACCAGTCCAGTAGTGCCGCGTCGGCCTCGCCACTTAGTGCTATACCTACACCAGCCAAAGCCGCTGAGGCTGCTTCTGGATCTCCAGAAAGACGCAGGTGATATCTAGCTTCGTGGTCCTTAGGGGATATCAATGTAAGCACAGTGCTGGGATCTTGCAATCGGCTTTCTAAAAGGCAGCAGGCATCAAAGTCGAAGTACTCTAAGGTGCGCGCTAGACCGGCTTGCTGTCAATCTGCATGAGTGTCCGAACGTGGAAGCTCGCGAGACGGAACGAGGATCCGGGACGAAGGAAAGTCATAGGTTGAACTCTCTGGTTCGAGGCGCACCCGAAGTCGCAACCAGATTTTTGAACGCAAAACTCGGGTAAAGGAAGATAAGGATTGTTAACAAACAAACAATTGGCGTGTGGGGAAGTCGCTGAATGTGAGAAGCAAAACCAGTAGCTAATGAGCACGTTGTATTACAATCCATGGTTTTGTGAGGGCGTGGTTGCCCAGGCCGAAGTAGGGAGTTGACTTAGGGAACTCCACCTCAAGCCTTGGCTAAATAACCTACCCGCAAGGCAGCGTGGCGAATTTAGGGAATCACGCTCATTGTTAAGCGTTGCCTGAATGTTCAGTTCATGCCTCTTTGTTTGCTAGATCACCAAACAGGGGCCCAATACTCCCCATGAAATCAGCACAATTGCTGGAATACAATGCCCCACCGACCATCGCAATGAGGCTGGACCTTACCGTGGTGCGATGGTTTGCGTGCCTCAGAGATCCATTGAGCTATGCTGGGTGATGCTTTTTTTGCACCTTCAGACCCACTCATACCAGATTGGTCAATGGTTAGAGGCCAGACAAACTCAGCCTCCTGGTCCTCCAGGTTGGGGGTTGGAATGAGGGTGGCTCCTCATTTCATAAAACGGGCTCTGTAGTCCAGTGCCAAAACCCGCTGCCTTGCGATGTTTTTGAACCAAAGGCTTTGGTTGAGAACCCTAATCGTTCTCCTGTCTAGGCCTGGGCAACCTGACAGTATTCTGCCCACGCAATACAATGAACCTTTCCTACAACAATTTCTTGATGCTCTGGCCGTCGCAGAGGATAATAAACGGCGCCCTATCTGCTGCATCGAGCAGGGTGGATAGGGGTATGGATGCTACTGCTCAAGCCTTCCCGTCTTCTTATACCCCTTCTTGCGCTTCTTCATCCTTATCGTCCCGCTCCAACTTTACTTATATCCCCCCCATTTTCAATCCCCCAATTCTTGGCCCTCCCCCAGCTTACTTCAATAGTCGCTTGTCTTCTAATTTCAAATCACACACAATCGCAGGGGCCTCGCTCCAATCCACTCGACAAGTCCATGTTCAACCAAGCGGACAACGTCAGTTCATCCGTTTCCCTTTGGGGTCCTCATGTCTCGCTAAAACTGGCATGCCTCAACGTGCGCACTTTGCTGCAGATTGGCCAACAAGCAGCACTTGCCCGCACACTAGAGACCCTGTCGATCGATATTTGCTGTTTAGCAGAAACCCGCGTGCAAGCTTCGAGCCCCGTGCTTACCCTGAGATCCCCCGCATGCGACACTGGTGGCATATTCTCATTGCGCCTGTCTGGCGATGAGGCAACTTCAAATGCCGGTCAAGCTGGCGTCGGCATTGTTTTGAGTCCCCGGGCTGAAGCTGCCCTGATTGATTGGATCCCAATAAACAGTAAGATGTGCGCCGTTAGATTAGCTGGTTCGTTCCGTGCCACGAAGTCGCGCGGGGACAAACGGTGCCTGTTTGTCATTTCGGCCTACGCCCCTACAAACTGTAGCACTGATTCGGTAAAAGATGATTTCTAACAGCAACTTCACGAGCTTTTTCGTTACAGAAGAAGCGCGGATACTGTGGTGCTGGTTGGCGATCTAAACGCCCAAGTCGGAAAATTGTCCTCTGATGAGCTTCATCTGGGCGGCCAACATGGTGTAGGCTCCCGTAATGATGATGGTGAGCGATTGCTACAGCCGTGTGAAGATGCGCGCCTTTTTCTCGCGAGCACTAACTTTCGACAAAGCACCTGCAGACGTGTGACTTGGCGGCCACCAGCCTCGGGCCAGCCATGGACGCAAATCGATCATATCGCGATCAGTTACCGCTGGAGAGGCTGTGTCCAAAACTGTCGCTCGATTTGGAGCACGAGCGTGGATTCTGACCACGCACTTGTCTGTGCCGACCTCCTGGTGCGTTTCGGTGGACGTCCGCAACGTCGATGTGAACGGATTGACACCAGCCAGCTGGCGAAGCCAGATGTTCTGAATGTGTACCAAAGTGCGCTGACATCTGGGCGGAGTAAGCGCCCACTACACACCGTCGAAGATCACTGGTCGCATATTCGTCAAGCGTTGCTGTTAGCAGGCATGTCTTCTTGTGGCAAAGCAAATTGCCAAACCGGATATTGGGTCTCTACACAGTCTCTGGAACTTATGGATGCTCTCCGACATATTCCGGCTGGAAGCGAATACAATGAGACTCGCAAAAATGTCAGGGCAAAACTACGTGCTAGCCTAAAGAAAGACCGCCAAACCTGGTGGTCTCATCGTGCCTCTGAGATGGAGGCAGTCGCTGCCGTTGGTAATCATCGTAAGTTATTCCGTCTGATACGGGAACCAGGCAGCAGGGACCTGGTGTTAGCGAGACCTTACGCGACGAGCGTGGGCAGCCGATCCACAATTTGTCAAAACGCTTGGAACGTTGAGCTGAACACTTTGCTAGGCAATTTAACCAACCTGAGTTATCGCTTTCTTTTTCAGGCATTGAGCGCCCTTCTCCCTGGGCCGTCTCCTTGGATCCGCCCTGACGCGCAGAAGTCGAACGTGAGATCAGGCTGTTGAAATTGCATAAGGCCGCAGGGGCAGATAGAATTCCCCCAGCCCTCTTCAAATTCGGAGGACCTGCTCTAGTAGATGATCTACACGAGTTGCTAGTAAAACTTTGGGGAGCAGGAGACAGTCCCGACAGACTGGAACCGCTCCGTCATTGTCCCAATTTTCAAGGGAGGCTCCCGTTTAGAATGCGGCAATCATAGAGGGATCAGTCTGATTTCGATTGCCTCGAAATTGCTTGCCTCTGTCATTCTCCACAGACTGACTGGCACTCGTGAAAGCCAGATTCGTGAAGAGCAAGCCGGGTTTCGTCGAGGTCGGGGCGGCATCGACCACATCTTCACATTGCGTCAAATGTTGGAGCACCGCCCTGTTTATTGGCGACCCACCGTTGTCGTGTTTCTTGACATTAAAGGTGCCTTCGACTCAGTCGATCGATGTGCCCTTTGGGACTGTCTGCTGAGGAAAGGTGTGCCTGATAAATATGTAAACATTATCAAAGCGCTGTGCGCGCATAGTTCAGGCAGGGTGAGGGTTTATGGCAAACTCTCGCCACCCTTCAGTATCACCAGCGGTGTGAGACAAGGATGCCCGCTGTCACCTTTCCTCTTCAACTTCGCTATTGATGAAGTCATGGAAACAGCGTTCGCTGGACACGACCTAGAAGGTGTGGAGCTACTTTCCTGGTGAGCGACTTCTTGACTTGGAGTATGCGGACGATATTGCCCTAATCTGTGACAGCTCCCGAATATGCCAAACAGCACTAGACCGATTAGCACTGGCTGTCAATCATTTTGGGCTATGTTTTGTTCCATCGAAATGCAAAGTATTTCTCCAAGATTGGCAGGGACCCAACTCTTCGCTAACGCTTGGTGGTGATCTGCTAGAAGTCGTTCAGGAATTCAAGTACCTGGGCAGCTATATTAGCACCCGTGGGATTGCGGATGAAGTTACGAACCGTATAGCAAAAGCTCGAGGTGCTTTTGCCAATCTCCGCCACCTGTGGCGCAGACTCGACATTACTCTCGTCCTCAAGGGTAGAGTTTACAACGCAGCCATCCGTTCAACTCTCCTTTATGGATGTGAAACCTGGCCCATCAGGTCGACAGACATGAAGAGGCTCGTCACATTCGATCATCGCTGCCTTCGCAGCTTAGCTCATGTCTGGTGGGAGCACCGCGTGAGCAATGAGCGTGTTCGGCGTCGCGTATTTGGTGCAGGAAGAGCGAGTGAACCGCTCAGCACCATTATATCACGCACCAGGCTCCGATGGCTGGGCCACGTGTTGCGCATGCCAGCACACCGACTCCCGCGACGTGCATTGTTTGCGCGTTGTGGGTGCGGTTGGAAGAGGAGGAGGGGAGGCCAAGTGATGACTTGGTCGAGGGAAATGAAAACCCTCACTTCGAAGTTGTGTCGTTTGGTGCATCCCGACTGCCTGGCTGGGGTCCTAAGGACGGTGAGCACGTTTGGTTGGACACACTTGCTGATATGGCTTGGAGCCGGCCCCAATGGCGTTTGTGTTGTGAGTTCCTTTGTCCATCCCCCTCCTGTTTAGCATCCCCATCCAATCACGATCTCACTTGTTAGGCGTAATATGACTCTCTTTTACGGCAGCCAGCTGTTAGCTCTCCGGAACGATGTCCATCCGTTACTGAGGACTCAGCGGGCGTGCCACTGTTTGCGGTATTTCTTTTCTTTTGTATTGCGGCACAATAGCTGAGGTGTTTTCCACCTTCAGCTAACGTGTAATGATGATGGTGATGCCCCACCGAGGTGGAACATTGTCGCCGAACACTTTGCTGGAATGGAGTACACCCGAATCACCCAGATGACACCACGAGGAGGTAGTTCGGCAAGTCAGTCAGATTCGAAGGTGTCTATTCCCGAATACTGCCTCTGTCGAGCCGACCGCCTTGAAGGGAGGCCCAATGTCGGCGTCATACTTTACTGGAAGGCCGATCTCAAGTCCCAGTTGGTTGCAGCTACTAGTGACGAGGATGGTGATTTTAATGCCCTTTTGTGCCGTATTTATAATGGACGCAGATCCTTCGCGATTGGTGTCGTCTGCAGAGCGCCATCAGGATCCGGAGCTCACCTGCTCGATTTGATCAGGAAACACGGTGCAAAAAGGACTGTCTTATCGTGGGGGATTTTACGGCCTCATATCGATTGGGACTTACTTCTTTGTGGTCGTCCACATGATTTCTTCGATGTCATTTTGCTTGAGACCGTTCTTGATTGTAATTTGTTTCAGCATGTCATCATGATAACACGCACAGTTGCTGACCAGACGCCGAACATTCTGGACCTTGTTCTCACTCTAGCTCAGTCAGCTATCGCGAATCTAACAGTTCTTCATTCCCTTGACAGAAGCGATCACTGTGCTATCTCATTCCAGCAGATACGCCGCTTCGCTATCTACGGTCGATGTGAGTCCCGTCGAAATTTCGGGCGTGCCGATACACATCGTCTCAAAACAGACGCAAGCGTTGTCGACTGGGATATACCTAAACATCTCAATGTTGATTGTTCATGGAATCTTGTGTACTCCAAGCTGACGTAGATTATGTAACAGGTCGTCCCCATCTCCAAAATGAGACCCATATGTAGAGGCCCACCTTGGATTGACCAGGAACTGAGATCTCTACTGAATAAAAGGCGCAAACTGTGGGACCGGTTCAAGTTTACGCGAGCGGAGCTTGATTATTCGCAATACGAAACAGTCAAGAATGCGTGTACCCAAAAGAAACGCGAGAAGCGCCAACCGCACGAATTATCACTTGCTGCGATCTCTAGAACGAACCCCGAGACGCTTTTCTCATACATCACGCGTAGCACCAGAGCCGGCAGTGGCATCTCTGTCTTAGGTCTCTGGGAGCATGCGGCTCTAGTCTACGAAGACGATGAAAATTTTGGTCTCCTTGCCCTTTCGTCTACTCGAAACGCTTTACCCTATCAGCGTTGTGTCCTGTCATCCCTCCGCGTTGGAACACGTAGATATTAAGTGACATTATTTTAACACTTCTGCTTCATTTAGATCCGTTTTCCTCGTCTGGCCCTCGCGGCCTACACTCCCTGTTCCTCAAAACTGGGACCGAACACATTTCCACTCTTGTCTCTCAGGTGTTCTGTCGCTCCTTTGAATCCGGACGTCTTCCGAGTGTATGGAAGGTGGACATTGTCAAGCCGCTATACAAAGGAGGGAGCCATCAAGATCCAGTTACCGTCCGATTTCTTCAGCTTCGGTATTATGTAAAGTAATGGAAAGGATTCTGTAACGTGCCCATCCCCTTCAAATCAAGGAGCTGAATTTCATCTCTTGTGCCTAGCACGGTTTCCGAAGGGCTCGCTCGTGCACGACGAACTTGTTCGGGACCATGGCGAAGTGGGTTCAATCACTAGATCTCGGAAAACGCTTGCATGTGTTTGTTGACTTAAGCATAGCTTTTGGCAAAGTCCCACATGAACGGCTGCTATTCAAACTCCGAGACTCCGGCATCATTGGGAATTTCCTCTCCTGGATCTCTGATTTCCTGATCTGTCGCTTTATGCAAGTAAAAGTAAATGGAACGCTTTCTGATTCTGTACTTAGGACCAGCGGTGTCTCCTAATACTCTGCTCCAGGTCTTGAGCTCTTCAACATATTCATTACCGACCTGCGTTCTGTGCTGCCTAATATATGCAGATGATCTATGGCATAGAGGACGCTGATCGACTATAAAAGCTGCTTGATCTATTGCACTGCTTGTTGATCCAGTGGCGATTACATATTAATCGAGACAAATGTTCTGTTTTACCTATTGGCGCGACTGAACCATTCAGGGCCCATCACATTGGCGCTTATTTTCTCTAAAATGCCACTCACGAGAGAGTTGAACAAGTGGACAACTTTGTTCACCTGGGAAGCTGTCTCAGCTAATGGTAACATTGGAAAAGAGATTTCCCTCCGCATTGGCAAATCCCGCTCGTCATTCGCCAATTTGAGGCATCTGTGGCGACGCTGTGACATTTCACATTTGGTAAAGGGCAGGGTCTATAATGCCTGTGTTCGCGCGGTACTGCTGTATGGGAGTGAGTCCTGGCCGATTTGTGTAAATGACTTACGTCGGATTTCGGCCTTTGACAGTGGATGTCTGCGGAGAATAACTCGAGTGTGGTGGATGGACCAAATGCAAACCAATGATGTTAGACGTCGCGTCTTGGGTAACACGGGACTTCCACTTGACAGACTGGTACCGCTGCGCCAACCGAGATGGCTGGGCCATGTTTTACGTATTCCATGCGAACGGCTGTCCCGACGCGCTTTCTTCGCTCGCACAAGACCAGGCTGGAAAAATATTACGCAGTGGTCAGCCTATCACGTGACGACAAGCTATTAAAGCGCTGACTTCCAGTTTAGCTGTCGTAGGTCCCGCGCGTCATCCGGGCTGAGGGATAAAAGAGGAACATTGCTGGCTGGAAACTCTTTCGGAGATGACGCAGAACCGGACCCAATGGAAAGTGTGCACACATGTTTGTCTTGATTTTCTTGCTTTTTACATGGCTCCAACACTTGAATCTCTTCTCACCATATTGTCGTCGCCGCCATGGAAATTTAATTTTCACTCGACGTGTCCTTAGAGGAGACCTGGCGGGAGAACTGCAGTTCTTTCATCTCACCGCTGGAACTTCGACTAGACGCTACAAATGGAGATTATTCAAACCGAGGAGGCTCCGAGTGCAAACCATTCTTGCTCTATCCACCCGTTTGGTGAATGACTGGAGCCGCTTACCGAAGCTCCTCGTTGGCGCACAAACGGAGGAATGTTTCAAAACAAAACAATGTTGGATTCTTACTGCATAAGCCAGGATCTTGCTGCTTCCGTTGCGACTTCGGCGGCCTTATGCAAATCTCCATCTCGCGATAACGAACTCATCCCTGTTATGAACGGGAAGTGATGGAGCTGACAAAGGATCTCTTTTCTGCTCTTTACTATCAAATGATTCTACGGTCCCGTTCCATGCATTGGGTACTCCGGTTCGCTTAGCGTTAGGCAGTCGGTCCGATAAAAAGACGGACCTATATTTGCATAAATATCTATCTTTTTATTCTAGCATTCTATGACTACTTTTTCTCTATCGCTCGATAGTTCCAATGACCAGCTACCGTACCAAACCAGACACACTAATTTTGACCCTTTTCTCCTCCTCCACTCTCTTTTTACACACACACACACACACATATATATATATATATATATATATATATATATATATATATATATATATATATATATATATATATTAGAACGTTCTCATGCAATTATTGCAACGTTTACTTATGTACTATTACTTTACTTTTGTTCGCAGAGATACGCCTACAATACATACCCAAAATTGCAATTAGCCGTTTCCTGTTTATCGGACGCTCGTAAGAATCCCCCGCCTTCCTTGGCAGTTTAATATCCTACCGAATGTCTTCAGTAGTCCCATCCGTTCCGGTTGACCAAGCCGGAGATGGATGTTGGATGAGCCAAGTAAGATTACTTTTCCCCATTCTATCAGATGAAGCATGTGCGATTTGTCTGTCAGACAACGGAGAAAGAGCCTGATGTTGTGCTTTTGGGAGATTCTATTCTTCTTCATCTGCAGTTCACTCAAGTACAGTGTACCGCTTCTCACTTTTTCCAAGGTTTACAAAACCTACTTGGAACCCCTACATTGTGTAAATTTCTCTATCTACCATGATCAAACACAAAATGTTCTTTGGCGAATTGAAAATGGGGAACTTGACGGTTTTTCTCCTAAAGTATCTTGAGATAACTTTGCGTCGATTTCTGCAGGTCATCGTAATTATGGTCGGCAGTCACAATACAAGCCATAGCCCGGAGGAAGTTGTAAAGGGCATTTCATCTATCGTTGATAAGGCTCAGAAGAAGCAGCCCCAGGCTTCGATCATAATTATGGTAACTTATTTTATGGTTCTCACCGTAGTTCGCACGTACTTTATTTGAATGCACTTTGGCCAATATCGGGTATTGTTTTCAGGCCCTTTCCACTAAAAAACCAACTGCTCCGCCAGGCCGTTTGGAGCCGTTCAACTCGTCTGTCTTTTTCGTTCGTGCTTGTCCGCATGACACAAGTGATCGATTTTCGTACTCTAGAGGGAACGTTTCTTGTACCACTAACTGTCCCAATTAGACACCTTTGAAACAAATTTCTGTCAATCGGAACATTTTTTCGGTGTAGCCTTAGCCGGACCGTGGCCTTAGGGATCACAATCTGCCTTTTAATCTGAAGCCACAGGTTCGAGCCTGCTCAGGGGACCCGGCGACCATCGTAGTATCCGCATTCCACTATCAAATGTCGGCCATTGCACAGCAGCGTAGCATCGGTACTGCCTACCTGTGTACTGCAGGTACCTTAACCTATGCTGTAAGTACATTTTTCCTGGTAACAAATACCGTCCACGCTCAATAGAAATCGATCCCCAAATCGTCATAACACAGTATTGATCTGTTCAACTCCACACCGAAAAGTTTTTGGATGACCGGTACTCGTCTCAAATGTGTCTCACTGGCAGCTAGACCATCGCAATGAGGCTGGATCTCACCGTGGTTCGATGGTTTGCGCGCCTCAGTGATCCATTAAACTGTGCTGAGTGCTGCTTTTTTGCGCCTTTAGAGCCGCTCATACCATGTTGGTCAATGGTTAGAAGCCAGACAGACTTAGTCTGGTCCTCCAGGTTGGCGGTTGGAATGAGGGTGGCTCCTTATTCCTTAAAACGGGCTCCTTGTAGCCCAACGCCAAACCCGCTGTCTTGCCGTTAGGTTTTTGAACCAAAGGCTTTGACTGCGAACCCCAATCATCCTCTTTAGACCTCTGCAACCTGACAGTATCCTGTCCACGCAATACAACTGACTTTTCCTTCAAACCATTTCTTTATTCCCTGGTCGTCGCAGAGGGTAATTAACAACATCCTATCTGATGAATCGAGCACAGTGGTTAAGGGTTTGGATACTACTACTCAAGCCTTCCCGTCTTTTTATTTCCCCACACGTTTTTACATCCCTATCATCCCGTTCCAACTTCACTTCCCCCCGTTTTCAGTCTCCAATTCTTGGCCCTCCCTCACCATGCTTCGATAGGCATTGATCTTCTAGTTTCGACACGTGCAAACGCGGAGCGTCACTCCCGCTCTATCGACAAACCCATGCCTAACCAAGCGGTGAAGCCTTTTTTATCGGCTTCTGTTTGGAGCCCTCGATCCTCCCTCAGATTGGCATGCCTCAATGTACGCACATTGTTACAGTTTGGTCAACAGACAGCATTTATCAAAACATTAGACACCCTCTCGATCAATATCTGCTGTCTGTCAGCAGCTCGCCTGCAGGACTCGAGCTCTGTACTCGCTCTGTGATCCCTTTCATGTGGCACTAGCAGTGCTTTTTTAAATGGCGTACTACTCACAGTCTGTGTG
>OX104065.1:111025818-111078802 GCA_944474145.2 Dicrocoelium dendriticum
CTTTGAAAGACATAAGGCGTTTCACGGAGGAAGACCAAACGTTTGCAGCTTTGCGAGACGGTATCCGCAATGGGTGGCCAGAAACAAAGAAGCAGCTCCGGAAGGAACTAACACCCTACTTCAATTTTCAGGACGAACTCACTGTATGTGACGGTCTGTTGTTCAAGGGAAGTCGAATCCTAATCCCTTCTTCTCTCCGAAAGGAGATGCTGGAGCATGTCCATCGCGCTCACCTGGGTGCGAATTACACTATTAATCGAGCAAGAGAACTGATGTTCTGGCCAGGAATGACAAGTCAGATCAAGGATCATGTGTCTAACTGTGAGGCGTGCCGTTCACACAACATTCGGCAAACGAAGGAACCGATGATGCTGCATGATGTTCCGGACCGACCGTGGCAAATGGTAGCAGTGGATCTATTCTGGGACAACGGAAAGTATTACTTGCTCACGGTGGACTACTATAGTGATTACTTTGAAATCGATTTAATCGCCACCACGACCACGGAGGCAGTACTCAACAAACTCAGATGTCAATTCGCACGGCACGGGATACTGGAGGAGCTAGTCTCGGACAACGGTCCCCGGTTCAGCAGCGGGGCATTCCAGGCTTTCGCAACCAAATGGGAATTCGCACACCGGCAAACCAGTCCCTATCACAGTCAATCAAATGGGAAGGCAGAGTCGGCAGTGAAGCAAACCAAGCGACTATTAGCGAAGGCTAGAGATACTCGGGAGGACCCATACCTCATGCTACTGGAGAGTCGCAACACTCCTTCAACGGATATCGGCCTGAGCCCAGTACAGCGCCTATACAGTCGAAGGACCAGAACTGTGATGCCTACATCCGCAAAACTTCTGCGCCCTTTTATGCCACAACTTGAGAAAGTACAGAACAGTTTGAAAAGGCGAATGGCTACTCAAAAACGGCAATACAACAACGGCGCACGGGAATTACCTGAGCTGACAGTGGGGGAAGAAGTATGGGTTGAACCAATTCCCGATGGACAGGAGCGGTGGAGAAAAGGAGTCGTGGCTGCGAAAGTCGGTGAAAGATCATACGAAGTAAATGTTACAGGGAAGAAGCTGAGAAGAAACCGAGTACAGCTGAGGAGATGTCCGAGGCGACAGCATGGATCAGGGAGAGAGCGTTATACTGCGTGTGGCAATGAGGCGACATCAACAGATCCAACAAAGAGGACGCGGAGTGGTAAAGTGTATGGACTATTTAGCAAAGTACAGCAGCAAGAACATGAAAAAAGGGAGGATGTGATGGGAGTATACACTCGAACAAACGGGCGGTGCCAGCCCAGCAAGGAAGCCGTTAGGCTGCCGCAAGGAAAGGCGGCAGCTGATTGGACGTTCACACGCACGCTGATTGGCCAACAGTTGGACGCATTGGAGTGAGTTTGTTTGACTGAATCAAAGGAAAAGTGTCACGCATTCACAAAGGTCGTTAATTATGGATCCAACTAGCTGTATATACCGATATGTTTCACTCGCCCTATGCCTGCGTTTTCGCCTGGTCCTTTTGTTTGCAGAATATACGTTTTGTCCCTGAAGGACCGACTTTTAACGCCACCGACTAAGTACTTTGTAGGAGGACAACCTCCTCCAATTCGAAGAACGGAGCACTTTGCCTGATGTATGGGCAGTAACCATAAAGTTGACTAGTACTAATGCTTATGCAATTCCCCCTGATTACCTGCGGATCCGCCAGGAACATGGACATTGCTCAACAGCTTCAGGTCATGAGCAAATAGCAGCAGTGGTGCCTCAAGCTCCCCAGGTAGGTCATTCACATAGATAGAGAACAGCAGTGGTCCAAGGACCCAAACGTGCGGCAGGCCACTGCGCACGGAAGTACCCTGTCCCCATTTTTGAAGATGGGTCAGCTTGCAGCTCCATCCATTCAGAAGGAAATGCACAGCTGTCAAGAGCTTTCTGAAACACCTTAGCCAGCGCTTCATCTAGTTCCCCAACCAACGCACGCAACAGTTTCGGGTGAGTTAAAGCAGGCCCAGAGGCCTTAGAATGGTTCAGCCCTTGTAACAGCCTACGAACGTCCGTCACTGCTACAATAAATTCGGATAGTGCTGAAACATCTGGGATCCTGCAAACCAGCTCAATGCCTGTCAAAGAGGTTTCCATTACAAACACTGTCGCATATTGCCCATTAACCACGCAGGCCTTGTCATAGTCCGTATGCACATGGGTACCGTCATCACGCATCATTCCTGGAAGTGAGGTGTCCGAACCGCAGCGCCTTTTCACCTAAGTGAAGAATCTTTGTTGATTCTCTGTAGCTTCGTCCGCTAACCCCTTCTCGAAATTGAGCTCAGCATCCCTTAGGTGCTGCTTACACCTATTTCTAGCCTTACGGTACCTGTCATAAGTATCGTGGACGGAACATGTCGGTAAGTCTGCCGACATCCCAACCACTTTGTGAGCAGATGCTTGCCAGTGGGATCTATCCAGGGCGGCTGTGCTCGCGCTTGCTTTCCCATTGTGACTGTGATGAAAGGAGCAGAGACCGCTGTGAGGTGGGACTTAAATATATCCCATGCAACCTGGACAGTATCGTCGTCTGAGATCTCACAATGTAACCCAGAAGCCTTGGCTCTCATTGCTTGATAGTCGGCGTGCCATATGTTCGGGCGAGACTCAACGGCACTCTGGTAGTGGCTAGACAGAGTACATCCAAAGAGCAAACAAACATTGTCACTGGGACCCAGTGGAAGTCCGTAAGTAATGTCGACAATAAAATCGAGCGACGTAGCACATACAAGGTCTAAGCTTGACGGTACTTGGGTGTCCATGTACCTAGTTGGGAGATCAATGAACTGATACGAAGATACTTAGAGCGTTTGCTCAAGCACATCAGCGTCGAATGCGCCTGACACTGAGCCGCAAGAAAGCGCTGCCCAGCAAACCTCTGGGAAGTGGAAGCCACCCATCAACAAACACTTGTTTGCGGACTGGGAGCAAACGAAGTGAAGTACCTCTTTGGATACGCTTCCAGGGCTTTTATACACAAATACAACGGTAACCTGAGCCGAGGATGGGCTAATCACAGTCGACAGAGCTTCAACAGTTTTGTCTGCCGACTGAAATAAGGGAGTCTTCAAAAGGTCACGTTTAAAGCTCACATATAGGGCGACGCATCCTCCCTACCGGCCACCGAAACGACTACATCTAAATAGTGTGTAACCAGATAGATGTGCTTCACCAACGGTGATGTTTTGAGATAGCTACGTTTCAGAGCATGCGAGTATATCAGGAGGAGAACCGTCTACAAGCATACCTAACTCGTACACCTTATTCCTTAGAATGCGCACATTAATTGGCACTGTCTGAAGGTAACCGTTAGATCCAGACTTGGGTTGTGCGCTACCAAAATTGGCACCGGTAGAGCGGAGAAGGACGGCCGGCTGACCACCCGAATTCCCACTAACCGGAGACCTCGTGTCCCGGCCGCTCTCCTGCCTTTGACGTTCTTGATGACCTCCCTTAACTTCAGCCTGTCGTCCAGCGGAAGGTCCGGCTGGACGCTAATATTTGTACCTTTCAGATTAAACGCAAACCTCATGAGAGCGCTGCGTTCCTCCGGGGTAGACATATTACACGAAGTAGCCGCGGTCGAGGGTATGGAACATTAACTGCGACGTTCCTTAGTCTAATCAGTTTCCTGAGTAAATTAAATAGTGTGCATTTAAAAGGATTTCTGGTGGTAGCATCCATTGCTTTCTTGTTTATGCCCATTTCAGGCTGTTCAAGTCTGTTGAGGATACAGTCTTGTGGACGCGTTTAGACTGTACAGTCAACATGTTGAAGCCTAAAGCCTAATTTGTATGCCATAGGGATGAAGTTTTACCACAAATAGATTTATTAGTTTTAGGATCGAGGTCATGTTATAGGAAAGGGCATTAAAAGATATCGACCAACATACTTTGGCCAAATGCTTACGTGAGGTAAAAGGTTTGAGTCTTCTAACCGTCTTAATCCAAGGTACTTAATAAATTGGATCATTTGCACCGTTAGTACATACGTGAGGCGATCACAATCAAATTCATGCCTTTTAGTATAAAAGTTTCCAGACTTCCATTTTCCAGAAACGGTAAACCTTTTGTTTTGCTGTACAGAAATATGATGTTAAATAACATTGCTTTGCAACACCGGCAAGGGAACGCGTCCAGCGCAACTTGCCATGTAGGAAGATAAATATACTCTGGTATTCAGGTATTATGAACGCTGCAAAATGTGAAGGCCTAAAGCGGCATTGGTGTGTATGTTAAAAGATCTACATATACAGTATTTGACATGCATGATGTGCGCAAACACGTACTGTATGCTTCCTACAGTATTCAGAAAAAGCGCACTATATTACGACATGCAGCATGATCTGAAAATTGTTGCCTATCTGAGACCGTAGCGACTTGCCATCTAAATAGCACTGATTAGTTTTATTCTTCTATTGTAGAATATACCTCTCATACTTTCTGGTTCCATACTGACCAAAGTATCCTAGCAACAAAGCAAATTAACGCTTAAAAAGCTAACTCACGGTGATAAAGAAATCGCTGTAATAACCACACAGCACCTAATAACGTCAAAGGTATTATACCTATCGCATATATAAGTAAGAGTCAAAGTAATCTGTGGACTTTGTACCAAGAAGCATGAGAGTTATTGCTACCAATTATTGTGGCACGTTTCGCATTTGACCAAGCCAACTTTGCGTCTTCTACCTAGGGCGTAGAATGGGAAGCATGCTCATAGTCGCAATATTTGACAATAAAAGGAATTTAATATTCCTGGCTGGCCGAACAACCTCCTCGTGGTGCCAGCTGGGTGGTTCGGGTTTACCCCCTTCCAGCAAATAGTTCGGCGGCAGTGTTCCAGGACGTGGTGGGTTTTCGCCTGGCAAGCGTTCTCCCTATAAAAAGCCACAAAATTAACTTCCAAAAATCATTCGCATTCTGAACCTGCCCGGCCACGTCTGCCCTACAAACTCATTATCATATGAAAAATAATAACAAAAGTTACCTAAACCTTTCCTGCTATACATCCGGCAACAGCGACCTCCCCCGTCCTTGGCCGGGCCCAAGTAAATGCCTTCATGTTAACATGTACCATTGTCCGGGATGCATTCAATGCTCAAATAAACTTTAGCCTTAATGTAACTGAGTGTACATGGATATAGTCGTTCAGCAACTGACATAAGTTAGCAGAAGATCGCCACACGTTGATAGAATTGCAAAAATTATCATAGTGCTCTTCAGAACCTTCTTTATCAAATTAAGTGTTGGTCAAACTGCAGACCTTAAAGCCAAGATAAATCTCGTTTATTAAATTTTGCATACCTGGATAAGGATGGACAACTTAAATTTAAAGGAGAAAATGCGTCGTTAGATGCGCACGATAAAACAATGTGATAAAGCTCTAGAACTCTGTTGATAAACTTGGAGTTTCCTTTTGGATAAGCATCGTAAGTAACAATGTAGTCGGCGGTTTACTTTACTTAAGGATTTCTTTATATACTTTTTCCTTGTACGGTAATATCAATTTGAGTTTGCTCAAACGACGCAGGCAGGTACTGGATTTCAAATCTGGATGGATATGTATTTAAGCTAATCCTTGTTAGATGGAGTAAATTCAGTAAAACTTTTATAACCATTTGTGTGTAAGTAACAAAGCGCTGAAATTTGGGTGTTTTATTAGTTCGCCGGTTGACTACAAGTAGTTTTTGACTGACATATTTTGTAGAAGCCAGGAGGTTGAACACACTGAAACTCGGCTTTGCATTTGGGTATGCAGCCGTAGCGTTGGTTGAAGTAGTTGTGGTGAATATTTGCTTATTATGTAGAAGGAAACTACAGTAAAGTTTGGATCTGTAAATGTTTGTCCGATGTCTATGTGTAAACAGTTTGTTTATGCTTGTTAGTATTTTGCAGAAATTTTTAATGTTTTCATGGACAATCTACGAGTATGTCGAGTAAGTTTGAACACAGCTGCTCAGGCCTAAGTAAAGAATTTCAAAACTGTCCAAGCGGGATATTTTATATTGCATCAAAATGCGATGTGTAACCTTGGCTAGGAAATTCGTCATTCACCGTCAAATGAAATATACATGCTTTTCAAGTGAAGTAATTAGGTAAAGTTAACAGATGTTAGTGTGATTGTACGGAGGGCAAAAGTTATTTGTTGAGACGTCAAAAGAAGGGCATGTGCCCAAAAGGGCGAAAAGTAATGCAACTAAAGCGGTAAGCCGTAACATTATCAGTACCACGTGCGCTGTAAAATTAGGTAAAACAGTTATGTACCTGACAGAAGCAGGAGTCGGTTTTGGTATTTGGTATTGCAGCCATATAATCCGAGCAATATAACAGTCAAGTTGGTGGTGCTGGATTACGCTAATGCTTCAAGCGTTAAGCAAATAAGTCAAAGTGGCAAAGCAGACAAACTAAAGCGTAGGCAAGAAGTGTACAGCTTGTAAAAGTATTTAACTAGTGCACCGCAATGAAATACGTAACCTCAAAACAACTGGAAAAAATTTCTGTACAATAACTTTCGTCAAGTGCGCACAATTATGAAGCAAGCAACCAACCTCCACAGAGCTATTACTGGCTGTGCAAAGAAGGGTGCTATCAGGTGATAAGCGGAATAGTAAAATTAAGAGCTAATTATTTACATTAATCAATTGCGGGTTCAAACGCATCATGTTGGGCCGGCGGTCTTGTAGCCGAGTTTAGAGCATGTGGGCCAGAGCAGAATTAGAGCTTGCACAAATTCCCTCTGCTTGCTGTAAGCATCTGATAGCAAGAGCTTCAGCCGTAGTCGAAAGCGCCTTCTAAGTCCCATAATGTATTGTTTTAGGGCCACTAGGGGAAACGTAAATGAGTTCCTAAATCGGCGTTGATGCCTTTCGTTATTCACGTGCTCACAGCTTGAAACCTGTACACTCAACTATGTTTCATGCTGTAAGAAAGCAGGGCAGTACTCTGTTATGCATTTTGACAGAAGTAGGATGGTGAATGCGATGGAACTGATGTCACTGATGCAAACGGATGAATACAGTACGAAGGATTTAGACTCAACCAGCAGCCTGTCCATGAGAAGTTGCGTAATGAAAGATGTTGTTTAGGATGTGAAATTCAGCTTTCGGATATATCTTGTAACGCGGTAAACAGGGTTTTAGTAAGTACATAGAAGTGCATATCCCCTTTAAAGGAAAAGGTTAGAAAGACGCATTTTTGGCTATGAACGCAGCTTTAAAGACCTCAAGGCTATGGAGTGGTTCATGAAAACGCAGTATAAACAAATAAATAGTTTATTCTCGATATCAACAAAACACGCATTCTCAGGCAGGAGCAAATTTTATGGACCATGTTTCGCAGTAGTCAAATGGTTTTACATGCAATAATGAAACAAATCCAAGATAAAGTGGCCATTGGTTGCTTCAATGCGGATGTAGCGTAGTGTGGAAAATTTATAGGCCGTGAACGTATTATGTTTGGTAAGTATATAAAATATGTCATGTTAACCAGTACCATACTGGATTTGTGTGTTTGTGTACATTTAAGTTTTTGGGTTAGTGGTTATTGTAAGTGCACTTGTGAAGTGTTACTAAATTCGTGAGTTCGTTTGCAGTGTACACAATCGTATGAAGTTATTAATCGAACATTTCGAATTGGATGACGTTTGTAATGTTGGGATCTTAAGGTAGGGGAACGGTCAGTGATATTATTTAATAGCGAGTCACATCCGTCGTGATGCAGCGTTGTTACGCGGATCTTTGTGGCATTGGTAGGGTGCTCTTATGCCAAGCGTAAACCCAACACTTCTTGAAACCCTCATGCCCACCTATTTGCTAGAACTGGATTAACTCGAACCACTCAGCTGTAGCCACATGGAGGTTGTATGTCTAGCCAACCACCGTTGTTCTCTATTGTCAGATGAATGCAGTCTTTTGTTCTCAGCCTGTCTGTGCTACAACTGCATGTTGCCCCTTTGTGCAAGCAACTTTCAATATTTTTTGTGTATTTCATAGTGATGAAGCAAAAAATGGGTATATTGGCCGCCACAATTTGCGTTCCCGTATACGCTTCTTTCAAGCCACCCATTGCTTCGCTGTTTTTGCGGTGCGATTAGCAAAGCCAGTGCACCGCCGTTTGCTGTCTTGCAAGTAAGTTTCAAATTACAGTGCGCACGGGGAAACTAGTTAAATGGGTGTAAAAGATCAACTGTGAAGCCACAAACCATAAAGTTGTCCTCCATGTGCCGTGCTTTAAAGCAAGAGACGCTATAACATGTCAGATGGGATCATATCCAAATTTAGCTAAGAAAATAATTAGTAATTATCATTCCCAAGGGTGGGCACGTCGCAACTGCACTTATTTGCCGATAGTCCATGCTTAATAATAGCTGTTTTGAGTTTTGGTGTTCTGCTTGAAAATTGTAAACGCCCGACGAGAGATATAAAATAGGAGTGTTATCGCAATTCTTCTTTTGATGTCTGAATGGGTACTATTTAAGTAAATTAGGTCGGCACGTATGTTGTACGCATCTGTTAATACATGTGGCAACGCAACTGTTAACCCATTGCAGGACTAAGATTCGTAAGCTGCCAGATGAAGGTGTCCAATACTCCCTACGGTACGCGTTGGTGGTCCGAGTAGACACAGATATGCTCGGAACCAACGTGCGGTACGTGGTCATATACACAGCGTATGGAACAGATAAACCGTCGAAAGTTAAAGATATCTGATAAAATTTACTCAAGTAAACTTCTGCGACAAAATGCTTATAATACCAGGTGGCAGGCAATGTTTGAGAACGCAACCGTGTATTGCGAGTCGTGGCATCCATTAATATAAGGTAGAGCAGCGGGTTGATGGCAAGGTGAATATCTTAAAGTATCCATTTGCGCCAGAAACAAATACATGTCAGCAAACCGCTCATCTTCCTCTTCATAGTACAGCGGTGAAAATGTTTTCTCCATAAACCTACATGTATCAGCTGGTATCTTATGGTTCTTATTACCATTTTACTTAAACTTCTTTTCCTTTGTGTTTAGCAGTGCCTTGGTCTTGTATCACCACACTAACTCGCTTTCAGTTAGCTCTTAGAATATTTGGGTAGAGTGGTTTAAGACGCCTAATGCGGGTAATAAGCATACCCATATACTGTTTCACTGTAATCCAATACCAAGCCAGGTCGTAGCCTTGACGATTTTATATTCACCTACCTTGCTTTGTACAAACAGACTAGCTACCAAATATTCCTAATACTGGCAAAATGATCCATCGACAAGCTTTTTGTGATATTTCCTTTAATATTTTGCAAGACCTTGAGGCGTTTTAAAATCTTAAGGTGTGTAAAAAGTAAGGTGCTATTATATTTTACAAGTGTGCATTCAGTTATAGACTCTATGAGCTCCTGTTTCAAATTCGACTGGCTCAGAGCAGACAGAGACATTACTTATTTTAAGTTGCAACCTTTGTAGGTAAGACGCCTATAAGCTGCTTTAAACTGCTTTAAACCGCACTAAAACCTGCAAAATTTGGACTTTAAATGCATTTGTTGTTAAAGCGAATGCTTTCATTGCTACCCGTTTCATGGGCTACATATAATGTGTGACGCTGGCTTTTCACCTGCATGAAGGCCGACTACCGATTGAGCGAAGCATGTGAAGTTCAGTGAGGTTATGTTATGTCCGGCACACGTCCAGTTCCCACAGCTGGACGGCGTGTGCTCCTCAGGTATTGCCATGCGGTCGAGGAATGATGCATTCATTGCGGTCTTGGTGTCTGTCTAACGTTCACCTCTCACAGTTTGTGCTGTGCAAGCGTAGGCACACATTTGGTTTCTGTGTTCCGTCTAACTGCTGCCGGCGAAGCAGTTTATGCCACTGGACAGTAAGCAATTTAGCGTACCGGTTGTACCTCAGCACCTGAGTGCAGCCGCTCCTAGCTACTTATTACGTTAACAAAATACCCCGTATGTTTGGTACAACAATAAGCAAAGCAGCAGCTGCCAGGGGCTAAGAATGAGGCCAGTCGGTTGCTAAATTCAAAACCGTCCTCTTATCATACGGGTTTACTCTTTTTTATGACAGTCTGTGAGAAATTCGTAGTCCATAATCGACATAACCAAATGAAGTTTGCCGGCTATGGGGCAAAACTGTGAGCCTACGGAAACTGCACTTTAAATAGTTCTAAGGTCGTGGTGTGCCAAACGTGATAGTCGGACGATGATTAGTTAATATTTACTTTTATTTAACGCATCTGAGAATTCATGAACTGTAGATCTAGGGCATTTAATTTTAAAGTTTCCACAATGTACGGTTGAGTGACTAGCTGGATATCTCCTTGTGTATATGCAATTACTGTGTTACAATACGCTATGTTCAAAAATGCCAAAAGTATCTGCATATCTGTAAGTAGATAGGCCAGGTTATTTAAGATGCTCACAGGTAGGCGAATTATCCCACATGGGTGGACGTTTTAATCAAATTGTAGGGTATGGTACCAACCCCAGAAAATAACTTATTTTCTATAAATTGTTGCACCTGCTGCCGACATTACCTAGATTGGATAACTATGGTATGTGAACGGTACGCTAGACAGCGCAAGGTATGCCTACAACAAAATTGCAAACATAGCCCGTTACTTGCGTAAAGCCTTACGAGTGGGCGTCTTATACTACTTTCCACCACTGCTTTAAAAATTAGGTTTGGCAGATCCACTACTCGTTAACACTATGTCCCTTTGAAATGATTTGGAATATTGGTACATCAGGAGGCTTGCTCAGTTGTTGAGCTCTCCGAGCTAGGCAACTTGGTTGCAGACGTTTCGCCACCATTCGAGGTGGCATCTTCAATGCGGTATTAATAGCAGTTAAGTAGCAGTAGCTGGTAGAAAGCAAACCCAATAATGGATACTGTCACCAACCACTCCGTTCCTTATATAGGCACACTGGCCTATTAAATTTGCCTCGTTCTCATTGGTGAATCTTTGTGTTCAGCGGGTGTGCTCGGGTAGTTGTCATTGGCTGCAGAAAGGTTGTTGCGAGGTGGTTGGGCTCATCGCGCTCGGATTGGTGCGACAGGTGTTGGCGAGTAGTCTGGGCGCATATTGACCATGCTGTTCATTGTCCGTGTGTTGGATAAGCTTCTTTCGGACAACGGTGGTTGATCCTCTTGAACTCTCTCTGTCTCAGCGGTTGATATAGTAGATCGAGGTCGATACGCATGTTGATTGAGTTCGTGGTTGAGAACCAGGCTTCTAGGAACTTCCTCCCTTTTGTGTTTCCGCTTCGGTCAAGATCTCTGCCCTGTTCCAGTCGAACCTGTGTCCCTCTTCATCCACGTGTGCTGAAACCAATGAGGTTGCGTAATGGTTCTTGCACGCTCTTTGGTATTCATGTATCCTGGTGGACAGCGTCCTACCTGATTGTCCCACATAGTGATTTTCACAGTTTACGCAGTTTATTCTATATACGACATTCCGTCGTTCTAGTGTCTCTCGCTTTCCTTTTGGTTTTGACAATGTTTTCCTCAGAGTGGTGGTTGGCTTGTGGGCTACCATGATATGATGTTGTTTGAACAATCTGGCAGTCATTTCAGACTCGTTCTTTATGTACGGCAGAACCATACGTTGCGTCACCGCTGACGTACGTTCGGTTTTTGAGGGCTTGCGGTTTAAGCATCTTCGGAGGAAACTGCGTGGGTATCCGTTGCGTTCAAATGACTTGAATAAGTGTTTTTCTTCTGCCCGTTTCGCTTCTGTCGTATGCAGTGAGTTGCTATTTTATGGAACTATGTCTGCACACAGTTTATTTTGTGAAATCTTGGGTGGTTGCTGTTGAAATTCAAAATCTGATCGGTGTGCGTGCTTTTTCTGTAAACTGAGGTTTGCAATTCGCCGCCCATTGTTTTGGCTACTAACACATCCAAGAAAGGAAGTTTGTTTCCCTTCTCTGATTCCATAGTAAACTGTATGCCATCCATAGCGTTGTTAAGCAGTTGTTGTGCCACCGATACTTGACTACGTTTGAGTATCACAAACGTATCATCGACGAAGCGAACCCATAGTTTCGGATTAATCATTGGTAGTAGATCCTCTTCCAATTTTGCATGACAATCTCTGCGATGAGTCCGGATACAGGTGATCCCATCGGTGCACCTTTCACTTGTTTATACAATTTTCCGTTGAACGCGAAGTAAGTTGAGACACATAAGTTGAGAAGTTCACATACGCTTCTGGTCGTCATGTTCCCAATCTTTCCTCCGCTGTTGTCCAGACACTCTGCGATAATTTCTTTGGCCATCTGTAAGTTGACGGAAGTGAATAGGGCGGTTACATCGAAGGACACCATGGTTTCATCGTGTTCTATTCGTAGGTCTTTGAGCTTTGTCAAGAATTGTTGGGCATTGTTTATGGAGTGTTGCGATTTATTGATTAGGTGCTTGAGGCGCCTCCATAGTTCCTTCGCCAGATAGTAGGTGGGCGTGATTGGAATTGCCTGGTCGTACTTGAAACCATGATGTCCTTCGATGCGACCGCCCTATTCACTTCCGTCAACTTACAGATGGCCAAAGAAATTATCGCAGAACGTCTGGACAACAGCGGAGGAAAGATTGGGAACATGACGACCAGAAGCATATGTGAACTTCTCAACTTACGTGTCTCAACTTACTTCGCGTTCAACAGGAAATTGTATAAGCAAGTGAAAGGTGCACCGTTGGGATCACCTGTATCCGGACTCATCGCAGAGATTTTCATGCAAAAATTGGAAGAGGATCTACTACCAATGATTAATCCGAAACGATGGGTTCGCTTCGTCGATGATACGTTTGTGATACTCAAACGTAGTCAAGTATCGGTGGCACAACAACTGCTTAACAACGCTATGGACGGCATACAGTTTACGATGGAATCAGAGAAGGGAAACAAACTTCCTTTCTTGGATGTGTTAGTAGCCAAAACAATGGGCGGCGAATTGCAAACCTCAGTTTACAGAAAAAGCACGCACACCGATCAGCTTTTGAATTTCAACAGCAACCACCCAAGATTTCACAAAATAAGCTGTGTGCAGACATAGTTCCATAAAATAGCAACCAACTGCATACGACAGAAGCAAAACGGGCAGAAGAAAAACATTTATTCAAGTCATTTGAACGCAACGGATACCCACGCAGTTTCCTCCGAAGATGCTTAAACCGCAAGCCCTCAAAAACCGAACGTACGTCAGCTGTGATGCAACGTATAGTTCTGCCGTACATAAAGAACGAGTCTGAAATGACTGCCAGATTGTTCAAACAACATCATATCATGGTAGCCCACAAGCCAACCGTCACTCTTAGGAAAACATTGTCAAAACCAAAAGGAAAGCGGGAGACACTAGAACGACGGAATGTCGTATATAGAATCCACTGCGTAAACTGTGAAAAGCACTATAAGGGACAATCAGGAAGGACGCTGTCCACCAGGATACATGAACACCAAAGAGCGTGCAAGAATCATTACGCAACCTCATTGGTTTCAGCACACGTGGATGAAGAGTGACACAGGTTCGACTGGAACAGGGCAGAGATCTTGACTGAAGCGGAAACACAAAAGGGAGGAAGTTTCTCGAAGCCTGGTTCTCAACCACGAACTCAAGCAACATGCGTATCGACCTCGATCTAATATATCAACCGCTGAGACAGAGAGAGTTCAAGAGGATCAACCACCGTTGTCCGAAAGAAGCTTATCCAACACACGGACAATGAACAGCATGGTCAATATGAGCCCAGACTACTCGCCAACACCTGTCGCACCAATCCGAGTGCGATGAGCCCAACCACCTCGCAACAACCTTTCTGCAGCCAATGACAACGACTCGAGCACACCCGCTGAACACAAAGATGCACCAATGAGAACGAGGCAAATTTAATAGGCCAGTGTGTCTATATAAGGAACGGAGTGGTTGGTGACAGTATCCATTATTGGGTTCGCTTTCTACCAGCTACTGCTACTTAACTGCTATTAATACCGCATTGAAGGTGCCACCACGATTGGTAGCGAAACGTCTGCAACCAAGTTGCCCAGCTCGTAAAACTCCACAGCAACTGAACAATGTCTTTTTGACACACTGATGATCCGCATTCTTCTCGCTGCAACTTTTTCTTCATTCAAATCCAACACTCATAGGTATGCAGCTTTTCGTTCTTATTCCTACTTTACTATAATATTCAGCATTTACCTACTGTATCCAGACTCATCTGAATTGTGACCGCTTTATTTACTAACGTTTTATTGCTAGAACTGCTGGATGCTGTGCCCGGAAGGGAGTGGAATGGTATTTACACAAACTCTAAGCTCTTGCATGTGGAGTGAGAAAGGTGAGAATATTGATTCCTTGTATGCAAGGACGAATTCACAGGCATTTTACGTGGACACCTAAGGTGTTTGTACGCGCCCACTGTGAAGTTCCGCTAGCTACTTCGAGCGTTCTTTCTACTACTTGCTTTATTATTATCGTAAAGTTGCGCAGCGCGTAATTGTGCATGTTTATGAAAGTTGGATCCAATGCTATACGAAGTAAACTGCAAGCTCTTTGGATAGAGAGCTTAAAGATAGGTCATTCTGCTTAGTCTGAACGCATCACAGGTTCACGTCTTTAAATATCTCCTTCTATGTGTATCCTAATCTTTTAAATACCATAATCGTATATGCTTATTTTCCATTCCGTAAAATAATACCAGGCGTATAGTTAAACTAACGAACTAACATATACATGATAGTAAACAGAAAATTACTTCGAACACGGTTCGCGGTTCAATTTTATTTATATTTCATCTGTTTTGTTGCCACTTCCTTGATCCTCGTGTTTTCGTTGCTAGCAATGACATGTCGACCGGCACATATAACTCTTATATAACAAAACTTAGTCTAGCATGTTTGTTTTTCAGTGATCCCCAATCTTCTCTATTTGAGACGTACTGTCATTGCACAAGCACAGGAATTACTGTTTAACCTACTGCTTGCTCAAGGTACATATAAAGGCGTAATGTGCATTCGATATATCGTAAAGCTGCCTTTTTAAAATTTTAGCTCACGGGCTTATCTCATCGTACTCACACATTGTACTCACTGGGGGCAAACATGAGGACATAAAATGGACGCGTATATGACTTCAGTTGATACACACAACTACGGACAATATGACTTGTCCTGTAAGCAGAAATATAGCATACAAATTCTGAAGAATTTCTCCTCTTCATATAAAGCGAGACATTTAGGTTCAGCTTTTAACAATGCTAGAATAATATTTGCTGCACATCTGCAAAAAATTCAATTACATTGTAAAGAGTTACTAAGCAGTAACGGATACCCGTTGCACAAACAAAGGCACAAATAATTCATGATGAAAATCTGATTCTTTTGCTTGAGAAAATCGTTGCTAAGTTCTAACCACAAAAACTGGCTTCCGTGCACTAAACATTCACTGCTGAAATTCACAGTTCTTTGTTATGTCCTCGCTGTCATATGGGGTCAGACAACGTGAGTTTTAAGGCAGTTATTTGTGTAGAGGATAACTCCGCCTCCACGCCTCCCACCTAGGCGGTCGCATCGAAGTAGCTGATATCCTGAAACATGAACGAGTCAGATATATCAGATGACAGCCAGGTTTCGGTGAACGCCATTAGGTTCGGTTGCTGTTCAGAGATAAGGAATGGAATCTCATCTAGCTTGTTTCTGAGATTGCGCACATTCGCGAGTTATTCCACGTAGTCCGTGCTTTATGTTTGAGGTCATGGAAGAAAGAGGGTTGGCTTCCATCGAGCTCTCTGAGTTTGTCTGCTTACGCGAAAATCCACTATATGTAGATCTGTTTCTCCATTCGCTCGTCGGGTTCGCAGCTCGCAGACAGCTTGTCTCATTCGGACTCGGTCCTCCGGGTAGAGGTCTTTCAGAACGTGGGTTTCTCCCTTGAGGCGCGGGATCCATCTCAGGATGTGTTGGCATTCTTCTTCATCCTGACAGACGATTTTCAGAGGATGAAAGTTGGCTGGGTCCTGTTGTTTTTCCCCGAGGCGGAAAGCAAAGATTAAGTTTATCCCTCGCTCACCCTCATCAAACAACATGGAGGTCATTCGTTTAAAGAAGGCTTGGTCGTCGAGTATCCTTTCAGCTGGAGACTTTGTTGGATTCTGGGACGTTTGTGATTATCAGGCAGCGGTTGTAAGCAAGCGGCTAGTCCCGTTCCGGTGATGCTGGCCTTTCTTCTCTTTGACCAGTTGCTCAAGCTGCGCTACTCTATTTAAGACGAGTTTTAGTTCCGCGGTTTGGGGTTGATTTTGTCGTTGGCCGTGAGGACATCTTCTTTGAGGCTTTGTTCTCAGCTATGGTTGCCCTCGCCTTTGCTGAGGTGTTGGCTCTCGCGACTGCGGCATAGGACTTGGGCTTATCCATCAGCCTATTCACGGTCTCACTGGACAATGGTCCTAAGTCCAACGTGGTGGAGTACGCCCGGCTTCGTTTCCCTTACGATGTACAATATCCAGACGAGGGCAGACGCACTGAGGAGGTGGCTCGCTGTCCGAGTTAGAGATGGCTTGCGCAGAAGCAGCATGTACGTTGAAGAGGTTCGTCAGAAGTTGCTTGTTGCTGACCAATGTTAGACACGGATCGCAGTGAAAGTTGACGTCTTTAGAGGTAGTGCGCTGAACGCATTGGCAAAGATCTCTATCAATGTTACAGCAAACTATGTGCGGTTAGGATTCCTGGCTTTCACCCAGGCGGCCTGGGTTGGAGCTTAGCGACTATTGCGTCCTCCGTTTCGACGTATATGCTTCGCCAAAATACCCGTCAGCACGCCAACTTATACCAAACGCTGGACTGATTACGGAAAGTTGAACCTTCTCATTTCCGCTAACAGCTGGTCACCCGAGCCCCAATCGAGTGCCGACAGAGTGGTCAACCTTTTGCCTTACCCTACGTGAACTCTGCTTCACAACGACGACCTGCAAACAAGTTTCCATAGGGAAGAGACGCCCAGTACTCATCCGAAGTCATAGACGGAAGTGGATTGCCTCCAGGGACACGGCATGGAGATACTATCGCTCCCATCCAACGCTACTCAGTGGGAATATTACCGACCCATTTGTAACCAATGCGTCCATTTTGTAAGAGAAGATAAAAGTGAGCATCAGTGTCAGCTTCTGCGTAAATTTTAATTTAATCCCAAAGCCTTGTATGGTCAAGTCAACAGTCTTCGACAAGTCAAGCATGGTGTCACCGCACTGACGACCCACAAGAAGCACGAAGTCAGCGAACGAGGCATCAGAAGTCCTGTGTCAGCAGCAAGCATCCACATACTCCGTTTCATCAATACGTACAACTATTGTACCTTCTTCGGTCTCACCCCCAACTTCCCTGTCGACTGTTCATTCCACTCCGGAGAAGGTCCTTTCGAAACTCAAATCCCTGCGGGTAACGGCCTCTCCTGGCGCTGATGGTCTCCTCCAAAGGCTCTTGAGAGCGTGCGGTGCAACTCTAGCATTACCCCTAGCGGCGCTGTTCACCCACTTCTTCTCACAAGGCAAAGTTCCCAATGATTGGAAATGTGAGACTACACCACGCTACAAAGACGGTACTCGCAAAGATCCGGCCAAGTATTGACCAATAACTCTCCTCTCTACGATCTCCAAAGTGATGGAATCGATCGTCACAGACGCTTTAGTGGGCCATATGGAGGCCCAGAAACTGTTCTCCTATTGCCAGCACGATTTATGGCGGAAACAGTCGCGCCTGAAAAACCTGCCACTTGCCAGGGATAGCTGGACGACTGCTGCCGACTCTAGTCTAGAAACGCATTTTATATTCCGGGATTTCGCCAAAGCCTTCGACAAGGTCCGCCACAACATTCTAGTACAGAAATTGTTGTCTTACGGCGTCTCAAGGGCCTTGGTGGACTGGATCCGGAACTACCTTCTAAACTGTACCGTCCAAGTACACGTCGACGGAGCGTTGTCTCCCCGCATGCTTGCCACAAGAGGAGCCAGCTCAAATTGAACTTGAACAAAGTAGTAAGAATGTCGCGTAATGCTTTCCGTATCGGTATGTACAATTTCGTTGCGTACATTTGACCATGTGATGGAGCAGTGTGGAAGTAGGTTGAAAACGTGGAATACCGACTCACGTGTGGAGGACTTATGGCCGACGGATGACAAAGGAAAACTTGTGGTATTTGAGGTAGCGACATAAGCATATAACAAACGGAGAGCGGTTGCAGGTGGTTCGTTTGGTGGGGCAGCATGGAAGTGTGGGGTGCATAGGAATTGTGATCAAATAAGGTCAGTGTGTTTTGCTACCTCATGCATGGAAGGCTTTCTGCGGCGATAACGTGAGTTGCTGTTGGCGGACGCGACGCACCAACTCAACTGCGGGAGGTACATTCTGTAGCGCTGCATTTTGATGGACGTAAATTGCATTGCGATATGTCTTCCTAGGCTTTATCACCGAAGGAGACATCCGACAGTTACAAGGAAGCGGTGAAAGCGATGCTTGGAATGATTCCTGCCACATCCCCAGCACAGACCATAGTCATGGATACATGTGCTGCTGTAACCCCAGGAGCAGCTGGTATTTTGTCGATTTCAATGGGTGCGACACTTGGCTAGACGTTGGTCACACCTGCATGATGCGTCACCGGAGGATAAGGCACCTCTGCGGCGGTGGTTGCATAAATTGATATATACCATAGATGAAGAATACTGCGTTAAACTAATACATGATATAGAGCTGCAGAATGCTATAAGTACTTGATGCGCACTTGGTTGCCCTATTCGTCCTCATGGGTGACGCATTTATTGCGAACGCTGTACACATTTGGTTGCTTTACAACTAACAGGGTGGAGGACGGGAACCGGCAGCTACACCGTGATTATCATTACGTAGTACGTGCGCACGCACATCCTCGTTACGGACACTGTTGCATCGGGCACCAGCATTGCTTCCCTGACCACCATCATCAATGACTTGAATTCACCTCAGCTCTTCAGACGGTGGGGCCCAATTCTGACTACCATAAAGCAGAACGGCCACCAAGGCGACCTTGTATACACGGCCATTCAAACGAAGCCAACCAGCCTGCTGTTGGCAGGGATACCGCGTGTTTAGGAAGGCAGCCCTGGCCTTCGCAATACGTGTGCTCACGTACGTTTCTATGTGCCCGTGGTTGCTGCTGCAGGTTCCAATATAAGTGAATTGCTACTACACCTCTAGGAAAACCAGGGTGAACAAGAGGTGAAAGATCTCAGGATGGTTACGACGAAGAACTCCCTTGAGACGAAAAAGCTGCGACATTTGTCTTCCGCTGCTATACGAGCAACGTCAGCCATGTGTCCTCCGCCAGTCCTATATCTGGCTAGGCTCATAGGTAAGTAAGACTTTTCTTCTACCTTTGCCTCAATGGACTGGAACGCAACCGACGGCCTGTTCTCCGCTTGTCCTCCGTCACCGTTATCCTCCTGTTAACATGTGGCAGCGATTCTCACTGGTAACATCTGCCACATGTTTCCTCAGCTGCCATGAAATTTCCATAGGTAACTAAAAGGTTTGTTTACTTTCATTTCATAGCTTACACTTGTTCTAGATCGATTCGCACCTCCGTAAAGCCGCATTTGTCCTCCGTTGCTATGCAAGCGACGTCATCCATGTGTCCTCCGGCATACCAATATCTGGCTAGACTCACAGGTCAGGTTGCGTGGCTTTCCTGCTACGTTTCCCTCCATAGACTGGAACGTAACCGACTGCCTGTTTGCCGCTTGTCCACCGCCAACGTTATCCTCCAGTTTGCCTGTGACAAAGACCCTCACTGGTAACTGATGCACATATTTCCTCAGACGCCATGAACTTTCCGTAGGTAGAAATGGCTTCTCTGTTACTTTGCATTTCAGCTTACGCATATTCTCCATACATTAGCACTTTCGTAACCTGTCACATTTCTCTTTCGTTGCTAGATGGGCAAAGTCAAGCATTGTCCGCCACCATTCCTATTCCCGGCAAGCCTCACAGGTCAGTTTGCTTGGCTTTCCTGTAACCTTTCCCTCCATAGACTAGAACGCAACCGGCTGCTTGTTCGCCGTTTGTTCACCGCAACCGTTATCCTGCTTTTTGTCTGTGACAATGGTCCTCACTGGTAACAGGCACACAGCTGTCCGCAGCCGCCCTTACCTTTCGGTAGATGGATATCGCATCTCTGTTTCTTTGGACTTCATAGATTCCGTTTTCTTCCTATACATTCGCACCTAAGTTCATCGCCTACCCCGACCCATCTCCGCATACACCAGGTGTAAGCGTATCCATGTGTCATATACCTTTCCAGTGCCTCACGTGTCCTTGCCTTCAGTGACCGTAGTCCCATCTGCACCATGCGCCGACCGTGAAGAGCATAAAACGACCGTCTGGTAAGCATGCGTACCTAAATACACGTATATTGATATATTCTAAGGCTGCACAGCATCACCATGTTTAGCTGCTCCATCCACCTCCATGACATCAAACAAGGGAACTCTACGTTTGCCATCCTTATGGCAAACATCAAGGGAACGAGAAAATGGTCCTCTTAAGAGCCCAACATTTTTAGTGTCCCCGTATTGCGGGTAGATTGCTTCCATAGACACACTCCCCATAACGCCGCGGATATTAGAATTGATGTGAACGTTGACCAACTCGTCCTCCCTTTCCATGTGGCAGACGTATTCACATTTCCAGCTACCTTTTCGATAGCGAAATTATCACTTGACCTCAGCTAATTCAGCCTCTCACAGGTAGGTTGGCAGGTTATAGTGCGCAATGTACAACAACCACCAGTTCTCCCCGTACTTGTCTCATGCTTTACGGGGTACCTTGCCACATCTAATCATTTAGCATTTTCGTTCACGGATACACCTAACGAAACACCTATATCCTATGACAGTGATGCGATGTGCTTACGTGACGCTTTGCATTCGTCCGCAGCATACGCGTGAGCACTTTGATTGGGATTGAGCGGCTAGGCCGTGTTTAGTTTACCTACCGTTTTCCTCACTATCCTCTTACACATGCAACCTCCTTCTATTGCCTTTGTATATCAGTGGACAGTCAGCGGGTTATTTACATGGGCAAAAATGTTATCCATTATAAATAACTAACTTTTCCTTTTCTCATTTTGTGTGCATTCCTTTTTCCACCGGTCAGGCAACTCTCCGGATCTGGCACTACTCTAGCGGCGTCCGACCAGCCTCCTGCTTTCTGACTACTTCCTTACATTCCAAACGTTAACGATCTAGGCTCTGTTGTCCTTGTGCTCTGTCCCCCTTATCCCGAGACCGTTCCTCGGCGTGCAACCGCCTTTTCATATAGTCACTTGCTTCCCAAACTGCATTCTGATGACACTCATTACTTATTCCCACCTTACTTTGGAGGCCTAGCTTCAGCCTGCTGACTTACCCGGGTTTGACTGTACGCTCTTCTGTCATCTGCCATCGCTCGGACTTGTGTGCTCTATGATCTAGACTCTGCCAACGAAAGTCTATTACCCTCACCGCAAGACCACCGCTGGTCATGATTGAACCTTGTTATCATGTCCCCTTTTTTTCCTTAACATGTCCATTTCTGTTGATGCTCTCTGTCAGCACTTAGACTTTACTAATACGACTTTCACCCTACGAGCTGACATTCTGGGCTGGTCTCAACGATCTCGTACCTTCCGACTTCCGTGACCCTAATGAACAGAAACCGTAAGATCTAACGGTCTGCGCACAGCACCTGGAGCATATCGTTGGCTTTCTTTTTCTTTCTCTTCTCACCCATATAGCACTTTTTTACACTGTAGCCTGACTTATCTGGTTCTGGCTGTACGGCCTCCTGCCTTCTGACCTCTCTCGAACTTCTGAGTTCTAAATGATCTAGTCTCTGCAGGCGCAATGCTCTGTCTCCCCGCCTCCAGAGCACTGCTGCTCATGATTCATCACTAGTATATCCGCTTTTATCTTTAACACTTCTATCCTGTTGACGCTCTGTTAACTTTCTGACATTTATAATACGGCTTTCTCTCCATGAGCCGATATCCTCATCTCATCTCCATGGTCTCCTGCTTTCCGAACACTGAGCCCATACTTTTGAACCATCGACTGGTCCAAAGGTCCGTTCGCAACACCTCGAGATTTTTGTAGGCTCTTCCACTTCCCCTTAAGTGTCTCCTTCACGATTACATTCTTTCATTTTCGCACTCTGACTGCCTTCCTTTATCCATTGGACGGATAACACTTCGGGCCTGGCTCCACTCTAGCCTGGTCTGACCAGTCTCCTATTTTCTGACTGTTTCCAGAAATCAGAGACGCACGTGTTCTAGGCTGTGCAGTCACAACACACCCTGTCTCTCAGCCTGAGAGCTTCGTTTGATATGCTAACGGGCTTTTTATATAGCCTCTGTAGTCCCGCAAATTTATTTTCTCGCGACATTCACTACTGTTATCCCCACTTTAATTTGACTGCCTAGCTACATCTTGCTGACTTATCCAGTCTCATCTAAACGCTCTTTTGCTTTCTGACCCCTCCCCAAACACTCCTGCTTCATCTTCAATCTTTCATTCTTTACTGATCCGTGTTCCGCTCGATTCTCGTCGTATTTCGCCACTTATGATATACGTGTATATGCGATATTTAAATAACAATTACATGCATAGTGGTACAATAGTTCAGGCATCGCCGCAATTGGTTGACTGCATTCCAGATGCATTCCTTTCTTCTGTCTGTGTGGCTGTCTCTGTTCGTTTCCTTTTTCTCCCGAGTCTGTCACAGGTACGGCGACACGCACCCAAGGAATTGTCCTCCGTTTCGACAACAATCCAAGGCACACAGTTCCTCTACCTGGACATGAGCGGAAAATTATCAACTTTTTTACAACTTACTAACTGGACAAATCAATCAATTCTTCCGCGGCATGAACCACTGAGTCCAATTTATCTAACAATACCTATTCCACATATCTCTTGACTGGAGGACTTTCGACTACGGAAGGCACATTCTCCTGCCAAGACAAAGCTTGAACAATCGGTCATTCTAAGCTCTTCAATCCGCTTTGACCGCTCAAATGGCCGTGGTTACCACAATCTCTAATCAATTTCACTACATACCCCGGGGGATTGCGATTCTTTCTTCGGAACCTATCCTGTCCTCCAAGACTTCAACATATTTCAACGTATATTCTTCGAGACTTCACGTGGTTCTGCAGATGATCAACACATCATATCCGGAAAGAATGCTTAGTTCCTGACCTACCGATCTGGAACAGGAGAGGACCCAGGCACGCAATGGCCGCTCGCATAGCGCATCAGTCAGCAGAAAAATGGGACGCAACTTGACTGCGAATAACGGAGCAGAAGAACGTTCAACAAGAAACATAGCCAGTTACAACTTGCCATTCAATGGATTGGCGGCAGTGTTTCAGGACGTGGTGGGTTTTCGCCTGGCAAGCGTTCTCCCTATAAAAAGCCACAAATGTCCGTTTAACAACACTGCAACGTGGCGAATGTGACTCGCCACCGAATAAAGTCACAGCCCATAACTTCACACTGGCAGCTCAATTAGAATCATCATACTGGATAGCTTGCTCTTCAATTATCTTCCAATGGATCACTCAGGATTCTTTATCTATTATTACTCGAGGTATGACTGCGATATATGGCAGAGCGATTATGTCCAAACAAATCGTTCTTTCGCATGTTCACCATCGCACAGTTCCAAGCATGGACATATGAACAATTTTCTACTGTCACTACAGTTCCCATAAAATGTCTGTACAGCTGTACATACCTGATCATGCCTCAACTGGCGTGCCTCGCATAGTCGAGAATAAATATTTATTTATTTATTTATTTATAAATAAATAAATAGTTTATTCTCAGTTTCATAGAGACACACCAACGCAGGCATGATCAAGGTTTAAAAACAGATGTGTATCACGACGATACATCGGGTTCCATCGTGTGTAGTTGAAACAGTGTCGGGAAGAGTTAATATGTGAGTCTAGTCGACTTGCCAGTATGTAGTTGTGGGCAGTGACTTTATTCAGTGGCGAGTCACATCCGCCACGTCGCAGTGTTGTTAAACAGACATTTGTGGCTTTTTATAGGGAGAACGCTTGCCAGGCGAAAACCCACCACGTCCTGCAACACTGCCGTAAAGCATTTTGAACATTAATGTTGAACTGGCAAAGCCGCTTGACGACTGGTTTTACCTTCGGTTTTTCGCAGAGTAATGGCTTCCAATTTCCTCTGTTAGTTGGACAGGTAATTTGATCGGGGTCGCCATTATTTTTGAGGTCGGTGGAGGAGAGGGACATCGTGATTATTCATCTTGTTGTATGTCCAGGTGAGCAAAAGTTCAACTTTTCCGCTGTCCAGATTTTTCAGATGTATAATGTATGGGAGTATGAGGATATGTCCAGTTCTCCATACTGGACAAGGGTTATGGTGATTGTAGTTCGGTCCTTTCGGAGTTCTACCATGCTCCAGGTAGGTCCATGTGGGTTGTTGCGTCCGTCTTGGGCCAAAACTGTTCCTCAGTCCAATCCCAGATCTCCAAGAAGTCCCGGACCTCAGAGAAAAGGGAAAGTGAGGGACAACCGAGAGAAGACCGCAAGAACAGGCATGGAGTTGAACATTGTTAATGTCTTAAGTTACAACATTTGGGCTTGAGACAAAAGCATGTACACTGTGCAACAATAATTATGCTGAAAATGTCTTTTGAATATCCTACAGAATCATTAGCCGTATGGGTGGATTGCTAACGCCTGCGTAGAGACAAGATCGTTGTACAAGTAAGTAAAGTACGAAGTATCCGTTTAGTAGGAGCCAATAATTGCGTAGGGATAGAGCAAGGAGAGTTAGAATAATGGTAGTGATTGTCAGGTGCATGAACAGCACGTAGTTAGCGTAATCCGAGAGGGAGCGCATAATAAGCGAAAATACATAGGTTGCCGCGAGAGTCCTAAAGATTAATTGGTGGCAGGGCAGCGGAAGGATTGGATGCAGATATTCTAGAGGAATAAAGGTTATTGAGATACGGAGTGGCTCCTAACAAGCATTAAATCATCGCATATGCATGGGGCCAATGGCCACTAGCTACTTCTGAACAGAGATGCCGAATTTACGACGACCGACAGATGGTGGCGCTAGGAGAGATTAAGTGGCCAGATGTAGCCATTCCAATCAGACGCTTGGTCACTAGCGTATGCCTATAGGGTCGCTGAGTGTATCAACAGGCCAGTGAAGGTAAGTGATAGTTCAGGTGATAGGTCAACAGACCAGCTGAGCTGTGACGCAAACAATCCAAGAGAATGAACATTGTAAGAAGGGAGCTAGCTCCGGATATCCGCAAAGTTAAGTGGAAGCTATGGTGACTAGCTGCTGCTAAGCAGAGATATTGGCTCTAGAAAAGAATGTATCAGTGGCTGTTGAAGCCATATCATTAAGACGTTTGATCACTACTGGATACCTACAGTTTCAATGAAGAAATCAACATGCGAGCGAAGATTAGAGAGACAAACGTCAGAGGAAAATGAAGGCTGGAAAGTCAAGGAGTGGATCCTTGCAAGCTACATGGAGCCAACAATGGCTAGCTGCTATCAAGAAGAGTTGATGCGAGTAGGACGAACGACACAACGGCGCGCTAGGAGAGAGAAGAGTGACCAGCAATAGAGTTCGGATTAAGCCTTCAGTTACTAGTGTATCCTACGGTGGCATATAATAGGTCAACAAACCATCTGAGCTGTGACGCAAACAATCCAAGAGAATGAACATTGTAAGAAGGGAGCTAGCTCCGGATATCCGCAAAGTTAAGTGGAAGCTATGGTGACTAGCTGCTGCTAAGCAGAGATATTGGCTCTAGAAAAGAATGTATCAGTGGCTGTTGAAGCCATATCATTAAGACGTTTGATCACTACTTGATACCTACAGTTTCAATGAAGAAATCAACATGCGAGCGAAGCTTGGCGAGACAGACGGCAGAAGAAAATGAAGGTTTGAGATTCAGGTAGTGGCTCCTTGCAGGCTACATGGAGCCAGCAGGCTACATGGTAAACGTTCCATAACTTGGGTATTAAAAACTGAAGGGACATTTATACAACTGCATAAGAATACATTACACGTACTAAACCATCAATCCACCGCCTATCGCTTGCCTCATTAATTCTTCCTACATGAAGTTCGACGAGCACATACGTAAGAGTTACTTATCGGCTAGTTATGTGTTTTAATTCAATCGGATTTGGTTGGTGGTATCCCCTATTCATTCCGCCGCCACCGTTCAACCACACCACCTATCACAGTAAGCGGATGATTATATACCACGCATGCGTGGTTTATAATGCACCCACTTGCAGTACCAAACACGCAACGCCAACGGAGTGTGAAATCCGGGGATATATGATACCGCGAAATGTAATTAAGAAAACGCTCTCCGTAAAAAGGGGATAAACTTAGGAAGACCATGGCGATGTTTTCGAGATAACATAACCATACGGCCATTCTCTGCACCCCAGTCGTTGCAAGGCTTTGCATATGCGAGTGTTATACCATCTTTTCCAGGACAACTGGGTTTACACACAGACCAAACCAACCGAAATCTACAGACCCTTGTAGCCAGCCTCGACGAGGAATCCCTCCCTAGACGTGCACTAAACTTATCAACATGCATATGCAGCGCATGACAAACAGGCTATCACTAATAATGAAATTATAAAGTAACATGTATATGTCCAGGCTTTCCGCTATGCCGATATACCTCCACCTTTAAATCGCATAGGAGGTAAGTTACTCAGCAAGCAAAACGCACTTGAAACAGCCATTAAGTTATCCAAATTATTTATTTCAAGGAATAGAGTTCAACAATATCTCCACAATAACTGTATGTTACATGAACGATATCATTCCCAGCACTTGAACGGTCGCCAAAAAATGTTATATATACTACCGTTTATCCATCTTAAAACTACCTATGTTAGGTATCCTGGCAGTCCACAAACTAAGGTGAAGAAAACACATAATCGCAACATACCCCTCAGCATGGTACCTCTAGTAACACATGTATGTGTATATACCCATTTCCATATATATATATATATGTATATATTATAATAGACGTACACATATACATATGCTTGTACAAACATATAAGGTTGGCGGCCTCCGGTTTCGGATTTGCCTGTCACCGTGGCCGGCCACAGGACGCCTGCGTTTACAGGGCGACCATGGTTTGCTTGCGTTGCACCACCCACAGCTCCAACCACACATTCCCTATCCAGTATAAATCCGAAGTGCTCAGACCGGGAGACAGGTGGATGGGGCTACTTCTCACCAACGGAGCCGGCCAACACTCCTTCACAGGTAAACACAAGCACACTGTATTTTGTTAATTATCCGCACATAAGGCGGTGACTGAACCGCAGTCCGCTCCGCACTGAGTGTATGGAACCACTCTCCAAGCATAGCACGGCCACGAGGACCATGCACCCCGTCTCCTACATCAACGACCAACTGTCTCCTGGAGTAAGTATGGACGAGGTAGTGGGTAATAGAGAGGTAGGCACCTTGTCAACATGCACATAAAGCGCAGCTACGCCGGGGATATCAAACACCGGCCAATCAGTTGAAATGACAAGATGCAATAAAATAAATCGAATAATGCATACACATACGGTGGCATAAACCTTCGCTAAATTGGCATATGAAGTAAGCTGGTTAGCAAAGAATCCGCGATAAGGAAAAATGTCCATAAGTCACTTAAAGATGCTACAAATGCAACAAAGTTATCGAGGATAAGGGAAATTAGTGTAAGCAACCTGCGCAGTTAATGGAAGCTTATTCAGGTAGGCAGAACAAACCAAATAAATTGGCATAAAATTTATCCAGCTTAAAAACCCTAGTTTAGGTGCAAGTAGGTTTAGCCCAACTGCGGTGAGGAAGCATTAAGAACGCAACCTCAGCCTCAGCATGGGAATAACAGTCATATATATAAATAAATAAATAAATAAATAAATAAACTTTTATTCTCGACCATGCGAGACACACCTTTACAGGCATGATCATGTTTAGCTAACAGTGTGATCAATAACGTACAAAAGTACATGTTTGGCATAACAATATATGTAAGTGTACGGGTGTATATGCGTATATAATTGTGTATGAATGTAGCTTGTGTCTTTGAATGTGCCGCAGCATTTTTGAATGTTTGTTGTCGTCAGGAATGTGAGCATAAGCGATTGATGTCCTTGGGTTGGATAGCACTTTCCGGATATCCACGGGCCAGTGACTTTATTTTGTGGCGAGTCACATATATATATATATATATGTCCGCACAATTAACGGTATAAATGTATAATATTTCACTTTATACTTCGGTGCACTTAAGTCATATGTATATGTGGTTGAGTTACGTGTATATATATACTATTTTATCGTATAAGTACATTTGATTGATGCATTACGTATACCTTTCAATAATCATTTACATTGTCATCCTCATCAACCATTCTCCATCCCCTCTAACACTTCCGCAACTGTTCCCTTTATTTGACCATGCAACATTTCAATGACATCATGCCTTCTAACAACACATTGCCACTGCAATGCAATTACTGATTCCTCTGCTTCTGCATTATTAGTACTACAATTTCGGGTAAAAAGCGCCGTCTCTTTCACCATGCTTTCAAAAAATACAACATATACAGAATCAGACGGGGGAAACGAATACCCCTTATCCAAAGAAGTACGTTACCTTCACCCGTTGCTTCATGTAAGCATAAACTTTGGATACCTGAATCAATTGCATTAACACTTATTTGCTCCATAAAACACGTGCACAATTCACCTGTATTTACCATTTGTCTGCTTTCGATTACGCAGTGACCTTCAACTACACCTGCAGTCATCAGTTTAATTTATCCTAACCGCTTTCAGGATGTAAATCCAAATACCATAACCTTTTATGTCCCACACCGTAATACCACCAGAATTAAGAATATACTATGCGGCTACCCAAATTATCTTGTGTGTCACCGAGGAGAATGGAAGCGGCACCATTTCCCGTCAATAGAGACATAAGCCATTCCCTTGTTTTCGTATTATGTAATTTAAAGTGGTGTTGCCTAAATACATCACTTCAACACAAAAGTTAATTGGCAGCTTAGGTCTCCTTGATACTTTCAGCAAGTACGCTGAAAAACCAACATTTATTAAAATAGGTTTAGACTTAACATCCAAATTTTATTTTAACTTTCACGTGATCCGTTAAAAGGCGCTAGAATGAAACAATGGTACAACATTTTCGCAACTTATGTTCAACCAACACGTCCTGTCAAGAATATTTAGCGTAAATCATATAAGTAAATTCGGGCTAATTTATACGGGTGCAGAAAATGTTTTTAAGTAAAGAAGCCAACCTTGCAAAGGTGTACTTATTTGCTTAGTAAGAACCGAAATCAAATTGGTCTGGAAGCCTTGAATTCGTTTGGCTTGGCCGGTATCCAAGCTGAAGCTGCCAAGTTGACCTGTAATAAATTAACCTAAGGAAGGTGAGGATTATTATAGTTGTTAACCGCCTAATTTCTACCCAGCCTAGTGCACTTATTATCAGTAAGGCTGCTATAACCTAAGACCTAGTAATAAAATTATTGTGTTTAATAAATAAAAAACCTTCCAAATTCTAAACGATTAAAATGCCTACGAATTAGCTTAAAACCGATATGATACAAGGTTTAGTTCTTAATAGATAACACAAGAAAACGGTGCAGTTGTTCCACTGTTAGTTTATCCTGTACACGTTATTAATGCTCATGCATATATATCTCAAGATATAAACGCGAGGTGCCCCATAATTTTAAAAGCTGTACCAGGTAACGTAACGAAAACTTTAGCAAGATAGCCAGCTTATTTTAAACATGTTACTAAATGTTAGGATTTATTGGGCAGCAGTTCCTAAGGAGGTCTGTCTATTCGCACATGAACAAGCAGTCAGCTCGACAATACCAAGCGCTCATTGGTAAATGGTAAACCAATAGCACACTTATGTTGCACTTTTGGAACTCAGTTATTTGCAGGACTTAGGGAAGAAGGAAAGTGGATTAAAGCATAATGGGGCGAAAGAGAGTAAGATTTATATTATGAAGCATTTATAAAGCGGAAAAATCTGAAATCAAAAAAATTATAAAATGATGAAAATGGCCTTTCTAAAAAAAATCTAAAATCACTAAACATACAACTATTGGGTGGTGAACACAAACGAAGCTATATTGACAAGTAGCAGAAAACATTAAAAATTATCAGATTTACAACTACAATCCTGCTACTAATGAGTATTATAACACAAAACCCTCTCCAAGTTTCGAATGCCATAGATACAGCGGCTAGTGAGAGGACGTAATCAAATTGCAGGTTAACCGCTCTCAGTGACCACGGTAGATGGGTGGTGCTATATCCCAGTTAGTTTGCAAATTATGTAGCCCAGCCAACGTCCGCCATGGCTCAGTAGCTTAAGCTGCTGGCTAGTTGGCATCTGCCTCTAGCAGTCATGGGTTCGATCCTCCTTAGAGGACCGAGGGAATGCTTGCAATTGCCGAGCCCCAATAGGGCGAAACGCGACTGGCGTTTTCCTGACCAAACTCTTGTATGTAACTTGTAAAATGATGGGATGAAAGCCTTATCAGATTTAGTACCATGTCATGCTACTACTAAGTATATAAATTCAAAGCCTCTCATACTTTCGAATGTTATAGATATAGCGTCTAGTGAGAGGACGCCATCAACTTGCAGGCTAAACACTGTCAGTGACAGCGTTAGATGTGTGGTGCTATAGCCCACTTGGTTTGCAATTTATGCATATTAAACTTCATTCTCCTTGGCTCTGGCTTCAAACGCTGGTTAGTTGGCATCTGCATCAACTGATCATCGGTTCGATCCTCCTTGGAGGACCAAAGGAACGCGCGTTAATGACGAGCCCCAATAGGGCCAAAAGTGTCCGGCGCATTTCTGAAGTAGGCTCCGCTATGTAGCTTGTAAAATATTGGGAAAAAAGCCTTAGAAGATTTACAACTAAAATCCTGCTACTTATGAATTTCATAAAGTAACATCCACTGCTAAATTCGAATGCTATAGATATGGCGTCAAGTGAGAGAAGGTCATCAAATGGCAGGCTAAACACTGTCAGTGACAGTGGTAGATGGGTGGTGCCATATCCCAGTTAGCTTGAAAAGCATGTAGGCCAGTTAACCTCCCCCATGGCTCAGTGGCTTAAGCTGCTGGCTAGTTGGCATCTGCCCCCAGGAGTTATCGGTTCGATTCTCCCAAGATGACCGAGAGAATGCATGCAATTGCCGAACCCCAATAGGGGAACCCGTCTGGCGCTTTTTCGAAATAGGCTCTGCTATGTAGCTTGTAAAATATTGGGATGAAAGCCTTATCAGATTTACAACTAAAATCCTGATGCTCATGAGTAATATAAAAAACCTCGCCTAGTTTTGAATGTTTAGGTAAAGCGTTTAATTAGAGGACGTCATCAACTTGCTGGCTAAACACTGACAGTGACAGCGGTAGATGGGTGGTGTTATATCCCAGTTAGTTTGCAAATTATGTAGGCCAGCCAACGTCCCCCATGGCTCAGTGGATTAAGCTGCTGGCTAGTTGGCATCTGCCTCTAGCAGTAATCGGTTCGATCGTCCTAAGAGGACCAAGGGAATGCTTGCAATTGCCGAGCCCAAATAGGGGGAAACGCGTCCGGCGCTTTTCCGGACTAGGTTCTGCTATGTAGCTGGTAAACTATTGGGTTGAAATCTTTATCAGATTTACAACTAAAGCCAGCCATTAATGAGTACATAAAGCAACCGCCTCTCCTAATTTCGTATGTTAGAGATATAGCGTCTAGTGAGAGGACGTCATCAAATTGCTGGCTATACACTGTCAGTGACAGCGGTAGATGGGTGGTGCTATATCCTAGTTAGTTTGCAAATATATAGCACAGCCAACGCCCCCATGGATTAGAGGCTTAAGCTGCCGGCTATTTGGCATCTGGCTCTAGCCGTCATGGTTTGATCCTCCTTAGAGGACCGAGGAATGCGCCCCACTGCCGAACCATAATAGGGCGAATCGCGTCTGGCGCTTTTCCGGACTAGGCCACGCTGTGTAGCTGGTAAAATATTGGGATGAAAGCCTGATCAGATTTACAACCAAAATCTTGCTACTAATGAGTCCTATGAACTAAAAGCCTCTCCTATATTCGAATGCTACGGATATAGCGTCTAGTGAGAGGACGTCATCAACTTGCAGGCTATACACTGTCAGTGACAGCGGTAGATGGGTGGTGCTATATCCTAGTTAGTTTGCAAATAAGGTGGGAAAGCCAAAGTCCCCCATGGTTCAGTGGCTTAAGCTGCTGGCTAGCTGACATCTGCCTCTAGCCGTCACAGGTTCGATCCTCCATATTGGACCGAGGGAAGGTGCGCAAATTCCCAGCCACAATAGGGTGAAAGTCGTCTGGAGCTTTTCGGACTAGACTCTGCCATGTAGCTTGTAAACTATGGGGATGAAAGCCTTATTATATTTACAAATTATTTCGTGCTACTTGTGATTATTTTAAAATAAATGTTTCTCTTAGTTTCGAATGCAATAAATGTAGCGTCTAGTGAGAGGACGTCATCAAATTGCAGGCTGACCACTCTCAGAGACAGCAGTAGATCGGCGGTGCTATGTCCCAGTTAGTTTGCAAATTATGTAGGCCAGCCAACGTCCCCCATGGATTAGTTGCTTAAGCTGCCAGCTATTTGGCATCTGCCTCTAGCATTCATGGGTTCAGTCCTAATTACCGGACGAAGGAATTCGCGAAACTGCGGAGCCCCAATGGGACGAAACGCGTGTGGCGCTTTTCCGGATTATGCGCATCCATATAGCTTGTAAAATATTGGGATGAAAGCTTTATAAGATTCGCAAATTATTTCGCGCTACATTTGAGTACTAAAACATAAAAGCCTCTCCTAGTTTCGAATGCTATATATGTCGCATCCAGGGATTGGACGTCATCAACTAGCAGGTTAAACACTGTCAGTGACAGCGGTAGATGAGTGGTGCTACATCCCAGTTAGTTTGCAAATTATGTATGCCAGCCAACGTCCCGCATGGCTCAGTGGCATTTGATCTAGTGCTCATTGGTTGGATCCACATCAGCAGACCGAGGGAATGCTTGCCGCTGCCGAGCCCGAATAAGGCGAAACGCGCCTCGCGCATTTCCGGACTAGACTCTGCAATGTAGCTTGTAATCTATGGGGATGAAATCTTTATCAGGTTTATAACTGATTCCTGCTACTTATTAGTATTAAAATAAGCCTCACCGAATTTGGAAATGCTATAGATATAGCGTCTATTGAGAGGACGTCATCAGCTTGCAGGCTAAACACTGTCAGCGACAGCGGTAGATGGGTGGTGCTATATCCCAGTTAGTTTGCAAATTATTTATCCCAGCCAACGTCTCCAATGGCTCGGTGGCTTAAGCTGCTGGCTAGTTGGAATCTGATCTATTGTTCATCTGTTCGATCCTAATTATTGCACCGAGGAAATGCGCGCCACTGCCGAGCCATAATAGAGCGAAACGCGTCTGGCGCTTTTCCGGACTAGGCTACGCTATGTAGCTTGTAAATATTTGGGATGAAAGCTTGTCCAATTTCGAATTCTACAGATATTGCGTTTAGTGATAGGTCGTCATCAACTTGCAGACTAACAATTGTCAGTGGCAGCGGTAGATGGGTGGTGCTATATCCCAGTTATTTTGCAAATTATATAGCCCAGCCAACGTCTCCCATGGGTCAGTGGCTTAAGCTGCTCACTAGTGGGCATCATGCTCTGGCGGTCATCGGTTCGATCCTCATTAGAGGACCGACGGAATGTGCGCCACTGCCGAGCCCCAATAGGGCGAAACGCGGCTGGCGCTTTCCTGGACTAGGCTCTGCAATGTGGCGTGTAAAATATTGGGATGAAATCTTTATCAGCTGTGAAAATAAAATCCTGCTATTGAGGAGTAATATAAAATGCATTCCTCTCCTATTTTCGAATGCTATAGTTATAGCGTCTAGGAAGAAGACGGCATCAACTTGCAAGCTAACCACTGTCAATGACAGCAGTAGGGGTGTGGTGCTTTATCCCAGTTATTTTGCAAAGTATTTAGCCTAGCCTTCGTCCCACATGGCTCAGTGGCTTAAGCTGCTGACTAGTTGGCATCCGGTCTATTGGTCAATTGTTGGATCCACATTAGCGGACTGAGGGAATGCGCGCCACTGCCGAGCCCTAATAGGGCGAAACGCGTCTGGCGCTTTTCCGGACAAGGCTGTGCTATGTAGCATTTAAATTATTGGGATGAAAGCCTTACCAGATTTACAACTAAAATCCTACTACTAATGACTATTACAAAAAACGCTCCTAATTCAAAGGTTACAGGTGCAGCGTCTAGGGAGAGGAAGTCATCAACTGGCAGTATAACCACTGTCGGTGGCAGCGGCAGATGGTTGGTGTTTTATTCCAGTTTGTTTGCAAATTATGTAGCCCAGCCAACGTCCCCCAGGGCTCAGTGGCTTAAGCTGCTGGCTAGTTGGCATCTACCTCTAGCGGTCATGAGTTCGTTCCTCCTTAGAGGACTAAGGGAATGCGTGCCACTGCCGAGCACAAAAAGGGCGAAACACGTCTGGCGCTTTTTCTGACTAGATCATGCAATGTCGGTTGTAAAATATTGGGATAAAAGCATTAACAGATTTACAACTAAAATAATGCTACTAAAGAGTACTCTAAAATAAAAGCCTCTCCAATTTCGAATGCTACGGATATAGCGTTTATTGAGAGGACGTCCTCAAATTCCGGGCTATACACTGTCAGTGACAGCGGAAGATGGGTGGTGCGATACCTCAGATAGGTTGCAAATTATGTAGCCTAGCCGGCGTCCTCCATGGCTCAGTGGCTTAAGCTGCTGGCTAGTTGGCATCCGATCTTTTGATCAAGTGTTCGATCCACACTAGTGGACCGGGAGAATGCTCGCCACTGCCGAGCCCCAATAAGGCGAAACTCGTCTGGCGCTTCCCCGGACTAGGCTCTGCTATGTAGCTTTTGAAATATTGGGATGAAAGCCTTATCAGATTTACAACTAAAAGCTTGATACTTATGAGCACTATAAAATAAAAACTCCTATTTTTGTAGGTTACTGATGCAGCGTCCAGGGAGAGGACATCATCAACTGGCAGTCTATCCATTGTCAGTGGCAGCGGCAGATTGTTGGTGCTATATTCCAGTTAGTTTGCAAATCATGTAGGTCAGCCAGCGTCCCCCATGGCTTAGTGGCTTAAGCTGCTGGCTAGTTGGCAACTACCTCTAGCGGTCATGAGTTCGTTCCTCCTTAGAGGACTAAGGGAATGCGCGCCACTGCCGAACACAAATATGGCGAAATGCGTCTGGCGCTTTTCCGGACTAGGCTTTGCTATGTAGCTTGTAAATATTGGGATGAACGTTTTATCAGCTTTACATCTAAAATCCTGCTACTAATGATTATCATGAAATAAATGCCTCTTCAATTTCGAATGCAATGGATATAGCGTCTTGTGGGTGGACGTCATCAACTTGCTGGCTAAACACTGTCAGTGACAGCGGAAGATGGGTGGTGCTATATCCCAGTTAGTTTGCAAATTATTTATCCCAGCCAACGTCCCCCATGGCTCAGTGGCTTAAGCTGCTGGCTAGTTGGCATCTGCCTCTAGCGGTCATCGTTTCGATCCTCCTTATTGGACCGAGGGAGTGCGCGCAACTGCCGAGCCCTACTAGGGCGAAACGCGTCCGGCGCTTTTTCGGACTAGAATCTGCTATGTAGCTTGTATACTATTTGGATGAAGCGTTATCAAAATTAACGAAGTTTTTTAAATGCAATTGAGCAGAAAATTCTAAACACGCTTGAGGTTTCCATTGAATGGACGTTAATTTGGCACACTTTTTCGCGTAATACTATTTGTAATGCCCAAGTGAATGGCTATGCGTCATCCACATTTGTAAAATGGCAGTTCTCTTCTTTTGCATATATTTAAGGAAAACCAAGGAAGTGGTTTTAAATGCGAAACTTGGATTATACATTTCTTCAAAATGCTACCACGTACACAATGCAGTTTTTAATTGTTATGTGGGTTGCGGAAAAACAGAGCTGCTATTCTAATCGTGCCGGCTTAAAAATGAAGTACGTCAGATTCCCACTTAACATCTATGAGTTAAGTTTTTTTCCAGATATACTTTTTATCGTGGCACTGCTTTTTGAAGATTTGTTGTAAGTACGGTCCTAAATCCCGCCACACCTGGTTTGTTAAATGACCCCGCACCCAAAAGGCGTTGCAGCGGAGCATTTTCAGGTTACAAAGCATTGCCCTCTACTGTCTGCCCCGTTAAGCGCATGAATTATAAGTGCGGACGCGCATCAAGCAGGGCAACTACCCTAAATCTATTTTCTACCCCTAGAGTAAGCCGCGGCACCATCGCTAGGGCGGCAAATGCATTAATCACTAAACATGATTGACACGTAGATGGATGTGCATTAGAGCGTGGAAGAGGAATTATGCTGTGAATCGTTACCTCTGTGTAAACTAGCTAACGACGGGTGGGGGTTTTGATCGAATACGTAAAACGGTCAGTAAAGTAACAGCACGACAATAAAGGGCAATTCATGATAGCCAAATCAATTCCTTGTGTCTGGCGGTAAAATTTTTGTGAGCCCGACCAACGGGGTACATAACGTGTCTACATTGAAACAAATTAAGCTAATATGTTACACTCATCGAGAACTACAATCGATACCAAATATCGAATATCAAACAGCTAAACTTAGGAATACCCTAAAGAAAATTAAAAAATATATGTTACAGCTTCACCTAAGTTTATGCCGTTGTATATTTACTGGATGGTTGAAATTGCGCTTAGTCATTTAAAAATAATTTAGGACCTATGAAAAACGCTATAGTCGATTAGTCGCGCACACAGTCGTTAACACACTTAATCGTACACATATTTTTGCTATGCAGTAACATCAAGTTTATAAGCATAATATCCTAACCTATGCAAAGTTTTAAGGTAAACGCAGTTAAATTTGGTACCCTTTTATTACTTTATATGCGTACTGCGGTGCCTTGAATTCACCGATAAACAAGTACTCATTGCTAGCGATAGGCAATTATGAACAATAGAACTGAAGAAGCCTTTTGCATATAACGTGTTAAAACATAAATTGGTACAACCTGGCGACTATGGATTCAAGGCGTTCTGTTCGAAGTGTAGATAGCACTCACACCAGATCGTTGCATGCATAAATGTTTATTCACTTTACTTTTCTGGCCCTTTAATTCTATCAAGTAGGGCTGGTTGCGCAACGAATATCAGGTTAGCGATGGAGGCTGATGCATAGCCCGCCAATATTAGACGATACGGACAATAATAAATTATGTTGCGAAAATGCATAAAGCAAAATAAATAAAGCAAAATAAATAAAAGGGAGATAAAAAGTATAACAAGATGCTAAAGCACGGGACACTATGGTCTTGACAAATACACTAGCTATTTTGGCGGAGTTTACTAAAATAACAGTCAGGTGACTGAACGGCAAAAAAATGAAGAGAACATAATCAGTAATTGCAGATAAAGAGACAGAATCGGCTAGACCAAACAGAGTGTGGTCACTTATTGGAAAGTTTGTTATTGTCAAATTTATTGGGCTCACTTTCCTGGTATCACAGTAGACAAAGTTTTACTTCTGCGTGTTTTTGACAAACAAATTATATAACGGCGCAAAGGTAGTTTAAGCGAACATTAACCGAAGAATATAACCAACGTGCGAGCGGTCTTATATCTTGTTTTCTGGTATTTGTGAGCGGAATAGTATTCTAAGCTGGGTACACTGGGTCACCCGACGTCTGTCCGTGGTAAGCATCATTTCCAAATTCTGACTAGTAAATTTGTTATTACGGAGTATACAGTGGCCTAGTTAGGGTAATTTTCGTTAAGTAAAGCAAACGGTGAACACGGGTTCGGCCTGACTTGTAAAAGTAGAACGGTACATTTACTAACCTAATGAAAACCGACATCGCGACATAGAACTAGGCGATGGAATAGGGAGCAACAAGTTGGATAACCCACGTTTAGGTAGGGTTAAATCTGAAATGTTTTCGGGTTTTTTATTCACAATTATTTAACGTTCAACCCTAGTACAATAGGCAATGGCGGAAGCCTCGCGTAAGACAAGTTCGTACATCTAGGCTAAAGGAAGTTATTAAGCATTGCAAGCGGACAAGAAATTATTGTCAGACTATGTTGAGTGATGCATAACGCCGTACGCAATAAGTACATCTGATAACTAGTGCCTATACGCTGCTTACTCATGTTGAAACTAAGAGTAATACCACTGCAGAAGCATTTCCTTAATTTTCGTACACTGATAAAAATATATCATTTCGAAGTTTTCTGCGTTAATTGATGTAGGAAAAAAGTTTAGACAACCTAGGGACCTAACCTGTAATTCGCCTACAAGTAAAGCTATTTTAGCAATGCCAATATTGGAAGAATTACAAACGGGTTTCTGAGCGGTAAACGTGAATTTGCTCACATATGAACGTAGCTGCTGAAATGATATAACGCGGTGTAAATTTTTGATGCCGCAATCCAGCATAAGCGGACAAAGACAAAGCAAAAGCAGATTTTATGTGGTTGGAGTATTTAGCAGTTTCCATCCAGGAAGAAAAAATTTATTTAGACGTTAGGTTTTCACAATCATATTAGCTCTAACTGCAGTACAGCTGAAATCGAGTGAAGCCACTTTTAACTGGTTGGGGGCTCTTCATCATCATAGCTGAATATTATTACGTGTTTAATAAGCAGCAAAGTGTCAAATTATACAACTAACTAGACAAATATACAAACGGCGCACTGTTATCAAGTCACTATTTGTAAATGAAGTATGACCTGAAATAATGTGGACAAACCTATCGTCAAACTACATTAAGACGGTAAGGATGCAGATTGTGTAGACTGAACTTGCTTTTTAGCTGCCGGCGGGCAAGCTTTTTGATATGCTTTTGTCGATTGCTCCGTTTACGAATAGTTTAGCCTCCTCTAGCTGTTATACGTTTTGACGGTAAAATGTATCATACAATGTACGAACAAGTACTCATAACAGAAATCACGTTTGGCTAGCAGATTTCGCAACACGCCATATATGCTACTTCTGAATTCCATAGTTTATTTCGCATTAATGCACATGTATTCGTTCTAATAGTTAGTAATTGTGAATCATCTTACCACGTATTTTAAACTCTTCTTTATGCTACCGCATCTAATGTCCCGAATGCTTTACGTTTCCTATGATGCACTGTTAGTATAAGTTGAGTTGTTACGTAACTATATTTTAGGATGTTTATTGTAAATTCTCTGCTCTGTTTCCTAGCAGGTTCCCTCCTATTCACGTGTAAAAACCGAGCCGCAGCAATGCACTTTCAAACAACAACTTTCACAAATAATTTAGGCTCAGTTACCCATTAACAAAGCCGTCGCACAAAGGGAAGTGTTATACTGTGTAACATTTTGTGTATACAGGCATCGGCAGATTCTTAGAACCGCGTTGGTAACTTGGCAAAATACCATTGCTGAATGTTTGCGTGCATGTTGCCAGATATTTTCTATTGAAATAGAAGATGTTTTGGTAAATGCGTACAATGGATATGAACATTTGGGGCTTAAACGATACAGGGATAATTATTGCAACTTTAAGCGCTTTGAATGCTTTGGGCTCAATAGGCTGCCAAATACCGGGGTTTTTCAATTGGTGAATACTTGGCCAACCTACGTATGTTAGACCACTGCCTCCGCATTATGCACCGGCGCTTGCATTTTTGTTTGGGTTTGCTGCAAACTGTTTATGAAGCAACTTTATTTGCTGCAATAGTCGTTCTACGTTTTGCGCTGATCATCGCGTACCGTTTGACCTTTCTTATTCCTTTAACTATGACCTGCAGACTACTAGAAATAAGGTGTTACCGCACATGTTTGACGAAAAGGACAGCGCGCATTCTGTGGTTAACGACGTAAGGTGCATTTTAAAACTTGCATAATAAAGAAGGGAAGATAAATTACGATTTATAAGCTTTTGCTGCTGGTAATATTAGACATGAGAACCTGCTAAACCTTTAATTTTACACTTTTGTTTCATTGGCAAGGTACAAAATAATAGAAGCGGTATCGATATTGCTAGGCTAACTATTGTACCGACGACTATACGGCACTACATAGAGAGCTTATGCGTGTACGTATGGTTATGTTGTCAGCTTTTTAGCAGTTATTATATACGGTTAATTAAACCGGAAATCCTATTGACCTAACATGCCGCTGACGGTTCATCAGTGTTATGTATAACCAGTATAGCCGCACGCTGCAAACATTTAAAGTAGTAGTCTCCCGTTGTCATATCTTCCCGCAACCGCCGTAGAAACACCGTTTTGGAACAATAGAAAGATAGCTTAAATGCCTAGTCACTGATACCTTAGATTCTAGGTATGCATGGAAACGGTTATTTATGTAAAAAAGTGCTCAGCTTAAATGACATTACTAACCCGCGTGCACAATAAAAGTAAGTTGTTTTTACAACTTCAGGCGGGGTGTTGGTATTCTATCCGGACCGTTAAATGTGGTTAGAAACCGTAACTCATAAAAGGTTTTATGGACCTGCAATCACAAAGTTTGCACAGCAATTTAATTTGATTTGTAACCGCATCATCAACATCACGTCATAACTGCGTATACTTGGTGTAATTGTTAACCGTCGTAGTGCACATTTAAAAATTATTCAAGCAGTACATAGCTGATGGCTTGTTTGAACATGGCAATATTTGGTGCTTTTTTTATCAAAAGTAAAACTATCCAGTTATTGTCAACTTTAAACCATACTTATCTTAAACTGCCAACCATTTTGCGCCTGATATAATTTAAAAGCATTTCTTCATGAATATTTAGTGGCGTGCTATTTCAGATATTTTATGGTAGCCCCTTTATGTATCCTTTTACGAATTAGCAGCAAATGGTAATTTTACTTAGTACTTTTATTGGATCTCTGGATGATTGCTGTAATCTATTGTCATTTACAAGGAACAGTTGGTTTCTACCTAGGGCAATACATGCTAAAGCAAATATGTCCTTACGGCAGTCGGCTGTCTATACGCTTTTAGGAGCAGAAACAGCTTTTAAGGTCAATATTGTGGTATAAAGTTAACCGTCCAAGTCGAAGTTTTGATCAATGGTGGTGGCTTTATTCCTTAACATTAGCAAAAGCTTAAGCAATAGATAACTCACGGTCAAATTACAGAAAAGTTATGGCTGCCCGAGAACAAAGCACATGTCCAGGACTTTGAGCAAAACGAAAGTAAACGCTGCCTTGTAATTTCACAGCATACGTGCTGCTTTTCAACCAGACATAAATACAGCTTGCACAAGCAGCATCTGCACAGCCAAAAAGCAGCACGACGGAAGCGCGGATTTTGCAAGGTATATTCGAGTAACTTTTCGTCCTTTCAAGAAAACGGTACAAAGGATAATGCGCTTAAACTGATTACAAGCAAGAGAACATGTAAGCCATAATAACCATTACATAACTTCCTTTGTAGAGCGTGAATTAGTATAACGCGCCGTAAAGCGGTTTAAGGCACGAGTTTAGTTACTTTAGAGGGGAAATAAAAAGACGGCCTGAACTTGTGTGTCTGGAACCTATGGTTAAGTGAATGCTCAAAGCTTTCGATGCAATTGGCTTTGGTCGCTTGATTAACAGGAGGAAACAAGCCGAAATCAGTTTGTCTGAAGGTTCAAACACAGACCCAACATAAGCAGGTTAAAACTCGGTCATAACTCACGGATTACCTTGTGCTATGCTTTCATAGGTTAAATAAAGAATAAGATAAATATTTTATTTCTCGACTATGCGAGGCATGCTCGTGGAGGCATGAGCAGATATGTACAAAGGTACAAACATTTTAATGCAGTTTGTAACAGTAACGTAGAAAATTATTTCATATATCCATGATTGGAACTGTACAATGTTGAAAATGCGAAACAATAAGTTGGTTGCCGTGAGATACGGGACCTCAGCTAATAAGTGATTGAGAATCCTGAATGATCCATTGAAAGGTAATGGAAGAGCCCACACACAAGGAAGGAAAAGGGCAACGTGTCGTAGGATGTAAACCACAACAGTATATACAGATGTAGAAGTCCCAGTGTAACGATCCTATGTAGAATTGTGACGCTAGTTGACCTGCAAGTGTAAAGTTATGGGCTGTGACTTTATTCGGTGGCGAGTCACATACGCCATGTTGCAGTGTTGTTAAACGGACATTTGTGGCTTTTTGTAGGGAGAACGCTTGCCAGGCGAAAACCCACCACGTCCTGGAACACTGCCACCCATCCATTGAATGGCAGATTTTAACTGGCTATGTTTCTTGTTGAAAGTCTGTTTGCTCGGTTATTCGCAGTCAGGATGCGTCCCATCTTTTCCGCTGGTTTGATGCAATAACTGGTTGCCTATTGCGTTCCTGGGTCCTGTCAATTGGTAGGTCGGGTACTAAACATTCTTATTGAATATGATGTGTTGATCCTTCGCAGAACCACATGAAGTCTTCTCTGATTATGTATATTTGCCGGGGAGCAGTAGAATTCGTGTCCAGCTACCCTCACTGGACATCGGTAGGTTGGGTGCAAATAGTTAGAGTGGAAGTGAGGCCATGGTCCAGGTAAGTACTTGTCGGTTATTTCGTCCCATCCCAGACGGAGGCAGTTCCTCAGTCCTATCCCGAAGCTCTCCGATGTTTACGACCTCAGAGAAAAGGGAGAGAGGAAAAAGCCGAGAGAAGACCGAAAGGGAACAGTCAATGTACCTAGCGTTTGATCAAAATCCTACCTTAAGTCATTTATTTGAGACAACTAGTGTACAAGGTGTAACAGATATTGCGCTAAAGATGTTTTTACTTATGCGGAAGGCATGGCCTGATGGGTAGAATACTTTCATGTGCATAGGGATGAAGAGCAGGATTCTGGTAAGATATTCATGAGGTGTAAGCTGACAATGTTCGAATTCTACCTGAGACTAGAAAGTGGGTGTGTAGTCATGATTGGTTGTTATCGGAAACCAAAAGACAGTGACGATGTGGCCGTATTTGTATATGCTCCACAGGATAAGGATTACCTAAGACACCATAACTACAATGTACATAAGTATATAAAGATAGGAAGCTGAACATATTAGAAGCAGGCTAAGATTAAATGGATATCAAAGGAAGACTAAGTGTTGAAGGTAAGACGATCAGAAGATATCGATAATGGACCGGGTTTCAGTGGCCAAAGGTGCCTGTTGGGTTAATCATTCGAGGTGCTAATGAATAACTACCGTGTCAAAGGATCAGACAGCAAACCAGCTGAGCTGTGAAAAAACGTATACAAGGAGAATAAACATTCTACAGAAGGACTGACGCCTAGCGAGCTAAGAAGTATTCCCAAAGTTGAATAGCGCCTACAGCGAACAGCTGCCTCAGAGCAGAGATAGTGGCTAAAGGAAAGGATGTATCAGTGGTTGATTCAACCATATAATTAAGACTTTTGATCACATGTCAAGTAAACGCAGGTAAGACAGACGACGGATAACGGCGCGCTAGGAGAGATGAATGGCCAGCAATAGAGTTCGGAATAAGGCTTCAGCTACTAGCGGATACTACGGTGGCACAGAATAGGTCAACAAACAGCTGAGCTGTGACGCATACATTCCAAGAGAATGAACATTGTAAGAAATGAGCAGCTCCTAGAGAGCTCCGGGCAACAGCAAATTTGAATTGAGGCTATGGCGACTAGCTGCTGCTAAGCAGAGATAGTGGCAATAGAAATGGATGTATCAGAGGCTGGAGTAGCCATATGAGTAAGAAGTTTGACCACTACTGGATACCTACAGTTTCAATGAATATGTCAACAGACGAGCGCCGAATAAGGAGACAGACATCAGAGGAAAATGAAAGCTGGAGTGTTAAGTAGTGGCTCTTAGCAGGTTACATGGGGCCAACAATGACCAGCTACTGCCAAGAAGAGTGACGCGACTAAGAAGAACGGCGCGCTAAGAGTGAGATAAGTGGCCAGCCATAGAATCCGGATTAAGGCTTCAGGTACTAGTGGATCCTACGGTGGCACAGAATAGGTCAACAAACTGCTGAGCTGTGACGCATACATTCGAAGAGAATGAACATTGTAAGAAATGAGCAGCTCCTAGAGAGCTCCGGGTATCAGCAAATTTGAATTGAGGCTATGGCGACTAGCTGCTGCTAAGCAGAGATAGTGGCTCTAGAAAAGTATGTATCAGAGGCTGGAGCAGCCATATGAGTAAGAAGTTTGACCACTACTAGACACCTACAGTTTCAATGAATATGTCAACAGACGAGCGTCGAATAAGGAGACAGTCGTCAGAGCAAAATGATGGCTGGAGTGTCAAGTTGTGGCACTTTGCAGGTTACATGGGGCTAGCAATGCCTAGCTACTGTCAAGAAGAGTGACGCGACTAAGAAGAACGGCGCATAACGGCACGCTAGGAGTGAGATAAGTGGCTAGCCATGGAATTCGAATGAAGGCTTCAGTTACTAGTGGATCCTACGGTGGCACAGAATAGGTCAACAAACTGCTGAGCCGTGACGCATACATTCGAAGAGAATGAACATTGTAAGAAATGAGCAGCTCCTAGAGAGCTCCGGGTATCAGCAAATTTGAATTGAGGCTATGGCGACTAGCCGCTGCTAAGCAGAGATAGTGGCTCTAGAAAAGTATGTATTAGAGGCTGGAGCAGCCATATGAGTAAGAAGTTTGACCACTACTAGACACCTACAGTTTCAATGAATATGTCAACAGACCAGCGTCGAATAAGGAGACAGTCGTCAGAGCAAAATGATGGCTGGAGTGTCAAGTTGTGGCACTTTGCAGGTTACATGGGGCTAGCAATGACTAGCTACTGTCAAGAAGAGTGACGCGACTAAGAAGAACGGCGCATAACGGCACGCTAGGAGTGAGATAAGTGGCTAGCCATGGAATTCGGATGAAGGCTTCAGTTACTAGTGGATCCTACGGTGGCACAGAATAGGTCAACAAACTGCTGAGCTGTGACGCATACATTCGAAGAGAATGAACATTGTAAGAAATGAGCAGCTCCTAGAGAGCTCCGGGTATGTAGGTATGTAGGCTCTGGTGACAGCAACCTGAAGGAGTCTTTGTAGGAAGGTGTTAATGGCTTCTGAACTACATCGATGCAAATGAAAACAAACGGACAAGGGCACAAACCTGAATGAGTTTGTTGTTCACAAGCAGTGCTTCGAAGCAGAATAAGTAGAATAGCTAGATCGTTCTGCTTCGTGTGCTCAGGGTAAGTAACAGGAACCAATTAGCTAGTGACACGAGAATGCAATATTATTTTCCCCGGTAGTTTGAGAGTCGTACAAATGCCGAGCCCGACGAGGCAGCGTACAATAATCGCCTTAAACGTGCTATGAATGCTAAGAAGAACGGCTGGAATGCGCTCAGACCAACATGCATCAAGTGAATTGGCGGTGATGGTGGCTTTTAGCTCTCTATAAACCTGGTCTGCAAGACTATTTTTAGCAGAATGATGTACGGTTGCTGAAGTGTCGGCAATACTAAGTAACCGATGCAAACTTTGGAAAAAGTGCAGCTAAACTGAGTTCCTTTTTAGCGATCCTAGCTGGTTCACAGAAACAAGAAATCCATGATGCGAAAATTGAACGAGGAACAGTTTTATTGAATGTGTCACGTAAAGGAACTGCGCGTGATCATCTAGAGAAAGGAACTACGCAATTAAAGACAAATGTGATACCGTTAGATGGATAAAGAGGTCCTAATAAGTCTGGGCGCATTTGTCTATAACCTGCTAAAGAATTAAGAAGGTCATGGGTGAGATGCTGTTGTGCAGCTGAACTTTGCTGCTGTTACAGCTGCGACAATGGTCAACCTATTGTCGGATGTCCGCACGCGTATTCGGCCAAACATAACGATCGGTGAGTAACTCTATTTGATCGAATGAGTTGGTGCAATAGCTCACGAAGATGGTCAAAAACACATTGCACAGAAGTGATTGGGGAACAAAGGGTTTCGTCTTGCCGGTGGAAATATCGCAGTAAACCCTTGCGATTGAGTTAAACCCGGGCCGTTGGAAAAATTTCAATTAGGCGTTCGGTCGGTTATGTGAGTTCTCGACAACGGACATGTCCTCAAGTTTGGTGGATGAGGGCGAATGCTGGTAAACACGTGCACGAGACAGTGCATTGGCAACATTAGTCGGACGGTCGCCATAGCAAATGTCTGCACAGAATTGTGAGATGGAATCCAAGTGCCGTGTTTCTCGCGAGGAATGGCGTCCGGAAGCGAAACAAAAGACGTAGACGTGAGGCTTGTGGTCCGTGCGGATTACAATGGGTCGACTTTCAGGGACGTGATGAAACTGTTTGGCGGCCATCTAGATTGAAGGCTGACCGCGACCGAATGTTTTGTAGCTGGCCTGCACTTACTGTAGCTTCCGAAAAAGAAAGACGACTGTTGGATCTCCTTTCCAATCAGCTTCTGCAAAACAGCACCCAAGGCGGATTGTGAGTCATCTGTTTTAGAAAAAAAGAAGCACCATACTCATCCGTTTTTAAGTAACTAAGTGACGTTACCTAGCTTAGCTGCTGTTTGGTTGCAAGCAATGCAGCTTCGGCTTCCGGTGTCAGCTTGGAGTACTACGAGTTACCTTAAAATAAATCAATCAGTGGTTGAAGATCATCGGCACAGTTGTGAATGAACCTTCCATAGCAAATGATCATGCACGCAAAGCAGCGTGCTTTTGTTAGTTTGTGGTAATCGGTAGTCCATGCTTGCCTTGGTTTTCGCAAGGATAACATTGTTGTCTTTACTGACAATGTTATGACCAACTAAATCGACGCATGGTTGACCAAACGCACATGTTGCAGAATTGATGGTGGTTCAATGATGGTCAAAAGCTCAAAGACTTGTAGATGTTTTAAGTGCTCTTCTGCTGTGGCTCTGGTTATTAATTCGTTTTCAGTGTAGTCAAAGACAGGGTCCAGGCTAGGAAAGTCGTGGTCAATAATGTGCTGAAAAGTGTGCGGAGTTCTCGACGCTAAAATGCATTCGGGTGATGCATATAAGCCGAAAGGCGTGCTACCAGTCGTTTTAGCCATCGGGGGTTGATGATAAACTCCAACAAGGTACATATTAGAAAAGCTAGACTTTTCTGCTATCCTTAAGAAAAAGGCATGTATATGTGAAAAATGATATCGATCAGGGACGATAACGCTGTTAAGCACCAGGTAGTCGCTGCATTGACGCAAAACACAGGTCTTTTAGGGCACCAGGTGAAGCGGAGAAGCCTAACAACCATTGGATGAACGGACGATACCAAGGTTGAGCATGCGCTCAAATTTTCGTTTGGCCGTCTGCTATTTTTCAGGTGGAAGGCGTGTCCGATTTGCTGACACAAGTGGACCCGTAGTGACGAAATATGGGGACGAAGCGTGTAACTGGGCTATTCGTGTCGGCATTCGAGCTGCTCAGAAATGGAGGTTGCTGTAGCAATGCTAAACAGTGCTTACCGTCTGGTGTGAGTATTCGAAGTCCGACGGAGTTACCTGTAGCTACCTGTCAAGGGACAGTTGGCGAAGTACTGTCATTCCGTAACTTTCTGCAAAGTGGATCAACCGCAAGGCGGAGTTTGCTGAGGAAGTTTATGCCATGTAAAGGCTTCTAAATGTCTGCAATGGTAAAGATGAAAAGTCAATACTGGCGTAAACAAAGGCTAAGAATAAAGAGCTCCTGGCTGTATTTTGTTATCTTTGTCTGATTAGCCGTCTGTAGCAGGAGTCCGTCTGCTAGCTGATAGTGCGTTTACTGCGCCTGTATCGATCCAAAAAAGAAGCTTAATCGTGGTGTCAAACAGGTACCGTAGGCGACTGTTTATTTGGCGGGTGACAGTCGTCGCCACTAGTGGCAGGCCTTGGCGCTTACTGGTTGCGTACTCGAGGATGAGTTCGGGTATTCGCAGCCCGGACGACAGTTTCGTGCTGCATTACCAAACTAACGATGCAAGTAGCAGTATGATTGTCGTCGTCGTTAACCTTATCTGATGCTATGAGGGCTGCGAGTGGAACTTCTTTGAGAAGTAGGGCACTCAGATCTAATAGCAGGCATAGAGAGTTCCAAACCTGAAAGTCTGCCGTTAGTCGCCTCAAGCTTGTTGTTAAAGGATAGGTAGGCTGTGAATGATTTGGTTACGTGATGTACAGTATTTGTTAAAGAAGCATTCTTGAACCTTGTCAGCAGATTCTGCGAACGTTTTCAGTGTGCTTGCTTCCAAGGACTGAAAGGATGGCTAGGCTGCGAGCCGGAATCCATTTAGTCCAAATTCGACGCAGTATGGTCGCCGAAATTTGACGAATCAACATAAGAATATATGTATTGAAAAGTCTGCGCAAAGCGCGATCAGGAAGCTTAACGCTGGAAAATAACTGATGCAGGCGCACATTATTAGGTGGTGTAGGACGTTTTAGAATCCCTGCATTAAGCTTTTTAAACAAGCTTCAGGAGGAATGGGAAAATTGCCCGACGAATTCAATGGCCATGAAGACAAATGAAGGTTACCGAGACGGGGAAAACATGGTTGACTTAAAAAGTAATTTTACAATACCGAAAGGTGGCTTCCACTTAAATAAACCATTTGCGTGGGTTGGTAACGTCAAAAGTGGCGAGCTAAAATTTGAAAAATTGTCAGAATGCTCACGCATAGCCTGGCGAGACATGATGAAAAATAAGCGGTTCAAAAGAGGTCGGTAATTGATATAGTGGTTGATGAAATATGGAAGGCATTTAGTCCCTTATAAAAAGCAAAGAAAGAAATGCTAACTTACCGTCAAATCACGATTAAGTTCCGGATACGGAGAACTGAATACCTGTTGAGGAAGTCTGACAAAATATACGCAGACGCTTAATTGTAATGCCACAAGAAATGTGCGGCTTCCAAGGAGACAAAAGCAGTGCCCGCAAGCAGTAGAAGCGCAGACAAAATTTAGCACGACGGAAGGGCGCATATAAAAGAAGCATATTTGAGTAGTTTTGCGTCAACTCTAAAACTTTCCAAAGCAGCGTCGTGCTAAATATAATTAGGCAAAAACAAATGGCAAGCGGTCTAAACCACTACGTACATTTTACCACTTTCCCGATGCGCAGACTACTGGGTCACCGAAAAATATTAGGCACATGACATTTGAGCTAGCCTAGTTAAGTCATTCTACCAGCATTTTGCCTTTTATAAGATGTTAGTGACTACTTTTTCTGTCGTTAAACATAGTGCACTTCGGAAGCATTACAATTGTCCATCTTCATCCGCATAGCGAACTGTCAGAGCCCCGCCCTATTATCCTCTTTGACTGCTTCCTAACTAGCGAAATATAGTTTTAGGCTCTGTATCACCATCACACAACTTCTCTCCCTTTGCGAGCCTGCCTGACTTGCATACCTTATATTCATGTAGCCTCTTGCATCCCAACCCATCCGTCTCCGCTGACTCTTTATTTACCTTCCCACCTCAACTGTACTACTTACTCTAAGTGTGCCGACTAATCCAGTCTCGTCTGATCGGTCCCCTGCTCTCCGAATTCATTCAGACTGCTGTGACGTTACCGGCATTGAATGAGAAGTGCGAACGCTCTGTCCCCATTACCTCTCGAGCCCCATGGACTTTTCCACATCTCTTAAGTAAACCCCTCCCTATCCGGACCGTCTCCTTATGACGTTCTCTACTTTCAAACCTTCTCTAATCAGACTGCCAACTCTGTGACCTGTAATAACCTAGTCTCATCTGACCGGTCTGCTTCTTTGACCGTTTCCAGACCAGCAACATTTAAACGGTCTAGACTCTGTAGACTCAAGCTATATCGCACTTAAATTGACAGCCAGCTGGACTTGTTCACCCTCTATTTATATAGTCACCTCCACCTCTCGACCCACTCCATTTGCCCTCCTAAAATTAGCTGTTGGACTCAATGTCGTTTCGCCGACTAATCCTGTCTCGTCTGTTTGGTCTCCTGCTTTGCAACTTCTCTCAGACTCCTGTGACATTACTAGCCATCGTTCAGATGACAGCGCCGTTCGTATCCAGTCATTCTTCAATCGGACGATTGAGTCTCTGTCATCCGTAACTCAGCCTCAGCTGATCAGCCAAATTCTATGGGACTGCTACCAGGCCACCGGGATGTTAGCGGTCTAGGCTCCGTCGATCCAAAGCACTTCCTCCCTCACCTTGATATCCTGCTGAACTTGTTCGCCCTACGTTGATATAACCACTTCTATCTCTGACCAGTCCGATCCTACTGACTCCACTTACCTTCCCAAATGAACCATAGGACTCAATCACAATGCGCCGACCAAGTCCAACCTTGGCAGATCGGTCCTCTTCTCTCCTACTTCTGCGACGCTGCCTGCTATGCTCGGAAGACTGAACGCTCCGTGCCCATTACCTCTCGAGCCCCGTGGACTTTTCCACACCAAATAAGTAAACCTCTCTCTATCCGGACCGTCTCCTCTCCTAATGGCCCCTCTACTATCATTTCTTCTCTAATCGGACTGCCAACTCTTAGTGCCTTGTAATAACCTAGTCTCATCTGACCGGAATGCTCCTTTGACCTTTTCCAGACTAGGAAGATATACCGATCTAATCTCTTTAGACTCACAACTATGTCTTGCTTACATTGACAGCCCGCTAGACTTGTTTACCCTTTATTAATATAGGCACTTCCATCAGTAACCTGTACTCTCACATCTTCAATCGGATGACCGACGCTTAGTGCCATGCCCTTCTTTGTCATCATCTGATCAGTGTAATTCTCTGGGACTACTACGAGGCCTCCGGATGTGTCGACTTCTCGAGTCTCGTCTGTTGGTCTCCGGCTTTTAGAGTTCTCTCAGATTACCGGGATATTACCGGTGCTATTTCAGCACTGAACGTTTCATACTTCGCACGGAGAGCGTCCTTGGCTCACCACACTTTAGTAGTAAACCTTTTTCATCTTGACTATCGTCTCTTAATTGCTCTCATGAGTTACTCTTCGCACTGCCGTCCGCATTCTTCCGCTCATAGCTGATTCCTTAAATTTCCTTTTCTTCTTGGAACGTTGCTTTACCTATGTTGCTCCCGCATTCGGTCTCAACCTTGTTGTCCTTAGTTTCACCTAAGATGCCGCTCGCATTCGGTCTGCTGTCATCATCATCGGTTTACCTGTTACTCTCCAATAATCATATTAATCGCTTAACGTTGTCTACACGCTTTGTTATAACCTTCTTTCTACCTAGTAGTTGTAGTCTGAGGCACACATGCGACGTGATGTAAAGAACGCGCTTGCAAATCATGTATACTAAACAAAATTACATAAATTTTAATATATCATAGGCACCGTTGCGCGCCACCAGTCTGTGTTTGTGCTTCTGCTTCGTTGCTGTCTTTCTGTATGGCTGCCTCTTGTCCGTTGCCCGTTTTATCTCGAGATTTTACCACAGATACATCAGCCAAAACAAGAAGGTTTTCACAATGGGGATAGTCGACACCCTTTCAATAGCCAGCTGTTTTACAAGCTTGTTCTTTTCTCCGGGAGATGAAGAACCCACACAGCGATCCAAATGGAGCTCTTTCCGCCAGCGTGGAGAAGCTACCACCACGGGGACTAAACAAATAGGTTTAGCTCGCCACGAACTCACAGTAGAACAATTTACTCACCTGGAATAATGTATTTACAATGTATCCACTGTTCCACAACCGGAGAATGACAATTCAGGCGTGATTACATTCACTGCCTCAAACATTCCGATTCTCCAGTCACCTGGAGCTTTTCTGATGTCATTTCACTGAAAGCACTGCGCGCGCATAAGCGGCTTTTCTGATGATTTTTCCTGGAGCTCTCACTTGGTTATGGAGACAATTACACTTACATTTGAAGGAAATACTTGTCCACTTCGCGGAGAATAGCAATTATTCCTGTTTTGGACATATTCAGACACAAGAAACAACTGCACTCACCGTCCCTATGACAAGTCCAGCATGGATAGCTGGACACGGGGGGCGAGCCGACAATATGATAGAAAAAGCCGGCCTCTATTAACAATATGTTTACTCACCCGCATCATTATCATTCGACTCTGCGACTCTTTTACATCATTGACTGGCTTCAACGACTATTGCCGGTTCAGTACTAAGCCATTTGGCCAACCAACGAAAAATTTTGGCTGTCAACTGACTGCGAATAATAGAGTGCAAAATCGGTCTATACGATGTATAGCCGACTAGCACTACAGTTCAACGGAAGCTACGACAGTGTTCCATGACGTGGTGGGTTTTCGCCTGCAAGCGTTCTCCCTATAAAAAGCCACAAATGTCCGTATAACAACACTGCAACGTGGCGGATGTGACTCGCCACAATATAAAGTCACTGCTATACATTTCACACTGTCGCAGTCCTCAGCCTCCAACATCGAACCTGTTGCAACTGATTTTACTAAGAAGAATGCTTTAGTGGAGTACCGATCATCCCGGCTTCGTAATGGTCATTGATTGCACTAAACCTTGTTCGGGCTCCTGTGCTCATGGATCACTACATGTCAAATTTACCCCCCACTTGTATCTTGACGCAACTAGTTTTTGCGCGCCACAGCGCCATTATGATCCTTGGTCTGACTATTACCTGACAATATGCTCGCTCTTATGGACTACATCTTTTCGTTATATTCCTTTCATTGTAACGAAATGTTTTAATATTCCAAAGATGCTGTGCTTGTATGC
>OX104065.1:111079302-111223205 GCA_944474145.2 Dicrocoelium dendriticum
AAATGAATGCACTCTCCTATTTTCGAATGCTATAGTATAGCGTCTATTAAGAGGACGTCATCAACTTGCTGGTTAAACACTCTCAGTAGCAGCAGTAGATGGGTGGTGCTATATCTCATTTAGCTTGAAAAGCATTTAGGCCAGCCAACTTATTCCATGGGTCAGTGGCTTAAGCCGCTGGATAGTTGGCCTCTGTCTCTAAAGTTCATCGTTTTGATTCAAATTAGTGGACGGACAGAATGCGCTACACTGCCCAGCCCCAATATGTCGAAAGACGTAGGAACATTATCCGACTAAGCTCCGCTATGCAGGTTGTAAACTATTGGGATGAAAGCCTTATCAGTTTTACTACAAAAATCCTGCTAATAATGAGTACTATAAAATAAAAGCCTTTCCTAATTTCGAATGTTGCAGACGCAGCGTCAAGCGAGAGGACGTCATCAACTTGCAGGCAAACACTGTCAGTGACAGCGGTAGATGGGCGGTGCCATATCCCTGTTAGTTTGCAAATTATGTTTGCCAGCCAACGTCCCCCAAGGCTCAGTGGCTTAAGCCGCCAGCTAGTTGGCATCTGAGCTAGTGCTTGTTGCTTGGAGCTAAATTAGTGGTTTGAGGAAATGCGCGACACTGCCGAGCCCCAATGAGGTGCAACTCGTCTGGCGCTTCTCCGAACTAGGCTCTGCTATGTAGCTTTTAAAATATTTGGATGAAAGCCTTATCAGATTTACAACTAAAAGCTTGATACTTATGAGCACTATAAAATAAAAGCTCCTATTTTTGAAGGTTACTGATGCAGCGTCCAGGAAGTGGACATCATCAACTGGCAGTCTATCCACTGTCAGTGGCAGCGGCAGATTGTTAGCGCTATATTCCAGTTAGTTTGCAAATTATGTAGGCCAGCCAACATCCCCCATGGCTCATTGGCTTAAGCTGCTGGCTAGTTGGCATCTACCTCTAGCGGTCATGAGTTCGTTCCTCCTTAGAGGACTAAGGGAATGCGCGCCACTGCCGAGCAAAAATAGCGCGAAACGCGTCTGGCGCTTTTCCGGACTAGGCTCCGCTATGTAGCTTGTAAAATATTGGGATGAACGTTTTAGCAGCTTTACAACTAAAATCTTGCTACTAATGATTATATTGAAATAAATGCCTCTTCATTTTCGAATGCTATGGTTATAGCGTCTTGTGGGGTGGACGTCATCAACTTGCTGGCCAAACAGTGTCAGTGACAGCGGAAGATGCGTGGTGTTATGTCCCAGTTAGTTTGCAAATTATCTAGGCCAGCCAACGTCCCCCATGGCTCAGTGGCTTAAGCTGCTGGCTAGTTGGCATCTGCCTCTAGCGGTCATCGTTTCGATCCTCCTTATTGGACCGAGGGAGTGCGCGCCACTGCCAAACCCTAATAGGGCGAAACGCGTCCGGCGCTTTATCGGACTAGAATCTGCTATGTAGCTTGTATACTATTTGGATGAAGCGTTATCAAAATTAACGATGTTTTTTAAATGCAATTTATCAGAAAATGCTGAACACGCTTGACGTTTCCATTGAATGGACGTTAATTTGGCACACTTTTTTGCATAATGCTATTTGTAATGCCCAAGAGAATGGCTATGCGTCATCCACATTTGTAAAATGGCCGTTCTCTTCCTATGCGTATATTGAAGGAAAAACAAGAAAGCGGTTTAAAATGCGAACCTTGGATTATACATTCCTTCAAAATGCTACCACGTACACAATGCAGTTTTTAATTGTTATGTGGGTTGCGGAAAAACAGAGCTGCTATTCTAATAGTGCCGGCTTAAAAATGAAGTACGTCAGATTCCCACTTGACATCTATGAGTTAAGTTTTCTTTCCATATATACTTTTTATAGTGGTATTGCTTTTTGGTGATTTGTTGTAAGTACGGTCCTAAATCCCGCCACACCTGGTTTGTTAAATGACCCCGCACCCAAAATGTGTTGCAGCGGAGCATTCTCAGGTTACAAAGCAATTGCCCTCTACTGTCTGGCCTCGTTAAGAGCGCATGAATTATAAGTGCGGACCGCTGCATCAAGCAGGGCAATTACCACTAAAGCTATTTTCTACCCCTAGGGGAAGCCGCGGCACCATCACTAGGGCGGCATAATGCAATTAAGCACTAAACATGATTGACACGTAGAACGGATGTGCCTTAGAGCGTGGAAGAGGAATTATGCGGTGATATAGTTACCTCTGATGTAAACTAGCTAACGACGGGTGGGGGTATTGAACGAATACGTAAAACGGTCAGTAAAGTAACAGCACAACAATAAATGGCAATTCATTATAGCCAAATCAATTCCTTGTGTCTGGCGGTAAAACTTTTGTGAGCCCGACCGACGGGTACATAATGTGTCTACATTGAAACAAATTAAGCTAAAATGTTACAATCATCGAGAACTACAATCGATACCAAAAATCTAATATCAAACAGCTAAACTTAGGAATACCCTAAAGAAAATTAAAAAATAAATGTTACAGCTTCACCTAAGTTTATGCCGTTGTATATTTACTGGAAGATTGAAATTGCGCTTATTCATTTAAAAATAATTTAGGACCTATGAAAAACGCTGTAGTCGATTAGCCGCGCACAAAGTCGTTAAAACACTTAATCGTACACATATATTTGCTATGCAGTAACATCAAGTTAATGAGCATAATATCCTAACCCATGCAAAGTTTTAAGGTAAACGCAGTCAAATTTGGTACCCTTTTATTACTTTATATGCGTACTGCGGTGCCTTGAATTCACCAATCAACAAGTACTCATTGCTAGCGATAGGTAATTATGAACAATAGAACTGAAGAAGCCTTTTGCATATAACGCGTTAAAACATAGGCTGGTACAACCTGGCGACTATGGATCCAAGGCGATCTGTTCGAAGTATAGATAGCACTCACACCAGGTCGTTGAATGCATAAATGTTTATTCACTTTACTTTTCTGGCCCTTTAATTCTATCAAGTGGGTCTGATGATTGCGCAATGAGTACCAGGTTAGCGATGGAGGCTGATGCATAGCCCACCAATATTAGACGATACGGACAATAATAAATTATGTTGCGAAAATGTATAAAGTAAAATAAATAAAGCAAAATAAATAAAACGGAGATAAAAAGTATAACAAGATGCTAAAACACGGGACACTATGGTCTTGACAAATACACTAGCTATTTTGGCGGAGTTTACCATAATAACAGTCAGGTGACTGAACGGCAAAAAATAATGAAGAGACTATAATCAGTAATTGCAGATAAAGAGACAGAACCGGCTAGACCAAACAGAGTGTGGTGACATATTGGAAAGTTTGTTATTGTCAAATTTATTGGGCTCACTATTCCGGTATCACAGTAGGCAAAGTTTTACTTCTGCGCGTTTTTGACAAACAAATTATATAACGGCGCAAAGATAGTTTAAGCGAACATTAACCGGAGAATATAACAAACGTGCGAGCGGTCTTATATCTTGATTTCTGGTATTTGTGAGCGGAATAGTATTCTAAGCTGGGTACACTGGGTCACCCGACGTCTTTCCGTTGGTAGCATCATTTGAAAATTCTAACTAATAATTTTGTTATTACGGAGTATACATTGGCCCAGTTAGGGTATTTTTCGTTAAGTAAGCAAACGGTGATCATAGGTGCGGCCTGACTTGTAGAAGTAGAACGGTACATTTACTAACCTAGTGAAAACCGACGTTGCGACATAGAACTGGCGATGGAATAGGGAGCAACAAGTTTGATAACACACGTTTAGGTAGGGTTAATCTGAAATGTTTTCGGGTTTTTTAATTCACAATTATTTAACGTTCAACCCTAGTACAATAGGCAATGGCGGAAGCCTCGCGTAAAACAAGTTCGTACATCTAGGCTAAAGGAAGTTATTAAGCTTTGCAAGCGGACAAGAAATTATTGTCAGACTATGTTTATTGATGCATAACGCCGTACTCAATAAGTCATCTGTTACCTAGTGCCTATACGCTGCTTCCTTATGTTTAAACTATGAGTAATACCACGGCAGAAGCATTTCCTTAATTTTCGTACACTGATAAACATATATCATTTCGAAGTTTTCTGCTTTAATTGATGTAGGAAAAAAATTTAGACAACCTAGGGAACCTAAGCTGTAATTCGCCTACAAGTAAAGCTACTTTAGCAATCCCAAGTTTAGAATACTACAACGGGTTCTAAGCAGTAAGCGTTAATTTGCTCACATATGAACGTAGCTGCTGAAACGCTATAACGCGGTGTAAATTTTTGATGCCGCAATCCAGCATAAGCGGACAAAGACAAAGCAAAATCGGATTTTATGTAGTTGGAGTATTTGGCAATTTCCGTGCAGGAAGAAACAATTTATTTAGTCGTTAGGTTTGTACAATCATATTATCTCTAACTGCAGTACAGCTGAAATCGTGTGAAGCCATTTTTAACTGCTTGGGGGCTCTTCATCATCATAGCTGAATATTACTACGTGTTTAATAAGCAGCAAAGTGTCAAGTTATACAACTAACTAGACATACGTACAAACGGCGCACTGTGGTCAAGTCACTATTTTTAAATGAAGTATGACCTGAAATAATGTGGAAAAACCTATCGACAAACTGCACTAAGACGGTAAGGATGCGGAGTGTGTAGACTGAACTTGCTTGTTAGATGCCGGCGGGCAAGCTTTTTGAAATGCTTTTATCGATTGCTCCTTTTACAAATATTTTAGCCTCTTCCAGCTGTTATACGTTTTGACGGTAAAATGTATCATACAAAGTACGAACAAGTACTCATAACAGAAATCACGTTCGGCTAGCAGATTTCGCAACTGGCCATATATGCTCCATCTGAATTCCATAGTTTATTTCGCATTAATGCACATGTATTTGTTCTAATAGTTAGTAATTGTTGATCATCTTACCACGTATTTTAAACTCTTCTTTTTGCTACCGCATCTAATGTCCCGAATGCTTTCCGTTTCCTATGATGCACTGTTAGTATAAGTTGAGTTGGTACGCAACTATTTTTAGGGTGTTTAATGTAAATCCTCTGCTCTGTTTCCTAGCAGGTTCCCTCCTATTCCCATGTAAAAACCGTGCCGCAGCAATGCACTTTCAAACAACAACTTTTAAAAATAATCTAGGCTTAGTTAACCATTAACAACGCCGTCGCACAAAGGGAAGTGTTATACTGTGTAACATTGTGTGTATATAGGCATCGGCAGATTCTTAGAACCGCGTTGGTAACTTGGCAAAATACCATTGCTGAATGTTTGCGTGCATGTTGCCAGGTATTTTCTAGTGGAATAGAAGATGTTTTGGCAAATGCGTACAATGGATATGAACAGTTGGGGCTTAAACGATACAGGGATAATTATTGCAACCTTACGTGTTTTGAATTCTTTGGGCTCAATAGGCTGCTAAATACCGGGGTTTTCGATTGGTGAATACTTGGCCAACCTAGTATGTTAGAAACTGCCTCCGCATTATGCACCGGCGCTTGCATTTTTGATTGGGCTTGCTTTCAAATTGTTTATGAAGCGAATTTATTTGCTGCAATAGTCGTTCTACGTTTTGCGCCGATCATCGCGTACCATTTGAACTTTCTTATTCTTTCAACTATGACCTGCAGACTACTAGAAATAAGGTGTTACCGCACAAGTTTGACGAAAAGGACAGCGCGCATTCTGTGGTTAACGACGTAAGGTGCATTTTAAAATTTGCATAATAAAGAAGGAAAGATAAATTACGATTTATAAGCTTTTGCTGCTAGTAATATTAGACATGAGAACATGGTAAACCTTTAATTTTACATGTTTGTTTCATTGGCAATGTACAAAACAATAGAGGCGGGAACGATATTGATAAGCTAACTATTTTACCGACGACTATACGGCACCACATAGAGAGCTTATGCGTGTACGTATGGTTATGTTGTCAGCTTGCCAGCGGTTATTATATACGGTTAATTAAACCGGAAAGCCTTATTGCCAAAATTGCCGCTGACGGTTCATTAGTGTTACGTATAACCTGTTTAGCCGCACGCTGTAACTTTTAAAAGTGTAGTCTTCCGTTGTCATATCTTCCCGCAACCGCCGTAGAAACACCGTTTTGGAACAATAGAAAGATAGCTTAAGTGCCCAGTCACTGATACCTTAGATTCTAGGTATGCCTGGAACGGTTATTTATGTATAAAATTGCTCAGCTTAAAAGACATTACTAACCCGCGTGAACAATAAAAGTAAGTTGTTTTTACAACTTCAGACGGGTGGTTGGTATTCGATCCGGACCGTTAAACGTGGTTAGAAACCGTTAACTCATAAAATGTTTTATAGACCTGCAATCACAAAGTATGCACAGCAATTTAATTTTTATTTGTAACCGCTTCATCAACGTCACGTCATAACTGCGTATACTTGGTGTAATTGTTAACCTTCGTAGTGCACATTTAAAAATTATTCCAGCAGTACATAGCTGATGGCTGTTTTAAACATGGCAATATTTGGTGCTTTTTTATCAAAAGTAAAACTATCCAGTTATTGTCAACTTTAAACCATACGTATCTTAAGCTGCCAACCATTTTGTGCCTGATAAATTTAAAAGCATTTCTTCATGAATATTTAGTGGCGTGCTATTTCAGATAATTTATGGTAGCTCCTTTTTGTATCCTTTTACGAATCAGCAGCAAACGGTAATTTTACTTAGTACTTTTATTGGATCTCCGAATGATTGCTGTAATCTATTATCATTTACTAGGAACAGTTGGTTTCTACCTAGGGCTATATATGCTGAAGCAAATATGTCCTTACGGCAGTCGGCTGTCTATACGCTTTTAGGAGCAGAAACAGCTTTTAAGGTCAATGTTGAGGTATAAACTTAACCGTCCAAGTTGAAGTTTTGATCAATGGTGGTGGCTTTATTCCTTAAAATTAGCAAAAGCTTAAGCAATAGATAACTCACGGTCAAATTACAGAAAAGTTATGGCTGCCGAGAACAAAGCACATGTCGAGGACGTCGAGCACAATGAAAGTAGACGCTGCCTTGTAATTTCACAGCATACGTGCTGCTTTCAACCAGACATAAATACAGCTTTCACAAGCAGCATCTGCACAGCCAAAAAGCAGCGCGACGGAAGCGCGAATTTTGCAAAGTATATTCGAGTAATTTTTCGTCCGTTCAAATAAACGGTACAAAAGATAATGCGCTTAAACTGATTACAAGCAAGAGAACATGTAAGCCATAGTAACCATTACATAACTTCCTTTGTAGAGCGTGAATTAGTATAACGCGCCGTAAAGCGATTTAAGGCACGAGTTTAGTTAGTTTAAAGGGGAAATAAAAAGACGGCCTGAACTTGTGTGTCTGGAACCTATGGTTAAGTGAATGCTCAAAGCTTTCGACGCACTGGCTTTGGTCGCTTGACTAACAGGAGGAAACAAGCCGAAATCAGTCCCAGTAAGTTTGTCTGAAGGTTCAATCACAGACCCAACATAAGCAGGTTTAACTCGGTCAAAACGCACGCATTACCTTGAGCTATGCTTTAATAGGTTAAGGTATGTAGGCTCCGGTGACAGCAACCTGAAGGATTGTTTGTAGGGAGGGGTTAATGGCTTCTGAGCTACATCGATGCAAATGAAAACAAACGGAAAAGTGCACAAACCTTAATGAGTTTGTTGTTCACGAGCAGTGCTTCGAAGCAGAATAAGTAGCATGGCTAGATCGTTCTGCTTCGTGTGCTTAGTGTAAGTAGCATGAACCAATTGTCTAGTGACAAGGAAGGCAATATTATTTTACATGGTAGTTTGAGAGTCGTACAAATGCCGAGCCCGACGAGACAGCATCCAATAATCGCCTTAAAGGTGCTATGAATGCTAAGAAGAACGGCTGAAATGCGCTCAGACCAACAGGCATCAAGTGAATTGGCGGTGATGGCGGCTTTTAACTTTCTATAAACCCGGTCTGCAAGACTATTTTTAGCAGAATGATGTACGGTTGCTGAAGTGTCGGTAATACTAAGTAACCGATGCAAACTTTGGAAAAACTGCAGCTTAACTGAGTTCCTTTTTAGCGATCCTAGCTGGTTCACAGAAACAAGAAATCCATGATGCGAAAATTGAACGAGGAACAGTTTTATTGGATGTGTCACGTAAAGGAACTGCGCGTGATCACCCAGAGAAAGGAACTACGCAATTAAAAACAAATGTAATACCGTTAGAGGGATAAAGAGGTCCTAATAAGTCTGAGCGCATTTATCTATAACCTGCTAAAGAATTAAGAAGGTCATGGGTGAGATGCTGTTGTGCAGCTGAACTTTGCTGCTGTTACAGCTGCGACAATGGTCAACCTATGGTCGGATGTCAACACGTGTATTCGGCCAAACCTAACGATTGGTGAGTAACTCTATTTGATCGAATGAGTTGGTGCAATAGCTCCCGAAAATGCTCAAAAACACATTGCACCGAAGTGATTGGGGAACAAAGGGTTTCGTCTTGCCGGTGAAAATATCGCAGTAAACCCTTGCGGTTGAGTTAAACCCGGGCCGTTGGAAAAATTTCAATTAGGCGTTCGGTCGGTTATGTGAGTTCTCGACAACGGACATGTCCTCAAGTTTGGTGGATGAGGGCGAACGCTGGTAAACACGTGCACGAGAGAGTGCATTGGCAACATTAGTCGGACGGTCGCCATAGCAAATGTCTGCACAGAATTGTGTGATGGAATCCAAGTGCCGTGTTTCTCGCGAGGAATGGCGTCCGGTAGCGAAACAAAAGACGTAGAGAAGAGGATTGTGGTCCGTGCGGATTACAATGGGTCGACTTTCAGGGACGTGGTGAAACTGTTTGACGGCCATCTAGATTGAAGGCAGACCGCGACCGAATGTTTTGTAGCTGGCCTGCACTTACTGTAGCTTCCGAAAAAGAAAGACAACTGTTGGATCTCCTTTCCAAGCAGCTTTTGTGAAAAAACAGCACCCAAGGCGGATTGTGAGTCATCTGTATTAGAAAAAAAGAAGCACCATACTCATCAGTTTTTAAGTAACTTAGTGACGATACCTAGCTTATTTTCTGTTTGGTTGCAGGCAATGCAGATTTGGCTTCCGGTGTCAGCTTGGAGTACTACGAATTACCTTAAAATAAATCAATCAGTGGTTGAAGATCATCGGCACAGTTGTGAATGAACCTTCCATAGCAAATGATCCTGCACACGAAGTGGCGTGCTTTTGTTAGTTTGTGGTAATCGGTAGTCCAGGCTTGCTTTGGTTTTCTCAAGGATAACATTGTTGTCTTTACCGACAATGTTGTGACCAAGTAAATCGACGCGTGGTTGACCAAACGCACATGTTGCAGAATTGATGGTGGTTCCATGACGGTCAAAAGCTCAAAGACTTGTAGATGTTTTAAGTGCTCTTCTGCTGTGGCTCTGGTTATTAATTCGTTGTCAGTGTAGTCAAAGACAGGGTTTAGGCTAGGAAAGTCGTAGTTAATAAAGTGCTGAAAAGTGTGCGGTGTTACCGACGCTAAATGCATTCGGGTGATGCATATAAGCCGAAAGGCGTGCTACCAGTCGTTTTAGCCATCGGGGGTTGATGATAAACTCCAACAAGGTACATATTAGAAAAGCTAGACTTTCCTGCTATCCTTAAGAAAAAGGCATGTATATGTGAAAAATGAAATCGATCAGGGACGATAATGCTGTTAAGCTCTCCAGAGTCGCTGCATTGACGCGAATCACAGGTCTTTTAGGGCACCAGGTGAAGCGGAGAAGCCTACCAACCATTGGATGAACGGACGATACCAAGGTTGAACATGCGCACAAATTTTCGTTTGGACGTCTGCCATTTTTCAGGTGGAAGGCGTGTCGGATTTGCTGACACAGGTGGACCCGTAGTGACGATATGGTGACGAAGCGTGTAACCGGGCTATTCTTGTCGGCATTCGAGCTGCTCAGAAATGGAGGTTGCTGTTGCAATGCTAAACAGTGCTTAGCGTCTGGCGTGAGTACTCGAAGTCCGACGGAGTTACTTGTAACTACCTGTCAAGGGACAGTTGGCGAAGTACTGTCATTCCGTAACTTTCTGAAAAGTGAATCAACCGCAAGGCGGAGTATGTTGAGGAAGTTTACGCAAAGTATAGGCTTCTAAATGTCCGCAATGGTGAAGATGAAAAGTCATTACCGGCGTAAACAAAGGCTAAAAAGAAGGACCTCCTGGCGGTATTTTGTTATCTTTGTCTGATTAGCCGTCTGTAGCAGGGGTCCGTCTGCTAACTGATATTGCTTTTACTGCGCCTGTATCAATCCAAAAAAGAAGCTTAATCGTGGTGTCAAACAGGTACCGTAGGCTACTGTTTATTTGGCGGGTGACAGTCGTCGCCACTAGTGGCAGGCCTTGGCGCTTACCGGTTGCGTACTCGAGGATGATTTCGGGTATTCGCAGCCCGGACGACAGTTTCGTGCTGCATTACCAAACTAACGATGCAAGTAGCAGTATGATTGTCGTCGTCGGTAACCTTATCTGATGCTATGAGGGCTGCGAGTAGAACTTCTTTGAGAAGTAGGGCACTCAGAGCTTATAGCAGGCATAGAGAGTTCCAAACCTGAAAGTCTGTCGTTAATCGCCTCAAGCTTGTTGTTAAAGGATGGGTAGGCTGTGAATGATTTGGTTACGTGATGTACAGTATTTGTTAAAGAAGCATTCTTGAACCTTGTCAGCAGATTCTGCGAAGGTTTTCAGTGTGCTTGCTTCCAAGGACTGAAAGAATGGCTAGGCTGTGAGTCGTAATCCATTTGGTCCAAATTCGAAGCAGCGTGGTCGCCGAAATTTGACGAATCAGCATAAGAATATATGTATTGCAAAGTCTGCGCAAAGCGCGATCAGGAAGCTTAACGCTGGAAAATAACTGATGCAGGCGCACATTATCAGGTGGTGTAGGACGTTTTAGAGTCCCTGCATTAAGCTTTTTAAACAAGCTTCAGGAGGCATGGGAAAATTGCCCGACGACTTCAATGGCCATGAAGACAGATGAAGGTTACCGAGACGGGGAAAACATGGTTGACTTCGAAGTAATTTTACAATACCGAAAAGTGGCTTCCACTTGAATAAACCCTTTGCGTGGATTGGTAACGTCAAAAGTGGAGAGCTAAATTCGAAAAATTGTCAGAATGCTCACGCATAGCCTGGCGAGACATGATGAAAAATAAGCGATTCAAAAAGAGGTCGGTAATTTATATAGTGGTTGATGAAATATGGAAGGCATTAAGTCCCTTATAAAAAGCAAAGAAAGAAATGTTAACTTACCTTCAACTCACGATTAAGTTCCGGATACGGCGAACTGAATACCTGTCGAGGAAGTCTGACAAAATATACGCAGACGCTTAATTGTAATGCCACAAGAAATGTGCGGCTTCCAAGGAGACAAAAGCAGTGCCCGCAAGCAGTAGAAGCGCAGACAAAATTTAGCACGATGGAACGGCGCATATAAAAGAAGCATATTTGAGTAGTTTTGCGTCAACTCAAAAAACTTTCCAAAGGAGCGTCGTGCTAAATATAATTAGGCGAAAACAAATGGCAAGCGGTCTAAACCACTACGTACACTTTACCACTTTCCCGATGCGCAGACTACTGGGTCACCGAAAAATATTAGGCACATGAAATTTGAGCTAGCCTAGTTAAGTCATTCTACCAGCATTTTGCCTTTTATAGGATGTTAGTGACTACTTTTTCTGTCGTTAAACATAGTGCACTTCGGAAGCATTACAATTGTCCATCATTTAGTCTTAATGCCAGCATTAGATGTACTTCTATGAAAATTCGAAACCGTCAAATGCTAACTGCACTTAACTGCTGCGTTTAATTAAAACCAAGTACTCGGTACTTTACTTGCCGTTTCCAATTGTAAACAGGATACCTAGCTGTATATATATATAGTCCATCGGGTAGATAAAGCGAACTATGTAAAAGTACAGGTCAAAAATGCAGACAGTTTGCTCTCTACTTGTCCTCACTTTGCCCCATGTACTTAGTTTTATCTGAGTTATGTATGTGTCGGATGTGCCGGATGTGACTCGCCACTAGATAAATTCACTGTCTCTTCCCTTTTACGGAAGATTATTCATACATCACGAAAGTCATCCGATTCGAAGCGTTCCATTGATTTCGCCCTTTGATGGCGAACGCAACGAACAAAACTCACAGACAGTTACATTGACCTACTTACACAACATGGCTACTATAAAATACGGATATAAATACACTTTTCCCTGTCAACACACACATAAATTCCTATGCCATTTGTCAAAATGTACTAATTTGTGAAAATGCCGATCATATATGTCTGTATTACTATGATCGTGCCCTTGATGGTTGCCTCGCAATGACGAGAATAAACTATTTATTTATTTATTCATAAAACTGGTAGCAAAGCATCAGGAAATTCGGCTCCTGTTCTTCCACTGCTTTTACTAGTAGAACTTCCGCAATGCTAGCTTCCATTGCACTGGCACAATAGCTAACGTGCGACAGCGCGTCCCCTGTCACCCTGGCTGTCAAACATCCAGAAAATTTTAACAAGCATTTCGTCTTATCTCTGCCATCCGTGCGTAATTTTCTTTCACATGACTCTAAAGCCTACTCTGCGTTATGCGCGTTGGTGGGTGTAAAACTACCTTTTACTATTTGCGTACTTTCCTTACTCTGGATTTACGGTAGTCTTACTTGCCTTTGGTGTTAGAACAGCTCTCACCAGCAAAAGCACCAGGGTGTTGTGACATCGCAGTCCTATTAAACATTGTCACATTGCTGAACACCGTTGGCACCCGAATAAGAATGTAACATTGGAAAAATAATGATCAAGTATAGCAGAGATGCACAATATTGTGCGCAAACATATAAGGCACAACAATTCGTCATGTTCTTGTAACCTTAACCCTTGGAAGCAAAGTTGTTAATGTCCTACGAACGCAAACCAACATAAATTTCACGTCCTGAATCATTTTGCTAATTTTTCCAGCACCTATTTTTAGCATCAGTAATAGGCTTCTTTAGCTCACTATGGTTGTTGACATAGCCTAATGGATAGAAAATATAGGCCTTAAGGAATAAACCTTGGAATGTTTTTCCAAGAAAGTTGTGCATATTTTAGGCCCAGATATGGCAACTGATCCTGAAGGTCTCCTGTATTATCCGCGTAGACCTGGATCCTTAAGTCTTGCTATAACCTTCGTAATCACAGAAGCTTAAAAAATATTGATACTATATTCATAGCGGTTTGTGGCACAGTATTCTCTGAAAACAGTACACTAAAGCCTTCTGATCAAGGGCACATTATACTTTGTCCAGAGGTTACCTGCCTATATAACAGCATTACAAAATTTCAAGCGCTTTTGCAAAAGATTATCGCTTTTGGCTTATATCTGCTATGTATGCCCAAAAGGTTTGTTTCTCGGCCAGTAATGTAGTACTTAGTTATTTCGAGGGCTTTCGAATGATATAGAGCATTTCTACATAGCTAAGCCTAATTAGAATTTATAAGGCAGCACCACTCTTACATCCTTTTACTTTCTTTACTATTTGCTTAAAAATCAGCAAGTCAATAGCGTTATTTGTAGACTGCCAATAAATTGCAAATAACTAGCGGACTACTGCCCGTATACTAAAGAAATTACTTTTTACATAATCAGCAGTTACAGCTTGTTCTGCTTAGCCCATCTGTTCTACATTTCGAAATATTCTAGCCTTTATAAGGTTTCAGTTTGGTACCAAAATTTACGCAGGTAGAATTTTGGCGATAGACATTAAATTTAGCTCAAGAATGTTTGGTTATATTTTTGCTAACTTTCATATGGTTAATTACGCCGCCTTAGTATGTCTCTTAGAACCGCGTTTGCTTTTTATTGACATTTGTAGAAATCACTTTAATACTTTCCTTTTTCGCTCTAAATCCGTCGTTCTTATTTCTTTCCGTATGCTTATCATTAAATGAAACCACTGAGCGTGCGGAATTAGTCCAACAAATTTATAATGAAATACAAGTATAATAGGATACTGCTTCTAAAGAAAGCTTGCCCAAATACGGCTTTGCGCTACTACCAAATCAAGGAGCACAAAGGTCGCCTAAAGGATACAGGTAAACTTCATGGTAAGAGCCTTAATCTGTACACGCGGGGTCCGGAACTTCTTGGGGATCTGGGTTTTGACCGAGAAACCGCTGTTGTCCAGGACAGGACAACCCAAAAGGACCTATGATGCACATGGCTGTACAACAAACGGATACAACAGCACTCACTAATAAGATCGTTGTCCAGTGATGATAGCTGGACTGGAGAACTTCACTCTCCCGAAAAGAATACATACTCCTGAAAAATCCAGACGCAAGAAACTGACGTTTTGCTCACCTTGATACTCACAAAGACGATTCTTTCTGGAGCCCCCATCCTCGATTCTTCTCAGCCATTACGGTGGCCCTGCCCAAGAAACCTGATCAACTAACAGAGGAAATTGGAGGTCATTTGACTGCGGATATAGGAGCGTAAAATCAGTCGACAACCTGGTCTGCCAGTTGTATATTAGTGCACCGACCAATTTCTGACAGTGTTCCAGGACGTGGTGGGTTTTCGCCTGGAAAGCGTTCTCCCTATAAAAAGCCACAGATGTCCGTATAACAACACTGCGACGTGGCGGATGTGACTCGCCACCGAATAAAGTCACTGCCCAGAACTACCTACTGGCAAGTCGACCAGAATCATACTTCAATATTGCTCTGACTCTTTCAATAATAAGTTACACTGTGCTTATAAGTATCGTTTTTATTACACCTGACCGTTTACACTACGCACGCTAGAACCCAATGTTTCGGCATTCAATGAAGACTCCATCCCTCAGGACTACTTACACAATTTCCGCAGCCTGTACAACTTTCGGCCTACTGCCGACTACACTCATAGTAACGTGCTTGTTGCGAAGCAATTTTGCATGTAAATGTTGATCATGCCTTGCTTGGTGTGTCTCGACAAATTCGAGAATAAAGAATTTATTTATTTACTTATATACGCTCACTGTTCGAACTTCTCATGCAAAGTCATGGAATTTGTGTAAATATTGATCTGATCCCTCGCGGGAACAGCACTTAGCAAGCCTAGAAATATATCTATTTTATTATTTATTTATGTAAAATTGTACAAGGTGGAACCACGCGCTCTGACTACAAATTAACGCAGCTTGTGACCCCAACAAGTTTGGAAACATGTTAACCACCCAGTTGAAATTAAAGTCAGCCGAAATGACCCTCTCCAAACTTTCATTTGTTCAGTTGTCTATAAGTTTTTAGCAGCAGGCGCTGCAGTACCTGTACCTTACCTCACGGTGCCTTCAAATACGTACGCACAAAGGCATTTGCAGATATCGGAATATATTGACGTCTGCTAGCATCTCACGCTTCACGCCAGGCCGTCGCACAGCGCGTCGCAAAGCGTACCACCACCTAAGGCATTTAACAAGGAGATCGCAGCTATTCCTTTTGCTTAATCCATCCCACGCCATCCATCTAGCATATCACATCTACAAAAAATCATGTTTACCCCTTATTTGTAAAAGCTTACCCAACAAACGGTCGAAGTACATCAGCTACTCGTCAACCTCAATGGTGCATAGCCTCCCGGACCAGACGGACTTCACCCACTAATACTCAAGTCCCTATCGATTATCATCTCACCAGCTGTGACAAAACGTTTCAATAGATCGCTCTCTGTAGGATCCGTCCCGAACGACTGGAAACGCTTGATAGTTAAACCGCTTCCCAAGGGTGGTGATCCTAGTAAAATAGAGAACTATAGACCGATCTGTTTGACTTCGGTATTATCCAAATTTCTCGAGACGGTTGTGAAATAGTGTCTGCTGTCGTTCTTCGAATCGATGAACATATTGACGCCAGCGCAACACGGCTTTGCGAAAGGGCGATCCTGCATCACCAACATGATGTACACAAACCACCAGTGGGTTCGAGCTCTCAATGAACAGAAGGATGTTGACGTGGTGTACATCGACTTTAGTAAGGCGTTTGACAGAGTGAACCACGAGGTACTTCTTCGTAAACTGAGGACATACGGAATCGGTGGCACGTTACTTCAGTGGATACAAGAGTTTATGGTGGGACGAAGGTTTAGAGTACAGGTCAATGACTATATGACAGAATGGTTCCCATCGACCGGGGGCGTGCCTCAAGGAACTGTACTTGGGCCAGTATTATTTCTTATCCATATCAACGATCTTCCGCAGCGGCTTCAATCAACATGTGTCCAGTTTTCAGATGATTTGAAAATCTGGAGGATCATTGAAAACCAGAACGACTACGCTCGCCTCCAGCATGACTTAGAGCGACTGTCAACGTGGTCCACTGAAATGCAACTCCCTCTTAACGCAAGCAAGTCGGAGTTCATCAGTATCACCAGACGTCCAGCCACTCGATCATACACCTTGGACGGCCAGTTGCTCCATCCCAACACATCTGTCAGAGACTTAGGAGTTCTCCCACGACATGATTTAAGATCACTAGAAAATACAGAGAAATTGTACCGTGCGGGACTTCGTATGCTCTGGGCATTAAGACGCAGTTTCTCCACATGGTCCAAAGAAACCGTCCCTCGTCTATTCACCTCGCTCATTAGAACAATCCTTGAATACGGTGCCCCAGCTTACCATCCGATAACCCAATGGTAAACTGTAAAACTGGAGAAAATACAGCATATCGCAACTAGAATGATACCAAGTCTACGAAAGCTTCCATATGAAAAGCGTTGTGAAAAGCTCGGACTCTACACACTATCCTATCGCCGAGTAAGAATTGATCTTATTATGACCCATCGAGTACTACACTTGAATCACTTCCCCATACTGCGGCCGATATTTCACCTGCGAGAACCCTGTAACACCCGAAAACATCGTTACAAACTCAGGGTCCCCATCATGAACAAAGTATCACATCAGCTTTGTATTAAACGAAGAATCGTAAACTTATGGAATACACTACCAGAAGGATTAATAGAGGCGGATTCTGTGAAGTGTTTTAAAACCAGTATCGACGATTATTTTGGAAACCTGTGCTTTAGTGAAACGATGCACATACAGTGCCAAAAGAAGACATTGTATGTCCGGAAATAATGACGCTAGTACAAATTTCTAACCGAACACGGATAAACGATTAACGGACCAGACACAACTGATGATAATTCACAAGTAAATTTTGATTTTTCGTAATTCGATAGAGTTGTACAGAAACCTTTCTATTTGCTCTTAAATACAGTCTCAGTCTCAGTCTCAAACCAATTCTTGTAGCCAATGCGCCTGGCACACAAATGCTCCTAAGCATTCGTTCTAAAAAGCGGCAGCATTTCATCACCGCTGCAATCACAGGTGCCTCAGCTTCCTAAACGCGAATACATGCATCATTGCAGGCTTTTGCGCAAAAACCCTTGCTGTCCACCTTCCCTTACCCCGTTTACCATATATTCCTATTTTACTTTTCCATCAAGTTCCACTTCAAACACGAGACCACATACCACAGCAAAACATAATGTACTTTGCTAAAACGGTCTATAGCTTTATAATAAGATGCACGTTAACTGACAAATCGCCATTAAACTTAACCCCCACATAATCCTCATAACGGAAACTAGGAGCAGTGACTCACGTCACAACACCTGTTACATTATATGTCATGATAGTTACGTTACCGTAGCCAGAACTCCAAGGTAGGTGGCTGGATTATCTAAACTGACACGGCAGGCAGTAGCAACCAGTTACGGAGCTGCTGCTAGACAACCTCTCGGATCAATCTTGGAGCATCGCCGAATTGAATAAACAGCGCCTTCTCTTTAGGTGCGTGCACTTTCTTACCCAAAACAGTAGCCGTGTTATCAGCCATCTATCGGAACTCTTTTATCTTCCTTTGCTGCACTCAGCCCAATACACCCTAGTTATAGGTATCTTAAGTATAGGTACTATTGCTTGACACCACAACACCTCCCAACTCAAGTTACTGCATTTTGTATCTAGCACCATCCTCCGTCAGCACCAGAATGTTCTGTCGTCCACAGTATAATCCAACATTTTGGACGGTAACCTTTCACTCGGCTGTTAACACCCTAACTGACTTGCCGGGCACTGAATAAAATGATGTGACCCGTGAACCCTTCCTGCTTTTAAATAACTTTTTGCCCCAAACATGAAGTTTACTTCCGGACAGTTTGTAGCATGAATTATGCGTCCTTAGATATCCTTCTACAATCCGCTCGGTGGAACCAATCCTTTCCCACAGGAGAACCCGAAGACGACACGTAATTGATTTATGCAAAGTTTAGAGCGGATTTAGGTTAGGCAACTCGTGTACTGGAGCATACACGCCTCGCGTTAACAACATACTGCACCGCGTCTACAGCAACGCGACCAAAATTGAGCAAACTAACAAGTGCACGTAGTAAAATGTACGACAGCGCGGTCCCCTTGCAATTGCACTACATTTCCGTTAAAGGTAAACTGCAACGGTTTAAACAACGCGGCTTTCAGCACAAACAATACCAGTTAGCTTATTTAATTGCTCAATCGCGGTGGCGTAGCGTGAACACCATCGCCTCAATCTGCTTATACACCTCGTCGATGACTGAAGAACTCGCGGTCACCTGTAACTTATTTCAGCATCGTTGCTGCTCTGCTTTCAATGCCAATACTAGCGTGACACAGCCACTTTCACAAACGAAAGCTCTAAGAATCAGCTGAAGACGGCTACGTTTGGCATGTGACAACAAGAATTTGATTAGCATGATGAAACCTTCCTACTTAAAAGACATCGCCGGCATTTCCATAGTGCTTCTGGAGCATGGAGGCCTAGACATTTTTTCCTCTCGCAACATATAAGTGTAATTGTTTTTCCATTAACGACTAAAATTTGAACAAGCTGCCTAATTGTGCTCGTTGGGCATGGTAAGGAGGAAGTAGGCATGTCCATAGAAGCTGCTTTGCTGATGCATTTTGACAACCCAGCTAAAGAGCGATTCTACCCATCATAGCAAGGCATCTACCAGCCATAAAAGTGCAGACTGCATTAGGAAGCCTGCTTATTACACTTAAAGAGCTGTTTTATAACGAAAAATTATTGATTGCATGATTTTAACACCTTCACCGAAGGAATATCAGCAAGTACATTTTAAACTGGAAACATATTCGCAAACCATTTAAGGCGTAACTAACATACAAGGAACTTTAACTTTGTAACGGCTTGTAGTGCAACCAAAACGTAGTGTGATATACCTGGAAGACACACGTTACTGTCCTGCATATAACAGAACAACGGCTTTCCAGTTACTTAAAGTAGATTTGGCTGGGGGCCTTCTACATGACTGCCGATTTGCTCATCGTTTTTTAAATTTTGTACGTTGCCGAGGATTATTTTAAGAAAACATGGATGGTGGAACGTCAGAATGGGCTTTTGATGGGCGCAAGTAGACCTGCAGCTCAACACCCGGTTACCAAATAACCGAGGACCATTATACGGTGTGCTGCAACGTACCGTTATATTCTTAACTACATATTTTAATTTTAACCTCTCAATCAACTCAGGCTCAGGTTGAATACCGACCCCAAAGCCGTTTAAAAATGAAACTCATAGGCGCTTTAGCTTACATGGTGTCGTCTATGCATCCCTTGGTTAACGAGGTTTGGTGCAAACGTTATCCAGCACGGCATTTAGGTAATGTGTTTTAGCATTGTTATGCCGGGGAACTCAGGTAGTCTAATAATTTTCTTACCCAAGTTCTATGTTATAATCAACACTTGTTCCACCTTTGCTAATCTGGAATCCAGCTAAACGGAACGCTTATTTAATTCAAACAAGGTGAGTTTTAAGCGTAGAGCATTCGCCAACTCTGCAAAGTGCGAATGCGACGGCCTTTAGGTAGGTATGTTATTAAAAGCGATAGTCTTTATCATAATATCATTAAAGGCAGGTGTATCATAATTAGGATTCTGTAGCAAGAAAACATGGAATAATGATGCAATACTGAAAAGCATTGACATGAAAGTGCGTGTGTGATGATACATGTGAATTAGTTTAGTTAAACTGATGGTACATTACATTGCAACGCGCACCGGTTGGCTTCCTAGGTAATCAAAATGAACACACATGAATATCCGTTTACCTCGATTTCTTGAGTGTTGGAAGCGCAACGTCTGTCGGGTTATTGTCATCCCTCTTTCATCATCATCACACACGTTGGCTAGAGGTGGGGAACACCTCAGCTACTGTGCCGCAATACATAGAAAAAAGGAGAATAAAAATTCAACCGGCGCAAGCTGGCTGAGCTACCGGTAACGGATGGGCATCGTTCCGGTAAGCAACCAGCCGGCAACCTTGCAGCAAAAAAATTACTATGCAAAATTAAATAAGGTTAAATAATGAGATCGTGGTTGGAGGGGAGGCTAAGAGGGATGGGGTGGGACAAAGAAACTCACAGCACGAACGCCACTGAGGTCGGCTCCTAGCCATCTCAGCAAGTGTGTCCAACCAAACGCGTTCATCGTCTTTCGGACCTCAACCAGGGGGCCGAGACGCTCCAACCGAGGCCAGCTCAGAAGTGAGGGTCTCCATTCCCCTGGACCAAGTCATCGCTTGGCCATCCCTCTTCTTCTTCCATCCACCGAGCGGCGCGCAACCAACGCACGTCGCGGGAGTCGGTGGGCTGGCATGCGTAACACGTGGCCGAGCCATCGGTGCCTGGTGCGTGAAATAACGGTGCTGAGCGGTTCAGTTCCTTTTCCCGTGCCATAAACAAGGCGTCGAACACGCTCGTTGCTCACGCGGTGTTCCCACCAGATGTGAGCTAAATTGCGAAGGCACCGGTGGTCGAACGTAACTAGCCTCTTTAGGTCTGCCAAGCTAATGGGCCAGGTCTCACAACCGTACAGCAGGGTCGAACGTACGGCTGCGTCGTACACTCTACCCTTAAGGGAAAGAGCGATGTCGCGCCGGCGCCATAGGTGGCGAAGGTTAGAAAAAGCGCCCCGAGCTTTTGCTATACGATTCGAATTCTCATCTTAAATCCCAGGGGCGCTGGTACAACTTCCCAAGTAGTTGAATTTTTGAACGACTTCTAGCTGATCCTCACCAAGAGTCAGCGTAGGAGGTGGTCCAGACCAATCTTAGAGGAACGCTTTTCACTTCGAGGTTACGAAGCAAAGTTCGAATTGACGGACAGCTAGTGCTAATCTGTCCGGTGCCGCGTGATACGTTTGTGATCTGTCACAGATTAGGGCAATATCATCAGCATACTCTAAATCAAGAAGTCGTTCTCCTGGGAGCAGATCCACACCTTCTAAGTCGTGTTCTGTGAACGCGATTTCCATGACTTCGTCAACAGCAAAGTTGAAGAGGAACGGTGACAACGGGCATCCTTGTCCTACGCCGCTGGAGACATTAAAGGGCGACGACAACTTGCCGTAAGCCCTCACTCTGCCTGAGCTACGCGCATCTAATGTTCGGATAATATTCACATATTTCTCAGGTACGCCTTTCCTGAGTAGACAGTCCCAAAGTGCATGTCTATCCACCGAGTCGTATGCATCTTTAATGTCGAGGAACACGACAACGGTGGGCCGCCAATATATATGACGGTGCTCCAACAACTGACGCAAGGTGAAGATGTGGTCAATGCAGCCCCGACCTTGACGAAATCCAGCTTGCTCTTCACGAATCTGGCTTTCACGAGTACCAGTCAGTCTGTGAAGGATGACAGAGGCAAGCAATTTGGAGGCGATGGATATCAGACTTATTCCTCTATAGTTGCCGCATTCTGATCGCGAAACTACTTCGAAATTTGGGACTATGACGGAGCGGCTCCAATCGGTTGGGACAGTTTCCTGCTCCCAAAGTTTCACTAGTAACTCGTGTACATCATCCACAAGGGCAGGCCCCCGAATTTGAAGAGGGCTGGAGGAAGATTACCACGTCCTGCGGCATTATTGAACTTCAACAGTTCGATCTCACTTTCGACTTGTGAGCGAGGAGGTGGATCCAAAGGGACAGCCCAAGGAGCTGGGCGATCAATGGCCGGCGAGAAATCTAACCATCCGACCGATTAAATTGCCCTTTAAAGTGTTCAGCCAAACGCTCTAAGCGTTTTGATAAGTTGTGAATAGGCTGTCCACACTCGTCTCGTATATTTACCTTAACATGAGGTCTCCTGCTGCCCCTTTCCCGTATTAGATGGAATAACTTGTGACGGTTACCAAGGGCAGCGGCCACTTCCACCTCTGACGCACAATGAGACCACCAAGATTCGCGGTCTCTCTTCAGGCTGGCACGGAGTCTTGCCCGGAGCTCTTTGCGAGTTTCATTGTGTTCGCTTCCAGCCGGGATATGCCGGCGAGCATCGATAAGTTCCAGTGGCCGCGAAGAGACCCAATGTCCATGTTGGCAATTAGACATACCACATGAGGATTTTCCTGCTGCTAGTAAGGTCTGGTGCATATGAGACCAGTGAGCTTCAATTGCATCCTCTGAGCGTTTATCCAACTCGCATGTCAGCGTATCTTGATAAGCATTCAGAACATCTGGCTTCGCCAATTGGCTGGTGTCAATGCGCTCACAACGTAGTCGTGGGCGTCCGCCAAAGCGCATCCGCAGGTCAGCACACACAAGATCATGGTCGGTGTCCACACATGTGCTCCATATCGAGCGACAGTTCTGGACGCAGCCTCTCCAGCGGTAACGTATCGCCATGTGATCAATTTGCGTCCATAGCTGCTTCAAGGCTGGTGGGCGTCAAGTCACCCTCCAGCGGGTGCTGTATCTGAAATTAGTGCTCGCAAGAAATAAGCAAGCATCCTCACACAAATGAAGTAACCGTTCACTGTTATCGTTATGGGAGCCTACACCATGTTGGCCGCCCAGATGCAACTCATCTGTGGATAATTTTCCAACTTGAGCGTTCAGATCCCCAACCAGCACTACAGTGTCCGAGCTTCTTCTGTGGCTAAGCAGCTCGTTCAGTTGACGATAGAAGTCGTCTTTTACCGAATCATCGCTACAGTTTGTCGGTGCTTACGCAGCGATAACGAATAGACACCTGTTAGTCCCACACGACTTCGATGCTTTGAACGAGCCAGCCAATCGGGCCGCACACATCCGGCTACTGATTGGAATCCAATCAGCCAGAGCAGCTTCAGCCCGGGGATTCAGGGCAATACCAACACCGGCTTGGCCGGTGCTCTAAGCTACATCGTCACCGGATAGGCGCAATGAGAAAGTGCTGCTAGTGTCACCTGAGGGGGATAGCAGAGTGAGCACAGGGCTCGAGTCTTGCCGGCGGGTCTCCGATAAGCAGCAGATATCGATGGAGAGGGTCTCTAATGTTCGGGCAAGCGCTGTCTGTTGACCGATCTGTAGTAAAGTGCGAACCTTGAGGCGGGGGATCGAGGGCTCCAAATGGAAGCCGATGAACTGGAATGGGCCGCTTGCTTGGACATGGGCCTGTTGACAGTGCAGGAATGACGCTCTGCGTTCGCCTGTGAGTTGAAACTAAAAGACAAGCGACTATTGAAGCAAGGTGGGGGAGGGCCGAGAATTGGGGGGTTGAAAGCAGGGGGATAAAAGTGAAGCTGGAACGGGACGATAAGAGCGAAAATGCGCAAGAGGGAAAATAAGAAGACGGGAGGGCTTGAGCAGTAGCATCCAAAACGCTATCCACGCTGCCCGATGCAGCAGATAGGGCACCGTTGCTTATCCTCTACGGTGGCCAAGGCATCAGAAATTTGTTTGAGGAAAGATTCATGGTATTGCGTGGGCAGGATATTGTCAGGTTGCCCAGGCCTAGACAGGAGAACGATTAGGGTTCTCAACCAAAGCCCTTGTTTCAAAAACCTGTCCTCAAGGCAGCGGGTTTGGCATTGGTCTACAAGGATTCCGTTTTAAGGAACAAGGAGCCACCCTCATTCCAACCACAACCTGGGGGACCAGGAGGCTAAGTTTGTCTGGTCTCTACCCATTGACCAATCTGGTATGAGTGGCTCTGCTGGTGCAAAAATGCACCAATGGATCACTGAGGCACACAAACCATCGCACCACGGCCAGGTCCAGCCTCATTGCGATGGGCAATAGATTTGCAGTACAAGACATGTGCTGCTTGAATCCGCGTTGCTTGGGAGCAGTGTTGTTGGATACTTCGAGGTTACTCATTCACGACTCACCCATGGTTGACTCTCCACAAGTTGGGTTTATCAGAGCAAGAAGTACTGTGGGGCTGTTGTCGGCTCTGAAGCGCCCAGCAGCATGGAAAAGTAGGTCAATGCGGCCCAGTAGTTACAAGTATGGAAAGTTGGGTTAATGGCTCAGCTATCCACGTAGCTTCTTCCTATAGCGGCGTTGGGAGAGGTTTGTCAGCACATAGAATAGTACGGGTGCGGAATGATAGCAGCTTCCTCAAAACGGCCTCTAAACAAAGCATAACGTTGGTATACTAGCGTCTGCGAATAGCACTGGTGGCCACATACTGCTGACGCGACGAAACACTGTAGTATATTAAGGCTCCTGGGTTTGAGGATCTTCAATTGCTGAGGTTAGCTGAGAAGTGCCCCGCTTCACTATCCGGAGGCAGTAAAAACGTTTGTACAGAAACCTGTTGCTAGCAGAAAATATTTTCGCTTTTTTCTGCTAACGTAACAATTGCTCCCTACAGTCAACTATGGTACGCTGATTACGATGCACTAAGTAGTTAATCCAGTTGCCAAAACTGGGCTTTGCTAGGTACATATTCCAAGCCGTACTTATGTGGGTTCCACTCTGAAAAAATTTTGGTGCTCATGCGGAACAAAATAGCCTGTTTACCCATGTGAAGTTACTAAGGTTACTACATTTGCCAGTGAACCCCGCACATGCCGAAGTAATAGAACAGTCCTCTAAATGCCCCACATTGTCATCCCTAACTAGTCATATTAGTATGTAGCAGCTTGTGCTCGAAGCGTCGATATGATTGCGAATATTCCGCATAACTTAACCAGTCGCAAAGTAAATAAACACGATCACTCTGTCGCTGGGTGCTCCTCATCACCGGTTGCTCGATCCTGAGCTCTCGGTTTGGAGGCTTTTAGCCAATACAGATGGTTTATCACCCTTTCTTATGCTGGTAGACCACCTGAAATGTTCGACTAGCGAAAGCTTGTAATAAACTCTTATAGGTTATCTTTATGGTGCTTGTCGCGTGGATGCCGGCTTACAGATTCTAAAGATCAAAGCTACCTGAAATGCAAATGACTATATCGTCGTCGAACAACCATTCCAAAAACTGATATAAGGCGGGATTTCCTCCTCGTGATGGACAAGCAACGGGTTTAAAGGGCTTGTTTTCACACATCAGTAGAAATTTTACAACAAAACTATTACTAGTGTTGCTGGTTCGTCCGCAGGTTGTAACCGCAGGGAACTACGGTAGTATAACTTTCCCACTTGCAGTTGCCGAGACAATGGTTTTGAAGAAACCACATACTATGTATCCGGACTTCAGCGTCGATAATTTATAAGTGCAGTCAGGTTTAGGTTACGAGTATGCGGTCTCTGAAATGAGCCGCATGATGGTGCAGCCTTTGGCAAGCTTGTTTAATAGTCCTAGTGCGTTTTGTACACAAAGTTAAACAGATTAGTGCTGTCTTGAGGCAATGGATATGTGCTATAGGTGTACTGTTGCTCTGCTTATTAAAAATATGGCCAATACTCATATTTTGGGTGCGTCAGAAGCGAATAAATTTGGTTCAACTACAGGAAAACTTGTCAGTACCTCCTTGTATGCAGCATATTGGGTGTGCCACCAAATTCCATCGGCTTGGTGAGTGATGTATAAACGGCTGCTTGGAAACAGCTTGAGGAAATAGCAGCGGTCATGTGTTTGTTTGAGTACCGTGGACTGAACTGGAGTTCATAAGTTCGGACGCTAAGACCCTGATACCAGCCAATCAACATCATGTTTATATTTTAAATTGGAGCACCTCTTGCGCAACCCTAGGGCTACATCCATCGTAATTTGGCGACTTGTGCAGCCTTGATATGGAGTACGCTATATCTTTTATTATCGGCAGTGTTTCTCGCATGTAACGCCACGCTTTCCGACCTTGGGCGATCGTTTTGCACCTACCAGTTTTTAGAACACCGTGAACAAGGATGGTCTAGGCATCTGATTCCTGTTGCTGTTCTACTAAGTCATGCTTTGCCTGTTTTTGCTCAATCCATGGAATATCCGGGTGGGTGCGTGCTGGAACATAACCCGTTCCTTAAGCTATCTGTCTGCAATGGAACAGCTTCTGCTTCGTTGGTGGCAGTAAAGAAAACCTAGAAAATATGCTGTTTACTTTAGTGCTTTTAGATAGCGTGACGGGTTAGTGAGGTTAAGTTGACGGGCTTAACTACTGCACCTTCCATGTAAGATTTAATGTCTTACTCATTCACATCGTTGTGTAATTAACCTCTTAAAAAATGTGAAGTCTAGTCTGGAACTTTATTGCAGACTACCGGCGTTACATTATTTGATGCTTTGGATTAAGACCAACCGTCCAGCTTGTCTGCAAACAAACGGTGGAGGCTTTGAAAGCGTCACTTCACCTTCTGTATTTACTTTAGGCACAGCGGAAGTAACCAAAGGTCCAAGTTTGCGGTTGACCTAAGCAAAACACTTGTTCCAGCCACTACTCTGTGTGACGAGGACATAGTAGCACTTGTTCCTTGGACTGGCAAGGTTTGGTTTAGATGCATTTGAGCCACTTGTTGCCTTAACGTCTAACGCCACAAGTGACGCATTTTAAGTTATTGCCAAGCCATTTTCCTCTGTATTATGGCAGTGCCTAATATAAAGTACTGGGACTAGCTGTCTGTCCCGCTTTCTACTAATGAATCAGGTTTGTCAGGATGACCAAACAAACCGCACAAAACTCTCTCAAGGAGCAGATTTTCTTTAATGTGCAATCAAACGTTCTCACGACTGAACACGCCGAAGGAGTCCGAAGAATCGCTGGTAAAGTTCGTGGGCTATTGGATCCTACTTCCAAAGAAAAGGTGCAAAAATACGGTTATTGCGATATTTTGCAAATAATTAATCGAGGAGTACAAAGATTGCCTAAAGGAGGCAGATGAAAATCACGGTAAGCGCGTTTGATGCCTGCAACCGGAATACTAAAAATGACTGTGCATTCGTATTTGCACACAAGAAAGCTATAACCTTCTTGTTTCTACATACCATGCAAGAGCATAAGTTTGGTGTAAATATTGAACCGTTCCCTTGCGGGACAAGCATCTAGCGCGTCTAGCAATGCAACTTTATTTATTTATTTATTTAACTAGCTTCAAGCAGACCTTTTATGCAATATTCTGATTAAAGTTCGTGACCCATTTAAACGCTGACTTGTCACAAAACATATGTTTTGGCTGCAAAGTTTCTAATGAACACTTTAAGGTTAACCACACTCAAATCTGCTAATGTTTAATTTAACAATACATATGAGAGCTAGCAACGTTTCTGCTAGTCTAGCGCTGTTTATGTTCAGATAATTGGTTCCCGAAAGTGGACGCTAGTCTTTGATAGCGTATTTAATATGCGGCACTCTAAATCGTTTGGCAATTGCACTGAAAGCGACAAGTTAACCGCACCTAGCGTCATTTACAATTAGCTCGAGCCGTGGGTAACAATTTCTAATGCATTCAAGAATGTCAAAAGCTCCGAATTTAATTCAGTAGAACCACCTATGAGCATTTGCAAACTACCACAAGTAAGAGTGTGCAAACTGGTTTAATACATACATATATAGATAAAAGCTCTATTTCCGACAGGGTATGACAGAACCGGACAGGATCTATAGACGAACCAAGATTTCGCCTAAAGCGCGTACCATTTTGTTTGCAAGTAAACAAAATGTAACCACCAGCACTGCTACTTGATAGAACGCTTAGCTCCTATCCTAGAGAAACACGGCAGAACGTGCGAGAAAGTAACACACATTCATAAAGTCCTGAGATTAGGAGAATTGATCAACTACCTAGGAAATGCTGTAAACTGGCCCAGCCACCTTTGTCTAAGCTTGCGTATGAATACTTATCAAAGAAAGGAAGCGAGCAAAAAATAAATTAATATATAATTAAATAAATGTTTACTTTTGATTATGCAGGGCATGCCTACACAGGCATTATCAAATACGTGCCATTGTACAGAGGTTTCATGGCATTTGTAACTTGGACAGTAAGAGATTGTTCAGAAGTTCATAAATAAAACTATACAAATAGGGGAGAAGTAATATTGAAGCCATCCCATGCTTTTGTGTTTAGGCATATGTTCTTGTAGGCATAGTCGGTCTGCCATAATTTGCGGCAACAACTTAGTCAAGAGTATATCCAGAACTAGTGCAGCTCAGTTAAAAAGGAACACGTGAAGAACGAGAGCAACTATGCCTACCCAATACTCTGAATTTATGTAGGTGTAGCCTAAAAACAAAGGTGAATGCGCAGAAATATACGTAGCCACAAACTATGCAGGTAGGAAAGTGTCGGGGCGTAGCAAGCATGATGTTATGTGGTCCTAGTCAGCTTGCCAGTGTGAAGTGATGGCGTGAATTTATCCGGTAACAAGTCAAGTCCGCCACGTCGCAGTGTATTTAAACGAAAGGTAAGGCATTTACTATTGAGAACGCTTGCCAGGCGAAGACTCACTGCGTCCTAAAGTATCGCTGTCGATTTAGTAGAACTACAAGCTTTACTGGCAATGCTTCTTATTAACCAATTATTGGTCCTGTTAGTCACAGTCAGGATACATCCATAATTTCTAATGTCTTATACAGGATGGTCAAGGCCTGCTTCATCAATGGGTCCTGTCACGTCCTGAGGGAATGGCACTACGCTCGGTAGGTAAACCATGAAGGGAAACTTTTTGAAATGTTTTGTATTTGTTGTCTGTAGAACCGCGTAATATCTCCGGGGATTATCCAAAATAACCTGGTGTGAATAATACATACTTCAATAATATACCATTAAAGCACAGAAAAGGGCCAAACACAAATGTTCAGACTCAAAAGTGTATCAAGTTGTCTGGATTAACTAACCAGTATTCCTCCCGGGGTAAAATGTATCGATTTAGAACACTGGCATCTACGGCTAGGTAGACGGTGGAAGCAGTGTGATCTACTCTTGACGTGTGGTATTTGTAAAGTATTTGTCTCTTAATGAATAGGGCCGAATGTTTTTTTCTGGCCATAGCGTAGAGTAACATTGTTTTGGGATAGTTCTAGATTAGAGACGTATCACTGGCAAACAAATGTGCACTTTAAAGTTAAGCAAAATAGCCTAATTAGTTAACGGAGTGCGAGTACACCGGATAAGCAGTAGGAGAAGAAGCGAGCTGAACACAAGGGTTCAGGCCTCGGTTTAATAGCATTCGTCCAAGGTAAAATTAAGCAAGTTCTCCATCCAGGAAGTAATAAAATAATAACAAATAAAAGTAAAATAATATATGTAATAACCTCGGCCCATCTCCAGACAAAGAAATAATGTTCTTCGTTAAAATGTTTAGGGCAAAGCAGTGGACGTCTCTTCGGTTGCTGGTTACCAATTCTGTGGGAATCTCGAAGAAAAAGGCAATAAGCAAAGGTAGCTACACAAACAAACAACATGTATGCATCCGGAACGCAGAAACAATAAGATCCATTACAAGAGTGCTTGAACTAATGAAACTCACAGTATAAGTATCATCAAAAATTAACAATCTCAAATACACGATTTCCACAAAAGGAGCGTTGTGTGACCCGAAACGTAATCGGTGATGCCCCAGTAGACTGCGCAAAGTTGGACAGCAGGAAGCCAATCCGATGAAACTGGATAAGTTGGCGGATTGATACCAAGTCCTTTAATTAAGTTGGGAAAACAAATAGTGAAGGTCTAGCAAATATGGACGGATTAGGGAGGAAAGAAGCTATGCTAATAAAGCAGGAGCATACTCAGCATAGTTCTTTGGGGTGAGGGGAACAGTGTGTTGGGTATGCGACCTTTAGCTCATATGCGTCTCTGTAGTATGGATGCAGTCGGAAAGCGGAAAAATGGTCAGATGAGACTAGATGAACTCAATACACAGACTTAACTGTCTAGTTAAAAAAGCAACCGGGGACCACGATAAGTAATAGGCAGGGTAGGCATGAGAAAGGCTTAATAGATAAAGAGTAGAAAAGACGAGGACTTCGAGGTAAAGACAACGGTTCATTAGAACCACCAAACCAAGAGACATAAATAAATAAATAAATAAATATTTTATTCTCGTCACTGCGAGGTACACCATCAAGGGCGTGATCATGGTAGTAGAGACATATATGATGAACACTTACACAAATTAGTACATTGTGACCAATAGCATGGGAATTTATGTGCGTGTTGAGATGTAAAACTATGTTTAACTGTGTATTTAGAACGGGACATGTCGTGTGAGTAGGTAAAGGTGACTTTGTGTGCTTTTGTTTGTTGTGTTTGCCATCAAAGGGGGAATCAATGGGACCTTTTGAATCAAATGACGTCAGTGAGGTGTGAATGATCCTCCGGAAAAGGGAAGAGGCCGGGACTTTGTTTAGTGGCGAGTCACATCCGCCACGTCACAGTGTTGTTAAACGGATAGATGTGACTTTTTATAGGGAGAACGCTTGCTAGGCGAAATCCCACCACATCCTGGAACACTGCCGCCGAACCATTTGCTGGAACGGGATTTACCCGAAACACCCAGCTGGCACCACGAGGAGGTTGTTCGGCTCGCCAGCCGAAGTCCCCAGTCTGCGAAAATTTGGAGAGCAGGTGGCCGATCAGGCGCGACTGGATTACTCGGCGCGTTAGGATTAGGATGTATAGTAAAGGTATGAAAATAGGCTATAAGAATAAAGGGTGAACACGTCTAGCAGTCGCGCATGGTAAGGGAAACAGCTTTTTGTAATTCCTGTACCGCTTACGCCTAGGTAGCATATGAGCCATCAAAGCGCAGTTGACTGGTCAAGTGAGACTACATCACGGTAGGGCAGTGTGAACTGTCCCTCCGGTTGAACAAGGAGTAAAAGCAGAGCGCGCGATGGGAAAAGGCTGGGATAGGAATGAAAAGGGTTTACTAATACAGATCGGAAAATCCTACGAGCCTCTACAGATAAGGTAAACAGAGCAATTATGTCCGCCTGACCAACAAAGACACCGCCTTAAAAACCTGAGAGAAGTCATTAAGCAGAAGGCTGATCAGGCGATACTAGATTAGTTGGAGCGTCGGGAGTAAGACGTACACCAAAAGTGGGAAATAAAACTATAACAATACAGAGTGAACCAAGTCTTACCAGGTAATTAAACCAGCGTTTTCTGCACAGCCTATACCGCTTAAGTCTATGTAGCATGGAACAGTCAAAGAGCAGTCAAAGAGAAGTAGACTGGTCAGGTGGGACTAGATCACGGCAGGGCAATAAGAGCTACGAGCATTGTAAACGTGCAAGTCTTTTCGCGACAGAGCATCGTCAACCATAGTAACACAACGCCTGACCAGATAAATGCCAGCAAAATGTACGATGTGTAAATTCAGCAGACAGACAAACGTATATTAAAGCGTGAAATAAGGCGTGGTCTAGGCGGAGAAGGGATGAACGTAATGATTACACTGCTGTCGGTAAAGCATAGAGTAGACACAGACACAAGTAAAGCCATCCTTAACAAGGACAAACTGCACAACTCTTACCACAGAGTGCAAGGATAGCAGAGCACAAGCAATGGGTCGTAGCCGGGCTGAGCCAAGGAGAATAGGGAAGGCGGTGGCCAATATGCTAATAAAGCAGGCAGAACTGCGACTAGTTTCAAAGACACGACGAGAAAGTAACCACCATAAGGCCTTCGTAAATTTCCGTGTCTGGTTGAGGAAGTGGACAAACAAAAGCCCTTAACATTGTTAAATTTATCAGCCTTCCTCAGGTATACAACCAAAAGCCATGTCGCGACAAACCAACATAAGCAGCTTGTAGTCGCAGCGTTTTATCGGACATCTATTACTGCCAGCATGTGCCACTATTGAAATACCAAGAAGTTAAAAACGCCTTTAGTCAAGTAAGTGCACCCGATTTCTACAACACATTGGCTATAACACTTTGTCTGTGGCTGCAGACAGAACGGATCTATGCATGCGTAAGCGTACTGATGAGGTTATTTCAAATTAGGCTGCTGCCACTACGAGAGGCGAAAGCAACGACACGCGCCGAGCTTTAAACGTTTGGCCTCATCGATTACCAAACAACTACTAAGTACAGGTCTGTAATTTGATTTTAAAGTGGCCTATAGGATCGTGTTCCGCAATGTAAATGCCAAACCACTTAAACTCGCCGTGGCAGCGGACGTCAATGGCTATCGTCCTGGCCTACTTGTACAAAGCAATTGACGGTAACAGGCCAGATTTCGTAGGGACCGTGACAGTTGCGTTAACGCATGTGCTTCTGCCGTAAGCTATGCTGTTGCATGGTTCTCGTATCGATCAATTGGAAGACAAACTTTCGGTCTTTTACTTTAGGGAGGTGTTATTATATTGCACCTTCGCATTTGCACAGAGAGATAACATATATCATCACACAACTCCCGCCTTTATTGTATTATTCATACTGAGAATTGCAAACTAAATTTTCAAACTGCATTTGCCCGTTCGCCCAAGAACCACTTCCATACGTACCATGTAACCGTGCTGATGGAACTCAAGAGAATTGGAACCTGTCTAGTCTGGTTGGAATGTGATTTACCGAAGCAAAGATACAGGGGCAAGTAGGCTACAATGATGCGTTGATAAAAAGGAAGGATACACGATTCCGATATGTAGTGATCCTCTATCTGTGGTGCGTTGGGGAACAAAAGCATACACAAAAGATGTGCAAGACCAATAGCTTAGTTAGCCACGGTTACATATCATGTAGCTTTTGCTATCCTGTTGTTTTGTTTCTTTCCCGTTGTCAAAAGGTATCATCAAAAACTTACCAAGTATCCCACCTGGCACGTGTGTCTGCGTCCGCATGAAAATTATGAGACAAACGTGGCTCAGTTTAGACCTTCAACACACTCACCCCTTCCTGATCCACTAACACTGGTCAACTTATACGGTGCATAGCCGACTAGCACTACAGTTCAACGGAATCTACGACAGTGTTCCTGGACGTGGTGGGTTTTCGCCTGGCAAGCGTTCTCCCTATAAAAGGCCACAAATGTCCGCTTAACAACACTGCAACGTGGCGGATGTGACTCGCCACAAAATAAAGTCACAGCTACGCCTTTCACACTGACGCAGTCCTCAGCCTCCTACATCCAACCTGTGCAACTGATTTTACTATGAAGAATGCTTTAGTGGAGTACCGATCATCCCGGCTTCGTAATGGTCATGGGTTGCACTAAACCTTGTTTGGGCTCCTGTGCTCATGGATCACTACATGGCAAATTTACCCCCCACTTTTATCTTGACGCAACAGTTTTTGCGCGCCACAGCGCCATCATGGTCCTTGAGCTGACTATTACCTGACAATATGCGTGCTCATATTAACTACATCTTTTCGTTTATTCCTTTCATCGTACCGAAATGTTTTAATATTCTAATGATGCCATGCTTGTATGCATATTTGATCATGCCTTTTAGAAGTGTGTCTCGTTTTACAGAGAATATACAATTTATTTATTTATTTATTTAGCCGGTGAGCGCTTACAAGATTGGAGACCACACCTTGGAGAAGGTATCTCAGGAGCGTGACCTGGGTGTATTGGTACAGGAAGGTCTCGGGTGTTCAAAACAAGCAGAGAAGGCGAGGAGAACCGGAAATCAACACTTCGGCCTTCTTCGCAGAGCCTTCGGTCGGTTTGAACCCTCAATCTTCCCCAAATGCTTAACGCCTACGTGCAACCTCACGTGGAATATGCTATTCAGGCGTGGCAGCCGTGGCAGAAACAGGATCTCGTTGCTCTCGAGACTCCTCAACGAGGGGCAACCAAGAACGTCAGGGGCCTCTTTCATCTGCCCTATCAGCTTAGACTGAACTCTCTAAGAATGTACAGTAGTCGATATCGGCTTTTGCGGGGGATCTCATTATGGTTTACCAGATTCTGAAGAACCCAAACCACATTTGCCGTCCGCTGCTGGAATTGAACCACAACACTAAACTAAGAGGTCACCCTCTGAAACTGACAATTCATTATAGCCGGCTTGAATGCCGTAGAAATTTCTTCTCTCTCCGCGTGTGTGATCCTTGGAACGCCCTCCCTAATTATGTTATCTCTGCTCCCAACCTGGCGATGTTTAAAAAACGTGTTGACGATGCATTGTCTCACTTACATTTCATTTTATGACTTGTTAGCCAGGGGCTACAAAAGGCAATCAAACGGTTTCTTGCCAAACGCCTAACCAATGGATTTATGGATTTATACGTTTGATATGCGAACATCTCCGCTATTCCACATAAGTCTATGGTGAGTCCACCACAACGCTTTTCACTTTATTATGCAATTGATTTTCGCAATAATTTCCATCCCACGGGACTTGTTAAGCGATGCTTTTTTACCCGTAATAAACCATTGTCCATTGTCCATTAGAACAGCCAACGAATGCCCACAAAAAGGCCTTCAAACCAATTGGTTACACTACATACCCGAATCAATCCATCACTACCTAATTTGTGGTCCCGCCTGTCAAGCTTCCAATTATTCGCCGATGGTTTGTCAGTAATCTCAGGCTGCTCAATCGACAAAGCCATCATGACTTCCCCGTGGCAGAAGCTGAATGGTTTGTGTCTACCCCGTTCTAGCAAACGTTTGGCGACAGTGCTTCATGACGTGATGGGTTTTCGCCTGGCAAGTCCACTTCCTATATAATGACACAAAGTCTGTTTAACAGCACCGTTTAACGGTGAAGCGGGTGTGACTCGCCTTCAACTAAAGTCACGACACCATGGTTACCCAATCAATTACACCCCCACCACGGACGTCACGCAATCCTTTTCATCATATCCCCTCAATTAATCATAATTGCAGTCGCACATATTAAAACGAATATCAGCTAGACACATGCGCTCACACTTGCATATATGAACTCACAGCTCCAACGTCCGTAGCTAACCTGCACCATGCTTTATGCCTATCATGACATTTAGTTGTGCCTTTACCATTATCATGCTTATATAGTCGTGTTTCGCTTTGCACGAGAATAAAACATTTATTTATGTATATTGGTGCCCTAAAAACTTACAGTGACTCCAACCTGGACAATGCAGCTAACAGACGTAAGCTTGAAAGCTTAGACCAGTGAGTTTGATAAAATTGTAGCTTGCATTAGACTTGAAGCGATGCGAATGTGATGAAAACCACTATTGTTTTGTAAACTAAAGACCTATGACGACATAATAAGTTATGCGAGGAGAAAACGCATGCAGTGTGTTCATAAGATGAAGGCACCAGTGGCCAAAGTTGGAAAGAAGACTTGTGCGAAAGCAGCTTAACCGAAGTCTACCCAGAAAGCTAAAGGATAACGTTTAAGCGCATTGACGTCTAGATTTATCAGGACGTAATAACTGATAATGGAGGCCCAAACTAACATGGATTCTTCGGTAGTGAAAATGATCTTACTTTTGGAGCTAGAGCTTAAAGCAGACCAGCTAACACAGACGTTGCGTAAACTGACTTGTGATAATACTATGAGGGTTACCCAAAGCAATAGAACCGCAAGCCGGATAGTTGTCGCGGTTTGTATGCAACTCTGTGGGCTACTTGTCAGTTATAATGCGAAAAAAGCTAATGTTTCATGATAGCTTTGCCTGGTAGTAAGCGAAGTTTGGCCTTTGAGGTAACTACGGAATGGGGATTATTCCTGCTGTAGTGGACAGTGGGCACCAGTTTGCATTACCCTCATTTTGATGAGTTCTGTTAATTCAGTCATGAAGTGGAACATGAACAGTCAAAGGACATCGCATAATGGCAACGGTGGCACAGCATGGAAGGAGGGATAAGAATATCCCAGCGCGCATTTGATGTGTGTGTTGAAATAGTTTCAAAAACATTAAGAAGCAATAACATCATTAAGTGTCTGAAGCCTAGACCGTGATAGAATTGTAGCCGGTTTGCTATAAGTGGTGAGACTTACATTGGAGATGGCATCAGCGGTTTGGGGCAGACCGAGTGTGCTGTGTACAGGTAAGCAAACGTACGTTCCTTTCCCCTAAGGCTGTCAGTAAAGCGTGCATAAGCAACACACAGCTGGGGATAAAGCATTCATATTAGTTAACTAAACAGCAAAATCGACGGTGTTGCTTGAATAAGCTTGGAGCTGCAAAATGAACTTGGATGAAGTTAATCAGGAAGATAACAATACCGAAAACTTGAACGATGCTGACTGGTAATTATAGATTGGCTTGAATATTTTGCAAAGAGATACAAAGACATGTTGTATTAATCGATAGAATAAAGACAAGCGGACGGTGTGGTTTACATTTTAAGAAACTCGTTGCTTAATTGGCATGGAATTAGACGTAGGCGTAGTCAAAATCAGGTGTGATGCCGTGGATGAAGCGTTAAAACGTTTTATAGCTTTGTGTGCTCCAAAAAAGGAGTTACAAATTCCATACAGTCAAACAGCAGGATGAAGGCTTTTCTAGGGATGTCGTTTGCTTCTACAGGGGTGTAATGATATGTTCTAACCGGATTACTCCTCCTTACGTTGGTTTTAAGTGTATGGCATGCGGTGAGCTCCTGCCCTTGTGGTATTGGATAACCACTTTAGACCTGTTATTCAGTTTGCGGTGGTCAGCGCTATAGCGTTAGTCACCAGATTTCTTAGCAGCTACCTACATTGGGAGAAACAGGTGTTATCAAAATATCGAATTATTCCTAGTCCGTGCTTGTGCGCAAACTACGCCTTTGCGGCTGTACATTTTCAGGTGAAAGTTGGAGGGGAAAAGCTGGGATGGTTGGGTTATTTGTCTGACTGCGTTGCAAGCATTGTGATGCCAGAGGTACAGCTGTGTTCATTGTAAGAACGTGCCTGTAGTAAAAGGAGAAAACTTCAGCGCAAACGGATGGGGTGCAAAGGAAGGAGAAGAAAGGAGTTATATCTACAAGGTCTACAATAATGCCCCATATTTTCAGTTTATGCACGCTTGATTACAAGCTTGATTCACTTATCGACCAATTGGTTGAACCAATTGGAAAAGTGGTGGTGCTGGTGTCTCTTAGGACTTTAGAACGCCTAGTACCTAGCGGAACGTTTGCCGATTATCCGGGTTCAATGTAAGCTACCGAGGACTGTAGATGGCGATGGATGCACCATTGGCGACAATTGAGCTTGTTAAAAATAAGGTGGTTGGCTACCTGGAATAAGTGAAGTGACGCAGACTTCCGACTTAGCTGTAGTTAAAAACTGCGTCCCACAACTATAATCCTTAGTGCAGTGTAGTGGACCTTTATTTTTGCCGACGGTAATGGACGCCCTCACGAACAAGCCTGGGATTTGCCCGCATCCGAGAAGCTATTTTACAGTCCCTATCTACAGTCCTTACTACCGAAACGCAAGTGGTATAAGCAGTGACGTGAAGCTTAAGGTTTTGTTCGACCCTGAGGATCTAGTTTACCTAGTGTGCATAAGTTTTGAGGTCAGTTTCTTGGTTTGGAGCTGAATCGACGACATCTTTAATGGTTAAGCTCCTATAGCCGACAGTTTCCAGGTCGCAGGTGTCAGCTAGGTTACGTCGACGCTAGGCTAATTAACTGCTCTACGATCAGTCATGGGTTGGTGTCGTTAAATGGCAAATTCTGTTTGATTTGCAATTGCTGTCGGTAGGTCATTTTTCAATGCAAGTATTGCATAAATGTTTTCAGGAAGGCACTGCATCCTTAAAATGTGACACCAGTATACGTTCATCTCGGGCGTGCCAAGCAAATGTTGCATGAACAATACAACTGCTAAGAAATTCCTGTACCCTGGTTGCAGTACCGTAAATGGTTGCTGCAGTCAGACGTTATATGAAGGCGTAGTTTGCTGTAAATTGCCCTTTTAAGATCATCATAGCTCAATGCATGTGGTAGGCTAGTTATTATTTATCTCAACGTTGAGGGTATAAATTAAGAATGCCACTGTTTATTAAGTATAGAAAGCTCAACTAGAAATAGTCATAGGCATACAAGAAGTAGATTCTAGGTGCATAAAACATAACAAGTGACCATTCTTAGAATTTGGGAGGCCAACGCTACGGCCTTAACAATATAAGTGGGAAACTCTCCTCAAAGTGATTCATTAAAAGAGAATAAATTTAGGTAGCAGGTGAAATGTAACATTTGATATAGGAATGAACAACAAAGCAACTAATACTTGCTCATAAAGCAGATAGTTTAAAATACCCAATGGCGCTTGCAGAGCCGGGTCACAAATGAGCGGACGGCGCCTAGGATATAAGTTTAGCAATAACGTTTTAGAAACGTGCCAAATGCGAGACAATGTGAAAACTCGAGGCAGCCGGACGGTGGTGCTTTACCCTTAAGAATATGGTACGCTTGTTGTTTTACTGTGCTTTCTAACAGCGTACTTTGAATACAATAATACGACTTTCACCTGCGCTTGCTATTCGTTATTACTTCCCTGTCATTGCAAACTCTGGAGTTGAACCTCATTCATTTTTATCACGATTACTTCATAGAATACCGCAAACAGTGTCGCTATCCGCCATTTTTATTCATGGATATATTCACCTCGGAAATTCGGAATGTCCACCCTGGCTCTTACAATATCAAAGGTTATCTTGAACGCTCTGAAAGTTGTATATTTTTAAACGCTTTAATAGGAGGAAATGTAACAGCCCAGTTGCTTACTGCCATTAAACGGGATGCTAAGTTTCTTTTTAAGGTACCTGCCATTCCCTAACCTTCACATTTGGCTACCCTTTAGTTATATAAAATTACCTGCTGCTAAAGCACTTTTAACCATATAACTTTGAGGCAGCTAAAACGTAAGGCTAACCAAGATATTCGTGCATTTCTCCTAAAACCAGAAGCAAGCTGCTCGCTGCAAGTTGTGGAGACCAGTTGTATAGCAAACCTAGATGCTTTGTTCGCCGGAATCAACCATTTCAGCCTGCAGCAGAAATTACTACTTATTCTTGATCCAAATGTTTAATCCGTCATAGAATTCTGCAAAGAAGTTTAAGATGTGAGAGCGGCAAAGAGAGGGGAACCTACCATTTTATACCATTCCGAAAGTAAGGTACAACCTGGTATCCAACAGCCGCGGCAATTAAAAAGCCTGCTATATACAATGAAGAAGGGCTAATTGTTGTAAGGACGGACAAGGGTTTCGCTGCCATCGTCTACGATGTTAGCAAACGGTGCTAAGATGGCTGTGTAGTTTCTATTTTTTGCGGATTGTATGAGAACAGTGATAATGTGTCAAGGTTAGAAACCGGTGCTCGCAAAAAGACGGTTATGAAAAGAGAAAACGCTTAATACCCGCGTGAAGGTTACACTCTATTTGAAAGCTAGAAATGATGGGGTGCAGTGGTTGTGTAAAAGGAGCTGTTGTAGAGCAAAGGAAACGTGTAGGGTGTCTGCAGATGTGTGGCAATGGCGGGGACCTATAATTTAAATACTTAAGATAACTTACACGCTGGGAAATGTGTCGTAATATGTTCCTCACTGATTGTTGTATATAGTGCAGTGCTTGACAGTAAAGATCAAATAAGCCCTAGTAGTTCGATAATGTTGATACACTTTTGAAGTGGAAACTGAGGAAACATTTGCTCTTAGCACAAACAATTGGCTGCTAAGGTGGTAATGATCCCTTAAAATGCTGTACTTGCATTAAATAGGACCACTGAAGGGGCTATGCGTCGCTTGCGGTAAAGATAACCATATATGGTCATAAAAATATACACTGAATTTAGTGCTTAAATAAGCGCATAAAATGAAGGCAGATTTTAATGTGTAAACTGTAAGGACGTGGTATAACTAAGGAATGCATATATATACGTTATAAAGGGATATATACGCTCCTTATTAATGCCACGTTTTTACAACTTTTACTTGTTGCTATATCGATTCTTTTCTGTACTTTATTAACTAACACATTCATTGTATGTTTGTGAGTAGGGATTGTAGAAATTGTAGAAAGCTAGAAGAAAGTAGAAAGTAGAAGTCACGATTAAAATTCACGCGCAATAATGTGCGTCGACGGAAATCGAACCCCGGTCCACGAATTTCCGGTCCGCTGCTCTACCACTGAGCTAACGAGGGCAGACGATTAGGTGCGCAAATTTTAACACATGACTTCAGCTTGGTGCGCGACGAATAGCTAATGAGCTCACAGTACCTGTCCTGGTGTTGCAGATTGGCTCACTCACCCGTCATTCATTGTAGATTTCTATGACTATACATAAAGTTATACATGTATAACTTTACTTAATTGGTACTATAAAACAACATACAAATATGTAGTAGGTACACTGATAAAAGAAAACGGGAATGTACAGTAGCGTTTTGGTTGCGTCTGTTGGGCAATATTAGAAATAGGACACGACAGGATAAGACAGCATACATGACCAAGCAGTCTTCCGCTTAAGCAACAACCTCTTTCGTGTGACAGTAAGCAAAAAATAGCCCACAGCACCAAGACTTGGACAGAATATTCCTGATTCTATAATGGTGAAGAAACTGAAGCAAGTGCAAGACCAGCACCACAGCCTAAGTAACTAATTATATATGCAGGTCACTGCATCTCAAGAAAATTCGGGTAACGGTGCCATCCAACGTTTGTTTAGGCTACGTTTAAATTCATCCACAATTTCGCATGCTGATAGAGCAGAAGTAAGAATATCCCAAACAGGCGCAACCTAGTTTGCGCAGGACCGGCTCTTAACTGTAGCCTAGGTCTTTGCCACGTAATTGTATGCAATGGCTCGAAAGTTGTCTGATGTAGCTGGTTCATCCCGCTTTGTGATCCTAAGGCCACTAAGACTCTTTGTGCTTTTGAAGGTTGCTAATAAGTCACCTCTCAACCTGCGGCTTCTGTTTGAAGACAAACTTAAGTTAACTAACCAATCCTCCTAGGATAACTTGTCCTGGCCTTCTCTCATTCGAGTGGCCAGTGTTTGTACGTTCTCAATATAAAGAATATTTATCTGTAGTTAGGATGCTTAAACTTGAACATAGTATTCCAAATGTATTCTAATCACAGCTATGTAAAAGGGGTGGAATACCTCTCGTTAGGTAAAACTCCTTACTCTCCTGGGGTGAAATAAGTCCTGTCGCGCTTTATTAGCCGCATGCCTGCACTGCGCCAATGAGTTAGTCATTCGTCAAGATAAAGCCATGATTGCGTGCCCTAATGACGTGCAACCATGTTAGTAACCCATGAGATGTATGCACAGTAAACTCTTCCTCACGCTGGGTTAGGATTTGACATTTGTTGGTGCTCAGTGGTAAGTCCATTACGTGTGGGCAATTAAAAACAGTCACAAAATCTCTAGATAACAAAACCATCTTTCCTTTGAACAAACTTCAAATCCTCAGTAAACCTGTAGGAGGAGTCTTTAAGTTGCGAGTTTAAATCATCTATTAACATGAGGCATAGCAACGGAATGAGTACCGATCCCTTGGACCGCTACTGTGAGCAGTGCCTACCGTTGAAATGACGTCGCTTACCCTGATAAATGCTGGAGATAGGAGTATCCAGCAGTGTAGTTGTGCTAGAGGTGATATGAACCTTAGTGAGAAGCTTACATAGCACATGACGAATAGCGTGATAGGGATAGTAACCATACACGCAACCTAAGTGATCACTTATAATGAAGTTATTGAAGTCAAGGACGTACTGCTGAATGGAAAACTGTTTTAATAGGAGGGATCTTGCTCAAATTATGCGCGGAATAGCTACGGTAATGAAATAAATCCACTGCTGCTAATTAACTAGCTTTGTAAGCTTCATAAAATTGTTAGTTGCAAATGCTACCAAAGAAACTATAAACAATTCATCAGGAATGTAGATGAAAACGTTTCGGTGCACTAGTGTTGCTTTTCAAACATGGACACCTCCTGCCGCGACCAGTTTGCGGTAAGCACGGATTTTGTAATAACGTAGAAGGTTAATGGTGGTTAATGATTGTTTTCCGGGGAATAAGGTGCACGCGGGAACAAGTTGCTTATTGCGCACCTGCGCCCTAAAGCTGGCATGTATAAACACTAGACATGCAGACTTTATACCTCTTTGTTTGCTATGCAGATAAATGGCTACATCTGGCCTCCGATAGACTTTCCTAGCGCCACTATCGGTTGATCGTCTTAATTTCGGTCTCTGTTTAGAAGCAGCTAGTGGTGGTAGGCTCCATACATTTGCGATTATCCAGTTCTTGCTAAGAGCCACTCTTTGATTTATCTAATCCTCATTATTTGGGACTGTCTGCGTCACATACCTTTGCTGTTTGTTGACTTATTCTGGGACATCGTAGGCATACACAAGTAACTAGAAGGTTTCATCCAAATGCCATTGCTGATCACGGATAGTTTCACGCCTAGCACCATTATCTGTTCTTTTTCTTACCACTGGCACCTCCGTTTAGCAGCAGCTATTCTTCGTATGCTCCTACCATCTCTGCGCATATCCGGAGCTTGCTAAGAGCCACTCTTCTATTCCTCCAACCTTTACTCTCCGGGACTGTCTGCGTCACATACATTTACTGTTTGTCGGCTTATTCTGGGACCCTCTAGATATCCACTAGCAACTAGAATGCTTCAACCAAATGCCATCACTAGCTGTCGATACTCTCTCCCTTAGTACCATCATGAGTTCTTCGTATCACCTACGTCACCACTTTTCAGCTGCAGCGAGTCATTTTTGGTAGCATGCATATTTGCGCTAGGAGCTACTCCATATCACTCCAACGCTTACTCTCTTGAATTGTTTGCATCATATACCTTCGCTGGTTTTTGACTTATTCGGTCGCCATAGGTATCCACCGGTAAATAGAAGGCTTAATCCGAATGCCCTTGCTGGCCACTGATACTCTCTCTCCTAGGGCCATTATCTGTCGCTCTTCTTGTCTTCCTCATCTCGTTGCAGCGATTCGTTGTAAAATCCATGCCTCTTCTGCGCAGATATGGAGCTCGCTAGAATACACTTCTTGTCTTTCCATCATACCTTCTCTTGGAACGTCTGTATCACTTACCTTCGCTGGCTTGTTGATGCATTCTGTGACCATGTAAGCATACACTAGTTACCAAGCGTCTTATTGGAATGGCTACATCTGGCCACTGGTAGTCTTTCCTAGAGCCACCATCCGTCGACCGTCGTAACTTCGCCACCTCTGTTTAGAAGCAGCTATTGTTCGTGGGCTCCATGCATCTACGAGTATCCAGAGCTCGTTAGGAGCCACTCCTTATCTTAATAACCTTTATTCTCTTAGAATGTCTGCATCCAATCTTTCCGCTGCCTTTCCACCAACTAACCTTAAGATCTCTCTCGTTTGAGCTTTCTTATTATAGATTCCCAACCGTATTAGTCTGGCTACTCGTTGTTCATGTACCATGCAATCACCACCAGTCTTCTAACATCCTTTCCTCCCACCTCACGCAACTTTCGTCTCCTACTTAACTGATAGTCCGCGAATCACTCACTGGTACAACGCCGTTGACTCTACGCAGACGTTAGCAATCTACCCATAAGGCTATTGATTCTATAGGCCATTCAAAAGGCACTTTCAGCATAATCATTGTTGCACAGTGTACATGATTTTGTCTGAACTTCAAATGTTGTAACATAAGACTTCAACAATCTTTAACTCCAAACCTATTCCTGCAGTCTTCTCTCGGTTGTCCCTCCCATTCCCTTTCCTGCAAGGTCCGGAACTTCTTGGAACTCTAGGATTGGACTGAGTAACAGCCTTCGCCCAAGACTGTCGTAATAACCGACATGGACCTACATGGAGCACTGCTTTATACCAAGGGAACTCAACTGCAATCACCACAAAATCTGTCCAGTATGGAGAGCTGGACATGTCCTCACAATCCAGGAAAATAATACATCTGAAAAATCCAGACAGCCGAAAGTTTGAAACTTTGTTCACCTGGACACAAAGCAAGACGACTATTCATGATGTTCCCATCCGCAGCCGGCCTCATCAATTATGGCGGCACTGATCAAACTGTCTGTCCAGCCAACAGAGGAAATCTGAAGTCATTTGACTGCGAATAATCGAATATGGAATCAGTGGTCCAGCGGCTTTGCCAGTTATACATTAGCGTTCGAAATGCCTTACGGCGGTGTTACAGGACGTGGGGTGGTTTACTTTTAACAACCATTCTTCCTATAAAGGGCCACCAATGACTGTATAACCAAACCGCGACGTGGCTGATGTGACTCGCCACTGAATAAAGTCACTGCCCACAACTATATATTGGCAAGTCGACTAGAGTCATATTTCAAGCTTTTTCCAACACGAGCAAGAATTTCATAATCTCCGTCCACATTTACCGTTTCACTGCACTCATAGTGCCTTGACCATTTACACTACGCACCATTGCACCCAAAGTATCGTTGTGATCCACAATTGCCTGTAAACCTTGATCATGCCTGATTTCGTGTGTCGCAATAAATTTGCGAATGAACGAAGTATTTATTTATTTAAATATTAGAGAGGCGTATAATGTAATGTTTTGCGTTATGCAACGGGAAGCTTTAATGAAGATGTACGGAGTTAAAGGAACATTAAATACACGTGCAAATGAAATAAAAGACATGGCACTGTACTGCAACTGAGGCGTTAACCGGAATATAAGTATGAGGAACTAGGTCAACGGCACCAATATTGTGAAGGTACAATGCAACATTGAACTCATGGGTCGCTACGGAATCGTATGTGAACGAACTGCACGAAGCAAGGGTGCTTTAAAGGGGAACACGCCCAAAATGGCATGGCAATTGTAATGTGGATCGTTGCTCAAGACAAAGCAAGGCGCTCGCGCGTATTCAGAAGACGCATGGGTTGTTTCCAGTCAACACAGCGGGTCACTAAGTGATGTGTTATAGTGCAGTTGTAAGCAACAAGTGTTAGTGAACAATGAAACGGACGACAGTTGACGTGTAACATGTGTAATGGATAGGAAACGCGATTGTTTGGTACCACGTTGAGTTTGAGACTAAAAGGCAACACACTCTGAGGTGGCAAATTATTTGTGGAGGCTCTAAAATGGAGGAGGTAACATTGCGGATTTCTTATAGCAAGAGATGTGATACCAAAATATGTATGTAAGGTGACAACGGATAAAATATGGATTTGAGGTCTACATCATCTCTAATGTCCGCGTAATTGTTAGGAGCATGTATACACACGCATACAACTCTCAATGCGTAAACATCCAAAAATTATTGGCCCTTGAAACGGTCGTATTTTGCATTCCATTTAAAGTGTTGTTGTTGCGTTCATTAGGCTGATATACTGGAACCTGGTTGAAAAGGTAGGTTTGATGACGTTGAGTGTTACGATATAGGTTCATGCACATCTGGAGCAACCTGTAGGTGCAACCAGAGCGGCGCATCGGGCACAGTGGACTGCAATCACGGTGGGCGTGCTGCCGTTGCACAGAAGCAAGTTAGAGGCATTATGGCGAGGTGGACAAGTGACATGCAGCAAACTGGCGTAAAGAGGGTTCAGGCTACGAAAGCAAAGGTATGGCAACAGCGATGCATTCTACCCTAAAGTAACTGGCGTCTAAAACGCCAACCAAGTTTCAAGTTAGGTAGAATTTGCTTACATGCCAATTGGAGTCAAGGTGAGAGGAACTAGTTGCAAACGGCAGGTGCAGGCTACAGGGGGAATGTAAGACAATAGCCATACACCTTTACCTCAAGTAATAGCGGTTGAAACGCCAGCGCAGTTTTAAGCTAGGCTGACGTGCATAAGCACGGTAGAAACAGCAGGGCGAGGCGGACTAGTGTGACATGCAGCAACCAGGTAGGGGCGAAGGAGCACACAAAATGCATTGGTTAAAGAAAGGGGCCAATCGAAGTATCGTGGCGTGAGGCGGTGATAGGTAAGGACTTTCAAACTACTAACAAATATATCCAACCTGGCAGACGAGCGTGTAAATCGCCAACAACGTACAATGTGTGCACACTGAGGAATAGTTTGAGTCCTGTAAAAACGTTGGGTAACACGTTCTCTGATAGAGGGTTGCCATGTACATAAGGGCTCCTGATGTGCCGCTCCCCGCTTACCGACGTGTAAAGTGAATACAATCCTAGGCAGCATATTGGTATATGCCAGGTGTTGCTGGGACAGCATTACGGAGAGGGACATCTACACTGGCTGACTTAAAGCTGAAGAACTGGGGACTATTCACTTAACTGATATGATTAAGACGACGTAGTCAATGGGTAAGGTAAGTGGATGGAATGTGGTACTGCAGCGCAAGTCGTTAGGGCTTAGCATGTGAACCGGGTGTCAAAAGCCACGAAAACGGAAGGTGTGAACTTACCGGTAAAAGGTAAAAGTAATCTATGCATCACGGTAGCTAGAAGCGGATTTGGCACAGTGAAACCATGGACCGGAATGGGACGTGTGTAGTATCGGTCTAAATGTCAACTGTAAGATGAGGCCCTTACATGCTGTGAACCTGACGCCAAAAACAACGCTCATGCGCTAGGGCACTACCACATAAAATCTCAGGGCGGCAGATGTCTAACGGTGGCCAAAATGCCACATTAATGCATGCTGTGTATGGACCAGAATTGATGCGGAAGAAATGCCCAGTAAAGCATTGTAGATGGATGCTATTTGGTCTCGAAATCTGACAGAGGGCGGCGGCACGTGCGCATTGATTGCCTAGTAAAATCATATTACTGACTGCTGTTCTCCTACTGTAGTGGAATCTGGTGACCAAATGTAAGGTCTCTGGTACTCAGAAGCTGCGTGGGCCAGAGAAAACAGCTTTTAAGTGTCCGCCTGCCTACTAATGGTGTAAAAGCCACTTTGTCTACAATAAAATATTTATTTATTTATTTGTGTTGGGACTACAGGATTACCCCTAGTGGACCGGGTGAATTAGATACTGGAGAACCCGTTTACAAGAAGCGTTACGCAAGATTGCAAGTGGTTCCAGGCGACGAACTGCATTACTGGAAGCACGACGACCACAAGACACTCCTCTGTGATACCACCAAAGGAGCTAAGTAACAACGGCCAAATTGACATTGACCTCGTTTCATTGGTAGCTGCCACACAGCAGACGATGTCCATTGTCTACGTGCAGTTGGGGGTAGGCCCGATGAAACACAAGTTTATGCACTGTACCCCGGAACCTTATCGTCCGCGAAAATAAGGGTGGCACAACCAGTGCAGTTCAATCGAGCAACTATGTTGGAACTCCGACGTGCGGTGGATGCGGTTGGCGCGCCTCAACTCGCTAGGACAACAAAAATGAAAAATGTCATGAAAGTTGACTCGGACGCAAGTAGAGAGTAAAGAAAACGGATGCAAGAACTGTTAAATCTGTCGGCCTTGAACGAAAATAATCACCCAGACGCAAGCATTGTAATACAGGAACCCCTCTGGCGGTGCCACGACTAAGGCCATATTGCACGCACCACCTTGTTTGTCTCAGACGATTGCTTCACTCCTTCTTGCTACGTCCGGGACTGCTCACTTCGTGGTTTCTTCCGAATTGGAGCGGCTACGGCGTATATAATACAAGCCGAGGAAGCCGGTCAAAAGCCCTTTTGCGTAAGTTTCCACGACAACTTTAGTGAATAGGAAACAGTAAACGCTCCAGTATGAAACAAGAATCTTTTTTGCGGAAATACAACTTGCGGACCTCAGCTGAGAATTGAACAACGCTCCTATATCCTCAGCTATTGTCACCCCAAATGATGGCCTAGGACCGCAAAAGCACTCGGTGTTTGCACACATTTTTACATGTAACAACTGCGCTAGTTCAGCAGCAGCCTAACGCTAAATAGAATAGTACGTTAAAGAGAAGAAAAAACAAGAAGGGTAGGGTGTGTTGCAGCACTGATCCAGAACACAGATGTCACTCTCCGGCCCTATTTCAAGACATCTGTTTTGCTGAAGGTGCCGTGTCCCTAACTTTTGACAAGACAGTGAGGGTTACCGAGGTTCCCTAAGGAGAAGCCATCCCAACCTATGGCTTGAAAGCTCGAGCAAATCGACCAAAGACTGCCCGGCTTGAGTCGGACAGTAGGAAATCTTTAGCATCCTAAGGTGCGCTACCACCGTTAAAGGCAATGCCTGGCGGCAGCGCCCTACACCAGACCAGCTGTGAGCTTTTACCCCATGGATCTGCTCTTTTAAATGAACAGGGTTGTCTACCTTGCGCATAACACTGAACCGTGCTGGGTGCGACTGCGTACGTTTAAGGTCTAACCATCAATCTGTCTGGTATGAATGCCTTTAAAGGCACTGGGAAAGTGCCACCCAGCCTATCTACCGTATCGGTTCAGAAAAGACATCAAGCTTACCTAGCCGGCCACTCCGCTGCTCTCAACTGCAAGATATTGATGATTGCTTTACATGAATGCAGAGAACCATGACCTCTTCTAGACAGCAATTTCTTTGTCTTACTTAGCACACTGTAAAGGCCTGGATCTCCACGCGCTCTTTGGATCTCTTTGACCGCTGCAAGTATGTCCCAGAGGGGTTCACTCATGATGAAGCGCAGTTCTGTCAATCAGCAGATCAAAAAAGTCTACGTGGTGTCCGTGAAGGCTGGTGCTCCCAGCGTGCTTCGGAAATGCAGTCTGTTCTCATCTCTTGAAACACACGCAAGCTCTTCTAACTCATTTGAACCACTGACCACCGGAAACCTGGTGTCAGTGCGACTATATTCAAAGCGATTCATTTGCCGATTGCAAAATTATGGAGACACTTGGACCGGTGGGCCAAATGTTCTTATTCATAGTTTAATTGCCCCTCACCCTTCACTTATGTACTTTACGATTCTATCTTCCCAGACTGGGTCGTCACACTTTTTCCACCAAGGAAAGCGGAACTTTGGCTTGAAATTCAACATCTGAAAGGATACAAGTCTACCGGCACAGAAACGTTTCCTGCGGAACTCTGCTGATAGGAAGGCTCCGGTCTTGTAATCCAGCTAACCTCATTATCCTACAAAAGCTGACCTAAAGAAAAGTTGCTTGCTTGGGACGAATCAGTTATCATTCTGGATTTTAGGAAGGGTGCTCATATTTCATGTACCAATCGTCTGGGGATTGGTCATATTTCGGTTGCGTCCAAGCTACTAGCAAATTCTATTCCGTAGGCTATCTCTCATTTGCCAATCCCAGTACCAAGAAGCATAAGCTGACCTCCGACCAGGCCGCTGGTGGATGGATCAGACATTCACACTCCGTCAACTCCTGGAACAAAGCCACCATTACCAGCGACCTTCAATGGTTGCACACATAAACATTCGTGTCGCATTGGACTCAGTTGTTTGACTTGCACTCCTCGGTACGCAATGCTTGACAGTTCGCAAGTACTAGGTTAGGATGCTGCTCAGCAAAGCTTTGGTGACATCCGAACGCAATACAGCCAAATGATAAATGCGCATCATTATCGTCACCTGAGGAAGAGCCGTAAATGCTGCTACCACAGAGGTCCAGCGACTTGGAAAAGACTAGGATCAAAATAGACAGTACTTGAGCGCCCATAAACCAAGGAATCGATACTCGATGCGTACTATCAAGAGTAACTGCACGGAAATACCCTGACACCGTTTTAAGAAACTCTACCGAGGAAAATTCGGGTAGATTTAAATCACCTGGTATCAAAGACCTAGAGTCGAATTTGAAGAGAAGTACGTCTAAAATAACTTTAGATGCACTCCCAAAGCTTGGGTACACATTTTTGCCTGGAAGTTGGGTCCATGGAGTTCTGAGCACTGCCGCCAGCTATTCGGCAGTTTTGTCTGCCGGTTGAATTATGTAGGTATGCAAAATTTAAAGCTGACAGCTAACATAAAGTGCAAAGCCCCGCTCTGTCGGCTTACGAAGCGATGACATCTAGATTGTGGGTAGCCAGGCCGACGTCTTCAACTGTCCGTGATATCCTGAGCATGCTACGTTGGTGTTAAAGTGAGTACATCGGGAGATGCAACTACAAGCAGACATATGTCGTACACTTTATTCCATAGGCTGCGCGAATTGCTGAGCAATTGTAAAAAATTTTCGCAGTGACCAAACCTGTAGCGGGCGCTGTCAAAGCAGGCAATGTTAGTGCGGAAAAAGACCGCCGGCTAACCAACTAAAAGCGCACCGACCAAACAGCTGTGCACCAAACGCTCGCCTGAATTTGCGGTACTTCCAAGACACTTTCAGCATAAACCGAGTTGCCAGCCGGTCCAGCTAAACACAATAATTAATGCAATTAGGTTTGAAAGCAAACCGCAACGGTGCTTTGCGTTACCCTGGAGTGAATAGCACCACACAAAGTAAGCGCAGTACAAGGTTTTGAGAGCAATCCAGGAAGTTGCACAGTGCGGTCAGTGCCCTGTCGGACCCGTTGGAAAGCGCAGGCAGAAGAACCTTCGTTAGGCACTTCTTAAACCACTGCGTAGCGTTTAACAAGCGCTTAGCAGCAAATGTAGCAGTAAATGACACCGTGTTACAGGACATCACGCTGCTATCAATGCGCAAGCGTATGCTTTTTTCATTATGGTGGGTACCATCGGTTGACCAACAACTTTTCTGCTCCTTTGGCTTCATCAAACGGATTTCGCAGGAGACTACAAGTGCCTCTATCAGCCAGTCTATCATATGACCGTGAGTGGCTAACACCAAGGTGATCACTGTGTTTGGTTGCACTAAACGTTGCAGTCTCGACCGATGAAACCCAGTCGACCCTGTTGGCGTCCACAAAACTGACGCTGCTAAAAGGCGGGGTTGCCCGTGTATAACAGTCGGATGGGTGCGCTGATAATTATACGTTTAGCCGCAGTCGTCCCACTGCATGCCGCCGTAATCGTCAGTCACCAGAAAGAAAAGCTTTCGCTTTCATACGCGGCAAAAGACTCTACACCCGCATTTGTGCATGAGGAGACGGACATTACAAAGTAAAAATCATCAGAATTGTAACCCTTATGCTCAGTAAAACGACTAACAGCTAAAAGGTAAAACTGGAAAAACGGGTTAGTAGAAAAAACCGAAAACTTCACCGGCAAGCGTTAAATAAACGCTCCGTGCAACACCAATATCAACGCCCATAGTTGCCTTAGAGCACATAGAAGTAGACTACAGTCAAACGTTGTGTCTCGTGTTTAATCATACACGATTTTCCATAATCTTTCCTGTAAAACTATTATTTTGGCACGCCCAAACATACACGTGCCGCGTCGAGGCCACTCCCAAAACTAGTTACCACGGATACTATTATTGAAAACCTTAAGCGCACGTAATAGAAAGTACCGCTCCTCACGGGTGGCATCACGCGTGTAATGAACGCGGCGAAAATCCACATACTGCTACAGGAAGCCATCAGGCGGCGGAGTGGTTACCAACTACTCAACTAACTGCGTAACTTTAGAACCTCATTATTATACACCGCATCCTGCACGTTTTAAGCGCTTTTGTAGCGTGCACAAGCTGTATGACAAAACACAGCAGCGTTATCCAATATAAAGAGTGTCAGCCAAATAAGCCTCGTCGCTTTATCGCCATTTTAATTAATGTGCGCTATAGGTGTAATGTATGCATATGCTATTCAAATGCGAATAATTTCTTTTGAAATCTGCTTTTCCTGTCTACGAATATAATCTTCATCCACGCAACGACCATAATTTTGGCTGGCAAACCTAAACGCAAAGCCCCCGTACGGCTGCATTTCCTTACAACAATAAGCCACTTCCCACTTTGTGACATATATACGAAAGGTATTTCTTATGTGAAAAGCTTTGGGCGAAAACATTCTCGACTAACTTACAATTTTCGCACTTCCTAGTGTTATAAGTCCAGAAAGCGCGGTCAACTTCAAGCTGTTTGTAGGAGTACAATTATTGCTTGGTACAAGGAGCAGTAATTGAGCAACATCTTTTAGATATGTTCCAGTACATTGCCTTTGAGTTGTGCTCCCCTGATCCGTACTCCCAAATTACCAGACAACTTTTAGTCAATGAGATATCAAATCATTCCTTGATTTTAGAACCCGGAAGTGTAGAGCCTTTTCTTCTTAAGTTCTAACTACAAGTCTAATCACCAAAATTTTCACTAAGACCAACTTATTTTGCTGTTAGAGGTGGAGCTGGGCATCCAATTTTTATCATTGGTCCCTATGAATTTTTTCTTTCAAATAGTCTGTCGAATCCGAGCAAATGTACATTGCGTGTCATGGAACCCGGTCCATCTATCATAGACCTGAAGAGCATGCAAGATTTAAAAATCTCGTTGTAACTATCTTCTGACACTTCCATAAATCTTCGTTCTCTTGTCCCAAATTGCTCCAATGTCTCAGGTGGCATGCATGTTGAACCTGTCGTGCTTAATGTTCAGGGAGCTTCGCTTTTCATAAAGATGTACCATTCCATTCGGTCTTATGAAGGCTATGATGAAATTCATAGAAAACATGGCTAAAAAACATGATTGTGTCCATTCGTACATCTGCTTGGTTCACAGTAATCGTTACTCTGCTCAAAAGTATTGGTAAAAGCACCACAATTTGTAGCGACTACTGCCCTACCCTGCGCGGGTACCTGTAACAACGTTGAGGCACTACGTTTGAGCTGGAGGCAATAATTCAAAATTTAAGTGAATCCACTTATTTTACAAAAATCGGCTTAGAAGACTTATTTGCATATCCCCCGCGATGAACGACCCAGGGCTCTGCCATTATTCCTATTTTGCTAGAAGTTTGCGTCATTTCTACTCAATGTCTCACTGTCAGTTTCCAATGAAGGTATGAATTCCGTGGTCGCTGGCTTGACTGATATTTTAGTGTACCAAGATGATGTCATTGTATATGCGCCTACAAACTCCATTCGCGTCGAAAGACGTTGTGCACTGCTAGAATGATCTGGTATATCTAACCTGAAAGATAACCGTCGAAGTAGCGTTTTGGCACAACAAAGTTCTCCTCTCTTGGTTATCTAGCTGTCGAAAGTGGTTATCACCCAGCTCCTCCTGCTTTCCCGCTGCCTTCCTAAGCATCCACTCCGAAGAATTTAGACTAAGTTTGTTCACGGTTGAATCATTGTAGTATTACTCAAGATTTATTTCTAGTTTCTCTGCAAAGCAGAGCCACTGTTTGAACTATAGTCTAAGAACATCTTTTCTTGGTCTCAAACTCATGAGAATGCGCTGCCTAGCATGTTTCAGTATCTGTCTGCGGCTGCTGGCTTTCGATACATTTCACTGTAATTACCCAGGAACGTAGTTCCTGATGCATTGCCTACTGGTATCATGGCAGTAGTAGGACAAGATGGAAAGCCAGTATTTTGTGCTTTCAGACTTCCTAGTCAAGCATAATCTGGATAAGTACAAACAATGAGAGAAGCTCGGGCAATGCCTTAGGAATTCTCACGTCTACACAACCAGCTGTTTGCATATATTTTACAAATGTTGCTGACATGCGGCCGTGGAGTTCAAATTTCATCACCATAATTCTTTGGCTAAATCATTCGCAAAGATGGTACAGGGTTGTTGCTCAGCACTTGCGGCTTAATCGTTTGACACACAGCAGTGCATCAATAAGCATATTCTGTACGTTGTTCATTTAGCACAGTATGCTAATTCTGATGAAAGTAAAAGGGCAGCGCCTTTTAAACCGGCCACCTCCGGTAAGCCGCTTTCAACTGGTCTGTGATACGAGGTGGTATTATCATTCCGTTGTGTCGTCAATCCACAATAGATAGAATTCTGGTTTTAAAAGGCAATTTTCGTAGTTGTAAGCGCTACTCGACGAACCCCTGTTGCGCATGATGGGATCGTTTGTTTCCAAGATGGAAATGTTTTTTCACTTACACGATGGTCTGCTGTGTTGGAGGATTGGAACGGGCCAACTGGGTGTATCAAACTAAAATCTTTTCTAGGTTAGCATCTAATGGCCAGAGCCAAATGCTGCTTTTCACGGTACCGCAAAAGTTTGTGCCAGTAGAGTGCACAATATCCTTACAAGTTCCTAGAAAGAGGGGCTTTGGCTCATGTTGTGTTGCACAACATAGCGTGCACAAGGACTATTGTAGACTATTTTTGAACAAATGCTGTGCAACAATAATACTAGATTCATTTTCCTGTAGGCCAGAAATATATGTTACTACAACGGCCAAATCAGACTTCAGCGTCACCATACTTCGCAAGACCTTCAGTCGCGAAGGAGTACTCACTTATTTAGCTACGGACAACGGTAGTTATTTCAGCGCAAAAAGCGTAGTTACATGACTTCAAGGAGTCGGTTACCGCCACGTCTCCACTGCTTATAGGCATTCATAAACACATGTGGTTGTATGAAATTTTGTGCGTCTTCTTAAACCTTTAGTCATTTACATCAAACTAGCAGCTTTTTAGTCAGCCAGAGGGGCTCACAACTTCCTAGTGTGGTACAGGACTGCTGCTCTTTCTACCACAGAAGAGGGTCGGGCAAACTTGTTTAAGTGACGCGCGCTTAATCACATATGGTATGCCTGAATTCCGCTAAAGTTGTCTACCAGCTTGGTAATGATATTTGACCACTACGTGAAATAATCCTAAATTACCTTGGTTAACAATTGCACAGAATACTTGACTTATGGGATGCTTCTGTGCATGCTAGGCATTATGCCAATTTTGAATATAAGTCGCCTACTAATACTAAGGTGGATGATGAGTCTAACAGTACTTTGTTTGTGTCTATTCCAGAGCAAAAGTAGACGGACGAAGAGGCTATTTAAAATTCCACCACAATATTTGTGGAGTCCCAAGAGGCTCAAGAACAAAGAGCCCTGCCTTTACAAAAAGCCTGAACTTGCTTTGAATTGCGGCAGATGTGGTGATTTTACCTAAACCATATTGTACCCTACTTGTTTTACTGCGCTCCCGAACATACCGTAAGTAAGAATACACTAATGCGATTTTCCTTCGCACTAGCTGTTCGTTACTAATTGCGCGCCGTTGCTAGATCTGCGTTTGAGCCTACTCCAGTTCACTTACTGTTACTTTACGGAGTACTATATGATTCAGTAAAATTAGGAAATAATATGCATCAGGTGAAAAGTAAGCCGTCAGAAAGCAATACACCACAAAGTCACAGGAGCGATCTCCTGAAGAAAACCGTTTAAAATACCTCATATCGATTGCTGAGCTGAGTCACCAATCATTGGATGGCACTTATGATGTTGGTTTTTGTCGGGACGTTAGAAGCTTGCCAACTGCAGAAAATATGGGCACTCGAGTAAGCCGGAGTCAACTTTTATTTGACAGGCTGTAGATATTTCAGCATTAAGCAGTAAGGGCGGAATGGTCGTTGCAGGTTATACACTAGGCTCGTGAAAACAGGACTACTCGCGGTCAAACAACTTATCAAGTAGATAAATTCAACCATAAATTTGAATGCTATAGCCTGCTTAAGTTGTGCACTTTTTCAAGTACGCTTTTAAAATAAAAAATGTAACCATTCAAATATATAAAGCAGCTTTTTAATTGTCAGTTATTCGACGGAAGCGTACACTAGCACTATCGTGTTACAAATACAAGGAATTATCCAGATGTGTATAAACATGTCACAGCTTTGCGAGTGAAACTGGGTATTTGTGTATGTGTACGTTGGTGTAAAATTAGTTAGCCGTGTTACTTGGGTTTTGATTCCTGCCGCGGCACTCCTGCTTGTATTTGATCTGATGACCAAAGTGAGACTAATTCACTGAAACTAATGGAGGACCTTAGTTCGTCCCGTCAAAAATGCAAATTGAGTTTACGTAGTAATGATTCAATTCCGCCACGTTGCAGCGTTAGTAAAGAGAAAGTAGTGGCTTTTATATAAATAACATTTACTAGACGAAAGCTCACGATGCCCTGGAACACTGTCGCTGAATTGTTAGCTGAAATAGCGTAAAACCGCAACACATTTATCTTTCACTACATAGGTGTCATGGTTTATGTTCGGTGTTCGTAATTCAGTGATTATAAATAGAGTTAGTTACAACCATTTGCGATGCATATGTTTGTCATATATTTTAGCGAAAACCGGATTTGTATGTCTGGGTAATTTTGGAAAAGCCAAAGCAATGCAATTGTAACTACTCGGCAAGTACAGCTAATATGCAAACTAAGTTGATGTGTAGTAATAAGCACGAAAACTTAACTTACTCATCTGTGAAACCTTCACTTACAGGTAAACGAACGTTCATTAAGTATCTCTCAAAAGCATGTTGCTACTGCTCATTAACCTGAGAGCGTCGGATTAATCGAAAACAGCTGATCATATTTTGGGGGCGGTACTGTTTGCTGTACTGGCTGATGGGGATGAATGATATGAAGTACGTTGTTAAGGCCTGATAAGGGTTTAATAGAGGTATATTTATTTAGGGGAACTGAAAATGGTGGTGCATTATTTTACGATGTACGTGATAGTGTTTGTTTTAGTGCGCAGGTGTTGTTTCGGTTTCGCTGCAATGACTGTGGATGATACTCTTGCTTTCCGCGCTGCTTTTCGCCAATATTATAAGGCGTATGGTGAATTCGAGGAAGATTTGAAGCGGTTTCAACTTCAGACGGTGACCAGTTTTTACAAATATGACGTTTTGACCGCTGCGTCGTATAAGAAGAGGTCCGGTCAAGCGCTACCCGATGGGATGCGGTAAAACTGGATACAATATCGTTGTGTCCATTGCACCCGGAAAGGAGACGGTGGCAGTCGGTAAGTGCGAAAGTTTTTTTAATGCGTAATTCATGTTTCATAGGTATGTCAGCCTCGGTTGTAAAGCGAGCATATCCATCAGTGCTAAGGGCATTTACTATGAGATAAGCTCGCATTGTCTGGTGCATAATCATAATTTTCACTTGGGGAATCCAAGTTTGTACGTGGGTAACCGGCGTCTGACTCCCGAGGCGGAGCGGCAAGTGTTTGATTTAATGCAGTCCTTCCGTAATACCGGAGAATTGCGAGACTATGTCCTGGAAAGATATAACAAACGACTGAATCGACAGGACCTATTTTCCATCCGCCATCGCTTAGGTGGGGTATCTAAGGGGAATGATGTAAACGCGGTAGCGGAATTGTTGAGTAAGAACGGCGCTGTGCGTGTCGAAAGAGATGGGTCACAAGTGCGATTCGTATTTTTCGTTCCTGCTTCAATGACTTCCATAGCGGCGAAATACGGCGACGTACTTCTTGCGGATGCGACGCATCAGGTGAACTGCGGTGGTTATGTTCTTTGGCACCGCATGGTGATTGACGGTTTCGGCGTAGGTCGCAGCGTGTTTTACGCTTTAATGCCCAACGAGACAGTATGCAGTTACCTGGGGTTTGCTCGGGGCATGTCGATAATGTTGCCCAGCACCTTGTCAGCGAAGACTATAGTCATGGATAGGTGCCTGGGTCAAACGAAGGCATTTAAGTCAGTATATCCACTGACCACGGTAGTATTATGCCGGTTACATTTCTTGCGGGAAGTTTCACGCAAATGCCATTCTTTGTCAAAAGTGAAGAAGCCGGACAGAGTTTTGCTGAAACAGTGGATGCACACATTAGTGTACACGAAGACGGAATTGCAATTTAAGATGCTGTTCAGAGCTATAAGGGTTAGAAGCAAAGAGGCGTTCACTTACCTTAGTCGGACATGGTTGCCCTTGGCAGGAAGCTTGGCGTACCACAGGTTGCGCAATGTGCGCAAGTTGGGTGTCTTCATCACAAACAGAGTGGAGAACGAGAATAAACACCCCAAGTGTGGATTAAGCGAAAGGACATCACTGTTGCAACAACCACGTCAGAGCAGAGCATATACAACCTGCAAACAACAACGAAAACGCCTGCATCATTTACGATACGGAGGACGGACCGAGAACCGACGGAGACACCGTTCACTGGGTGATGTGCTGCAAAGGCAACCGGTGGCTTCATCAGGTATTTGCCGCATACACCGCAGACCAGGAGCACTATACGTGCGTCTTTTGCATGTGAGTTCACATTTTCTAACCTAATTCCTCTTCTTCTATGCCACTGAGAACGAGAAACCGGCCCTTTTTAGGGCCACCTTCTGGCGCTGCAGCGGCATGACTCCCCCGGATGGTAACCCACGCTGCTTGGCAGCCGCTGGGTACTGCTTGGAGCTTACCGCATGGCAGCCTAGTGGGTGGCTCTACGAACGACGATTATGCGTCCTTGGTTATCTGTGACAACAGAGCCCCATTCTCAGTGGCAGTTTATTTTGTATGCCAGGCTCCACCATGGAGTGACACAGGCAAGGGTAAGTCATGTTCGTTCTGTGTTACGTATGGACACATAATAACCCTCGCCCTTTTGTATCCCCATGTCTTTTCATGGTCCCTCGCAGCTGTCCTCTGGAAGCGGCAAGAATGGAACCCGTCAGCAGGTACGTTCAGTATTCGTTTCCCATTTCTATTGCCATTGCATGGAATATAGCCCGGACCTCAGTGATCCACTGTGTTGACGCGACAAACCTATACTGTCCTCAACAACAGCGTGAGCACTTTGAATGGGCCTGAACAACACTTCCCTGTGTAACATTCACCTTCATCCCTTATTATATGGACAATGTATTGCTGTCGGAAATGCGGTGGAACCGGCGAAAGCGTTTCTTTGCTAGTGGTCTGCTTAGTGAGTAGTTACTTAACTCCACGGCATGTGCTTGCACGGCTGTTACGCAAGCTGCGGACTGGGCAACATTTAATATTGACCGTGGTCAACGTTATATATGTAGTCCGATAGCACCATTGCCTATGGTAGCATGCCTTTCACTTCGTCAGTGGAGTCGGGAACTCATAATATGTACCGACCGCCAGGTTATTAGAGTAGTCAGTCAGTACAGTACAGTACAGTCTTTCGTGCGCACAGGAACCTCTCACACTTAAGCGTGGCGAGCTCATGTGAGTAGTCAGTGACATGCATTGCATATGTCAGCATCGCTGTGATATTCTAAGTGCAATCGGGAACATCGATAAATTACTGGCGTCCACTTTATATGAGTTGGTAGTTACCTCTATAGCATATCGTAGCATGCCTGGGACGTCTTAAGTGCAGTCCGGATTACGTATTACCAACCCGCCGCCAGCTTATATCATTGACGACTTAGCTCCATCGCACATGGAGGCATTGCTGTCACATTTTCCGTTGGGCCAGCAGCGTACGATACTTAACAGCGGCGAACAAAACGGAGCAGTCCTTTAAGTTGACTGCATATGGTAGCAGCGCTGTGACTTCTTATTCAGAACCGGGAACATCCAGCCGGCAGCCGGCAACATGTAACAATTACGGGCGTCCAGCTCTTATGAGCTGTCATTTACCTCCATTGCCTACGATAGGACGTATTTTATGCCTTCAGTGAAGTCGGGAACATCTAGTACTTGCCACCCGCCAGCTTATTAGAGTAGACAATCAGTACCGTCGCATATGGAAGCATTGCTGTGCCATCTTCTGTGCAGCCAGCAACCACTAACACTTACGAGCGGCCCGCTTTTGTGATTAGTCAGTGACCTCTTTCGCATATCTTAGCATCGCTGAGACATCCTTAGTAGAGTTGGAATCGTGCAATAATTACCGGCCACCAGCTTATGTTAGCAGCCATTTACCTCCCTTTCATATAAATAAAAAAAATAAATATATTCCCTTTTAACTATTAAGTGCAGTGGCGATGGTGCCATACTTAAGGCCCCCAGAGTAACTGAGCAGTCAGTCAGCTCTACTGCATATGTTAGCATCGCTGCTACAACTTAATTAGACTTGCGATCCTCTGATAATTACCGGCCATCAGGTTACATCAGGGTTCCTTTAGCTGTATTGCGTATAAATAAATTTGTATATATAATTATATTCCATTTTAAATAATAAGTGCAGTGCCGATGATCTCATACTTATGGCCCCCAGACTAAATGAGCAGTCAGGAAGCTATACTGCATATGTTAGCATCGTTGCGACAACTTCAGTAGAGTTACGATCCTCACATAATTACCCGCCATCCGGTTACATAAGCATTCCTTTAGCTATATTGCATATAAATAAAAATATATATATTCCCTTTCAAATATTAAGTGCCGTGGCGATGATCTCATACTTACGGCCCGCAGAATATATGAATAGTCAATCAGCTCTATTGCATATGCTAGCATTGCTGTGACAACTTAACTAGAGTCGAGATCCTCCGATAAATAACCGCCACCAGCTTATGCATCAGCCCTTGCATATACATAAATGCATAAATACATTCCCTTAGAAATATTACGTGCAGTGGTGCCGTTTAGCAATATAATACTTAACCGCGGTCCGCGTATCGCAGTTGCCAGTTAACTCTATTGCACATTGCACCATTACCGTTAGACAGTATATGAAGCAACCAACATATTTCAATTACTGCCTACTAAGATCTTTCAGTAGCTAGTTTTATGTAATGCGTATACTGAAGCACATAGTCGCCTCGTTTTTCATTTGTAGTCCGACGGTAACAATTCCAAAACCCTTTGCAGACATTCAAAAATATTTACAGTCTACCGGTTATTTATCTACCTAATTATTTTTAAAAGCGCCTTCCTGTAGCTGAACTCATTCTTTTACCGCATAAAATGCCACTAGGCGTATCTATATATAGACTAATTATCCAACTTTCGCATTCCCCTTGCATAATCACGCCTTTTTTTACATCGACGGACGCTACCGCATTAGCACATCATCTTTTACTGTACGCAAATTGCTTGCAAATGTCCTAACCATTGAGTCTGCCATTAACACTCGCTAAACAACGCCGATTACAGCATACACATTTCGTATTGACGCTCATTATGTGCCCTTACATAACTACTCATCAAAACCGAAACTAATGCCACTCCAAAAACAAAAGATAGCATTAATTAAGCATTCCTTTTTCATGCCTTGTTCACACTACGCCGTAACTGTTGTTTACCTTTCCATCTTTTGCAGATTGATGTACGCTGTAATATTCCTTCGGTCCGGCGTTCTGGACTCTTCCTTGTCCAAGTAGTGCGACAAGCTGCTATGCAAAATAAATACCTCGTAGACGGCTGTACGCTCGAGCCGCCTAGTAAGAGGCCGATGTAAAGGAAGCAGCTAAGGAAGCACGAAAGGGGGAAGGAAGAGTGCCGGAGAGGAATATGAGAGTAATGATAACAGGAAGCAAAACCGACCGACCTCTTACCTGTTAACGTGTTACTGTGATGCCCGCAGACCGGCTACATACGCTAGTTCCTCGGCCAGAAACATAATTTCGCGCGTCATACCGATTCAACCTTCCCCATTAATCTGATATGTTTTTCATATGTCAGCTAAATTTTGAGAAAGTGGCTTAAAAAGAAAAACAAAGTAGGTTACGCATATGGTATTTGTCATTCCATTGGTAGTTAAACCTGGATTAACTAGATTTTGCAGTAGCTTAGACTAAACCATATTCTTCAGAAGCATACTTGGACAGATTATCTCCCCTTACGAAATATTGCAATAAAAGTCGGCGTACGCTTACTTTCTTTAATTTATTGTGCGTTATGTGTTACGAGCTTACCCTGAGGCTTTACATAACGCTCCGACAGTAAATATTCAACCTGTGCTGCGCAGATGGCCATCTAGAAACAGCATATGGAAGTTAAGTCAATTGTGCACCAGATGCTAGATATATTTTAACCAGGATTTTGTATGCAGGCATTGATCAAGAAAGCCTACTTCTTTATAATTCTATAAACGTCTATACACTGCCAGAAACCTGACAATGACATTACGTAACTTTAAAATTTTGCGTTCAAGATATAAAGAGATGAGCAGCCTAAGAAAAGCATTTTTGCTGGATTAATGTTTTGCTAAACAAGATGGGGACTTTATACCGTTGTTAAAAATGATCGGGTGACCTACCCTAGAACCTTAGTTGGCCAAACCTCGTTTACGTGAATACTATCTAAAGACAATTTTTAGTACAGTTATGAGGTGCAATTCATCTTTAAGGCAGCATCCTTACTCGCAACTTTGCGTAAAATATGAAGCCCAACAACTGAACTCGTATCGTCCAGTATTTTAAATATTTTGCTGTAGATGCATTTTACTCTCCACTGTGACTTTAAAATACATTTTGTACATCAAACTTTATAAACGACCATAACAGTCAAAACTAGCGGTTGATTCAACTGCGAAGATTATTTTACCTTTGAGGTTGGGAAGTGGAGTTATACAAAGCGCAAATATGCAATAATTGGTATATTATTTCCTTCATGTAGTTTTGCGTAGGAACAAATTTTAAGCTTAGCACTAGCTTAAGGGATTAGCACTGGCCTATATATTACACAGTAGCCGTTTAGGAACACAGGTTAGGCATTTTAAATAATTCATTAATTGTTTTATTATACTAGGACCAAGCGTATATAGACACCTTGTTTACAACGAGTGTTTTATGCATCTGTTGCAAACGGTGCCACACGACTGTTAAAGAATTTGATACCTTTATTTCTTTTAATGAATATCAATGCTAACAAAAGACACCAGTATTGTTGCATACCAGCATGTTTTAAAAATCTGAGCTTTAAGGGTTATTTTACATTTTATTTCAGGCCGCAGTTGAGCCTCTCATTTACATTGTCGCTGCTATCATAAAAGCAACGCCGCCGCAATTTTAACGGGATGATGTTAATTGTATGCAAATAATAGATGGAAGTAGCGAGAGTAATTTCGTTTCCATCGAGTTTACCTACCAAGACGGAATTGGAATTAAGTAATATTAATAAACTAGTTAAAACAACCAATGTACAATACCTCAATATTCCATGCTTTGGACACAAGCGTAACAACAAAGGAAAACTTAACAATAGCCAAAAAGTGCGGGTTTATGTAACCCGTGGAAATGAACTCCTCTCAATACACTGCGGCGTAAAACAGGGTCAGTTAGGACCATGAAGCGAAGGAGGCTAGCACGATCCGTTAAAGTTTGAGAACCTGCTCGATACAAAGAGTGCTGGAATTGTGTTTTAATACAACCAAAGTGAAGGCAATGCTATAAGCCAACTAGCTTCGAAGTGTATGCTTTCCACCCACAACAGCAGTGTACTTAGTCAAGTCCTTCAAACCTTGAGAGGTAAGGTTCAAAATGGAGTGGATGCTGAAACCTTGAAGTGTGCTCCGACAACAGCACGTGCATTGCTGTGTACCTTCATCGCAAATTTTCTGCGGAAAGGTACGTCAAACGTGTGCGCTTTAATATAGGCTAGCTGCAATTTCAACCTTCAAAACAAACACCCAGTTACTTTAACTTCAGTAAACCTACTAATCACTGCAAGCTAGAGAAATAAGTTTAGTTTGTAACAAGAAATGGAACTGGGTAAATGGTAGGGAAAGCATAGCCGGGTGTCATTGAGAAGCACTAAGCTATTACAGGATAGACCATTCGGGATTCTGATAAGCCCGACTAAATTTCGACTGCAGTTCTGCTTAAACGAATAGCGCTTTTATTCTCGACATAGCAAGGCACGTCGTTTGAGCGTGATCAGAATAGTACAATGGAGTACATCATAGCATAGTGACCAGGACAAATAGCAGGAATAATACAGAAAATGTCAGTAGTGAAGTCCCACATGACCCAAAAATCGAAAGAAGTCTATCTTCACCGAGCGCTTTGTAGAGACAAGTAGTACAGATGTTACTATTGTACGTCGGTCAGGAACTGACACAACGACGTAGTGTTTACAGGGCGGGTTAGGTTAATGAACCATGAGGACCCATCTGTTAAAGCGTGTTAAGAATACTGGCGGGTAACCAACCAAAACGTGTAAGTCCGGTCGTATAAGAGCGAACATATGCGCATAACTTGTGAAGTTTGAAACAGGTAAACTTGCCAATGCGTAGTAGGGAAGTGCCTTTATTGATTGGCGGGTCACAACCGCCAATTCACAGCGTTATTATACATACAGGTTGGCACTTTAGGGAGAAGGCTGGCCCGGCGAAATCTCACCACGTCATGGAACCCTGTCCACACGTGATATGACGTTTACTGGGTTGCCTCTGATCGACTGTCCGCGCGGTTATTCGCAGTCTTACTTCGCTAATTTGTTTCCGTTGGCTGTATGGCTAATAAATAAATGGCAGATTCTCGAATGAATCAAGACCCACCAAATCAGGCATGCTCAGAATTCACAGGAAGTTATGTTTCGCAACAGACAAGTTGCTATGTATATAATCCGCATTGGTCGAAAGATGTACAGGCTGCGGATGTCGAGAAGGTAATCATGGGAAATAGAGGCGTCAATGGATGAGGATATTCTGGGTTCAAGGGAGCATAGTGCAAACAGTCAAGGCACTATAAGTGTAGGGAATGCAGTATATATAGACAGTGTCTTCTTCTTGTAAGTGTCAAGAAAAGATTAAATTATTGCTCCAGCCGACTTGCTAGTAGGTAGTTCCTGGCAGTGAGTTAATTCTGTGGCGAGTCACACCCGCCAGGTCACAGTGTTGTTAGACGGACATCTGTGGCTGTTAATACAGAGGACGCTTGCCAGGCGAAAACATGCCACGTCCTGGAACACCGCCGTAAACCCTGCTGAACATTAGTGTAAAACTGGCAAAGCAGCTTTCGACTGCTTTCATACTCGGTTATTTGCCGACAAACGACTTCCTACTTCCTCTGTTGGCTGATCAGTTAACTTGGTCAGTGCTGCCGCAAGCGCTGGGGCCGGTCAAAAATGAAAGTCACCACACATTTCTAGACCTTTATCTACCCACTACTTGCTGTATTGTCTTAGGCAGTTTTTACCTGCAATACTCCAAGTCTCGGGCTAGCAGTCCCTGCCTCTATCCAGCTAGGCACTATTACCCTAGCACTCTGGCTGCTGCGGTTAGGTCTCAGGTTCTGATGTCCACAGCAACCTTAATGTACGCATATATTCTAGCTATTCGCGATCCTTCCGTCAATTAGTCCTTCTTAGCTTTTTAATTCGGCACTCTCTCTCACCTGGTCAATACAGAGACGCCCCTTAGCTTCTCATTTAAAGGTGTTCATTCCTCAATTATTCGCTGCTATTTTTGCGAAATTTACCCATGTATGAGTCCAAAAGACTCACTGGCTTTCCCTGGGTCAGCATATTCTACGCTCCCCAGCGAAACTTCCCGCGCAACAGTTGCATCATAGCAAACGGATCCTGTGTTTTCTTTGCTTAACGGCGCAACGCTCTGCATCCAAGGTATACGGTAGCAACCAACCTATAGGGCTTTGCTTCCGATGAATATTCAAAAGACACTTTTAGCATAATCATTGTTACACATTGTACATCATATGTTTCCTCTAAATGTTAGACCATAGTACGTAAATAATGCTTGTTTCCACGTCTGTTCTTTGCGGCCCTGTTTGTCTCTCACCTTCCCTTTCTCCGAGGTCTGGAACATCTTGGAGATCTGGGATCGGAATGTGAAAGAGCTTGTGCCTGGGACAGGACATAGAAACCCCCAAGGACCTACGTACAACACGGCTGTACAACAAGTGGATAAAAATGCACTCACTACCATGACCGTCGTCCAGTAATGGTAGCTGGACATGACGCCTTTATACTCCTGCGAAGTATACATAATCCTGTAAATTCTAGAAGCAAGAAACGGAAGTTTTGCTCACCTGGACACGAAGATGACGAAGGTCTAACCCTCCATAGGCCTCAGCCATTATGGCCGCCGCGAGCAAAAATAACCTGTTCAGCTAACCGAGGAAATTAGAAGGCAATTGACGGCGGTTAACCGAGTGTTAAATCAGTCGACGAGCTGTTCTGCCAGTTTTACATTAGTGTACAAAGGGATTTCTGACAGTGTTTCAGGACGTGGTGGGTTTTCGCCTGGCAAGCGTTCTCCCTATAAAAAGCCACAAGTGTCCGCTTAACAACACTGCGACGTGGCGGATGTGACTCGCCACTGAATAAAGTCACTGCCCACAACTACATATTGGCAAGCCGATCAGAATCCTAATGTAATATTTTCCTGACAAGTTTTCTCTACAAACGGAATGCCCAGCCTGTTTACACTATGCCCACTACAACCCAACTTGTCGTCATGTTTTGACGAATTTATACCTCAAGATTAATTTTACAATTTCCAAAGCTTGGACAACGTTCGTCTTATTGCCGATTACATACATAGCAACGTGTTTGTTGCGAAACATAAATTGCTTGTAGACGTTGATCATGCCTGGTCAGGTGTGTCTCGGAAATTCGAGAATATACTATTTATTTATTTATTTATTTAAGAGTCGTCTTGTTTGGTGTCCAGGTGAGCAATAATTTTAGTTTCCATTGTCTGGTTATTTTAGGTTATGTATAGATTCCGGAAGTGTGAAGACATCGTGTCCAGCTATCCAAACTGGACAACGGTCGTGGTAATGAATGCCGTTGAATGCCTTTGAGTTACAGCCATGTCCCATGTAGGACCTTCTCGGTTCATCCTTCCCTCCCGGAAGAAAACGATATTCCTCAGTCCAATCCCAGATCCTGAAGAAGTTCCGGACCTCATAGCAAAGGCAAAGTGAGGAACACTGAGAGATGAGCGCAAGGAACTGTTGTGAAATAAAACGTTGTTAAAATCATCAGTTAGAACATTAGGTTTGAGACCAAATGTTGTACAATGTGCAACAACGATTGTGCTAAAAGTGTCTTTGGAACGTGTTACAAGAAACATTGGCCGTACAGGTAGTATGTTACCAGCTGCATAGTGTAAAGGGCGTTGTACCAGTTAGCGATCCCCGACGTATCAGTAGTGTAATACAACAATTGTGTTGGGAAAGTAAAAAGAGTTTTGGAGGAATGACAACGATGGAATGCTGAAGGAACAACCGGTAGCTAAACCTAATTTGATAGGAAGCTCAGAATAAGATAGTAAAATACCAAATAGCTCGCGACGTGAGATTCAAAGTTCAATGAGTGGTAAGGTAGCGGAAGTAAAAATTTTCAGAAGAGCTGGATATAAAGATGAAATGAGTGTGTTAGGATGATAGTGCTCCGGCAGACTGGGCGAGCTGGACTCCTACAAGAACAAAGGTCGAAAACGTTGCTGCTAGGCGGAAACCGAACCCCAGCAAAGGGTTGGTTAAGAAGCAACTGCGTGCTGACTAGGTAAGAAACGAGTACTTAATAGAAGAGAGCTATTAAAGCTCAATTGCAGGAAAGCAAACAGGAGGAAGGCTAATATACATTAAGGTTACTAACGACGTTACGACGTATGAGACATGAGTGCAGAGTCGCGAAGAGTTACAAGTCAAATTGGGGTGCTAACAGAATGGTATTAAAGTAGACTAAACCGGGAAAAGCCAGTGAGAGAGCTGGATTGCTATATGAACCAGTGTCACAGACGTTGCAGCGAGTAAAGGATAACCGTATCAAGAAAGCACTGGCTGAGGAGCGGCTGTACGATGACCATACGGGATAAGGTTGACGACTAGAACAGACTTAAGAAAGGTTAAATGAAGCAAGGGTAGCGAACAGGGGAAATGTACATACATTAGTTGCTGAGAACTTCCCAGAATATGACACAAAAGCGCAGCAGCGCGCAGATTAGCAGGTCATACTAGGGTGCTGAGGAAATAGTATTAAGTTGTAACGAACCGCGGAAAGCTAATCCGTGAGTTAGAGTCATGCAGGTTTAAAAGTCGGAAACATTACGAGAAAGGGATAAGTCAACATCAAGAAATAAGGGGCTAAATAGCGGCTTGTGTTAACCACATCAGTTATGTTTCCTCGACAGAAGGGAATTAAGAAAGGATCCGTGAAGAAAAGACAGCAAACTAGTGGTGCGCAACCGTTCCTTAAGGATATTAAGTGCACCAGATCAAACTAGACTTTTGCGCAGCAGCGCGCAGGCATTGAAATCATGCTAGGTTGATAAGACAGACTGAGAAATTGGACGTCTGTGAGTGAGATGGACACCTACATGCAGGAAGTAAGGAAAGAATGAACATCAAGAAGGAAGACGCTAAGGAGCGGAGGTGCGCTGGCCTGAAGAGATAAGAATGGTCGCCCAAAGGGAGCAGAGAAAGATTAAATGAGGAAAAGACAACAAACGGTAAAAATGCACGTATAGATTAAGGTTGCTGAGGTCATATAATAAGAGATGGAAGAGCGGCTGCTCGTAGATATCCAGCTAGTGCTGGGATAACAGTACCATGGATAGAGCAGGAAAAGCTAATCCGAGAGCTGGACGTTTGTAGGCGGAAAAGTCGAAGAAGTTACATCGAGTAAGGGGTAGATAAACGTCTAGAATAGAGAAGCTAAGGAGTGGATATACGCTGAGCTGAGGAAATAAGAATGACTGCCAGATGGACGCTGAAAAATGTTAAATAAATAGAGAATAGTAAACTGGCGGAATGCGAACATACATTAAGGTAACTGCGGACATCACAACATATGAGGCATAAGCGCGACGGCGCGCAGAGACAAGTCATTCTAAATTACTAAGGAAATGGTCCTGTGGTATGCTGAGCCAGGGAAAGAGCCAGGACTTCTACTTGAGCATGTGTCACAGACGTGGCAGAGAGTAGGGCATAATTGAATACCTAGCAAAGGGAGTCTAAAGGGTGGTTGTGTGCTGACCAGATAAGTTTCGTGGCTAGAAAAGAGCTAAGAAAGTAATTATGATGAAAGGAAGGCAAGCGGGCGGAACGCAAACAAACATTTAGGTTGTTAAATATGTCAGAGTGGTAGAGGCTAAAGCGCGGCTGCGGGCAGATACACCAGTCACGCTAGAGTGCTAAGAGAAAAGTGCTAAGGTAAAATGAGCCTGAAAGAGCCAATGAGAGAACTGGTCACCTACAAGAGAATGTGTCACACACATTGCAGCAAGCAAAAAATACATGAACGGCTAAAAAGGTAAGGCTAAGGCGCGGCTGTGCCTAAACCATTTGGGTTATGCACGCTCGACAGAAGGGAACTAAGAAAAGTTCCGTAATGAATGGACAGCGATCTGGAGGAGCGCAAGCGTACAGTATAATTGTTAAGTTTGTCAGGGCGTAGGAGGCTGAAGCACAGCGGCGTGCAGATACTGAAATTACGCTAGGGGGTGCTAAGGTAGACTGAGCCAGGAGTGGATCGCGACTGATTAAACTGGTGAAGTCGGACTACTCAGGTGATTTGTATTCATTAGTTTAGCTTTTCGGATTTCTTTGGTGTGTCGGGATTGCGAGGTGCGGACGGCTTCAATGACCTGTGTTTATTTCGTGGCTAGGTTGGTGTCGCAGGTATGGGTTCCGAAATACCCTGGTTACCCCCTAACATGCTCCCTCCGCTATGGAGAATCACAAGATATACGTAGGTACACATGAACCTTTTCTCCTCGGTCTGTTTCCCTTACAGTAGTTTTCTATTGGGCGGCGAATGCAAAGATCTGCCTCGCAGGTGCGGAGAGCCCACAGCCGGGACCAACCTCTTTTTATTCGTTGCGTTCTATAGAGCAGATCTTCCTGCCGTTGGGCTCATATACGCCACTTTACTGCTAAGCAATACGGTTCTTACTAAACCCATCTAGCATTTAGTGTAACTCGCTGCCAATTTCAATGCCCAACTGTTGGAGATCTGTCCTTGTTGTATCCCTTGGGCTGAACGTCGACAAGGTTGATTTAAAATTCTCAGACGGTCCTCAATTGTTAACATGGCCAAAAAGCTTTTTCTCGCTTGTCGGGTAACACATGCTGATATAACGGTTCGCACTGTTAAGAATATTGTCCATGGAGCCTAAACAATGGGATTCGCATTTTGCTACTATTTTGGAGATTAGTACAAAATATCAAAATTCTTCGCGTAATCATACATTGTTCGTTATACTTACCTCTGCAGCGGGCATGCTGTTGGCGTTACGCTTGCCGGTTGAGATACGGGGCTATCCGGGTTTCGCTTGACGCAGACTGTCTTCTTAAACCATACACCGTTGTGTCTGAAATCATGGGTTTAAACTAGTGTTGTTTTCATACCTACCATACTCTACCCACCTCGGCAGGATGGGAGTATTGCTTCCTGGAACGCTCTATTCAGTCATTCTGCATTTCTGTTTTTACCATGGTGCTACGTTCTGTCTGCTTATCCAGTGAAAAGCTTCCGATTCAAAAGATGGCACGGTACCGTTGACCTGTCCATATTCGACAGTAACCGCCAACGTCCGGACGTTACTGGACAAACCTATATCCTCATTCAAATAGTATGTCGTAAAGCAAACTTCCTTATAATGTGACTGACTGCACCATGCTAAGCTGTCCATCGCCAAGGCTATAGCTCTGTTCGACGGAAGCCTTCATTATATTCTTCACGATGCACCGCAACCAGTATCAGCCATGTGCATTACACAGTGCACTGAATTCGCAAGTTCATGACGACGGCAATCAGCAGTGACAAGCCGTAGGACCATTATCATCAGCCACTGCATTTTGCATCTTCAATGAATTACGCTACGCATTTTACGCAGCTTAAACTGGTTGTTGTCATCATAAGTCTACCAACTACATTAAGGCATCAAAATTCATGCTTATGTCGCCTGATGAATTTGGAAACAGACGGTGCAACATGGTTACAGACATGTTACCTTATCGATAAAATCAACTGCATCCAAATCTATTTCAAACAGAATTATCATTGACATCCTTGTTATGCAGTTTGTGTACACCTGGATGCCCCACAATTTCTGGCCTTCCTTCAAAAAATTTCAAGGGTTACGGTGGCAGATGTGCCCCGCCACTGAATAAAGTCACTGCCCACAAAATCACACTGACAAGTTAACTAGAGCAATCTATCACAACACCAATATTTTTGGAAGTATACACTGAAATACACTCCATGTCTCTAACCTTCGGCATTACGCCATAGGTCCTGCTTACACTTATCATAGATGCTTTCTTTCCTGACCAGTGCATCCGCCAATTCAGTAAAATCTGTACATTGTACGAACAGCGCAGTTCCTACAAATCAACGTGCATTTTGCAAAAAGGTCACTCCTAAATTATTCAGCGTGCTTGGTTTGCTGTGCCTCAAATTATTGGACAATAAATTATTTATTAATTATTGTATTGAAAGCCATTGTAATATCTTTGCAAAGGCTCTTACGACGTGTACTAAATGACGACGACCGCACTTTACGGTTCCATATACGTAAAACGCCGGCTCGCTGTGTGAGGACCTGTTGCATAACCACAAACTTTTATGCTATCTTTGGAGCTTTTATCACGCTGTAACTGCATAGGTATGCACCACGATTCTCCAACATATATGCCTAACGTTCTGTAACCAAATTGCTATTAACTGTACATGTTTGGATTTTTATTATAATGTAATGGCAGGGTGTGACCTATACTAACGAGAATAAAACATTTACTTATTTATAAAGTATGTATCCGAGACGACTAAAGCCACGCCCTAAGGTCCAAATTTACATTGCACTTTAAGCCATTTCCTTTTAGTTTGCATTAGAATTCGATGTTTTGTGCACAATTATTTTAAACTAAACTGATCAAGTAGTTCGTCTATCTTTCACATCCGGAATACTGGTCGTAATTGTCCTAGGAGATAATTCTTCCGCTTTAGATCTAGTTAGAACAATTCGTTTGGCGTAATAGCTTTCTGATCACATCAGTCCGTCATCAACAAGGTAAGTGGCCTGCTGGTAACATTGCGTGCACCTTGACTATAATAGCCAATCCTGAGGTCATGATGCAGCCCGGATACGCCAACCTTTATTCAGACGCAAGTATACCAACCCCTTCTCTTTTCTCTTGTGCTTTCGTAATCATAGATTTTAACCTGGCTATTACACCGCATTTGTATTATTTCCATCACAGACTTTAAGTTTGCTTCGTTTGGGCTCCAACGCCATCGCTTTCTTAGAACCCTTGAAAAACAGCCAAAATGTTTACATGCACAACGTGCGAACCACTTACATCGTACAGTTTCAAGCAATTCTTTGTAACACTCCAGTGTATGTATGTATCAAGCGCTTATTTAAGCATACTATAACTGACACGCCTCATTCTAACGATAATATACCATTTAGTTATTGCTATACCTTCGTGCCGGTACATCAGCATTACTTGTCTGTGCTACCAACCGATAGCAACGTTGTACCAACTGATCTGATAATCCTTCCCCTTACACCACCACGGTGATTAGCAACGAGTAGATTAAAGTACCACCGAACCAATATGCTTGGGAGCTTAAAGTTGATGTTTGTATAGGGTTAATTTTTAAGACCTAAGGCAGTATAGCTGCGACGCTAAAAACATTTCTGCCGTTAGCAGTATTTATCTATTTCTGGGGTACTTCTTCGCCCGCTTAATTTCAGTAAGCACATAATAAAAGCATGGGCGGTCAGAAGAGGAGGAATGCTTAATATATACCGCTCACTCCCGGTCCCGAGATGAACCTTTCCATCCAGCCCCGTACTCCATGCAGGTCTATTTCAGCTGCCCGGTTTCGTTGAGACACGTCCTTCCAAAACTATATGGATTTGCTCAGTGATTTCTATGATACTCTTGCTGCGGCAACCCGACTGGAGCACCTTCGATATTTGTACTGAGATGAAAAGTAGAGCGTTTAAGATGATTTGAGGCCACCAGGATGTAAATATGTTAAAAAGGCCTTTAGCGCTCACGACAGCACATGGAGTCACCAAGTGAACGTGTTTACCACGAGCTAAGTATTCTTCCTAATGCAACAGGAAACGGCTGAACCAGTGAACGGATCTACGGGAAAGTTTAGTCGTGCATTACCACCTTGTGAATATCCACCATTTCCCCAGAAAAGAACGAAGGCTGCACGCTGGCCCATCAACTTAATGCTGGAATGGTTGGCAGTTGTATGGGTGTGGCGCGGATGTAGGAATAGGCGGGAAAAGTAAGGGGGGATCGAGCTAGCGCGTTATCCCAAACAAAAAGGAACGTTCACTGCGAGCGAAAAATTTCTGTTCGACCAAATCAGCAGAGATAGCAAAGGGGCAATTCTCCGGACAACCACCAGCCGACAAGCCATCTCGCCTTTTCTGTCTAAATGATTCGCAGAATGTCAAATTTGTAATTCGTTACGCAATCAGCATTAAACGGAAAAGCCGCTGCAAATTTGGGCACCAAGCCAGCTTTTGTTGGTCGCAAGCTATCACACACCAAAAATGATGATAAACCTGAAGGTCTTGTTGCTGTTCCTTTTCAGGAAAATAATCTTTTCATTACCCTTATTGTTACCTCTTCAAAATTATAACAAAATCTGGTATTGAAGCAGTTTTCCTCCGCTGCTATTCGCTCTTTGTCCATCCTTTCCGTCAAAGATGCCGTTCCATTTGAAATAAAACTCACTTTTGCTTCCCCAGTTACTATTATGCCTTCCCAAATTTACTATTGCCATCTATCTCAGTATACTTTAAAACCCATTTCTCATTTGTATTGAGTTACAGTGGAAATCCCTTAACCATATTGGGATTTATCACCTTGCTTTTAAAGCTGCATCCGGTAGCTGCGGGTGTCGAAGTATACGTTTCTTTAGCCAACGCACGACGAAAAGCAGGTTCGTTTCGCAAGTAGTAGGACCTATGTACCAAACCCTTGTCTTATCCGTCGATGTGACATACTGGCATAAACTTTATCCTAATGCTTTTCAGAAGTCCCTCGAACCTTTTCCATGGGGCGTGCACCGCATCCAGCTGAAGCAGGATGCAAAACCTTCACCATTATACAACTTCTGCCCATTCTGCTAGTAAAGCTCGAGTTTTCTCAGCGGCCCTGCAAGTAATGCTAGCAAATGATTTGCTTGAACTTAGCGACTGTGCTGTGGAGGCGCATCCAATAGTAAGCGCATAGAAATAATTTGGCAGTCAGGATATGCAAGGATTAGCAGGGATTATATAACCAGGCTGTAGTATAGCGATTCCTGTTGCTATGCAACTTTTAGCTCGTGCAATGGTTTATACAAGGCTAGGTGTGATACGCGCATTCCTCCATATGTCATTAACCATGGTTTCGAAGCGTCTCACTGCCGCTCTTGCTCCCGATGGCCTAATTCAGTACAAAGTGTTGCAAATGGGGTTAGGGTTATGCGCCTGCTGCCTGGCTAAAGATCGTTTCTCACGCAATAGCAGGTGTTGAGAAGCAGGCATTATTAGTAGCTTTGTTTTAGGTCGCTCATAAGAAGAGCATGATAGGGAACGCAAAGTTCTCCAGTGCCTCCGTGGGCTGGATTTACATCTTTATGCAAAATGCTTGTCCAATGTACGCGAGATTCAAATTCTAAGACCACTCATCTCGCGCGGTGGCATTCGTTTAAACAACGGCAATATTGAGGCCATCACAGAAGCACCAACGCCCGTGAACGTGACAGGATGAATTTCAGTTTGGGGCTGTGTTTCAACAACCTGCTCTACTTGTAAAATTTTGCAACCCCATCAACTCCATTAGGACAAATAATCTGATCATGCCTCCATGGGCGTGCCTCGCATAGTCGAGAATAACGTATTTATTTATTTATTTATTTATTTAAGAAAGAAGCGTTGTGCACATGGGAAGCCTACCAGCAAAGGGCTCTTGATAAACAGAAAAGTAGGGTTGCATCTGCTTCCTTAGTTGCCATGTTTGATTACTCATGCAACCGTTTTTTATCGACTGCTACATCGGACGATGTTCTCGGTGCTGTGCTGACAAAGCTGAACACTGGAGAGGAACGGCATATTACTTATACAGCAAGGAACCTTGGATTCTGAGCTCTATAAGTTAGTTGGGGAGAAACAAAACTTGCTTGGAAGTTGGCTTGTAAAATATCATATCTTCCTGTTCTGTCTTCGGTTCACTCTACGAACTGAGCCCTGCGCCACTACCGCCCTACTCAACAAGAAGCTGGAGAATAGCGTCAAATGCGGATGGAGCATTAGTATGCTTTATATTTTAACTACGATTTGCAAATTGGGTAACGCCAGGGCTTGCAAAACCCAGATGTTGAGGGATTATCTTGCCTGCCCGTGGGCTGGAGGATGACAGGAGGAGACTCAGTGAAGTAATATTACTTTCCAGCCTTGGCTTCGAATAAACAGCGTTCACTCTCAAGCATCTACAAACAAAACTATGCCGACGGCCCGTTAACACAGCAACTCCGCCCGTATGTGCAACAGGGATGTCCTAGGAACAACAGACTCCGGTGAGTTTACTGCAAATTTCTCAATTCAAGCTTCTCTGTTAGTTATAGGTGGTTACCTGCTGCTTGGTTTGTTGTTTATAGCTCCACGACAGTTGGTAGACAAAAAATTGCTTGCGCACTTGAGGAACACCCGAATATCGTTCGGGCCAAAACCGCGCAAGACACTATGTTTGGTAGTCACAAATGGCATCTAGCATTGAAACGTTAACTAAATAAAGCAACAAATAAATGGTTTGTTCGCGAGAATTAAGGCACACCTGTGAAGTTGTGATCGGATTTGTACCTTAGGTATACCCGTATGGGCAAGGTTCAAGTGCGTTGTTAAAAAAGTAGGAATGAAGTTGGTCTATGGTTTTATATTGAATGATCGTCTTTTAGATAGGTCAGCAGAAGGGGAGAGGGAGCGGAAAAATGGGCGGTAACTATGTTGAAAAAGCTAGTGTTAGGTAAGCTTTTGCTATGCCGACATACACGCACATGTTGAGTGTAGTAGTTTGATATACAGGCTTCTGGGTACAAAATAAGGATTTGCTAATTGATGTTACGAAATGGAAACGTTTCGAGCATGGCAAACCAGCATGGAATTGGAAGGGATGAGCACGTAGGGTTGATGTTCTAGCGTTTCTGTGGTAATCAATCTTTTTCCAGCAAACCATTGTGATATCCTTTTATCCAGGTATATAGTATTTGAAACATTATTTGTGGTGAGGCGGGGCTCCTAGGGAGCGACAACTGTCCCAGTTGGCTTATAGTCAGCCGGAAAGGTAAGTTGTGATAACCAGAGCATAACCTTCAATCCATTTTCAGATGAGCTAACCGTGTGCCAATGTGAGTAAGGTCCAGCATCGTTGAGTTTGGACCAGCCGGCGTCATTCCATGAATCAGAAGACGCCAACCGACGCGTCTGAAATTCTGCAACGCTTGCTGCCTGACATATAGCAATTCACGGCCAGTCGCAGACCCAATATAACCTATTACTTACTCGAGGAAGTCGTACGCTGTGATCACGTTTGAGATATTAGGTCCTTCTGCCAACGCTGCTACGAATAAGAGAACATATACTCGTATTTTTTCTACTTCCACGCACGCGCATAGGATTAATGTAAAGATCGATCTTAACCCTTAAGGGTGCAGCCTCTAGCCAGTCTAGAAATATACATATTTACAGTAACTGGCCTGAAGTCCACTTGTCCAACCAAATGACAGTTTCGGTTAGGATAACCTGACTTAAACACTTGTTTGGTCACTGTTGACCCCTAAGAAATAGCCAAGGACAATGGGCCACAATTTCCTATGCACAATTTTGCAGTTATCCTCCAGTGCCAGGACTTGGTGCGTTTCACCCCGGCAAACGTTTTCCCAATAAAAATCCACACATGTCTGCCTAACGACAATGCCATGAGGCAGTTTTGACTTGCCAATAAATAAATTCACTGCCGCCTGTCTTTTTGGAGAACCCTGAACACATCACGTATGCCAACCAATACGAGGTATTTTTTCGATCGTTTTACTTTGCAGAAGCAGGCGTGCAAACCCACAAATTTAGTCACATTAAAAACCTCACTCCACATGACTAGTTACACATCCACGCAAACCATTATTGCATACATACACATATGTAACTGGTTAACCTGTAACCATTTTGTGTAAGTACCGAATACACACGTTTTTATTACCATTATCATCTCTTTACAGGCGTGCCACGCCCTGCCGAGAAGATAATATTTAGGTATTAGTTATAGAATATTTCAGTGCTGAAACTTACAATTCCGCGGCCATTGGTGTTGTCCAGCGGCTTAAACGATCCTTCAAGGAAACCGTGTAGGCCAGCCATTTAGAAGGGCCGAAATTAAAAGAGGTTTTCTTAACCGTTGCAGTTACTTATAGAACGTGTAGTCACAGGACTACTGGAAATACTCCGGCGGATCTGTTGTTAGAAAGCCCCATACCTTCCAAACTAAATACCGCACATAGACTGTCAGTTGTGGAACTTGCAGGATTTTCATATCGCACAGCAAATTGCCGAAATTCCTATACCAGATCAGCAACTCCAACGCAGCCTGGAGCATACATTTGCGTTAAAAACGAATTACGCCTAAGAGTGTCCTAGCTCTATCCGCACTGTTACGAAGCACACGGATACAAGAAACACAGACCTATAGAAAAGTTAATGTACCAGGTCTTCCAGCGCACTTGTAAAAAGGTAAAGGAGTGAGAAGTTGATAAGACGTGTTTTTCTTATGTTTATGGATGCTGGTAAATAATTAAACAATGAACCGGTTCATTCTCGACGGTGCGAGACACTCCTTCAATTATTTGAGTATGACAGTACGAACGCGAAATAATAGTAATGGTACAGACATTTTGCACGTTAACCAGTGCATAATGGAGAAATATGTGTATATAGGTGAGCGTATGTATAAGTCATCGTCTTGAGTGTGTTTGTATCTAGTAATGCGAATTAATAAATAAACAAGCTTTACCCTCGGCTACGCGAGTTTGTTCGGTGAATTTGCTAATATAGTAATGGGCCAGCTGAAAGCTTTGAAGTGGTTGAGGTTCGCAAAAGGGCAAAAACCGTTGTTTGGAAGGCAATGACTCTATTTAGTGGCGTATCATTTCCGCCACGTCATAGCGTGGTTAAACAGACATATACGGCATTTTATAGAGAGAAAGCTTGCCAGGCAAAAATCCTGCACGTCCAGAAACACCGCCGCCGAATTATTAGATGGAGCGGGACGAACCCGGACTACCCAGCTAGCACCATGTAGTGGTTGTTTGGCCAGCCAGCCCTTATCTTCTCGTATATTCGACATCAGTTGTCCGGAGGTCCTCTGTGCTTCCTTCACTGCCATCTTTAGTTCAGACTTTTACTAAACATTCTTTCTCTCTCTTCTTTCCGACTGCCTGCACTTCCGTCCCATGTTGCTGAAAGTGAAGGTAACGTTCCCTGTTCCTGTACACATGTCATTGTTGTCCAACAGAATTTCGGTCTTAGCCCTGTACCCTTCAACTAATTAATTAATTAGCTGCCGTCTGAGCTTCAATCGGATTAGGATAGAATTCCCCATTGTCTCCAAACAGGTAGACGAATGCTTCGGCCATTCCTCGTATTTGCATTCTAGTGACAACTGGAAAAGCACCGCAAGTAGGGTTTTTGCATGGCGCGGTTAATACTCCATTCGTTCGGGGTCTTAACCGCCGACATATTTGTGACGTTGTTCTAGTTTTCGTTTGGCCACGTCTGGATTATTTTGTCCAGGCTTGCTTGCACTGCCTTGTTCGGGACAAGTGGCGCTCGAGTGGATTTTGAGTGCAGGTACCAAGGTGGTCGAGGAGTTACGTGGGCAAACATACATCGAGCGTCTACTTAGCTTGAAGATTAATCCAATGCACTACCGACGGCTTCAAGGTGACCTAATACTTATGTAACGCATTTTAACAGAAAAGGTTGGACTGGACTCCATCTGACTATTTAGCCCAGCTAGGTTGCTTTGCCTTCGCGGTCATCACATGAGGCTAGACAAAGCGCGTTCTGACCGGATAAGGGCAACTCTGGGTTATCATGCAGAGTTATCTAGCGCTGCAACAAGCTTCCAGAAAGTGGTCAGTGAGCCTTCGGTTAATGGTTTTGATCGTCGGTTAGACATTATTGGGTGGCAACAGGAAAACTTTCCCTTCTCCACCTTCCAACTTTGAGTTCATATTCTGTCACTCAAAACACTCGTTAGTGTTATCTTTCATTTCAATATTTTCATTCTTATGTATCTTCGAGTGTCTCCGCAAGTCTTCCTTACTTCACGTGACCTGCTCAGCGAAGACCGCTATTGTGGGGTACTTGGACAGTCATTGGTTGACCAGGGCGCGGTTGTTGTGTATAAATAAATAAATAAATAGATTATTCTCAAATTTGTAGCGACACACCAAATCAGGCATGATCAAGGTTTACAGGCCGTTGTGTATCACACCGATACTTTGGGTTCAATTGTGGGTCGTGTAAACAGTCAGGGCACTATAAGTGCAGTGAAACGGTACATGTAGACGGAGCTTATCAAATGCTTGCACGTGTCGGGAAAAGCTTGAAATATGACTCCAGTCGACTTGCCAGTATGTAGTTATGGGTAGTGACTTTATGTAGTAGCGAGTCACATCCGCTACGTCGCAGTGTGGTTATACAGCCATTTGTGGCTTTTTATAAGGAGAACGCTTGTTAAGCGTAAACCAACCCACGTTCTGCAACACCGCCGTAAGGCATTTTGAACGCTAATGTATAATTGGCAAAGCCGCTGGACGACTGATTACATATTCGTTTATTCACAGTCAAATGACTTCAGATTGCTTCTGTTGGCTGGACAGATAGTTTGATCAGTGCCGCCATAATTGTTGAGGCCGGTTGCGGATGGAAACATCATGAATAGTTATCTTGTTTTGTGTCCAGGTGAGCAGTTTCAAACTTTCGGCTGTCTGGATTTTTCAGATGTGAAGACGTGTCCAGCTCTCCCTACTGGACAACGGTTGTGGTGATTGCAGTTGAGTCCCCTTGGTATAAAGCAGTGCTCCGTGTAGGTCCATGTCGGTTATTACGTCCGTCTTGGGCGAAAGCTGTTACTCACTCCAACTAATACCTGCCGCCAGAGCTCTTTAGACCTGTTCACCACTTATACGCGTCCGATTCTAAAATACAGCCTTCCTTTTGCCCACTTCTTCAGCAAATTTGTGTTTGACATGCGTGAGTAGGTCTGATGGCGTGGACCACAGTGTCTCTGAGGTATTTGAACAGCCGAATCATCTTTAGCTTTGACGTTGTAAACTGCTTTCGATGGCTAACCGTCGACGATGGGGAGAGTTGATTTTCACCAGAAGTGTTCCAATGGGAGAGCTGAGAATAGATTTGCGCTATTTCGTTTGCTTTAACCATGGGAGCTCGACCAGAGGCCAACGATGGAACTTATTCAAACCATTGATGCTGTGTGCGGTTCATTCTTGCTCTATCCAAAGGTATTTTGAACTACTGTAACTGATTACCTGGGCCTGCCGCTGATGCGCAGACGGAGAATGGTCTCCAACTACTACTCGATTCCCATTTCTTGCGCATGCTGGAATAAGGCTGGTTCAGCTGCGTGTGTGACTGCCCTTTCGTTTTCTTTGCTCAATTACGCGAGGATGCTTCTAATGCTTGCGAAGTAATGAAACTGACTTGGGATCTCCCTACTGCTCTCTACCACCCAATGAACCAATGAAGAGGCCGATTTTAAGATTGTTGTGATAGGGGAATCTAGGCGAAGTGCTTCATCTCCATGGGCCTATTACGACCCGGAGCAGGTCCTGGTTTGCTTGTACGTACATGAAACAGGACACTGGTTACGCCTGAGCCTGCTTCTTCCCTAGAACCGGAATTGACTCACGAGCGTGAACTTAATGCAATGGATTAATTTGTTGTATGGTAAAACGTAGTTTGCAATTAGCTTAAGTTGCGTGTGGATAAAGGGCAGTGGAATTTAATTAATTACAACACCAAATCGTAGTTGTTCTCACCTTGCAGGATGTAGCTTTCCAATACAGCAGGCATCTTGTGACCTTTCGGTGATCTTAAGTGTAGTGAGAATTGCTTAATGGTATGCGCGAATTCGAAAAACGGGTGATGCTCTGAGGTACTACGGATCTTGGGAACTAGAAAGTTTGGTGAGTTAATGCAAGCAAAAGTGGGTTGTTAGCTTGAGCAGGTCTGGATGACCAACATACATTTTTGTCATATATTTGTAATTCTCGTAAAAACAAATCGGATGCCAAGGAGGTGTAAAATTTGGTTTTGAAAATAGATGAAGAATACTTGTAATAAGAGAAAGCGTATGGCGATTCATTAGTGCACTTTAACGTCAACTTATTGCCGGCAAGTCCATGTGTGAATGAGGATTTGTGAGGCTGTCGTCATGCGTATGTTCCATTGATAGTGAAAATTAAATACCAATAGAAGTAGCTTGCTGTATATTGCATAAAAATCGGGATAGAATTACAGGTGGACAAGTATCGATATATATATATATATATATATATATATATATATATATATATATATATATATATATCCCGTTCCAGCGAATGGTTCGGTGGCATTGTTCCATGTCGTAATTGGCTATCGCCTAGCAAGCATGCTCCCTAACAATATTGCTAGGGGGCGGAGGTGACTCGCCACTAAATAGCGTCACTGCCTCTACCCCTTCCGGTGGTTATTCACTCCACAAACGTCATCCAATTCGAAGAGTTCTATTGATTCCTTCATACGATGGCGAACCCAGCAAATTCCCTCGAGGATTCTATCGTAATTCACAGGTTATTTCAAAATGCCCACCGGAATTTACACTTACATATATGAGACACACCTTCCAGTATGTTACTGGTTAACATACTATATTTTATACAAGTACAGACCATAATAACTTCATAGCCTACAGGTTTCTACACTGCGCTACACTCACGTGGACGCAAACAATTGCCACTTTACTTTTGATGTTTACCTTACGTGTACTTTCCCTATTTATGCATGCAAGACACCGTGCCTTCTGGAAAACCTTGTCTGTAAAACTTTGATCATGCTTGATATAATGTGCCTCGATGCTATCAAGAATAAAGAATTTATACATTTTTTCGTTTTACAATTTCGAAGGCAAGGATGGTGCTTGTTAACGTGCTGGCAGATAAGCAGCGGTAGACGTATATGGATCCAGATAGTGAGAACGCGGATGCAATAAGGTTTACGGACGTCTTAACCATGCTCCAATATTCACCACTAGGTAAGTGAGCGTTTAAAGGGCTCGGAACCCACGAAGGTTGGACGCTTTGAAATGGTTACGCTTGCCTCATAAAGCGGCACGTGACAGCACCAAATCAAGGTGAACAGAACACGAGATAAAGGAATGTGCTAGGCAGTATATTCATGGAAGTTGGTTGAAATGGAAGTGGTACATGAAAGCATTTGGTGTGTTAAAGACGCGGTAATGAATAGACCCAAGGCATTCTGCGTTAGTCTGCAAGCGACATGACGACGGTTTGAGCATTCATGCAGGCGAAGCCAATATGTGTGCGTTCTAAACGCCACGTGGGAACAGCCAGTACACTTACCGGAGGTGCAACGGAGTATATAGGCGGTAGCATATGTTATGTGCATGCAGGCCAGTGGTAGCAGATAAGTCACCCAGACAGCACGGATAGACAGGGGTTCTAAAAGCCACTTCTGGCGTACACAGCGATTTCCGCTAACCCTACTTGTAACCCTCTAATCTTTATGCATGTCCAACTACGGGAACCGTTTCAAGTGATGCCATCCAAGTTCTCGGCCGTTTCAGGTCATAACGTCGGATCAGGTAGCCATCGACATTATGGAAGGACACCATAGGTATTCCGATTGTCCTCTCTGCCACGTGCAAGATGTGACCGCAACGCATGCGCCGGTGCATATTTAAAGCACAACCACAGTCACTGCCTTGGTCTATGCAAACGCGGTACGCCCCGGGCCCGGATGCTGACACTACACAGTACTGTCTGTCCTGCGGAACAACGACCATCGTCGTGCGTTGGGTATGTTTCGTCACCATTTCGCGAGCACATGCTGTAACTCTGCTTACAAGAGCAGACATCACGGATCCATCGCCGCGTGCTGCACTAATTCGCATTCACTCAGTCGCTACCTGAGTGACATGAGGATCCTCCATGCCTTTTGCACATCTGACCATCATCACGAAACAGCGCCTATAAGGAGGAACGCACGCTCCACGTGCGCTTAAAGGTGCATAATTTCGTTCTCCACTCGATTGGTGGAACTACATCCGAACATCATGACAGGCGGTAATAGATGCACCGCCCAGCACCTCCACCAACTCATCCATGTTTCACGGAAATACCCAAAGCATTCCATATTTATCTGCCGAATGGTTACTAGAATTCCGTGTTAACGCGTTTCCTCCCTCGTGAACATCAGGTTCCTTCGTAAACGAATCAGAATAGCTTTTTCTGCGCTTTCCGCAACTGATAGCTGATCGCACCGCCTGGATGCGCCCCGGAACGGGTGCACACGACACGACACCATGCATGTTTCTGGCTGCACTTCCGTGAAAGCTTGATTGGCTATGCGCATTTGTCTACCACAATTGTTTGCACGTATGCCGTGCTCGGATACAATTCACGCAAGGCCTTTACCGCCTCAGAAATTACCGTTCGTCGTCTCATTTGGTAACAAGGCATAAATGAATGGCATCCCCACCCCGTGACCTCAACGAATATGCAGTGCCATAAAATGTAGCCACTGTAATTAAGCTAATGCGTAGAAACCGCAGGCAAAACCTCGCGGTATTGTGCAAGCAACTCACGAAGGCACAAAGGCATGAAGAAAAGGAATCGGACCTTCAACTGCTCCCTCACAACCGTATACGAACCTTCCATTTCCAACTGGGGGCCTACATCCTCTACCCCACTAATTTGCTCGTCCTGACCAATGCCTTACGTGATAGAAACCACGCCTGGTAATACGGATACCGTATTCGGTTAACATGAAATTCCTGCTTTCACATGTTTGACGAAACGACTGAATTAAATTTAAAACCGCCTCCTACCAACCCGCATTTCGCCGCTGATTAACCGGATAAATCCAATGTTATTCCAACTGGAACACGTGCGAATGCCTAAAGCAGCCGCGAGCCATATCATAATACCTGCCTTTCAGCACGACGGAAAACCTGACCTTGCAGTTGTAGCCCATGAAACTAGATGATACATCAACAACTAACATTCTTATGCGTCCTACGGTTTCCATATCGCATATTCCACTTGCTGTGCACACATCAATACCGATGGAATCAATGACAAACCGTCAGGCAGATCGTTATCAGTGCTTTGCTTATGACCCGCTGCAGTAATCACATTGAATCTATAAAATGAGCTTGCAGTTTCTCTTTGGAACCGCATCAGTTTGCTGTTGAACGCCTTAATAGTCTTGTATCCACTAGTTATCATGCAATGATAAGCAGCGGTATCATCCTGCGCTTTATCATCTGCGGCTAGCGACCTCCTGCGCGTTCTATTCTCCTGAGACAGGTAGTCCACTACGTTTATTTGCAGATATGTGTGTCATCCGTACGTTATCTGTTTGACCATGCCGAGCATCTCGGTCTCGCCCACTACGCCAATGCGGCCACTGAACACCTGCTCTATGTGCACTCAACGTGTAGGACCTCGTTCCAAAGCCATCACTTGCCCGATCTGTCTTCACCGTGTTCACTCTCCCTGTGACAATTCGCTCCATGTAACTGACATCCAATTCCGTCGCTCGCATCCACAGACGGTCCAACGGTACATTTGCCCGGTTTGCACTCCCAGGATTGCGAACTACGTGCGGGATATTTCTTGCGAGCTTTCCTCCACGACTTGCCCTATGCTTGGTTCTGTAATCTCGTCTCCCACTGACCCGCCCTCCACACCGCGTGACAAACAGTCGCCGACGCAGTCGCCCCGGTCACCACGATTCGTCGAGCCGCCTAGCAGCAATACCTGCTCAGAAGTGCGCTTGCTTAATCTGGAAGAACAGCTACAGAATCTACTGCAGAAAGTCGACGGTCTAGTCAAACGACGACAGCAACCTCCCAACCGTCCTGAATCACGTACCGTCTCACCTTTACCAAATGCTGGTCTGCCCAAAACTCGCCAACGACCAACGCTTCCGGCAGTGGCCCTCCCAGAAAGTAAGCTTGCTACCGCTCCACATCCGCGTTCATCTAAGGGAATAACGATAAGCCCTACTCCTAATTCTGTCATATGTACAAACGTGCCCGAGTCCAACGACCCGCAACTTCAGAATCGACATTCTCATAATTCCACTATGTGGAGGTCAATCTTTACCGCGTTTAACCTCCCTGAAACAAAGCCCATTAGTCTCACAAGACTGACTCGCCACACTTCATCTCCGAGCGCCGGTAAGCCAAGACTTCTGCGTGTTGAGTTGCAGCCAGGCCCGGCTATGGTGGATGTCCCGTGGTCAGCGCACCTACTCCCAAACAACGCTTCTCTCGGCATTTACCAAATTCGTATCTTCCTTGACATCCCTTGGACTAAGCGCGCTTCGCCAGACAGCAACTGACGCCACCCACGCAACCATGCTCCATCATCGTGCATGACGGCCCAGAACTGCATGCCCTTGACGCAACCTTACAACAAAGACAACAGTGTGACTGTAATCAATGGCGGTTCCTTCGGCAGACACTAACTCTTGTCAACGTAATCACAACGGACGTTCACCGCCTACCTCGTCCAGCAAGTTATACAGGAACAGCCCCCATCTCCTGAAAGTGACATTCCTCACCGCTAGCATGGCAACCGATGCACTCACCATCTGGTTTTCTACTAAAAGACGAGCACCACCACATATCCGTCCGCGTCCAAATGGGCACCCAGTGCCGAGGCGCACAGCTTCCCACAGACCTATAGCAGCAGCCAACTCGGTACCGACACACTGTCCAAATCGTCCTCAGACGGTACTTCACCGAACCATCTTCCTCACTGCCTGGAGTAATTTACTCACATACACATTCCAACCATCAGTCTTTCAGCGACCCAGCCGCCAGCACCCATCTGTGCTCCGACGACCCACACCTTGCTTCCCCAAGTACAAACCTTAGCAGCTCCACCCCTCTAAACCAAAAAACAGTGCAATACCGGTCATCTGCTGACCGGCAGCATCCTAGTTACTTTCGCGTTCATCACTCAAACGGGCCTCACCTGTATCTACACGAACGCACAAGGCCTCATGTTCAAACTTCCGGAGCTCCAATCCCGAATTCTGTCAACACCAGCGGACCTAATAGCCATAGCGGAAACGTGGCTTTCCGGCGACATAACCGACGGTGAAATCCAACTTCATCACATGTCATTTCTCCGCTCTGACCGCGCAACCCCAGGTGGCGGTGTCGCACTGTACTATGACACCTCCCTCAGTTGCAGCACGTTAACAAACACTGCCCTCCAGTCTCCAGACACCATGTGGTACGAGGTCGTACTAACCGCCAAACACTCCAGCTGTCTTGGTGTCCTTTACCGTCACCCAAACAACTCTACCGAGAAGGACGCACAACTACTGCACGACGTCCACCTAATGTTATCCCACAAGCGCGCACACTTTTTTTTATCATGGGTGATTTCAACCTGTCCCGTCCATTTCACTCTGTCCCGTCTACTAACACCTTTGCATCAGACCTCGTTGACCTACTTCACACGGCCCCGTTGTACAACCACACGTATCAGCCGACCAGATTCCGATCCAAAAACCAACCATCCCTGCTAGATTTCGTCCTCACTAACGAAGAACTGATGATTGAGCACGTTGAGTAGGATGCCCTTTGGGGCTTAGCGACCACTGCGTCCTCCGTTTCGATTTTATATGCTTCGCCGGAAAACCTCTCAGGACGCCAACTTATACCAAACGCTGGACTGATTACGGAAAGTTGAACCTTCTAATTTCCGCTAACAACTGGTCACCCGAGCCCAATCGAGTGCCGACAGCGTGTGGTCAACCTTTTGCCTTACCCTACGTGAACTCTGCTCCACCACGCCGACGTGCATAGAAGTTTCCATAGGGAAAAGACGCCCAGCACTCATCCGAAGTCGTACACGGAAATGGATTGCCTCCAGGAACACGGCATGGAGAAACTGTTGCTCCCATCCAACGGCCACTCAGTGGGAATATTACCGATCCATTTGTAACCAATGCGTCCATTTTGTAAGAGAAGATAAAAGTGAGCATCAGCGTCAGCTTATGCGTAAATTTTCATCTAATCCCAAAGCCTTGTATGGTCAAGTCAACAGTCTTCGACAACTCAAGCACGGTGTCACCGCATTGAGGAATCCCACAGGGCTCACGAAATCAGCTAACGAGGCAGCGGAAGTTCTGTGCCAGAAGCACGCATCCACATTCTCCGTTCCATCAATGCACACAACGACCGTACCTTCTTCGATTTCACCCTCAACTTCCCTGACGACTGTTCATTTCACTCCGGAGAAGGTCCTGGCGAAACTCAAGTCCCTGCGGCTAACGACCCCTCCTGGAGCTGATGGTTTCCACCCACGGTGCTTGCGAGCGTGCGCTGCAGCTCTAGCTTTACCCCTAGCGGAGCTGTCCACCCACTTCTTCTTGCAAGGCAAAGTTCCCAATGATTGGAAATGTGGGACTATAACACTAATCTACAAAGGTGGTACTCGCAAAGATCCGGCCAATTACCGACCGATAACGCTCCTATCTACGATTTACAAAGTGATGGAATCGATTGTCGCAGACGCTTTAATGGACTACATGGAGGCCCAGAAACTGCTCTCTAATTGCCAGCATGGTTTCCGGCGTCAACGGTCATGCCTGAGTAACCCGCTACTTGCCAGGGACAGCTGGACGACTGCTGCGGGCTCTGGCCTAGAAACGCATGTTATATTCCCGGATTTCGCCGAGGCCTTCGACAAGGTCGACCACAAGATTCCACTGCAGAAACTGTTGTCTTACGGCGTTTCAGGGATCTCGATGGACTGGATCCGGAACTACATTCAAACCCGTGCCGTCCAAGTACGTGTCGACGGAGCGTTGTCTCCCCGCATCCTTGCCACAAGCGGAGTACCACAAGAGTCTGTTCTCGGACCGCACCTCTTCCCAGCCTTCATTGACGACGTCACACCGCAAGTGGGGTCTTCGCTGCTGCTATACGCGGATAACGCGAAGCTGTGGCGCACAATTAACCTTCCGGACGATGCCCACGCACTTCAGACGGACCTCGACCGTCTACATCAATGGTCCATAGAAAACAACCTTCCATTAAACGCTTCGAAATGTCGCGTCCTTTCTACCCGCCCTTCCGCTTTTTTCCTATATATTAACTGGGAGCGTCTATCCTCCGGTTCTCTGCAGCCGAAAGAGACTTGGGTATCATTACCCAGACGAGTCTTTCCGTTTCCGCTCCCTGCCGGAAAGCCGCTGCTGTTGTTAACCGCATGGTGGGATTGCTGAAACGAGCCTTCGATCAAATTGACCCCAACAATTTCCGCCTCCTCCTCAACGCTTTTCTTTGACCCCACTTGAAGTTCGCTATACAGGCTTGGATCCCTTGGTTGTTGAAGGACCAACGTATACTCGAAGCCCCACAACGTCGAGCAACCAAACCGGTCCGAGGTCTCAAGCACCTAGATTATCCACAACGACTTAACTGCCTGGGCCTCTACTCGCTTAAGTACCGACGTCTACGGTGTGACCTGATCCTTGTATTCATGATCTTATCCAACCCTGGACATCCCTGTCGCCACCCGCTCACATTGCACCAATCGGACTCCCACCTACGTGGCCACCAACTGAGGCTCATACATCAGCACAGTCGGCAGAACTGCAGACGACACTACTTCGCTTTGCGAATCTGCCGACAGTGGAATGCTCTGCCTGCCGACTTAGTCTTGGCACCCACTGTGGCGGACTTTAGGACCCGCCTGGACTGTCATCTGGCCGAGTTACACTGCGATATTCCCTAATATAACTAGCTTCTACTGGATGGAATTTCTTTCTTTTATTTTCTTCTACCTACTTCCTTTCCAAAGCCGTTTCGGAGGGCGTGGTGGGATGTCACGCTTTGAGCCGGCGTGCATTCTGTTTAAATGCCGCCTAAGTCCGATGAAGATACGGTTAACACGCGAGTCCAACCCGCTATAAGGTTGCTTGGCCTTTCATTAGACCCCACCCGAACTCATTTTACCCTATGGGTCATGTAAAGCTCGAGCAATTTTTTCTCATTAAATACAATGTTCCAATGTTCCAACGGCGGAAGACACGAAACGCGCTCAAATGTGCAAGTTGAATAACGCATTTAAACAACCCACATACAATGTCCTCATTCCATAACTGTGACGTATATTGACATAACCTTTATTTTGCCTACTGTTTGGATAACTACACAACATCAAAAACTACCCAAGCATGTTAGCTCTGACTGTACTAGGATACCGTCACTGAGACGTGCTTGTTCCCATATATCTGAAGCCGGTCCGCGGGCGTCACGGTAACACGTCAACAGGTAAGAGGTCGATCGGTTTTGCTTCCTGTTATCATTATCCTCATATTCCTCTCCGGCATTCTTCCTTTCCTCTTCCGTGCTTCCTTTGCATGGGCCTCTTACTAGGCGGCTCGAGCGTACAGCCGTCTACGAGGTATTTATTTTGCATTGCAGCTTGTCGCACTACTCGGACACGGAAGAGCTCAGAACGCCTGACCGGAGGAATATTACAAATATGGTGACCCTGCCAGTTCACGACAGCAGTCCACCCCAGCTATATTGTAGTCCCTGAGGCAATAATTGACCTTCTACTATCGTGCTGCTTGTCGTTGAATCTCCCGAGCATACTATACCGCGCTCAATGCCTCTTGCAGGTGTGATGGTAAGATACTACACTGAGATGCCGGTCACTTAGCGATCGGTCGATCTTAATGATTTTGGGCCAACAATCTGAAAGCTGGTCGATTGCTGCAGAAGCGAACTGAAGGATAGCATGCAATTGATTTGGATCGACATTGAACGAAGCTCGAACGCTGGTCAAGAATGTAATAGGAAGGAGATTTGTTCTACATCTGTGAGTGATTCTAATTGACTCGATATATAAAATGAGTTTCATCCTATGAATAATGAATTTCTGATCGAGGCCCATATCTTGACTTTTTGATGCACGGAGGGCCACTTTTACATGGCGACAGAGGACAAGAAGACACGCCGAACCCCGCATGCGTTTGGTGGACAACCAACGATTCCGCTGCCAGCTCCGTTGCAAATGACCGAGAGTTCGTTGCCGGAGAATTGGAGAATATGGAAGGCGAAGTGGCTAGATTTTGTAACACTGACTCAGTTGGATTCTCAGCCAATGGCCTATCAACTGGCGATGTTCAGGCATGCCATTGGAGACGAAGCCAGGCGGACGCTGCAAACGTTGGATCTCAGCGATGGAACTCAGGAGATGGAGCTGGATGAAGTAATACGCAGATTCGGCGAGTTCTGCGAAGGTTACACAAACGAAACTTACCAAAGGTATCTGTTTTTCAGCCGAAATCGCCTGCCGGGTGAATCAATCGACGCATACATCACGGAGCTGAAAATTCTGGCGCGGGATTGCAATTTTTGCACCTGTTTACGAGATTCGCTGATCCGCGATCGAATTATAATTGGCATAAAGAATGAGGAACTTTCCAGACGCCTTTTGCGACAGCGAAACCTGTCTCTGGAACATTGCATCGATATCTGTTTTAGCGAATCAAGGACGGCTCAACAGTTTCAGCAGCTCAAGATGGAGTCCACGACGGATCTGTTTGCAGTATCCCGAGGCCGAGAAATTGTATCGAAGTCATCGAGCGCGAATCAACCCAAATGCCAGTTTTGCGGCCGCTCACACCCAAGGCGCAAAGAGGATTGTCCAGCATGGGGCCGAACCTGTATGAAGTGTGCGAAGAAGAACCACTTTGCACGTTGTTGTCAGGCAACCAAAGTCGACTCAGTCGGGCAGGACGATCAGGAAGAGCCGCAGGAACTGGCTATTAACAACATGACAGGACGTGAGAGACCAGTCTGTGTATTCGCAACGTTGCTTATTCAAGGGCGTCCGGTGCGATTCCAATTGGATTCAGGAGCAAGCGTGAACATACTTCCTCACAAATACTGTCCCGATGCAGAATACCGCCAAATACAGACACAGCTCAGAATGTGGAACGGATCAAAGTTACAACCGAAGGGCTGTGTTACCATGAAGGCCATAAACCCGAAGGATGGCTCCGAGCATTTACTTGATTTTCTCCTGGTATCAGGAGATTTTATGCCCATCCTGGGCCTTGATTCCATTCAGAGTTTGGGTTTTGTTTCTTTTAATCATGATCGTTTTGTTCACTCGTGCGAAGTCGGTACAGAGATCGTAGACAACTATCCCAGTGTGTTTGATGGTACCGTGGGAAAATTCCAAGGCGTAGCTCACCTGTCGTTAAACGAGTCCGCTAGACCAGTAGCACTACCAGCGAGAAAAGTACCTATCGCTTTGCGTGAGAAGTTCTTAGACGAGTTGCAACGTTTGATCAGTTTAGGTGTGATTGCCAAGGTCGATGAGCCAACCGATTGGGTCAGTCAAGTCGCGATAATCACCAAGAAGTCAGGCGATTTGCGTGTGTGCATCGACCCTAAGCCGCTCAACGCCGCACTCAGGAGAGAGTATTTTACACTACCAACGCTAGATGACGTCTTACCCGAGTTGTCCAAGGCCAGATTGTTCACGAAGGTCGACCTCGCTTCCGCTTTCTGGCACGTCCAGCTTGACGAAGAGTCCAGTTATTTAACCACGTTCGGAACGCCATTTGGACGGTTTCGGTGGTTGCGCTTACCATTCGGTTTGAAAGTGTCCAGTGAAATTTTTCAGAAACGATTAATGCAGGCCCTAGACGATCTACCCGGAGCTATTTGTGTAGCAGACGATGTAGTGGTTTTTGGGGCGACTCTGGAAGAGCACGACCGTAACCTGAGCAGATTTCTAGAACGCTGTAAAGACAAGAATATCAGATTGAAACGTGAGAAAATTGAGTTACGAAAAACAGAGCTGGTGTTCCACGGACATGTTTTGAGCGCAGAAGGTCTAAAGCCAGATCCGGAGAAAGTTAGAGCCATAAAAGAGATGCCACCTCCGACAGATGTTAAAGCCGTGAGCAGACTAAACGGGATGGTGAATTACCTCAGCCGCTTCCTTCCACGACTAGCCGAAGTAATGGTTCCTATCCGAAAACTTACACATAAGGGCGAGAGCTGGCAGTGGAACACAGAACAGGAGGAGGCTTTCCAGAACATCAAACAACTGATCGCGTGCGCCCCTGTCCTAGCGTATTACGATCCGTCACTTCCCCTTGAAATCCAGTGTGACAGCAGCCAATTCGGTATCGGTGCCGTGCTAATGCAGAACGGGAAGCCCATCGATTTTCGCAGTCGGACACTAACGGAATCCGAGCGCCGTTATGCACAGATTGAAAAGGAGATGCTAGCATTGGTTTATGCCGTAGAGCGTTTCAACGATTACACTTTTGGTCGCCGGACCACTGTATTTACCGATCACAAGCCTCTGGTATCAATAGCCAATAAACCACTGCACGTCGTCCCACGCCGCTTACAACGAATGCTCATTCGGCTCCAGAAGTACGACCTAGACATCGTCTACCAACCGGGGTCGAGGATGTACATTGCAGACACACTGTCTAGGGCATATCTTTCCGATGTGACCGCAACGCAAGAAGACCAAGACATTGTCCATGTCACTCAGCTATTGGCCGTCACAGAGGAGCGTTTCCAGCAACTACTACGCCACACGGAAGCAGACGAGCTGTGTAATCGGCTCAAGGAAACGATACTGAAAGGGTGGCCCGATAGTAAAAACAAGCTGCCAAAGGAGTTGACTCCCTTCTTTAACTTTCGGGATGAACTTGTCACACAGGATGGGCTAATCTTCAAAGGCAACCGTATACTCGTTCCAAAGGCAATGCAACGACCCATGCTGGAGCTGATACACGGAAGTCATTCAGGAGTCAATGCTTGCGTGGCGAGAGCTCGAGAGCTAATGTTTTGGCCTGGAATGACTAGTCAGATACGGGATCATGTTTCAAACTGCTTAGCCTGTCGAGCACATGATGTCCGCCAGCCGAAGGAGCCTATGATGCTTCGTGAGGTCCCGGAAAGGCCGTGGCAGAAAGTCGCCCTAGACATCTTTGCACATGACGGAAAGAATTACCTGATCGCTGTCGATTACTTTAGCGACTATTTCGAGATTGATGCTCTCACGTCTACTAGCACACAGGCCGTGATAAACAAGCTACGATCGCAGTTTGCGCGACATGGGATACCGGAAGAGGTAGTGTCCGACAATGGCCCCCAATTCAACAGCGCCGAATTTCGGAGTTTCAGCGAAAAGTGGGATTTCCTTCATCGTTTAACCAGCCCTTACCACAGTCAGTCAAATGGAAAAGCTGAGTCAGCCGTGAAGGAAGCAAAGAAGTTACTCACCAAAGCCAAGGAGACCAAAGAAGATCCTTACATCATGTTGTTAGAACGAAGGAACATGCCATCTGCCGAAATTGGATGCAGTCCAGCGCAACGTCTGTTTGGCCGTAGGACAAGAACCCTGTTGCCGATCGCCAATACTCTGCTGCAGCCTGAAATACCATCGCAGAGCTTGATGTATGAGCGCTTGCGTGAGCGCATGCTTCGACAAAAGAAATATTACGATCGCGGAACGAAGCAGCTTCCACGCCTGTTGCCCGGAGACGAGGTCTGGGTCGCGCCGACACCGGGAGCTAACGGGTCTTGGAGGAGAGGGCGAGTAGAAGGTCTCAAAGGCGAACGAAGCTACGACGTAAGAGTTGGGGATAGTCTATTTCGACGCAACCGGGTGCAGTTAAGGAGACAACGTGGTGAACAAGCACGGCATCGTGCGAAGCAGCCAACGCAGCCGGACATTTCGGTGGATACGGCAGCACACGACCACAAGACTACACGCAGTGGAAGGCGATACAGCGCTTACGTAATCGGACTACAAAAAAAACGAAAAAAGGAAGGATGTGATGGTAAGATACTACACTGAGATGCCGGTCACTTAGCGATCGGTCGATCTTAATGATTTTGGGCCAACAATCTGAAAGCTGGTCGATTGCTGCAGAAGCGAACTGAAGGATAGCATGCAATTGATTTGGATCGACATTGAACGAAGCTCGAACGCTGGTCAAGAATGTAATAGGAAGGAGATTTGTTCTACATCTGTGAGTGATTCTAATTGACTCGATATATAAAATGAGTTTCATCCTATGAATAATGAATTTCTGATCGAGGCCCATATCTTGACTTTTTGATGCACGGAGGGCCACTTTTACAGCAGGTACATAAATTGATGCCGGTATGGGCCATTATGGGCGCTGAGGACAGCGCCTGCTAAGAGGGGGAATAATGTAGCCGGTCCGCGGGCGTCACGGTAACACGTCAACAAGTAAGAGGTCGATCGGTTTTGCTTCCTGTTATCATTACCCTCATATTCCTTTCCGGCATTCTTCCTTTCCTCTTCCGTGCTTCCCTTGCATCGGCCTCTTACTAGGCGGCTCGAGCGTACAGCCGTCTACGAGGTATTTATTTTGCATTGCAGCTTGTCGCACTACTCGGACACGGAAAAGCTCAGAACGCCGGACCGGAGGAATATTACATATCAAAGACCGTGGAGTATATTTACCTGGCTACGCACTGCTTAACTGTGATCGCTCTGTTGACCGCCAAGGTGGCGGCGTCGCACTTTATATGAGTTGATGTGTTTAGGACCTGTGTTTTCCAGACGTCGAATCAAACTGTTGAGACTCTGGTTCAAATTCTGTAATCCCAACTTTGATGCGGGCCGATGGAACTCGTGCGTATGCCGACTCAGAAAAGGCTGGTGTACTTGGGGAGCAGTATGCAGCGGCTTTTGTACGTGAGGCCGCGTTGACTAGCGTTGAACTTGTCCCCAGAGTACCTGAGGGTTCTTCATAGGTTCAAAGGATTTTAGAGAACAGAAGGGGGAATCCTTTATCAGATCCATCGCTTCCCGATCATGGTGTGGAGGCCGCGATTCGACGTTAAGCGGTAATCCACAAGGGACCGTGACAGCTACACTGGAAGCTGCAAGGGCCCATCGTACTTAAAAGATAAGAATCTAACATTCGCTTGAAACATTCCTCAGTCTGGGCATGGACCACATGCTTCGGCAAGTTGTTCCAATCGTTGACTACGCGAGTTGATAGAGCGAGAGCAGGATGAACCCGGTGTCTTCTGGGTTTAAACAGTTTCCAGTTTTGGCCTCGAGTTGAACTGTTTGCATTGGATTGAAAGCACGCCTGCAGCTCCGTTCCCATCTCTCCTCTCAGGATGCGCTTGGTGAAAATCAGGTCACCGCGACGTCCGCGATAATTCAGGGAAAACAGATTCATCCGCTGAAGTCTCAGGGGATAAGGCAAGTCCCGTACCTCCAAGATGTGTTTCCATCCCCGCCGTTGGACCTTCTCAGTGAGGTCACATTCGAGCTTGGTGAGAGGGAAGACGGCAGGTAATCCGTATTCGAGAATGGGGCGGACATGGGAAGTAAACAATAGTCGGAACATATCCGGAGTCAAACGCGAGTAGGCTCTGCGTATGGCATGGGACATCCTGTTGGCAGCAGCAACCCTTCGTAACGTGTCCTGTGTAGTCCGTAGATCAGACGAGACCAACACGCCGAGGTCTTTTTCGAGGATTGAGGTTCTGAGCAACGCCCCACCAATGTGGTACGTCCCGAAAGACTCAGGAGCACCAATGGGGAGGACCGAGCACTTATCGCAATTTATGGGCAATCGCCATTTGGCTAATCACTCATGTAACGTATCAAGTGTAGCCTGTAATCGGTCCGCCTCGTCAAGACAGGATACCTCCATCCACAATTTCAAGTCAGCGTAAATCAAGCAATCCAACTGAAGTTCCGCCGGGAGGTCATTGATGAAGATCTTGAGAAGTTCTGAGTTTACTGTGGTGGAAACGCAAGTCATTAAACTGCTGCAACAACTGAATCCTTCCAAAGCAGCTGGGCCTGATTAAATTCACCCGAAGCTTCTGCATGAGTTGGCGGTGAAACTAAGTGGACCGCTGACGATGGTGTTTCAGAAGTCGCTGTACATTACCTTCTAAATGGAAGGAAGTTGTCATCTGTCCTATCTTCAAAAATGGAGACAGGAGTCTATCAGCCAATTATAGGCCAGTCAGTCTGACTAGCGTCGTGGTCAAACTGCTTGAAAAGCTGGTGAGAGATTCGTTGGAAGGTCAGCTGAATAGATTTAATCTACTCAGTAGTGCATAACATGGATTCCGGAAGGGGTTTTCGTGTCTGACGAATTTGTTGGTTGCTCGTGAAGCTTGGGCCGAGGCATTGAACAATGGCCACGTAGTGGGTGTGCTTTTCGTAGACTTCTCGAAAGCATTTGATAAGGTACCCCACTTGAAGCTATCACAAAAGCTGAGTTCCTACGGCGTATCTAGCCGCGCCCTTCTTTGCGTATCTGCGTTTTTGCAGGGAAGGGAGCAGTGTGTACGTGTGAGTTGCAGCTTATCCTTTAGGAAGCGGTCCTCAGCGGTGTCCCACAGGGCTCGGTCCTTGGACCGATGCTGTTCTCCATCTACGTAAACGATCTCCCTGAAGAGCTTGGGGTATCATCCCTATTGTTTGCTGATGACCTTAAGCTATGGAATTTTGTAAATGTTGCTGGGGGTTCTGAGGCCATACAGCATGCCCTGGACAGACTCTGGGACTGGTCTACTTTGTGGCTATTGCCCATTAATCAGGCTAAGTGTTCCGTACTTCGAATAGGAGCAACTTTCCCGCCTTCGAGCTACGTACTCGGTGGGGTCGAACTCCCCCTTGTCTCCAACCAGGTAGACCTAGGCGTCGTCCACTCCTCGTCTTTGCATTTTGGTGACAACTGGAAGAAGTCCGCAACTGGGGGTTTCAGAATGTTGTGGTTAATACGCCGTTCTTTCGGGGTCTTAACCGCCGACATACTTGTGAAGCTGTTCTCAGCTTTCGTTCGGCCCCATCTGGAATACTGCAACCAGGCTTGCCCTCCCTGCCTTGTTCCGGACAAAATGGAGCTGGAGAGGGTTTTGAGAGTAGGTACCAAATTGGTCGTGGGGTTACGGGGACGGACATACTCCGAGCGTCTACTTAGCTTGGGTATGTGTTCAAGGCACTACCGACGGTTTCGAGGAGACCTAATCCTTACCGCATTTTAACAGGGAAGGTTGGACTGGACTTGTGCTGGCTATTTAGCCCGGCTAGGTTGCCTTGTCTTCTCGGTCATCCCATGAAGCTACACAAGCCGCGTTCTGACTGGATCAGGGCGGAAAATCGGTTATCGCGTAGAGTTATCGAGCGCTGGAACTCGCTTCCAGAAAGTGTAGCCAGTGAACCTACGGTTAAGGGTTTCGAGCATCAGTTAGACGCTCTTGGGTGGCAACACGAAACCTTTCCCTTCTCCTGACCATATCCATCTTCAAACTTTTAGTTCTTATTCTGTCATTCTCTTCACTCATTATTGTTATCCTTCATCTAAATGACTTTCATTTCTCCTTATCTTCCATTTACTTTCTACTTCTTTCTTACTTCACGTAACTTACAGAGCGCGGACTGCTAGTGCAGGGAACGTTGGCAGTAATTGGTTGACCAGGGTGTATTTCGGGTGTTTCGTTTTGGATCTATCAAGACCTAGCACCTTATCATTTCCTGGCTCAACGATTTGTTCAAGAAGGAACACTCAAGGGATTTTCCTATCGTTCCAGTTCATCTGAATCTGATAATGTGCATCCTACTATCATCGAGCCGCTTGCTACAATACTCCAGTATCCTGTCTTGGATCTGTACAGTATGACAATTCAGAAAGACAAGCTGCCGCAAGGCTGGAAAGAGGCGGCTGTTGTAGCAATCCACAAAGGGGGCTCAAGTTAAAGCGGGACTGTGAGTGCTACGCGGTAACTCGATTTTTTGGCGTGCCATACTGATCGAGCTTTTTAGGTGAAATATCGCGAAGTCCAGTGTTTGACGAAACATTCGTGACAAAATTTACCCATTGTCAAATTTTCTCTGAGATCAAGTGATTACGTCTAACTCACAATGTTTGCATTGTGCGAAAATTGTGACTAAGGATATCCAGTGCATTGCCTTCAAACTCTGGGCATGTAGCCGAACGCGTTGCTCGCAACCTACTAAACCGCTCTTCAAGACCTATGCTGAGCACAAGGGTTTGCTATGGATTTGTCAGTATTCCATCGATGCTGCTGCGTTGGCAAGACGTCCACCACATCAACATCCTGAAAGACGTTCTTCCGCTCCTTCTGCTAGGCGTGCCAGAAAGCGGAGCAACACATCTTTCAGCGACGCTCCAAAATTCGCGGCCACCCCTCCTCGTCTGCTTCTCATTCGAACCCATTGACACACATCCGGCCTGTTGAGCCCACGACGAAGTCATATACGGCCGTAGTGAAGGAAAAAGCGACCTTGGCCTCGTGTAGCCAAGGTCCAGCCACATATCACCAAGACTAAGACTAAGTCTTTGAATAAACCTGAGCTTCCATCTTCTCAGTCACAAATGAAGATAATTCTCAACAGAATTTCTGAGCTGGAAAAAGTGACAAAGGAAAATCCATCACCCCGCAAGCCACCAATTCCAAAGTGCATTTTGCCATCTGGTGACCGCTGTCATCATCGTGAACGCGGCGGAATCGGACAAGGCTACCTCGGCGGAGCGAATGTTGGATGATCAAATACTGCTCGAGCGGATGATTTCTCTACTGTTTGATGCAGGCGAACAGGGAATAAACATTGTCTCTGCCTTCCGTCTCGGTAAGAAGCAGGAAAATTCCTCCAAGCTCCGACCCCTCAAGATTGTATGCGGAAACGAAGAAGAGTGCGCGCGCATCCTTCGACGGACTCCACGCCTCAAACGTGAACGTTTCTACGTGTTACGAGACCTCTCCCGAGGACCGAATTTAAATGAAGGCTGCAGAGGAGCTGCGAAGGCGCCGGGCGAGTGGTGAACCCGACCTACATATCGTGGATTTTTGCGTACTTCGGAATAGCACAAGAGTGCGCTGGAGGCCGATTTTTGTCACCCCCAGACAGTAAAGCATAAAAACGGACTACGCGTGCTATCTGCCAATGTACTCAGTCTAAGGAATAAACTGGATAAAATTCAGTTGCTTACTTCGGAGACTCGTCCGGACCTGATGGCCTTCATCGAAACCGAAATCTTGAAAAATCTTCATCTGGAAGTTTTCACTTTCAAATTTGGCTTGGAAGTGTATTCTAAAGAGACTGAATGGGAAATCTTTACTCTGTTTCCTCAATTATTTGTTCGCTGTCATCAAGACAGATTCCTTTAAAGGGCGCTCCTGACTCCGTGGTTTGGATTTTTTGAGAAAGCGCTCTTGCCGTTTTTGTCATTGAAACTTACTTTGAAGGATACTACTGCTTGCCTCTTGTGTGCCGTTCGTCACTTGGCAAAGGCGAATTTACAGTATTTGCCTTGTATTGAAACATTGTTTTTGTCAACACTGAGGAGGATACTTGATCAGTCCATCTCCATGTGATCTAAAAGGGCTAAAAAGTGCCCAATTTATCAGAATCTGTCCTGTCGCTGATCTTCGCGTCAAAAAATATCATTGATAACTTGCTTTTGGCGAAATTTTCTGCGAGTAAACTTGTTCTTTGTTCCGTTGTTCTCACTGAGTCCTTGTATCATTACCCGTCTTTTGACCACTGGACGCTTTCCAGCTACCCCTCGCCTCTTGTGCACTATTTTTCATCCGTCAGAGGCGGATTTACTTGGTTCAATTCTTGGGATCCGTTCGCTGTGTTTAAACTGATCAGTGGATCTTCAGTTATCCGTGTATCGGTCTCTACTCTCTCGCAAAGGTCCTGTTGTTATATCCTTGGAGTCCACTTCGGCTTTGTGAATTAGTGAGTCCATTTCAATACACTCGTGTCCCACTTGGTCTTTCCGACTGGTGCTCTCGTCGCTTTCATAGGTTGTCACCGTAATCCGGTTCACATCTTTGCTTCTTATCTATTACCTTCAATTCTTTCTCTGAACCCTCTCCGTCACGATGGTTGTCAAGCGCTGCTTAAACTCGCCGTGTCTGCCTTCTGACGACTCTGTGGTCTTTTGTGGTAAAGTGGGTTGTCTAGAAGCAGTTACAGATTCGTCTGGGGTCATGCAGTGCGATATCTGTAACCATTGGTTCCATAAGGCCAGTACTGGCTTGGATCGTAGACAGTATGCTCTTCTGTCCAGTAGCGAGAGTTTACTTTACCGTTGTAATGACTGTTGCATGCGCAGGACTGCGCGTTACACGCCAGTAAAGAGAAGTCCTGTTTCTCTGGAACGTTTGCTGTCTGTGATTGCCTCGCTAGACAGGAAAGTTGAATGGATTGTGAAGGACCTAGGACGCTCAGATCTTCTCTGTCAGGAGACAGTAGAAGACACTGGCAAGTTGTCAGATCCTGCATCTGTTTGTTCACTGTCGAATGTCAGTTTGCTTGTTAGCAACGACCCTGTTATTAACGAATCCTCAGCGTGTTTGATTCGGCTGTTAGCGAAGGAGAGCAGCAGGCTTCTGCCCTTGTCAAAAGAGGGCGAAAGCGGGTTAAAAAAGCGGCAAAACCCAAGGCAGACATGAGAGGTCCGTTGGGTGCCCATTCCCCCCTCAAATTCTACTACTACGGAATCGTTACAGGTGGAAACATCTACGACATTAGAGTCTATAAAAACACTAAACTGAAACCACCGACGTCCATGGAGCGTTCGGTAAATACTCCGCGTCGCGGTGACTCGTATACCGACTGCAGTGTTATTTTCAGAAACGCCACTGAGTTATTTGCTGTTCTCCCAAAAGACCGTATGCTAGATGACCTTCAGTGGTTTAGAATATGCGTTACCGAAATCCTGCCTCCCGGCTTCCCCGGCGTGGCTGTGCGCAAACTAACCAGACTCGGTAACTTGCCAGCTGACAAGTCTCGCCCTCGCTTGTTGCGAGTTGTTCTGTCCACTCCAGAGGAGCGCCAAGCACTTCTGCGTTTCGCCTTTGAGCTCAAGGGCACTGGTGTCATTGTGCACCCAGACCTCCCTTTGGCGGATAGGCTGAAATTGCGGGAAGCTGTGAAGGATCTAAAAGCCCGCCGCGAAGCAGGAGAAAAGGGTCTCCGCTTGGTGGGTTTTCAGGTGGTGAGCCGGCGGTCCACTTCCGCCCTACCAGAGCCTGTTCTGGTGGCGCACGATTCCGGACTCACAATGTTAAATCCCTTCATGTGATCTTAAGCAATGTGCGTAGCCTGCGAAACAAACTGTGCGAGGTCGGCGCCCTTGTTGACGACTGCCGTCCAGATGTCCTTGCATTCACTGAAACGTGGTTGTCCACTGACGTCATGGACAGTGAACTGTTCTTGCCAGGCTACGCACTGCTGAGATGTGACCGCACCTCTGATCGGCGCGGAGGTGGCGTTGCTTTGTACGTTAACTCCGCGCTTACTGTCTTTAAGACGTATAGGTTTAGATCACCAGAGGGTGATGTTGAGGCACTCGCAGTTAACCTGTGTATTGCCTCCGTACAACTTAAAGTTGTGCTGGTCTATAGAAGCCCCGACAACGTTGCTAAGGGGCTTGTTGATTTCATCCGCGAGCATTCGGCAAATAGGTGTTTAGTGATGGGGGACTTTAATCTTCCTGATGTTGACTGGCAGAATTTTTCCTGCGACGCTGTTACAGTGTTTGGCTACCGAGCTTCTTGAGCTGGCCTTGCATGCTTCCCTGCACCAATTTGTCGATTGGCCTACTAGATTCATGATGGGTCAAAACCCGTCCCTCTTGGACTTGATTTTCGCTAAATCCATTGATTTTGTCACAGATATTGTATACAACCCACCTCTCGGTGCTAGCGACCACGCATGTCTCTCATTTAAGTGCGCCCTTAGTCGTCAGACTACTGATCATCTCGACCGAGTTCCAAATATATGGCGCGCGAACTTTCAGACAATGAAAGCCAAGGCCGCAAAGTCGACTTGTGTCATTTTGGAAAGTGACGACATTCAAACGGCCCGGGACAGATTTAAATCATACTTGACTGAGCTCTCTCTCCTCCATATACCACTATCTGGCAGGAATAAAACTAGGGCAAAGCCACCCTGGTTTGATTCTGCCAGATGTTGGCGTACTTACTTATCTGCTCCTTCATTATGCACCTTCAAGCGATATCGTGAGGTTCGAAATGCCTGCAGTCAGCATCTACAAGGTGCTCGTCTACAGCATGAAGCAGAGCTTACTCGTATAGCCTCATCAAACCCGAAACGCTTCTTCCTTTGTCAAAAGGCGAAGTAACATGAACTGCATCCCAGTGTTGTTTGGCCCTTACGGCACTGCTGCTGTCACGGATCACGAAAATGCTTGTTTGCTCGGAGAACAGTATGCTGGGGTTTATGTTCGAGAGTCACAGCCGCCGCATATCAGTCTCCAGGCAAAAGTTCCTGAGGGCTCCCACTTAGAGGAGGTTTCTATAACGGAGGCTCAAGTGCTCCGGCTTCTGAGGCAATTAAATCCCAACAAAGCTGCCGGTGGGGATGCTATTCATCCCAAACTGTGGTTACGAGTTGGCTGATGAACTTTTCCGTCCGATTACGCAACTTTTTATGAAATCTCTACACGCTGCTCTCTACCCAAGAACTGGAAGGCTGTTTGTCCCATTTTTAAGAAAGATGGTAAGCACCTTGTCGTTGATAAACTGTTGGATGTGGGTGAAGGCAGCGTAACGATTAAACAAGTAGTCCGACTTGGTCAGCATACTAACCAATCATGTCGACCATTACGAATCACCTTTGCTGACCACAACACGCCACAACTCATTCTGTCTCGTCTCTCCAGGCTTAAAGGCACCAGGGTTCACATCCGCCGAGACTTGGAACCCGAAGAGAGAAACCGCTTGAAGACTGCGGTCCTTGAGCTTAAACGCCGTACAGAAGAAGGCGAAACTGATCTACACATCGTAAATTTTCGAGTAATCAAGAAGGGTGCACGAACCCGTATAAGTCGGTTAATCAACCTCCAGGCACGTCCCGCGGTGCCTCTCAGGACCTCCGTGCTGCATTCACAAACATCTGTAGCCTTATGAACAAACGGGATGAGCTGTGTCGCTTCTTTGCCTCTGAGCGACCAGACGTCGTAGGACTGGCGGAGACATGGCTAACTTCTGAGGTAATGGCAAAGGAAGTCGATCTCAGTGGTTACACATGCTTTCGCTGCGATAGAATATCAAATCCTCGTGGTGGTGTCTTACTTTATATACGGTCTTCCCTGCGTGGGAGGCTAGTAAGCATGTACCGAAGTGGAGATGGACTGTGTGAACAGGTATGGTGCTCGATCAACCTCAGGCGCGGCAAGCTGACAGTAGGTGCATTCTACCGTAGCCCTCTGAACCGCTCTTTAGATTGGCTACCGCATCTTCGGAACAACATGAGTCGTCCATGTTTTCTACTCATGGGTGACTTCAATTGTCCCCACATTCAATGGCCTGAACTCCAACTCATGCCCGGGTGTTCTGAAGTCGAATCAAAGTTTGTTGATTTGTTGCTTGAAACTGGGGCATCGCAACACATATGCCAACCTACGCGCATGACGTCGCGTTCGAACCCATCGTGCCTTGATTTGATGGTGACGAATTGCGAACAGCGGTTGCATGACATACGAATCCAGGATCCCCTAGCTAAAAGCGACCATTCCGTGCTGATAGCCACTATGGAACTGAACTTGCCGAGTGTATCTCCGGTAGAACCAGCTTACAACTACTGGAAAACTGATTTCGATGGATTAAATCGAGCAGCGATCCAAATGGATTGGTCTCTACCACATGTTACATCCGTGGAGGACGGTTGGACAGTAATAAAGGAAGGATTGGTTTCGCTTTGTTCTCAGTTTGTGCCGTTGAAATTTCAGAAAGTCGGACTAATGAAACCACACTGGTTCGACAAGGAATATGGTAGGCTGGCTCGGTTACGGCGAAGAATGTGGGACGCATTTCGCCTCTCTGGCTCCGCCACTGATTACGAAGTATATAAAAGACAGCGAAGTATTTGCAACAAAATGAAATTGATAAAGCGCCGGACTTTCGAAGAAAAGCTTGCAACTGACGCGAGGATGGCCCCAAAGAAGATCTTTGCTTACGTGAAACGCCGTTTGAAGCCAAAAGGTGACGTGTCATGTCTGGAAGACGCGGACGGACACCTGCTAACTTCCAGTTCCGATCGCGCGTCCGCACTGGCCGCTCACTTCGCTTCCGTGTTTGCAAACGACGCGGCGTCCATACCCATCTCAGCGAGTAACATTCCTGTAGAACTCAACAGTTTGGTTTGTGATGTCGACGAGGTGCGCCTGCTACTTGCGAACCTTGACGGTACTAAGCCTGCAAGGCCTGATGGGCTTCATCCGCTAATTATCAAATCACTAGCTGCCATTATCTCGCCTGCTGTTACGGATCTATTCAACAAATCATTGTCTGAAGGCTCATTGCCAAACGACTGGAAGCGCTCGGTGGTGAGGCCGATCCCGAAAGGTGGCGACCCCAGTAAGGTGGATAACTACAGGCCAATTTGTCTTACACCCGTTTTGGCCAAAGTGATCGAGAAGCTAGTAAAAAAGCGTCTGATACATCTGTTGCAATCGAAAGAACTTCTGACACCGGCACAACACGGATTCAGGATGGGATATTCTTGTGTTACCAACTTACTTGTAACGAGACAGGAATGGTTGCAAGCACTGAGCCGGGGAAAATCCGTCGACGTAATCTATATCGACTTCAGCAAAACATTCGACAAAGTTAATCATGAAGTGCTTCTAGACAGATTAATGTTATGTGGTGTCGGAGGATCGTTACATCAATGGATCCATGAATTTCTCGTTGGAAGAAAGTGGAGGGTACAGGTGGACGGCCATCTAACCGATTGGTATCCCTCGACCAGTGGTGTACCTCAAGGTACGGTACTGGGACCCACTCTGTTTCTCATCCACATCAACGAGCTGCCCCAGCTTCTACGGTCGCCGTGTGCAATGTTTGCGGATGACCTCAAAATTTGGCGAGAAATTAGTACTCCCGATGACTGTGACATTCTCCAACAAGACCTCGACCGCCTCGCAGTATGATCTGCTGAAGTCCACCTACCGGTCAACCCTGCAAAGTCCCTATTCATGAATCTCAGGAAGGCTGTTCACGGCCGAACGTACACCCTAGACGGCCAACCACTACATCCCACACCTTCCGTGAAAGACCTAGGTGTACTCTCACGCTGCGACTTGAAGTCCGTCGACAGCACCAACAAATTGTATCGAAACGGACTGCGCATGCTTTGGGCGCTGAAGCGCAGCTTCTGCACTTGGTCTGAAGACGTCGCCACTCGCCTCTTCTCTTCCATCTTCAGACCAATGCTAGAGTACGGCTCGCCTGCATACTGTCCGATCACCCGCGGCGAAGCGCAAAAGATCGAACGAGTACAACACGTCGCCACCAAGCTGATCCCCGGCTTGAGAGGCTTATCGTATGAAAACCGGTGCATGAACCTTGGGCTCTACACCTTGTCGTATCGCCGTGTTCGAGTGGATCTTATCATGACCTACCGTATTTTACATCTCGGTCATTTCCCCATGCTGAGGTCGTTACTCCACTTGCGAGTACCATGCACCACACGTGGGCACAGGTACAAACTCGTGGTACCTGATCTGAAGAAAATCCCACACCCCCTGTGTTTCGAGCGGAGGGTTGTGCACGCCTGGAACAGCCTGCCAGAACACGTCGTCGAGGCCGAATCTGTGCAGAAATTCAAATCTTTGTTGGATTTGCACTTCGCTAACATACGTTTCAGAGAACGGTTGCCACTTGACAACGATATCACCCACTTGTGACTCACTGTGTGAACAAGCATTTTGTGTGCTACATAGGGAGTTGCTGAACTATCTCATGATAACCACCGGACGTGTTTATTTATTTTTTTAAAATGTTTTTGATTATCACCCGATGGAGTTGTACAGAATTATTTTCTACTTGCTCCAAAATACAGTATTCAGTATTCAGTATTCAGTCACCCAGAAGAGGGTCGCCGCGGCCTACAGGATGTTCCATTCTATACGTAGACGGTTTTCTCTCCCGACCCCGGGACTTTTCCGACTTTTCTTTGACTCGTATGTACTTCCGATTCTCGAATACGGGCTACCCCGCTGCCTACCCTCTCACCAAATCCGAATGTGATATTATAGAGAAGGTTCAACGGCGTGGATCCAAGTCCGTCCCTGAGTTGCGAGACCTGTCGTATCCACACCGACTTCAACGACTGAACTTGTTCTCTCTAGGTTACCGCCGTCACCGAGGAGATTCAATATTCACTCGACGTATTTTCAGAGGAGAACTGGGTTGCGAGTTACAGGACTTCTTTCAACTCAGTACTGAGAGTTCGACACGAGGCCACCGCATGAAACTGTTCAAACTGAGGAATCTCCATGTGCGGCTCAATTTGGCCTTATCCCCTCGCGTGGTGAATCATTGGAACCGGTTGCCGGATCCTGTTGTTGGTGCTGAGACAGAGGAATGTTTCAGACATCTGTTGGATTCTCCTGAGCACGCTGGGATTCTGCTGCCTCTAAGACAGCTACAGTGGTCCTCTGCGGAACCTGCCGCAATGACCCACGCCATCTCCGCAATGATCGGGTAGTGAAGGAGCTGACAAAGAATCTTCCTTCTGCTCTCTATCATCCAGTGATCCAATGACTGGAACTATAGGATTATCCTGTGTTCCTTCTTCAGCGGATCGTTGAACCAATAGTTGGCAGGTTGAAATACTGATGGACCTAAAACAAAGACCGCATCACACCCTGTCCAACCAATTAATGCCCACTTATCTTGCCCTGACAATGCTTGCTGACCGGTTACGTGAAGTAAGAAAGAGAAAAAAGTACACCTAGGAGGCAAAAAGAGAAAGTGGAAAGAGCTAAACAAGTAGAATACCAAGATATTTGAGTCATTAAAAAACGAACTGAAAAGTGAAGGTCAGTTAGGAAAAAAGAAAGGTTTTGTTTTGTCATCCAAGAGCATCGATCTGGCGCGCATAACCCATAACCATAGGTTCCCTAACCACGTGATCTGGAAGCTAATTCCAGTGATCCTATCAGACGGTGGTTTATGCAGTTTCAGTGGGTGACCGCAGAGATTAGTTAAGGTAGCGGGACAAAATAGCCCTGACAAGTCCTGGCAAATCTTGCCTGTCAAAATACGATGAGAAGCAGGTCCCCTCTTATCCTTCGGTAGTGCATTGAGTACACCCCCAAACTGAGCAACCGTTCAGGATACGTCTCCTTGTAGACCCTGAACTAACCGAGTGTCCACTCTAAATCAGCCCCGAAAAACTATAGGCCAGTCAGCCTTACTAACGTTCTACTTATCAGGAACCGGATTCGTGGGCACTTAGTTGCCCCTAACTTGATAGGAACAGAGCAGCATGGCTTCGTCAAGAGGAAGTCATGTTTCACCAATATTTTGTCCTTTTTATATGAGATAACTCGCTGTCTTGATGATGGCATCTTCGTCGAAATTTTCTACTTTGACTTCAGTAAGGTCTTTGATTCCGTCAACCGTCGTTTCCTACTTGAAAAGCCGTCATGTTTGGGACACATCCCCAGCTGTTGAATTGGATAGCGGAATTTCTTTGCAAAAGAACCTTCCGAGTTAGAACCAGTGACTCCTGATCACAGCGGTGTTCCTCTGGGCTCTGTTTTAGGCCCCTGCTGTTCATTTTATCTCAGTGATTTGGCTCCGCTCCTCCAGAACCGTTGTTATATCTTTGCAGATGACGTAATACTTGTAAATAGGGGCTATCGTGGCGCCTTCTCAAAATATATTTGTACTGTAGCGAGATGGTCTTCCTCATGGGATTTGCCCATTAACGCAAGTAAATATCGATGGTTGTCTTCCAGCAATGATGGAATTACAGCGCAAAATACTGCCGGCACCCTGATATTGCGGCCCGTTGACGAGGCCCGAGATTTGGGTATCTTGACGAATAATTTCAAAATAGCACAATGTCAGCATGCCGCCAACAAGCGCGGCAGGAGCTATTCCGCCTCAAAAGAAGGTTATTCAACACCAAGCCAGAGGTTTTCCTCCCATTATACAAGGCGTTGGTACGACCCCACCTAGAGTAGTGTGCAGGCACGGGCGCCGTATCTCAGGATGTCACCTGCATAGAAAAAGTCCAGAAGCTGGCGACTAGGATGATCGAGGGCCAGCGTGGGGAATCATACGAAGAACGCCTAAGAGGCCTAGTATTGTTCTCTGTGGAGCAGCGTAGGGTACGAGGTGACCTGATAGAAACGTTCAAGATTATGAAGGGCCTCAGGGGGATCAAGCCCTCCGATTTCTTTGAACTTGCTGCATCCGACTATCTACGGGGCATGAACTTAAGATTAAGCATCAGAGGTCCAGGCTGGAGATTAGGGCCAAGTTCATTGCAAATCGAGTTGTTCATAATTGGAACAAACTTCCTTCTGCCTTACTTGAAAGTGCCACAGTAACAGCCCTTCATAAATGTTGGCCGGATCTTTTCTCTGAATTATTGTAAATTTATTGTCAGTTATGATAGACCGTTAGGTCTATGATCCAAGAAAGTACAACGGTTGCTCTTATCTTGCTTCGTTTCTTTTGCAGAGGCAAGGAAGGCAACTCAGAGTCGAAGTACTGGGGGCGCGGGTTTGCTTCCCGGTACAAGAAACTGGACCTCGTTAGGCGGGAGCCTATTTTCTTCCTTGGAAACTGACCTGACCCTGTCGACCATTGTGTGCACTTTCTCTGCTCAGTTTACGGTTGTAGTGGTATATCGAAGTCCTGGAACTCTCTTCAGGGAGATTATTGAATTTATTCGTATTCATGTTGCCGATAGGTGTCTAATACTGGGTGACTTCAACCTCCCTGAAGTCTACCGGGCTGATCTATCGAGAGATTATGAATACTTGTTAATAACAGCTCAAGACCGTTCGTCTCCAGTACGAGAAGGGTTTAGCGGACTCGGCCACAGCTAATCCCAAGAAGATTTTGCTTACGTTAAAAGGCGCAGCGGGGCAAAACTGTCCATATCAGCGTTATTGTGAGGAGACGGGAGCCGTGCGCATACTGACTGTGACAAGGCTTGTATACTTAGTGATCAGTATACTGGGGTCTTTGCTCGGGAGATCTCTTTACCACAGGTTTACTTGGTTTTAAGAGCTCCAGAGAATTCTTGTTTAGCTGAGTTTAACATAAAGGAGACTCAGGTCTTCGAGTTACTGCAAAGCATTAATCCCTCTAAAACTTCCGGTCCTGATTCAATTCATCCGAAGCTGTTGCATGAATTTGCCACTGAGCTGAGTGGTCCTCTCACATGCGTGTTTACAATATCGCTTGACAGCTGCAATCATCTGTCTGATTTTTAAGGCCGGTGACAGTGCTCTGCCCGCGAATTACCGGCCTGTCAGTTTGACAAGCGTAGTAGTCAAGTTGTTTGAAAAGCTGATAAAGGATTCAGTGTAGAACCACCTGGATAGATTTAACCTCGTAAAAGCTGGGCCGAAGCGGTGGACAATGGTCACGCTGTAGACATGCTATTCGTGGACTTTTCGAAGGCTTTTGACACTGTTTCTCATCCTCGTCTCTCACCAAAATTGAGATCTTACAGCATATCTGGTCGCGCACTTAAATGGGTGCCTGCTTTTCCTGAGGGGAGGGAACTGCGTACGGATGTGGCGTAGCCTTTCGCTCAGGCAAGCTGTCCTTAGTGGCGTCCCGCAGGGCTCGGTATCGGGGCCATTGTTGTTCACAATCTATGTAAATGACTTGCCGGGAGAGCTAGGGGTGTCATCACTAATGTTTGCTGACGACCTTAAGCTCTAGAATATTATGGATATCCCGGGGGGGGGGTCCTGAAGCAATTCAGCGTGCCTTTGATAGGCTCTGGGAATGGTCTACCTGATGGTTGTTACCCATAAATAGAGCCAAGTGCTATGTTCTCCGAATCGGAGCTGCTAATCCTCCCATACGATATGTTGTCGGTGGTTGTGAAATCCATGTTGTCACTCAGCAGGGGTCGTACAGTCATCAGCACTTCATTCTGGCGAGAATTGGAAGTATGCTGTTTGTCGGGGGCTTCGTATGATGTGGTTTATCCGCCACTCTTTCAGAGTCCTAACGGCCGATTTCCTTGTGAAGCTTTTCTCGGCATTCCTTCGACCCTACTTGGAATATTTTATCCTATCATTCCGCTCCCAACTGAACTTGAACTTGAACAATACTTTAATCGCTTATCGTTAGACGGTCGCTCCGCCAAAGGTAAGATTGTAAATTCAAGTTCGGGTGGGACTGGAACGATAGGAGAATCCCGTGAGTGTTCCATCTTGAGTGGATCTTGAGCCAGGAATTGATGAAGTGCTCAGAGCTCTAAATGGATCTAAAACGGAACACCTGTTTCGCACCCTGGCCTACCAGTTAATGCCCATGTTTCCTGCGCTAGCAGTCCCTGCCGTGGCAATCACTTGAAGTAAGCAAAGGATAGAACGAAAAATCTAATGTACAGAATGAGGAAGTTCACCTGAACTAAGAAACCAACACCAATGCATGAAGCAAAGTAAAGAAACTCAAACTATGAAGCGGGTTGGAGTGTCGCTGTAGCAAATCAACTGGTAAGATGTCGAGCGTAGCTTGGATCGCGATTGTCACTTCCTCTTTTCTCTGCCTTCCTATCTTGTCGTTAGTGTTGTTTGAGTAACCATCTCTCGTGCTTGTTTTCACGCCCCCGTCCAGTCACCTCACGTCCGATCCTCCATCAATAGCAGTGACAATGTCGTGCAGCTTGCCACGACGTGTTACACAGGCACACCCTTCATCCAACTCCGACTCTTACTAGGTGATTGTCCAACCGCCTTCGAAGTATCTTCCTTGCCTTTCAGTCCCTCGGTCTATTATAATTCACGTACGCCCCGGACACGGAGGTCCTTTGAACCGTCGACCGGATGCATACTACAGAAATCGTTGTACCTCGCGTAGACGGCCATTGATCCTTCCTCTTCCCTTTACCTGCATATTTGATTTAATGTGGTCTCTTAATAGATGGTTGTGATATGAGCACCCAGCCACCTACGAGGTATTTGCTTTCCATTGCAGCTCCCTAAGTCTTTTACGACCTACGTATACACTGTACACAGGTCATCAGAATCCTCGACCGGACGCATACTACAATCAGCGCCGTCCTCCATCTACGGAATGGCTTTTGGTCTCATTGCTGTGGCATACATTGTCGCCCTCATATTTACCATCGCGCTAATATTTTTGACCATTTTCCATGTAAATTATAACCTCAAAGTCTCACTTTGACAGGTTATATCGTTTGACGAATTGAAAACAGATTATAAAAACCCTGTTGACCAATGCAAAAGTTTGAATCCAGTAAGTTTTATGCGTCGCTGAACAGCTACACTGCAGCTTGTCCTTCCAGAATATTCGCTTCACCTTTTTTATACTGTTCTATTTCTCGCAACTTCTCAATTCGGCACGTTCCTAATGAATGTTCCTCTGGTTGCCTATCATTTCCACCGGTATGCCTGGAGCATTATTCTCACGACCATAGTTATATTCACCGTCCCGTGATCCGTGGGCATGGATTATATGATCCCACATCTATAATGAATACTGACGAGCTTAACAAAGCGATGCGCGAAGGTTGGGTTAAGCTAGCGTTCTACATTATCTCGTTCTTTTACTATCTCTACGGGTATGTCGTGTATCCTGTCTAATTATTCCTCAGAATGATCTATACTCTTGTTACCGATTGATATCGGGCGCATTCGTTTGCGCGCAATTCCCTCTTGAACTGAAGATTGTTCCATAAATACCCTTGTCATTAACACTGTAAATCCAAAATATACTTTCTAACACATTCACTTCTCACTTTTTGCAGTGACATTTTTGGTGCTGTTTTTAATGGCGCTCGGTTTGCAAGTTTTGCGGTATATGTACAAGACCACATTCAATCAGCGGAAAAAAGCCACTGTATAAACATAAGGTGGTTTCTCGTAAAATAGCATCAGCAATGTGCCGGCACGCGGTACCGACGCTTGGCTGCCGCGCAATAACCGTCAGTCACACGTCGTCTAAGAATACTGCTTGGGTCGACCGGTCCCCTACACTGGCTCGAACCTGCGTCCTCCGAGTACGATGCAAGCTTGTGATCCTTAAAGCTACGGGCCAGCGATGTTTCTCATATAACGATCCTGTTATCAGATGTAGCAAATGTCATGCTTTGTGAAGCATTTAATAACAACGGTGTTGGTAGGAATGACCGTTATTTCTATTTTTCATGTCAATTTTGTTTCATCATCCATGGTTCAACGTTACTTGTCCTGATTTGATGCGGTCTCCATAGATTTCCTATTCACCTAGTCCACTTGCATACTCTAGAATGCTTTCACTGGTGTACTGCCGGTCACCAGTTGGCCGGCAGCGCGGTAATTGCTCCCACACTCGTCACCCAGACAAACGTTGCTCGCATTTACACGATTGCACAGGGCCTCCTACGCAAACTTCCGGAACTCCAATCTCGACTTCGGATCTAATAGCCATAACGGAAACATGACTGTCTGGCGATATCACCGACAGTGAAACCCAACTTCCTCACATGTCCGTCCTCCGTTCCGATCGTGCAACACCAGGTGATGGTGTCGTACTGTACTACGACACCTCCCGCGGTTGCACCATCGTGGCATACTCTGCTTTCCAGTCTCCTGACACCATGTGGTGCGAAGTCTTACTAGCTGTCAAGCACTCCTGCTGTCTTGGCGTCATTTATCGCCCCCATAACAACTCCTCCGAGAATGACGCAAAACTTGCTCGATATCCACTTCATTCTATTCCTCAGATACACGCACCTTATCACGGGAGATTTCAATCTACCCGGTCTATTTCGGTCCATTCCGACAGCTGGCTCCTTTGCGTCAAACCTCCTTGAGCTTCTTCACACGGCCCCGCTGTACAACCATGCCTGCCAGCCAGCCATATTCCGCACCAACAACTAACCATCTCTCCTGAACCTCATCCTCACCAACGAAGTACTGATGGTAGAGCACGTCGAATATGATGCCCCTTTGGGGCTCAACAATCACTGAGTCCTCCGGTACGAGTTTGTATGCTTTGCCGAAAAGCCTATCAGCACGCTGACTTATACTAAACACTGGACTGATTACGAAAAGTTAAACACCCTCATTTCCGCAAACAATTGATTACCTGGAACCTCACTAGGGCGCTGACAACGCGTGGTCAACGTTTTGCACTTCTGTACGCGAACTGTGCTCCTTAACCACGACCTGTAAGCAGGCATCCATAGGGACGAAACGCTTCACGCCCTTCCAAACTCGGACGCGGAAGTGGATTGCCCACAGAGACACGGCATGGAGAAGATATCCTTCCTATCTAACAGCTACTCACTGGAAAGCCTACCGACTTCTCCGCAACCACTGCGTCCAGCTTATGCGCAGCGTCAGCTTGTGAGCAGATTTTCTGCCAACCTCAAAGCTTTTTAATAGTCACGTCAACCGCCTTTGGCAAGTCAAACACGGTGTCACTACGCTGACGACACCCACAGGGCTCACCAAATCAGCGAACGAGGCTACGGAATTCTTGTGCCAACATTACGCATCTGCTTTTTCCGTTCCATCAGTCCACACAATGATGCAACGTTTTCCGTTCTCAGCTTCAACGTCCCTGACAACTGTTCAGTTCAATCCGGAGAAACTACTGACAAAACTTAAGTCCCTGCGGGTAACAGCCTCCCCAGGCGCAGACGGTTTCCATCGAAGGCTCCTGCGAACATTTGCTGTAGCTCTAGTTTTACCTTTAACGGAGCTGTTCACCCATTTCTTCCCTCATGGGTAAGTCCCCAACTATTGGAAATGCGGTACAATTACGCCAGTCTACAAAGGCGGCACGCGTAAGGACCCCGTCAGCTACCGACTGATAGCAATCCTCTACGATTTCCAAAGTGATGGAATCAATCATCGCTGATTCTTTACTGAACCACCTTGAGGCTCAGAAACTGCTTTCCGACTGCCCACACGCTTTCCGATGTTAACCGTCATGCCTCAGTAAACTGCTACTTGCACGGGATAGCTGGACGATTGCGACTGACACCGGCCTGGAAACGCAAGTCATCTTAGATTTATCCAAGGCTTTTGACAAAGTCGACCATGCCTCCTAATGCATAATCTGTCCTTCTGCGGTATCTCTGGGGCCTTAATGGATTGGATCCGGAACTACCTCCACCACCGTACCGTCCAAGTACGCGCCGACGGAGCACTGTCCTCCCGTATCCCTGTGACAAGCGGAGTTCCACAGGGATCTGTTCTTGGGTCGGAATTATTTCTATCCTTCATCGATGATATCACAATACAAGTCGAGTCCTCAATGCTCCTCTACGCCGACGACGTGAAGCTGTGGCGCATGATCAATGCTCCAGATGATACCGCTCGCTTCAGAGGGACTTCAATCGTCTGCACCAGTTGTCACTGGAAAACAACCTCCCGTTTAACTCTTCGAAATGTCGCGTCCTCTCCACCCGCTTTTCCGCTTCTCCAATCTACTTCCTGGGAGAGTCTGCTCTGCAGGTCTCGTCAACTGAAAGAGATTTAAGTATCATCACCCAAACCAACCTTTCAGTATCTGCTTACTGCCGGAAAGCAGCCTCTGCTGTTAACCGCATGATGGGACTGTTAAAACGTGCCTTCGGCCAAATCGACCCACGGAATTTCCGCCTCCTCTTAAACCCCTTCCTACTTCCTCATTTGGAGTTTGCTATCCAGGCTTGGAGCCCCTAGTTACTCGAAAACCAGCGTATGCTTGAAGCTACACGTCGTGCAACAAAACTAGTACGGCGTCTCAGACACTTGGATTATCCACAACGGCTCCTTCGCCTTGGCCTCTTTTCCATGAAATACTGACGGCTTCGGTGCTACTTGATCCTCATATCTGCAATCCTGTCCCACCCTGGACACTCCTGCACCACTTACTGAAACTGCACCATTCATGCTCCCATCTTCGTGGTCACCCACTCCGGCTCACACATCAGCACAGCCATGTGAACTGCAGGCGACATTTCTTCGCTCTACGAGTCTGCCAACCGTGGAACGCCCTGCCTGCCGACGTAATTTCGGCATCTTCTGTGGATGATTTCACGACTCACCTGGACAGTCATCTTGCCGACTTACCTCGTGATCTCCCCTGAGACAACAACCTGCATTTTGGAAAACCATACCCCAAACTAGCCCGTCATCTCCCTGCTACTTCTCACCAGCCGCAACAGCCTTTTCCTCTACCCCCAACGCTCCCGCTTTACATGTTGGAGACTTTTTCCCTTTATGCTACCCTTTTTCTTTCCCTAGCTGTATCAGAAGGCGTAGTGGGGTGTCAGGCTTCGACCCGGTGTACATTCTGTTCCAATGCCACATAGGCCCGATGAAGATACGGCTAACACGCGAATCCAGTCCGCTATAATGATGCTTGGCCTTTCCATATGACCCGACCTTATTTCTTTACACCTTATAGGTCACCTTATGGGCTCCGGGCAGAGTCCCTCAAGCAAACCTTCAAATCCCACACTGCCTTTTGGGTCACGCTATTGAGCCAAAGGCTCCGCGTTGAGTTCCTCAAGGAAACCTCTAAAGCACAACCGCCACCTCGCGTGCGATTACCCACCAATGCAATCGTATGCCTGCGCGCAAAGCACTCAGCATGGGATGCTGAAACGTGCGCACACAACTTGACCAAAACTCGAGTGAGCGCCCCGAGCGACGCACTGCACTCGTCGCGATGGAATTGGCGCGGTATAACCGCGCTGAGTAAGGCAAGTTGCATGAAGCTGGTACTGGCTATACGTTCTACTGGGTGGGAAACGCCATCTCAGCACCACGTGAACATGGGGTTAGGTATGTAATATCCGATCACCACGATGGCCAGCTGGTGGGTATGCCGACTGACATCAGCGCGCGACTGATAACTGTTCGCCTACGACTCGGAAGAGGTAAGTTTGCCACTTTTATAAGCACGTATGGCATGCATGATCAATTCTACACTCAGCTACCCTCCGTGATACGGTCTGTGCCGAAGAGCGACCGATTATTTCTGCTGGGTGGTTTCAACGCGCGCGTTAGGCGTGATGCATCGGTGTGGACAAATGTCATCGGTTCGCATGTCATTGGTTAAGCGAATACGAACGGTGACAGACTGCTCTCACTTTGTGCCACTCACGGCCTGACGATCACGAACACTCGGTTTGCACTGAGTGCGAGTGATATAGCAACTTGGACGCACTCACGGAGTGGTCACTGTAACCTGGTCGACTATGTCATCGTACATCAGCGTGATATACGTGAAATGCGCGTGACACGTGTACCGCGTGGAGCTGAGTATGGCACTGCTTGCAAATTGGTGCGGACCAAACTGTACATATATTTTCGTAAATCAATGTATTGCACTCCCGCCGTGAATCGGCGTAAATTTAACATTATTTCCCTCGGTACTAAGGGAGAAACGTATCGATCTGGAGAAGGCGATGGCTGTACGCCTGTGTGATGTGGACTGAATAGCCACAGTGGGCGACCCGTGGCACCACATTCGCGACCAGGTGACAGCTTTTGCCGAGGAGACCATCGGGCGTGCAAGCTGTAAGCGGCCTGATTGGTTTGATGAGAGCAATGCGACGATTGGTGTCGTAGAAGAATGCAGCATTTGCTGCACATATGGCAAACCACAGTGACTTGGGGAAGAAAAGAAAGTTTGGCAACTGACCCGAAAGCTTCGTCGCATAAAAAATGCATGGTAGACAGAGAAGGCGAAGCAGATGGAATGCTACGCCGAACGCCGCCAACACAAGTAATTCTTTGACTCCTTGAAGGTGGTGTATGGACCAGGGGTTGAACCGCTAAGGACGCTGCCTCCACACAGATTGCAGACATAATGCAGATCTGGCGGAAACATTTTGATTGTCTCTTGACCAACCGTTCAGAGATCGACTGGTCTACGTTAAATGGTCTGAAACAGCGCGATGTGAAGACGAGTCTGGCAGACACACCGGCACTGGATGAGACGCAGAGAGCACTTGTTCAGGTGCGAAACGGCAAGTGTACCGGCGCCGGCACAATCCCGCCAGAAATATTGTAGCACGGCGAACCCGCGTTGGTGAATGCGCCGCATCACTTGGTGCAAAGCGTTTGCATTGAGGATATGGTGTCTCCTGAGCTGAAGGATGCCCTTGTGCTACCACTGCACAAGGGCAAAGGGAGCAAGCAATGTTGCACGAATTATCGTGGCAGAAACTTGCTGAGTTGTGTGGGCAAGGTGATTGCCCGAATCCTGCTCAACCGCCTCGTCAGTCAGGTTGTGGAACCTAACGTGGCGGAAGAGCAGTGTGGATTCCGTTCGGGTCGCAGCACTATAGATATAGTGTTTGCGGCTCGCCAGTTGCAGGAGAAGTGCAGAGAACGACACCAGCCATTGCACTCGCTTTTTGTTGATTTCATCAAGGCATTTGATACGGTGAACCGCGAGACATTGTAGCTGGTGTTGGGTAAGTTTGGTTGTCCGCGTAAGTTTGTAAGTTTAATTGAATGTCTGCACAGTGGTATGCGAGCGAGGGTGCAGCTGAGTGGAGAGATCTCGGATGACTTTGCAGTTGTCTCTGGTGTGAAGCAAGGCTGTGTCTTAGCTCCTGCCCTGTTTAATATATATCTTCATGCAATGATGTCCTGTGCTTTTGATGCGGCTTGTGCTTAAGGTGTTCGTGTGTAGCACCGTATTGATGGTGGGTTGCTGAACATCCGTCGTTTCGGTGCGAGAACTCTAGTCTGTGAGACAACTATCCGTATGTTGCTGTTTGCTGACGACTGTGTGTTGTTTTCACACAGCGCGGATGAGTTGCAGCACATGACTAGTGCTCTGGCTTCGACAGCGGCCAAATTCGGGCTCACCATCAACACAAGCAAAACTGTCTGTCTCTTTCAGCCTACACCGGAGGTGCAATCTACAATATTGCCGCGAATCAGGATTGGTGCTGAAGTATTGGAAACCACCTCCCGCTTCTGTTACCTTGGGAGTGTGGTGTCGACTGACCAGATACACAGAGAGCTTCGTATCCGCGTCTCGAAGGCGTTGACGACATTCGGGAAGCTAGAGTACTGAGTGTGGGACGACCATCAGCTTCCCGTTGGCACGGAACTGAAGGTGTACAAAACCATGGTGCTGTCCGTTTTTCTATACGGCTGTGAAACGTGGACGATATACCGGCGGGATGTGCGATATCTCGAGCGGTTCCATCAGCAGTGTATGTGACAGATTCTGTGCACTGGTTGATGCGACAGAGTTGCGGACACCAACATGTTCCGCCGAAATGAAATGTATGCAGTGGACTGCATACTTTTACTAAGACACCTTAGGTGGCTCGGTCATGTGTGCCTTTTGGATTCGATGCGGATACCGAAGCAGCTATTATATGGTCAACTGAGTTTGGGGTAGCGGCATGTGGGGAAACCGAAGTTACGTTACCAGGACATGGTCCGAGTGAGCCTCTCCCGTTCTACTCTTGATTGCAGGTCATGGAAATCGAAGTCGGTTGATCGGCGTGCATGGTGCGATCTGATCACGAAGGCGGTTGCCGAGGTGCAATAGAAAGCCCTCGTGCATGCAGAAAAGAGGCGGCAGTTGCGGACGCGACAAGCGCCGATGGGTTGTACTCCATCAATGTTGAGCGCATGGTGCTGTAGCACATGCGGTCGCGAGTGCATGATTCAGACAGACCTAGTGAGCCAAGAGCGAGGTCACTCAAGATCTGCACCAAAAAGACGACGCGTGCTGCTGAGTACGCAGGTAGAACCGGCACAGCGTTTGTAGGCACGCTGCATTCGATTTACTAATCGCGTCCTGGCATGCTGAGCCTCTTTATTTTTGTTGTTGGGCTTGCTTTTTTCACATCAATGTCTACCTGAACTATCTTATATAAACTTGCACACGTCGCTTAGGCTTATTGTAGTTAACTTCGATAACATTTTCGCATTTGTGGCATTTTCTGACCTCTTGAACTTATCGCGGATTTGTTCGTAACCAACTCATTTTCTACGCTCATTTAGTGAAGGGTTATGTCACCTTATCTGTATACATTATTCGATTTATTTTACCTGATCTCGTCGTTTCTTGTGATTGGCTGTTGTTTGATATCCCCGATGTGGCTACGCTTGATGTGCATGTTGACAAAGTGCCTACCTGTCTATTACCCACTACCTCGTCCATCTGGCTCCAGGAGACAGTTGGTCGTTGCTGGAGGGGGCGGGGGGCACGGTCCTTGTGGCCGTGCTAAGCTCGAAGAGTAGTTCCATACTCTGAGTGTGGAGCGGACGACTGTCCAGTCACCGCCTTGTGTGCGTTTGATTCCCCAAATATAATGTGCTTGTGTTTGCCTGTGGTGTGTAGGCCGGATCCGTTGAGGAAACGTGGTTCCCATCTACATGCCTCCCGGTCTTATTCCTTCGGGTTTACACTGGATATGGGGTGTGTGGTTGGAGCTGTGGATGGTGCAGCGCAAGCCATCCATGGTCCCTCTGTAGGCGCAGGCGTTCTGTGGCTAACCACAGTGACAGGCAAATCCGAAACCGGATGCCGCTAACCATGTATTTCCTTCATGTATTGCGGCACAATAGAGGAGGTGCGATTTTCATGAGCCAGTTATTTTGTGTAATCAGAAAAGCTTGCTTGTTAACACGACGAATGGTCTTCTAGGCTACGTGATGTTTCAGCAGACTGCTTGGCGCTGCAACTAACTGTTTACTCGAATATGGCTAAATGCGATGGTCTGGTGGGGATCCGTTGCATGAAGATTCGGGTGTTCGGGTTGCAACCCATTCTGTCTAATGGGCCTGGAACACTTACGTTGATCTTTCCGGTGTAGAACCACCGGAGGCTGCATGGGAGCGAGGAGCCAACACAGTACTGGTGTACTACCAGTGCGCTGATGGCTAAGCAGCCTTCGCATTACATGCAACCAACTCTCCTAGCCTCACGTTTGCTGACGCCTTATGGGGTCAGTCGATTACGTGCCACAGACACAAATAAAGTTCATGTGATGTGCTGTATACCTTGTTCTCAAATGGCATTTCTTGATCATCAGCCGGTGACCAAGTGATCTGCGCACCTGGTTTGCAACCATTATGTCTCCGGTTCGGATCCGCGTAGTGGTGGGCGTCCTCGCGATATACTCAATCAGTCAACAACAGCAGTACATCAGCCATTTGAACTGATGCTTCGCTGCCATACAACCATGAAGACCTATGAAATAAAGAATAAGAAGGAGAGAAGGGGGACTTACCTGAAAACATTAATGCCCTAAACAGACATTCAGTGTCAAGGCGCCTATACCTTGTGTAGACAACATATCGTCACAAACAGCTGGCTATCGTGCAAAGATAAGGCGGCATCGGCGAGACCGCTTCCTTGCGGCTTTCACTGCCCCCCGTCATAATCAGCCATTACCCCGCAGATAACTCAACACAAAACACTCTTCAAACAGGCAGTCTGACTAGGAGACGGCAGCAGACGCGCTATTGGTGTAGACTGCGAGCCATGTCCTGTAAAGTCTTAAGCCAAGCACAAGGCGGGTCACGTGGACTCCATCCTGGAAGGCGAAACGGACCGACGGCACCGAGTTTGGTCGCCAGTAATGTTCTTTTTCACTGCCAAGTCCACCTCGAGCCGTGCGTTACCCTACGTCTGGCAGACTAAGCAAGGCGTTCTTAGCTAAGGGGGTGACCAGGCATACGTAATACGTACCCAAGCCAACACAATTTATTCGATACTATCTGTTGCTCGAATGAACTAGCTTGGTTAACACTGTCTAGTACTCGCCTACGCACATCATCGTTGCGGACACGCTGGTGCTACCCGACACCAGCAATGTTCCGCAGACAACGATGATGGAAGACTTGTAGGCGCCTTAGATATTCAGACAGAAAGGGGCCGTCTCACACCCATAGAGCAGGACGACCCTCTCTGTGGCCTTGTAAACACGGTCTTTCAGACGGAGGGAAACTCCCATCTGTCGTCAAAGGTGCCGGTGGTACAAAGACGCAGTTCTGGCTTTTGCAATGCGTGAAATGACTTCATTTTTAATGCGTCCATCGTTCTAATGCAGCTGCCAAGGTAAGTGAATTGATCAACCACCTCGGGTTCCCCATTATCAAGAGTCAAGGCATCATCAAGCGGCTAGTGGTCCTGCAGCAACACTGAGCTGAAGGTGCGAAGCGCATACCAAATAATGAGATCACTCTAGAGAGGCTATGCAGATTTTATTGTGCCGTCGCAACATCGTCAAAAAGCAAGACGCTATCGTCCGCATAATCAACTACCCTTTCACCAGGCAGGATCTCAACGCCTGCATCGTGGGATTCCTTGATGCAGTCCACGAGGAAAGTGAACAGAAACGGAGAAATCGGACAATCCTGACGAACGCCACTTGTTGTCGGAAAGCCATCCAACAGGTCACCATAGACCCTGACGCGGCCAGTAGTGTTCGAGTATAGAGCATATTTTTTCGTGGGAACGCCTTTCAGCGCAAGTAATTTGAACGAAATGCATCGATCTACTGAATCGGACGCACTTTTGAAGACGAGGAATAAAGCTATTGTCAGTCTGCGATATGCGTGGCGCTGCTTTAGCACCCGCCGCAAAGTGAATATATGGTCTATACAGCCACGTCCTGGACGGAAACGTGCCTGCTCTTCCCTAATCCGGGATTCCCGTTCTGAAATGGGACGACGAACGAGAAAGGAAGCCAGTGATTCTGCCACCACTGTCGTTAGGCTAATACCCTTGCGGTTAGCACCCGTCGTTGCGACTGCCCTTGTATGCTGCCACCATAATCGATTCACTCGTTAGTCGGGAGACTTACTTCCAGATATGTTCCAATAGGGAGGTCAGTGCTTTGCAGAGGACCTTACCTCCATCCTTAGTTAGTGCAGGTGTGAGGGAATTCGGGCTAGCAGCACGAAAACGATTGAGGGCTGTTATCGCGTTTCGGACCCCAGCCTCCGCTGGAGCCTCTAACTTAATGCCATGGCTCGTCTTGCATCACTTGAGTAGGAAGAGGTTCGTGAGCAGGTGGCCAACTGAACTTATATTGCAATTGTTCCGCCCAGCGAGCCATACGGCTCTCCTTATTGTGTGTCAGTGTACCCGCGCTGTCTCTTCTTGCAACACATAACTAGTGCTCTGGCTTCGACAGCGGCCAAATCCGGGCTCACCATAAACACAAGTAAAACTGTCTCTCTCTTTCAGCCTTCACCGGAAGTGCAATCTACAACTTTGCCGTAAATCAGCATTGGTCATGACGTATTGGAAACCACCTCCCGCTTCTGCTGCCTTGGAAGTGTGGTGTCGACTGACCAGCAGCTGAGCTGTGAGCATCATATCCGCGTCTCGAAGGCGTTGGTGACATTCGGGATGCTAGAATACCGAGATTGGAACGATAATCAGCTTCCCGTTGGCACGAAACTGATGGTGTACATATGCATGGTGTTGTCCGTTTTTCTGTACGGCTGCGAAACGTGGACGATATACCGGCGGAATTTGCGATATCTCGGGCGGTTCCATCGATATGCTGAGCACCGCTGAACAGCCGCATATAAATGGTTTCGCTTCGGAACTAAATAAGTGTCAGTAAGCACCACCTACAGCTAAGGTACGTAACAGAAACGGGCATATAATTATGGTTGGCGGCATCAAGTTCTGGTTTTGCTGTCACCTTGACCTCCGTGCAGACTGCCACGGGACGCATGCGCTTACAGAGGGACCATGGGTGGCTTGCGCTGCACCACCCACAGCTCCATCCACACACACACATCCATATCCAGTAAGCACACTACTTGATCAGCCAACCAGCGAGCTTTTGCGCATCTATTAGTTGCTGTCGTCAGGACCATTCACTTAGGTCTTTCTCTCATGATTTATTTATTTTGACCCCATATTATGCCTGTACATTCTGTCTCCCGAGGCTCCATACAAGTTCCGCCAGAGGTCTTTGTCTTCTGTTTTGGCAAGCAGCTGTATCTTAACCATGGTGGCTGCATCGGTTATCCGTACTATCAGCGGAAACACAACACTGTGAATCGTGTCAAAGTACACAAATAAATGCTCCACCGGTGCCACTGGTTACATGAAAATGGCCCGACATGCCATGGGAGCGCATACATGCAGACTACTTTGGTCCACTTGATGGGAAGATGTTTCTTCTTACACTCGATGCCTATTGCAAATGGACTGAGGTGTTTCCGCTGACACACGCCACTTCCGATACGACTGTTTCCTGCACGCGAACATGTCTTAGCACATTCGGTAGTCCACAAACATTAGTGACAGGCAACGACTCTATATTCACTAGCCAACAGCTCCAAGAGTTTATTCAAAATAAGGGCTGATGCACTTACCGCCTCTTACCACCGAGTTTCAAATGGAATAGCGGAAAGAGCAGTCCAGACAGTAAAAAACGGGTTGCAGTAACAAGCATCCGCTCCATTACGAAGGAAATTAGAAAAGTTTTTTTTTGCCTACCGATCCATCCCAACTAAAACGACAGGCAAGAGTCCAGGCGAACTGTTGTTCGGCCGAAGGCTTAGGACGCCGCTAGACCCACTCTTTTCCAGTCAGAGACTACGCGTCGAGCTGCGCCAAGAGAAACCAAGTGGTACGATTGAAAGGCATCAGATCGACAACTCAGTGAGGATGAGCCAGTTTACGTCAAACTGCCCCACGAACCGATTTGGCAACCTGCAGTGTTACGCAAAATTGAAGGTCAGAGAGCGGAGATTGCACTCCCGGATGGCAGGGTGGTTACCCGTCATGCTGATCACCTCCGCCGTCGCTCCGTTTCAACTGGGCCAGATAACATATGGCCAAGCCGGTCAACCGAGCCAGTAGTCGTGGAGGCCACACGGACCACAAGCCAACCAGAAGCTTAACCAGTACGCCGTCCCACTAGAGTCCGCCATCCACTTGATCGTTACTAGGCTGTCTGGAAAAATGCCAAATAGGAGGAAGAATGTGACGTACGAGTCACCATCTCCAATCAGTGTTCACACGAGCGTCGACCGTGTGCGTCTGTCTGTCTATCGATTACCCACTCACAAGCGGTTGGCTTCAGTTACCAGTTCTGCCCGGAATACACATTTGCACGCTGACAGCTAGACGTGTTCGGTTGTCTTTGCGTCATTCGACTAAGAGCCATTATTGCGTTCACAAGCTAGCGTTACTCCCGCACGTGTAGACTTCAACATAAGGTCCGGTGAACATGCAACCAGTAACCTTCAACTGTATTCGGTGAGCGCTTACTCAATCCGAATGCCAGCGTACTACAATACGCATTCAGAGCACCTGGCTTCGTCAGTTTATTGGTGTCTATGCGCTCACAGGGTCGTCAAGGGCGTCCGATAAAACGCACTCGCAGATCAACACATACAAGTGCAGGGTCCGTGTCCACACATGCATTCCAAATCATGCGACAGTTTTAAACGCAACCTCCAGCGGTAGCTGATCGTAATGTGATCGAGTTGCGTCCATGGCTAATTCGGGGCTGCTGAGCGCCCTATCACCCTCTGGCGGGTCCTGTGACGAAAATTCGTGTTTGCAAGAAATAAACGAGCATCTTCACACGAATGAAGTTGTCGCTCACCGTTATCATTATGAGGGCCTACACCATGTTGGCCACTCAGATGCAATTCATCAGTAGATAATCTCCCAACTTGAGCGTTCAGAACTCCATCCAGCACTGTAGTGTCCGAGCTTCTGTGATGAAGGAGCCCTTCAGTTGGCGATAGAAGTCGTCTTTTACCGATTCATCACTACAGTTTGTTGGCGCGTATGCAGCGATGATGAGTAGACACGCGACTTCGAAGCTTTGAACGAGCCAGCCAATCAGACCGCACACATTCGGCTACTTATTGGGATCTAATCAACCAGAGCAGCTTCAGCCCGGGGACTCAGAACAGTACCAACACCGGTTTGACCGGCACTTGAATCTGCATCGTTTTCGGTTAGGTGCAATAAGAAAGCACTGCTCGTGTCACTTGAACTGGGTTATAAAACGAGCACAGACCTCGAGACTTGCAGGCGGGTTTCAGATAGATAGCAGATATTGATCGCGAGGGTATCTAATGTTTGAGCATGTGCTGTCTGTTGACCTGTCTGTAGCAATGTTTGTACCTTGAGGCGTGCCAATCTGATGGAGAATCGAGGGCTCCAAATGAAAGCCAAATAACTGGGCTTGTTTCGACGTGGACTACTTGATAGGGCAAGGGTGGCGCTCCGCGTTTGCATGCCTGTCGAAGCATGGTGGGAGAGGGCCAGGAATTGCGGGATTGAAAACGCCGGGCGATAAAAGTGATGTTGGAGCGAGAGGATAATGTTAGAAAGCGTAAAAGAGGAATAAGGAAGCGCGAAAACTTAAGCAGTAGCATCCAAACACCTATCTAACCCGCTCGATGCAGTAGACAGGGTGCCTTGAGTTATCTTCTGCGACTGCCAGATTATCATGAAATGGTTTGAACTTGGAGTATGCTGACGATATTGCCCTCATCTGTGACAGCTACCAGACCTGCCAAGCGGCACTGGACAGATTAGCACCGGCTGTCAGCCGCTTCAGGCTTTGCTTTGCACCCTCGAAGTGCAAAGCGTTCCTCCAAGATTGGCCTGGACCGCCTCCTGCACTGACTCTTGGTGGGAAACAGCTAGAAGTCGTTCAAAAATTCAACCACCTGGGAAGTTATATCAGTGCCCGTGGGACTGAAGATGAGATCACGAAAGGTATTGAAAAAGCTCAAGGCGCTTTTGCCAATCTTCGCCACTTATGGCGCTGGCGCAACATCGCTTTTGCCCTGAAGAGTAGAGTGTACAATGCAGCGGTACGTTCGACCCTACTGTACGGTTGTGAAACCTGGCCCCTTAGATCAGCGGACACAAAGAGGCTAGTTACGTTCGACGATTAGTGCCTTCGCAATTTGGCTCGCATCTGGTGGGAACACCGAGCGTGTTCGACGCCTTGTTTACGGCATAGGAAAAGGAAATGAAACGTTCAGCACCGTTATTTCACGCACCAAGCTCCGATGGCTCGGCCACGTGTTACGCATGCCAGCCCATCGACTTCCGCGACGTGCGTTGTTTGCTCACCGGGGAGGTGGATGAAAGAAGAGGAGGGGGGGCCAAGCGATGACTTGGTCGAGAGGAATGAAGGCCCTCATTTCGAAACTGGCCTCGGTTGGGGCTTCTCGGCTCCCTGGTTGGGGTCCCAAAGGCGATGAACACGTTTGGCTGAATACACTTGCTGATATGGCCAGGAGCCGACCTCCGTGGCGTTCGTGCTGTGAGTTTCTTTGTCCCACTCCATCCCTCTCAGCCTCCCCCTCCAACTACGATCTCATTATTTTACATATTATAATTTTACATAGTAAGTTATTTTTCTGCTGCATAGTATCCGGCAGATAGCTTACCGGAACGATGTCCATCCGTTACCGGTAGTTCAGCTGGCTTGCATCTGTTGCATTTTATTAATTTCTTTTTTAGGTATTGCGGCACAGTAGCTGAGGTGTTTCCCTCATCCAGCTAACGTGTATAGTGTGTGTGTGATTTGAAGGTGAAATCATCGTACTGCGTGTACAAGATACTGTAAGGTTGCCCAGGCCTAGATAGAAGAACGATTATGGTTGTCAACCAAAGCCTTTGCTTCGAGAATTCCCTACTACCTGACGGCTCCGACAGATGATGAACACGTTTGGTTGGATACCCAAGCTGACTTGGTAATGAGCCGACTTCAATCGAATTTGTGTTGTGGGTATCTTTGTCCCTCTCCTTTTCTTTATCCTCCCCTTCCAACAACGATCTCAAGCCAATGCATAATGTGACTTTTGCGTTATGTTACGCTTTTAGCTTTTATAATCTGTAATGTTTAATCTCTTATCTTTTTTGTATTGCGACACAGTAGCTGAAGTGTGTTTCTCACCCTCGGCTAACGTGTATGATGATAATTATTGATTCATAGTCCTGACCGCAGGGCCGCGGATTTGGCAGTGAGCTACAAGGAATCCGTTTTAAGGAATAAGGAGCTACCATCTAACACCCGACCTGTAGGACCAGGAAATTGACTTTGCCAGGCATCTGACCATTTACCAATCTGGTATGGGTGACTTTGAAGGCGAAAAAGGCACCACCCAGCATTGGTCAATGGAGGCACGCAAACTCTCATATCACGGTAAAGTCCAGTCTCATTACGAATGAAGGCTAGTTCTCGGCACATATTTTGTTTGCTATTTACCTTACTGCTTTAATATCCTGTTCACTCAATACATCTGATTACGGCGTCAGTTCTGAGCGTCGTATCTGTGTGTTGGTCAATATTCATCGTTCTGGGAAGGGTAGCTTAGCGCGTGACATATCCGTTCGGATTTTGCTCACCGACGGCTGTAAGTTGTTTGCACACGGTGAGGATAAGCCACAATACATGACGACGCTCTTCATTGGCTACAAAGCTCGGGTTTGCCATTAATGCTGGCAAGACTGCAATACTTTGCAGTCACTACGTGGATTGGTGTTCATGGCCAAAATCTAGGTTTTTGACGAAGTTTAACGAAATCACCAGCATTTTTTACCACGGGGGCACATTGTCAATTGACATGCGGACGATTTACGAACTGTGCACTGATTGTGCAGAATGAGACTATATTTCGCGACTTGGAACATCGAGAGTGAGAGAATCATCAGCCGATTGATGGGACAGACCTGTTGATGTACGTAACAATGGCACCGTCGATTCGTCTCTGTGGTAGCAGAACGTGCGCTGTATATAAGGGTATATAGCACCTCGAGCGATTTCGTCAATGCCTGCTTCAGGTACTGCACATCCGTTTGCGTGGCAGTTTACCTGACACGTGGCATGTACGGAATGGACTGCTGCTACTGCAACCTCTGATATGGCTCAAATACTTCCCCCAAATCGATGCGACGAAAACACGGAAACATTTGCAGTATGGCCTGCTGAGTGCAGTGGAACGGTAGAAAGGCAAGCTTGAACAACACTATCAGAACATGGTCAAAACGAGACAATCACAAACTAATGTTGAATTTAGGTGTTTGGGAAGAGTGGTAGTGGATCGCTGACAATGGTGCAAGCACATCGGTAATGCCGCTGATCACGTCGCAAGTAAGGGCTTTTAAAAGTACTTCCGGACACAAATTTGGGCCGGGAATAAAGCCAATGACCCAAACGACAGTCGCGAATAGCACCTCACTGTTACTAGTTATATCTAAGTCGAATTTTGTTGACCTCTCGATATCACTAATTACTTTACTAAGTCCGCTAGAGTGGCTCGGTAGTGAAGACCAGCGCGGAACAAGCAGGTGTTAACGAAGTGATAAAGTATCAATTCGTGTTGCGGGTTAGACTTGCCAAGATAAAGCATATCATCGATCCCTACCCAAGCAACCTATAAGCCTGCGACATCCAATCGCTTCCGTTTCGGCTGAAAAGGAGTGTGGTCGAAAATTAAAAATCATTTTAGTAGAAGCAACCAACTCGGTGGGAACGTTCAAAAGCTTTGACTCTTAGTTAGCACTAATAAGTGACATGATCGCTAAGCGATTGGGAGTAAATGAAGACAGTTGTTGGGAATCGGGATAGAATGGGCACCAATTTGCCACACTGTGTCAACCATCAACATTGTACACGTTGATTAGAGGTGGAAAACACCTCAGCTGTTGTGCCGCAATACTAAGAAATAAGATCATGGTTGTAGGCGGAAGCTAAGCAGGATGGGGGGCAAAAAAATTCACAACACAAACACCACTAAGGTCGGCTCGTAGCCATATCAACAGGTGGATCCAGCCAGACGTGTTCATCGTCTATCGGACTTCAAGCAGCGAGCTGAGACATTCCAACCGAGGCTAGCTTCGAACGAAGAGCCCACATTTTTATTGATCAAGTCCTCTCTCCGGCACCCCTCTTCTTCCATCTACACTCCCGGCGCGCAAACCACGCAAGTAGCAGTAGCCAGTGGGTTGCAATGCGCAATATGTGGCCATCGGAGCCTGTTGTGAGAAATAACGGTGCTGAACAGTTTACTTTCTCTTCCTATGCCCTAAAAAAGGCATCGAACAAACTCCTTGCTCACACAGTGTTCCCACCAAATATGAACCAAACTGCGAAGACACCGGTGGTCGAATGTAATTAGCCTCTTTATGCCTGGTGATCTAATGGGTCAGGTTTCGCACCTTTACATTAGTGTCGAACCTACAACTGCATTGTAAACTCAATCAATCAGGGAGAGAGTGATGTCGAACTTGCGCCATAGGTGGCGAAGGTTCTCAAAATCGTCTCGAACTTCTTCTGTACGTTTTGAGACCCATTCCACAGACGCTGATACAACTGCCTATGTAGTTGAATTTTTGAATGACTTCTAGCAAATCACCGCCATTTGTCAGCATAGGAGGCGGTCACTGCCAAACTTGGAGGAAAGATTTGCACGTCGAGGGTGCAAAACAAAACCCCAAATAACCGACAGCCAGTGCTGATCCGTCTAGTGCTACTCGGCACGTTTTTGAACTGTCACATATGAGGGCAGTGCCGGCAGCATACTCCATGTTAAGAGGTTGGGTTACCTGGGAGCAGCTCCACATCTTCTAAATCGTTTCCTGTGAACGCGATCTCTATAACTTCATCAATAGCGAAGTTGAAGAGGAATGGTGACAACAGGCATCCTTGTTTTACACCGCTGGAAACCTTGTAGGCCGTCCACAGTTTGATGTAAACTCTCACTTGATTGCTTGGTAGGACATGGCCTTGTCGCTCGGGCAGTAGTGACGCTCCGCGTTTGCATGTGAATTGAAACTAGAAGACAAACGCCTATGAAAGCGAGGTGAGGAAGGACCAACTATTGAGGGTTTGAAAGTGGGGGGATAAAAGTGAAGCTAGAACGGGACGATAAGGGTGGAAAATCGTAAGAGGGAGAATAAAGACGGGAAGGTTTTGCAGTAGCATTCAATCCCCTATCCACCCTGCTCGATGCAGCAGATAGGGCGCCGTTGATTATCCTCTGCGACGGCCAGAGTATCACGGAATTGTTTGACGAAAGATTCATAGTATTGCGGGGGGAAGGTTACTGTCAGGTTGCCCAGGCCTAGACAGGAGAACGATTATGGTTCTCAACCAGTCTTTGGTTCAAAAACCTGACCGCAGGGCCCCGGATTTGGCAGTGAGCTACAAGGAGTCCGTTTTAAGGAATAAGGCGCCACCCTCGTTCCAGCCCCAACCTGGAGGACCAGGAGACTGAGTTTGTCTGGCCCCTAACCATTGACCAATCTGGTATAAGTGACTCTGAAGATGCAAAAGCACCCTCGAGCACAGCTCAATGGATTTTTGAAGCACGCAGACCATCGCACCACAGTAAGGTTCAGCTTCATTGCGCAGAAGGTCTGTGCTTAGAAGAGTAGTTATTCGCAATACAACTGACAAGTACGCTTGTTTTCCCGACGCCACTTTCACTCATTATGATACATTACAGGTTGACTAGGGTGCACGTTTTGTTATCAGTTTGCAGTGGAATTAAATCCCCGTGAACATTGACACATCAGCATTGACGCGCATATGTGGAGGTTTCAGAGAATACAAAGTAGAAACGAAGTATACAGGGAAATCCAAATGAACTAACATCTTAGCGCATGTCAACACACATTAGTCCATTACTGGGCAATCAAAGGACCTCAGCACACTGAGGTTGCGCGTCGCAATCCGGGCACACAGCGAGTACTTCGAGATGACCGTCCAAATATTCGGGATTCGTTGCTTGTGAACAGCTTGGAGTTCTTCCACTGTTGCCTTTTGGTGAGATGCTGCTTTTTTATTTAGTTAGGTTGGTCGTTATAGGCGTAAATGATTACGCACCTGTGTCGTAGTCCTGCTCACCGGTTCGAATCTGCGTAGGTGCGAGCAACCTAGCGGTGTACCCAACCCCCGCGCGACTGCTGGTGGCTGCGTGGCAGCGAAGTGTCGCTACGGTGTATCGGTGTCCTGCTTATGTCTCCCATATTTATTCTTGTGTCCGGCTCGTTTTGCTTTCTTAATTCAGTATCTTTTAAATTTGCTGCTGCTAAGAAGAAGTGGAATGCTTGATATGTTGACTACTATGGCAACCAACGTCAACGACGGGGCCTGTCGCCATGTTTATTTATTGAAATCGACGATGTACGCGTTTGCTCATTAGTGGGATCTGTTTAGTACCCTTTATGGCGAGCATACTAAAGCGAATTCGCACATGTAGACGTTTCGTTGAATGTTTTAGCGTAGCTTTGAGCCACATTCAATGGGTCTCGCTGGTTCCACTCTGCAGTATTTTATAGGCAGTAGCTATTAAAACCAGTTACTATTATACTTATAATCATGCAATTGAAATGAACAGGCCAACTCGTCAGATGGAATACTTGAGTGTCAGAAATAGGGAAATGAGTGCAAGAGCGCCACAAACCTCCTAACTGCTTATTGTTCGAATGGGTATCTAACGTGGCCGATCAGCAGACTGCATCTAGGATTACGGCACGCTGCACAACGTTTTCATACCACCGATTAGGATAAACATCACGTACCTCACCAACCACGTAGTCTGACTCGGCCATACGATGTAACACTTTGAATTATGCTCAGTTGACGCTCTGTGGCAAGTACTTCTATCAACTTACTTGAGTACACTTGTTGCACTGGGGCTTTTGTTCACACCTCCCCACTGCCTTGTTAGTCAGGTTATTGAACCAAAGGCTCAAGGTGGAGTCCTTCAAACGAACCTCCGTGTACTACACTGTCTTGTGGGCTAAATTGTTGAGTCAAAGGCTAGAGGCAGGGGACTTCAAACAATGCCCCTCTCTCGGAAATGGCAGCAGCAGAGCATCATCCTCTCAACCGCGTCAACAATACTCCTTCTTGTTTTTCTCTCCTCTCAACTCTCTTCTTCCCTGTCTATTGAGCAAGATACTATCGCTGTCCTCACAGCTGCTGCCATCGATACATGTAGCTCTTACATCAAACCTAGTTTTATTTGAAGGATGTTTTTCATTCCACCTTGGTTCTTTTGACGTCCGCACTCTAGGTCAGATCGGCTATCAGGCAGTACTGACTCACTCTTTACTCTCTTGGTACTTATGTATGATGTATCTCCGAAGCACGCGTACAGGACAGCAGTATCGTGACGGTTCTTCAATTCTGGTTCTGAATCTGACGCAATGACTACTCTGTTCGCGTCTCTGGCGATACAGTATCAATGGCTCAATGTATTTACGGTGTTGGTATCATCCACAGCAAACATGATTAAAACAATCTACTCGACTAGATGCTGGTGAACATTTACATGTGTGATGTTCGGATTCGAACCTCGATTGGAGTTAATGAGCACCACCTGAAGACAAAGGGCCTTTTCATCCCCGTTTGGGCCCCTACTGAATGCAGTTCAGACGGTAGCAGACGATTTCTGTCGACAGCTCTCATCTGTACTTCCCATGGCAAAGCATACCGATATCGTGATTGTTGTTGGTGGCATGAATGACCAAATTGATCGTCTTTCGGACTATGACCAGACAGTGATGATGGATTCCTGCAACTATGAGCAAAACATCCTGTATCTGTGAAACCTGGCCCATCAGGTCGACAGACATGAAGAGGCTCGTCACCTTCGATTATCTCTGCCTTCGCAGCCTATCTCATGTTTGGTGGGAGCACCGCGTGAGCAATGAGCGTGTTCGACTTCGCGTATTTGGTGCAGGAAGAGCGAGTGAACCGCTCAGCACCATTATAGCACGCACCAGGCTCCGATGGCTGGGCCACGTGTTGCGCATGCCAGCACACCGACTTCCGCGACGTGCATTGTTTGCACGTTGTGGGTGCGGTTGGAAGAGGAGGAGGGGAGGCCAAGCGATGAGTTGGTCGAGAGAGATGAAAACCCTCACTTCGAAGTTGGTGTCGGTTGGTGCATCCCGACTGCCTGGCTGGGTTCCTAAGGACGGTGAACACGTTTGGTTGGACACACTTGCTGATATGGCTTGGAGCCGGCCCCAATGGCGTTTGTGTTGTGAGTACCTTTGTCCATCCCCCTCCTGTTTAGCATCCCCATCCAATCACGATCTCACTTGTTAGGCATATATGACTTTTACGGCAGCCAGCTGTTAGCTCTCCGGAACGATGTCCATCCGTTACTGGGGATTCAGCGGGCGTACCACTGTTTGTTTTTTCTTTTCTTGTCTTTTGTATTGCGTCACAATAGCTGAGGTGTTTTCCACCTCCAGCTAACGTGTAATGATGATGATGATGACTCTCTTCTCTCTCTCTGTGTGTGCGTGATATAGCTACTTGGACGCACCCATTCAGTGATAACGCTTATCTGCTTGACTATGTCGTTGTCCGCCAGCGTGACATGCGTGAAGTGCGCATGACACGTGTACTGCGTGGAGCTGAGTATGGCATTAAGCACAACTTGGTACGGACCAAATTGTACATATATTTTTGTAAATCTATGTATTGCACTCCTGCCATGAACCGGCAACAATGTATCGTTCTTTTTCTTGTTACTGCTAAGTAGAGGATGGAGTTGGAGAAGGCGATGAATACCCGCCATATCGATGTCGAGTCCATAGCCACAATGGACGACCTGTGACACCACATTCGCGATCAGGTGACCCCTGCTGCCGAAGAAATGATCGGGCGCGCAAAATGTAGGCGGCCCGATTGGTTTGATGAGAACAATGCGACCATTGGCGCAGTGGTGTCGTAGAATTATGCAACGTTCGCTGAACATGTGGATGATCATGCTGACCGCGGGAATAAGAGTCGTTTTCCCGAACTTCGACGACGAATGACTCGAGGGCTCCGTCGCATCAAGAATGTATGGTGAACTGAGAAAGCGAAACAGATGGAATGCCCTGCCGAACGCCGCCAGCTTAACCAATTCTTTGACTCTTTAAGGGCAGTGTATGGACCAACGTTGCAGCAGTTGAGAACACTGCTTACTGTTACGTCAGGCGCTGCCTTCACACAGACTGCAGACATAATGCAGATCTGGCGAACGCACTTTAACTGCCTCCTGAACAACCGTTCAGAGATTGACTGAGATATGTTTCACGGGTTGCAACAGAAAAAGATGAAGATGTGTCTTGCCGACAAGCCGACACTGGATAAGATGCAAAGAACACTTGCTCAGTGGCGAAACGGCAAGTGTGCTGGGGCCGACGGGATCCCGCCTGAAGTGTTGAGACCCGGCGGACCTGCGTTGGTCATTGCGCCACACCACTTCGTGCAACGCGTGTGGATTGAAGAGGAAGTGCCGGCCGAGTTGAAAGATGCCCTTGTGCTGCCACTGTACGAGGTCGAAGGGAGCAAGCAATGTTGCACGAATTATCGTGGCATCACCTTGCTGAGTTGTATGAGAAAGGTGATCACCCGAATCCTGCTCAATCGCCTCGTCACTCAAGTCGTCTAACCGAAAGTGCCCGAAGAGCAGTGTTTATTCCGTTCGCGCCACAGCACATTAGATAGGGTGTTCGCGGCTCATCAGTTGCAGAACGAATGCCGGGAGGGACACCAGCCACTGTTTGTAGACCACCAAGACATTTGCTACGATGAACCACGAAGGACTGTGGCTGGTGTTGGGTAAGCTTATTTGCCCGCGTAAATTCGCAAGTTTACTTGATTGTCTTCACAGTGGTTTGCATGCAAGAGTGCAGCTGTATGGATAAACCTCTTCATGACTTTACTGTTGTCTCTGGTGTGAAGCAACCTTGCCCTGTTTAATATTTACTCCATACAACGATGTCTGCCTGTGATTACGGTGTCCATATAAAACACAGTATTATTGGCGGCTTGCTGAACATCCGTCGTTTCCGGACGGGGACCCTATCCATATATTGCCGTTTGCTGACGACTGTGTTGTTTGCACACAGCGCGGATGAGTTGCAGCACACAACTTCGGTCGTCGCTTCGACAGGGACGAAATTCGAGCTCACCATCAACACAAGTAAGAGTATTTATCTTTTCCAGCCTTCACCGGGAATGAAGTCCGTGAGCCTGCCCCATATCCAATGACGTGTTGAAAACGGCATCGAAATTTTGCTAGGTTGTTAGTATTATATCACTGGAACTGCAGATGACAAGTGAGCTGTGCATCCAGATATCGAAGTTGGTTGCTGCGTTTGGGGAACTCTAGAAACGTGTGTGGTACAACCATCAGCTTACCATTATGACGAAGCTAATGGTGTACTAGTCTATGGTGTTGTCCGTTCTTCTGTACGGCAGCGAAATGTGGATAATGTACCAGATGGTTGTCAGATATGTGTAGCGATTTCATCTACAGTGTTTGCCACGGATTCTACGCATCGATTGGTGCGACCGAGCTGAAAATTTGAGAGTGCTGCGTCGCAGTGGCATGTATGCTGTGGACTGCATACTTCTGCTGCGGCACCTAGGGTATTGCGGCCGCATGGACTACACGGATACCTTAGCAGCCCTTATGCGGACAACTTAGTGCAGTTGGCAAACCGAACTTACGTTACCAGGAGATGATCAAGGGGAGTTTATCACGAACTGGTGTTCATTTCACGTGCTAGGAGTCAAAAGTATTTGATTGTCACGAATAGCATGAGCTGATCAGGAGGGCAGTTGCCCAAATGCAGCAGAAAGCAATGTTACATGTAGAGGAGAAAAGCCGTGTACGTAAGCGACAGGCGCCGATGGAGTCTACCCCATAGATCGCAAGCTCATAATGTTGTAGCACATGCTGTCGTGAGTGCCTGTGGCAAGCGGGCCTGGTAAGTCACCGGCGTTGCAACGCGGGCCAGCATCCAAAAGACGACAACTGATTATCTTAACATGATCAGCGCCACGATTGGTAGGTGCACTACGTCCGCATCCATTCGGTTTACTAACACAGACCAATCAGGCAGTTGATGTGGTAAGTGTGCCGCATCCTCGTTGTAGTTGGCCTGTACGTGCGCCTGCATGCTGAGTTTCTTGCATTCGCCGGTGTGGCTGCGCTTGATGTGCATGTTGACAGGGTGCCTAACTGTCTACTAACTACCACCTCATCCGTACTGGCTCTAGGAGACAGTTGGTTTTTGCCAGAGGGTACGACGTGCATGATCGTTGTGATGATGCTAAGCTCAAGGAGTGGTTTCATCCTGTGTGAAACATGCTACGACCGCCTTGTATACTTCTCGTACGCATGCTTTCCAATTTCGATAAACAGGAATGCTGCTGTTGTGCATGTTAAAGGAGTGTGGGCGGACTTCTTTAGTGAAACGTGGCTCCCATCAGCATGCTTCCCGGTCTTATTCCTTCGGGAATACACTGGATATGGGATGTGTGGATGGGGTTGTGGGTGGTGCAGCGCAAGCCACCCATGGTCCCTCTGTAAGCGCAGGCATCCCGTTGCAGTCTCCGTGGAGGCCACAGTGACAGTAAATCCAGAACTAGATGCCGCCAACCATAAGTATATACCTGTTTCTGACGCATACCTTGACTAAAGTCAAGGTGGTGCTTACTGACCCTTATTTAATTCTGAAACGTAACATTTTCAATGCGGCTGTTCACCGCGGTTTTCCTAGTAGGACGCCATACTCCACCAATCCCGATATTTGAAGATGGTCTGTTTTTCACCAAATCTGTGCAGCTACACAGGCATGCAAGCCAAGTGAGCTGCAGCTGCAGCTCATTTTAAAGCCATTTGGAATCTAAAGCATTTTGCTTCCAGGTTGTTTGGTCAAGGCATAAACCGTTAACACTGAATGTACTCATAGCTTGGGACTTGAGTTTTCCACACCGAGGACACATTTGTATCACGAGTGAAAGCCATTTAAACGACAATTCCATGCTTTTCCCATTTGCTTACAGGTCTTGCTCGTTACCAACCGTCTACTCTCAGCATGTCGCTCATTTGCGCTTTATCGAACGAAGTTCCTGAACGACCGGTTATCAGTCCACGATCTGGGCATATTTTCGAGAGGCGACTGATAGAAAAGTACTTGCAAGAGAATGGCACTGATCCTATTGACCAGCAACCACTGGCAGCTGAAGAACTAATAGAGTTAAAAACCTCTCCCTTCGTTCGTCCCAAACCTCCGTCTGCCACTTCTATTCCTGCTATTCTGAAAACATTGCAGGTTCGATTTTCCCTTTTTTTACTTTTTCACATCACAGGACGAGTGGGATGCTGTAATGCTGCAGTCCTTCACACTGCGGCAGCAGTTGCAGACCGCTCGACAGGAATTATCGCACGCCTTGTATCAACATGATGCTGCCTGCCGTGTGATCGCAAGGTACTTAACAGCCCATGAGTCCATCAACATAATCTTCAATAATTTTTCCATTTTTTTACTTTTTCGTACTGGCGCTGCTACCTTTTTACGCCTCAATGATCAATATCACTCAGAGCATCTAGTGAGCACAATGTTTTTCTCTGTTTAGAGTCGCTCGTGGCGTTAGATTCGGCTTGTGGTGGCTGAAGGATGGTCATTGATTCGGATCTGGCCACCTCGCAATGTCCATACCCCACGCGTACTTGATGGTATTCACGCGTTATCAAAGCGTCGGTGCGGCGCATCGGCCTAATGCCTATGCCCTACTATTTTCTTTCATTGGCTGCTAGGGTGCTTTCCTATTCCTTGCGCTTGGGCTCTTTAGACCGAAATGCAACAGTCTGCCATCATGTGTGAGCAAATGATTGCTGCAATTAATGCTCAATTGGTTCAGCCAGTCATTCGTAGTATGCAGCTTGGCTATTGTTATTATACTATATTTGGTAGTAGATTCACTCTGGCCTCAACAAATCTATTTCCATCGATTTTCGACTTCGCAAACTTACTGGATCAGCTCATCTGTCGTTATCTTGCAACGTCTACCATTGTTTTCGAGAAGGGGGGAGGTTGGGTATTGCCTAATCTGTGGGTTTTATTCACCGTGAGTCTGTTTAACCATAATCACTGTGAGTTTGGTGTAATATTTCCTTGTTTCTTTTGCTCTTATGCACCACTGACGAGGATCAGGGTAGTTACATCGTGTAGAAATTTGTGAGTCAATAGATACTTGAGGTAGTGACGTATTAGTACCTCAGTTTTCCCCTTTGTTTCGAGTTAGGACAGTTCCTATCTGCTACCACATAGAGATCTGATCTTAATTGATGTATACTGTAATAATTGATTGTCTATATCGTATTTACTGGACACCACCATCTTATGCTATAAGGAATATCATTGCTTCTTAAAGTCCGATGAACTTGACTGTTAGCCGTCAGTGGCTGTTACAAATTACAGTGGACAATTTATCCACCTCCCTTATTTATTTTCATCTAGGCTAACGAAGGAAGTCACGGCCGCTCGTGAAGCTTTGGCTACCTTGAAACCTCAAGCTGGCATCATGAATCCTGGCCAACCGTCCGCTGCTATGGCTGGCTCCGTCATGAACGCTGTTCAAAACTTCCAAGCGACGGATACGACAGGTGATTCCGCAACAACCGATGTGAATCAAGTGAGTTTTGGGCCTCACTTGTTAGCCTCTTCCTTTTACTAATACGCCATAGTGACTGCTACTTATCGTTTCTTAATGGTTCAGTAGGGTTTCATTTTAGGTGCCGCACGCCCTGCAACTGATATTTAGATCGCTGTGATCAACCTGATCGCAAGAGTGTGCGTTTTTCACACAGACCTGTAAGGAGGAAATATTACCCAGCAATCCATTGATCTAAAGCACACAAGTGTTTGTATTCGGTCTTTCTGACTTTAACATACTCGGAATCTTTTCCGATGGTCCTACTTATAATTTCTCCCTTTGGCTCAGAAGACAAACAACCTAGTGTTGATCCGTCTGTTTCCTGTTTCACTCGACCTTATTCCCTATCTATCATTGTATTAGCCTCCGATGTTTACTAGTAAAATATTGTCTTTCAGCTGCAAGAAGAAATCGGCATCAGTGAAGCGGTAGTAACCACACTGCAAGAGCGCGCCAGCCAACTTACCGCAGAACGCAAAAAGAGAGGCAAGACGGTTCCCGAAGGCTTGGCAAAATCGCGCAGCATTTCTGAATACCAGCAGCTTGCCAGCCACGTTGGACTGCACTCAGCTAGCATGCCAGGAATTCTATCGATGGATATCAGCAAAACGTCAACAGATCGGATTGTTACCGGAGGCAATGACAAAAATGCTGTTGTGTTTAGCCTCGCGTCTGCACAGGTAAGTCTCATCCTTCCTTGACCGGTATATTTTAAATGCTATGATCACCTCTGCCGTCTGATCGTTCAGGCGCTTCTTCAACTCACCATGACCGATTTCACCTGTCTATACTACCAGCACAGCTAGATGGAAATCACCCAGTGCGATCTATCTTCATTCTCACACTGCTCTGATCCGGAAGCTAAGCACACATCATATCCTGTTTTCAGCCGTTAACCTCCCCGTTCAACGATTGCAGCCACTTACGACCCCTTTATCATTTTTTGTCTTATTTTCCACAACTGCTCTCGACTGTTTTCAGATGGCACCAATGATCCACCGTACTTCGTTGCCCGTGCCGCTGTTGGGCGATCGAGCTGAATGGCCCCATTCATTCTTAATAGTTTCAACCAAGGATGGCTCAAAATGCCGTAATGTGCTAAGTGTGGTCATTATTGCTCAGTCAGATGACAGTCAAGTAGGCATCGACCGAAGGGTGCTTTAGTGCGCTATTGAAATCGCTCTCTTATTCTACATGCACGATATGGTGGTTGGCGGCATCCGGTTTCGGATTTGCCTGTCACTGTGGCAAGCCACAGGACGCCTGCGCCTATAGAGGGACCATGGGTGGCTTGCGCTGCACCACCCACAGCTCCAACCACACATCCCATATCCAGTGTAAACCCGAAGGAATAAGACCGGGAGGCATGCAGATGGGAGTCACGTGTCATCAACGGAGCCGGCCCACACTCCTTCACAGGCAAACACAAGCACACTGTATTTGGGAACCAACCGCACACAAGGCGGTGGCTGGACCGTAGTCCGCTCCACACTGAGTGCATGGAACCGCTCTTTGAGCCTAGCACGGCCACAAGGACCGTGCACCCCGTCCCCTCCAGCAACGACCAACTGTCTCCTGGAGCCAGAATGGACGAAGTAGCGGGTAATAGACAGGTAGGCACCTTGTCAACATGCACATCAAGCGCAGCCACACCGGGGATATCAAACAACAGCCAATCACTTGAGAGAGAGATAGAAAGACAAAGAAAATAACTCGATTAATGCATGAGGAAACGGTGACATAAACCTTAAGTTAATGAGCATATGAAGTAAGTTGTTTACAAACGAATCCTAGATAAGTTCACGAGGTCAGAAAATATACTTTACGGAATGCCACCAACATAAAAATGCTACGAAAATCGAATACAATTGGCTTAAGCGAGGTGTGCAAGCTAATGGAATAGAGTACAGGTAGACATTTATATGAGAAAGAAAAGCATTTAGGCAAAATTGAAAACCCGCCACCTGAAATAAAGAGACTTAGCATGCAAACACACGGTTAGTAAATCAAATGCAGCATGCCTACATGCACGATATATATATATATATATATATATATATATATATATATATATATATATATATATATATATATATATATATATATATACCATTTTCACTTTAAATTGGACATTTTGCAAACCACATTGGACATTTTGCAAACCAAATTGGACATTTTGCAAACCAAATTGGACATTTTGCAAACCACATTGGACAATTTGCAAACCACTTTGGACAATTTGCAAAACAAAGTGGACACGTTGCAATCTAAGTAGCAACTCGCCAATTTGTTGGTAAGAAACGAGCAGTAAGACTGCTGAATGATGTTCAGAATATACATTGTGATGACGCTAATACACCGGCATTGTGTAAGCAGCGGGCTACACTGTAAAACATTTCCTTGATCGTGAGCAGCGACCGAAGTTCCGAACTACGCTCCCCTCTCCCCACTGACATTCGCCTAGTTGGTGTGCAGTGCCCATACGCATCAACCTGTGTAGGTGTGTGACAATTGGAAAATCGGACGTCCGAATCGTAATTGTGTATCAATCATTTTGTGAGTGGATTGCGATGCGCAATCTCAATGTGCACCGTTATTCTCATTAGAGGGAACCTTGTCCGATTCGGTCAATGGGACCATGCCGGATGAAGCAGGTAGACGGTGTCCCAGCTTCGCCCGTCTCTCTATTAGCTTTCGCAACTGCCACGTTATTGTATCAGCGTAGGCTGTAATGACCCCCAGCAAAACCAGTCTAGATCTATAGCCTATTGTTGCAACATATCAACTACTGAGAAGTGGGCCGATTACACGATGTTCAGGCCACATTGTGGTCACGATAATGTAACCGAACTGCGTACGTAGCGGGTGATTGTGTAAGCCCTTCTCTTGACATGAGTGCCGTTCGCCTCGGTCAAAATCGGTGACCTATTTTCCCCTACACCCCCCATAGGAATTCGTGTGTTTTGTCTGGGTGTGTGGACCGACCTATGCAGCGGTACCACTATTGCAACGGAGCATACGATAATGGTTCCACTCAACACAACTTAGCTTTATTAGCTCCGTGCCGCACGAAACGACCAAAATGAGTGACGAACAACAGGAGAGCTGGTGTTCGACGCGATGGCACTGCAGGCGAACATCATTTGCGCAAAGAGAAATTCTCACAAAACTTGTGCTGGTCGACGGCAAAACTACTCGAGAAGCCGCTGAAGTCGCCGGTGTTAACGCGAGTACGGCAAGGAACATCATTAATGCCTACAAGCGAGAAGGCTCAAATACACAGCGCACCTGCGGTGGAAACAATAGGGAGAAGCTGACTCCCAATGTATTGCAGCGCGTCGAAGAAGCGGTGTCATTACGAGCTCGACCGAGTCAACAGTGCCACGACAATCGTTAGCTGACAGGCGTATGCTCTCGAGTTCTCGGCACATGCACCTTCTAACAAGGAGAAATGCATCTTCATAGATGAGAGTGGTTTCAACCTTCATCTGAGGCGAACTCAGGCTCGCTCAAGAAGAGGGACGCGCGCGAACGTCGTGTTACCCACAGTCAGAGGTCGCATGGTAACCCTGATTGCTGCAATGAATAACCAAGGCGTCATCCATTCAAAGATCATTAACAATGGCACCTGCAATGGTGCGAAGTTCTCAGCGTTCGTCAAGGAACTGGTGGCGCGTATAAGCTGCATAGTGGAGATGAACGGCGCGTGGCTGATCATGGACAATGCCAGGATCCAAATGCCTGATGAGCTAAGGAGGATCCTTGGTTCGTCTTATCACCTGCAGTTCTTGCCGCCCTACTCGTACATGCTAAACCCGGTAGAACACGTCTTTTTAAAGGTGAAAGCGTCGGCGAGACGCCTGCTTATTAACCCCACACCTGAGCAGACGCTGAGCACGGTCATTCAGGACAGCGTTGGGATGGTAACGCAGCAGGACTGCATGAACTGCGTTCTCAATACGATGATGAACCTGACGAAAGCGACAGCCGGGCAACCCTTCGTCAACTGATCTTTGCTATGGTTACTGCCTTATTTTTAATACACCATTTCACTTTCAAAATGTGCGTTTTCAATATTAACATTTGGCTTAGCGTGTAAGAGCAGGACGGTCACCGAGAATTCGAGAGCGTACGCCTGTCGGCTAGCGATTGTCGTGGCACTTGGCTCGGTCGAGCTCGTAATGACACTTTTTGAGAGTTATCTTTAGTCTTCTGAGGGCGTTGAAGACAGAGGATACTGATAGGTTTATCCCATTCTCTCTCAGGCGCATCTGCAGCTGCACCAACGTGTCCTCAGAGTGCCGTTCAACCGCTTCTTCGACGCGCTGCAATACATTGGGAGTCAACTTCTCCCTATTGTTTCCACCGCAGGTGCGTTGTGTATTTGAGCCTTCTCGCTTGTAGGCATTAATGATGTTCCTTGCCGTACTCGCGTTAACACCGGCGACTTCAGCGGCTTCTCGAGTAGTTTTGCCGTCGACCAGCACAAGTTCTGTGAGAATTTCTCTTTGCGCAAATGATGTTCGCCTGCAGTGCCATCGCGTCGAACACCACCTCTCCTGTTGTTCGTCACTCATTTTGGTCGTTTCGTGCGGCACGGAGCTAATAAAGCTAAGTTGTGTTGAGTGGAACCATTATCGTATGCTCCGTTGCAATAGTGGTACTGCTGCATAGGTCGGTCCACACACCCAGACAAAACACACGAATTCCTATGGGGGGTGTAGGGGAAAATAGGTCACCGATTTTGACCGAGGCGAACGGCACTCATGTCAAGAGAAGGGCTTACACAATCACCCGCTACGTACGCAGTTCGGTTACATTATCGTGACCACAATGTGGCCTGAACATCGTGTAATCGGCCCACTTCTCAGTAGTTGATATGTTGCAACAATAGGCTGTAGATCTAGACTGGTTTTGCTGGGGGTCATTACAGCCTACGCTGATACAATAACGTGGCAGTTGCGAAAGCTAATAGAGAGACGGGCGAAGCTGGGACACCGCCTACCTGCTTCATCCGGCATGGTCCCATTGACCGAATCGGACAAGGTTCCCTCTAATGAGAATAACGGTGCACATTGAGATTGCGCATCGCAATCCACTCACAAAATGATTGATACACAATTACGATTGGGACGTCCGATTTTCCAATTGTCACACACCTACACAGGTTGATGCGTATGCGCACTGCACACCAACTAGGCGAATGTCAGTGGGGAGAGGGGAGCGTAGTTCGGAACTTCGGTCGCTGCTCACGATCAAGGAAATGTTTTACAGTGACTCTCAGTCTGTCGTTT
>OX104065.1:111223705-111259565 GCA_944474145.2 Dicrocoelium dendriticum
GAAATAACTTTGCTGAAAACACAATTGCAAACCAAGATATTAGCATTTTATTGATATTTTGATGGAATAGGAAAATGAGCAATTCCACCTGCTCTAGTCGGGATTTTTCAAACACCACAACCAAACAATTAGCACTTGATGTTATATCTTTCAGAAACTGGATTTCTCAAACTCTAATAGGCACCTTTGGGGGCAACCACTCACCATCACTGTCCGATATAGAAAAATCGATATCATTGCAAGATAGTAAGACCACTTCTGCTTTCCTGTGGAATCATTTCTGAGCTCAGCATACGAACAGGATGGTTTATCTTTGTCGTGTTATTGAGCACATGCACTTCATTTAACAGATATCTTAGGATCGTGTGATTTTTGCTGCCTTTGCGAAGACACCACGAAGCAGTTGATCCATGATATCTTCCTGACCATGTGAACTGGATAGTTTATTTTTGTACAAATTACTTCGACGCTTCCGACCATTTTTATTTTTATGCAAGTTTCTCCGTGGTCTTGTGAATTTTTCTACCTTTGCTGCTTTATTCGTCCCACACATTCTTGAACAGTCAGACCTTTTCCATAATGTCTTTTAATTGCCTTTCTCTGAGTTTTGTGTTTTGTTCCAGGAATGATGACAGCTTGTTGTGTAAAATGTTTCTAGTAGAGTCTTTGATCGCTCTGCTTCTCTGCATGAGATTCTTTTACAGATGTGGAAAGTTGAGATAAAGTTAATTCTGTCATCATAGCAGAATCTGTTGACAGGACTGAAACGGTTGAGTAATTTAATTCATTGTCGTCTGGCCGTATGCTCACACTTGTGCGACTTGCGTCGTGCGCTGTTGATGTTGCTTGAAAGCTGGCCACATATTCTGCAGATTTATGCACAAAAGATGGAATTTCGGAAGGGTCAAACGGCGTGGCGTCACATTTGTTAAATCCGGATTCAATATTTCCTTTGCTCAGACAGCTACTTTCCCATAACTTCTTCAGAAGAATAGGAAATAGCTCTTTGGATAAGACTGCACCTAAGTTCTGCCTGGTAAATTTAATAAGAATTCTCTCCCACTCTGTCTTCACTGCTACATAGAGACCCAAATCAAGAGGTTGGAGCGAATGGGTTGAATTTGATGGAAGTTTCATAACTCCAACACTATTTTGTATTGCTGATCCAATGACTTCGATATCCATATGTTAAGCATGCCCATCAACAGAACAGATCTACCTTCTGGTAAAAATAGGATGAAATGGTTTATAAACCAGTCACTAAAACAAGCACTGCACATCCAACCTTTTTCAGAGGTATTGTATCTGACATTGCCAGATCCATTTTACGTCTAAGAAACTCTTAGATTTTTGGCCCCATAAAGGATATACGGGGGAAGCACATCCTTGTACTGTGATAGAATCTCTCCCTGAGCAACCAGTGACACAAAAAAGGTTTTTGATCCCCTTTTCACAAATCACTTTCAATCGTTTAGGGTCGAGTGGAAATCCACTCTCATTAAGGTTGTAAACTCTTTCGGGTATATTCATAGTGCCATTGATTATAAGGGTTTCATTAGGCAGCTGAAACCAATGTTGATCTTTCAGCCGATTTGGAGTTCGTTTCAGAGCCGGAGGTGTCTCTATAAAAATGTATAATCATTCTCAGCCAAGAACATACTTCTTAAAAGGAACAGCCATATATTGTAATAAAATCACCCACAACTTCCATCGCCTCAGTGCATGTGAATCCAAACCCGCACTGGGCAAAAAGTTTTAAACAGTTGGAAAGTTCTGCTTCAGTGAGAATTACTTTTCTATCAGCTTCCATTTTGCTATATTTCGCTTTTACGTGGTCTCGAATTATCTCCTTTTTCAAGTTGTACAAATCGGCAGCTTTCTTGTACCCCATGATACCTTGTCTAACTTGAGCAACGGCTTGTTCTATTGCAGCTGTGTCATATGCTACCTTTTTACGCTTGTAGTTTTGAACCATTCTGAAAAGAAATATATATTAGCTTACTCGCATCCAAAAAACTCAGGAATAAACATGGATTACATGCACATCGTGGTATGTGGGACTGCCCCACAAGCTTTTAATTTGCGGTGGGTAACGTCCCCAACACGTAAAATCAGCTCATGAGACAAATAATTTAAACATGAACAATTATTAACACTATAACCATATTAATCTATAGTACTCGATTTCTGACAATATAATGAGTTTTAAGACAAGTATAGACTTTTAAAAAGTGTGACATGTCTATTTTAATGCAGATGACTGCATGGCTCGTGTATTCTAGCTGAACACTTGTACATGGTGCTGATCGTATGTAAAAGGGAAGCTAGTGAGATGCTGTCACTAGAAAAGGATGGTTCCTACAATGACCGAAACTACCTTCCATTTATGAGGTTATATAACTAGAAAATGTGTGGAATTACCGCCGGTGCCGGATTACCACAACTTACTGTATTCTGAAACAGACAATCTTATTCGTGTTCCTGTCAAACTATTTGAAATCCAGAAATTCATCGACTGTTAGGATAGCTCAAACATGTGAACAAGTGGATCCGTAAGCGCAAACATCTCAACCATCAATGACGGATGTTTCAATCTTGACTGACAGTCGCATCGTGGCACGCGAGTTTTCGCGATTAGATAAGTTGGAATAGCTGGCAATACACTGGTTAACAACGTGGGCCCTAACGGAATAAAGGCAGAGAAACCAGATCGACTGACAATGGGTGCAAGTGTGCAACATGTCCACAGTAGCCGCAATCAATAGGCCAGTCAAAAATGATTATATACTAACAAATTTCCTGATTTCCATTGTGGTTCACGGCGAGATGAGGATCCTCTATGAGAGAACAACAGGCAAGTCTTATTGATTTGTCCCAGCAGCTCACGAGCCAGATAGTCTAACCCCCAATCTGGAGAAACACTAGACGATCGTTTTACCACATTACAGTGGTGCGCATTACCTCGGTCTCCTACAGAGAACCGAACCCATGATCGCTAGTCGAATGCGTCAACTAGCCATTAGCTGATGTCACACTGAGCCAAAAGGGGACGGCGGCAAAACCGTCATATAACATACTAGCTGGCTTGGATGCAGCGTGACAAATAAGTTGTCGATTCGCATGAGGCTTTAATGGTCACACGTACGAAGAGAGACATTAAGTTGTTTTTAATTTTATGGGCGCATTTGACTCACTCGATCTCTATTCTATCCATAAAATAATCGAGACATTACTTAAGCACAGGTCGCGTCAGGGCTTACGGTTTTTGCCATAAATCCTTTCCGTGACAAATGGAGTTCATCAGTGACATTCCGTTTTCCTGATGATTCAATTTTATCGTGAGAAGGTGCTCGTATGAAAAAACAAGCTGGAGATAAGGAATAATTATTCAGGGCGAACAAACTCATCTGGACTGTGTAGGTGACATCGTTTTATTGTTCAGCAATAACAAGGCGGCTAAAGTAAAAATGGAAAAGTCCTCGAGTCCTTTTCTTTGTCATGATCTGCATACATTTAAAACGAAGTCGTTGCAGCACCATCGCATGCCTAAAAGCCCCTTGAACTCCTACAAAAATCGAAAGTTGGAGTCAGGGCGCTCCGTAGATGGTGAAAAGCCACTGCATAGATGAAATCAGGGCACATGATGTAAGTACACATCTGCTACCAGGACGTGGTGGGTTTTCGCCTGGCAAGCGTTCTCCCTATAAAAAGCCACATATGTCCGTTTAACAACACTGTGACGTGGCGGACGTGACTCGCCACTAAATAAAGTCACTGCCCCTTGCTTCATTCTGGCGAAGCATTGTATTCCAGCAACGTCATGCTGTACTTCTGGGGAGCATTGGGCCCCTGTTTGAAAAAGGAACAAACGAAAGGCGTATAAACTGAGCAATCAATCACCGGCTCCCAATGGGTGCGATTCCCTAAATTCGCTCCGCTGCCTTGCAGACAGGCTATTCAGCCAAAGGCTCGGGGTGGTGTCCCCTAAGTCAATATCCTACTTCGGCTTGGGCAACCAGGTAGTATCTCGCCCTCTGAGAAAACCATGGACATTGTTGTGTCGTGTTTTATTTTACTATTTCTGTACCTTTGTTTGAATCCCATGGCTTCTGATGGCATTATGTCTATTCGTAGACTTTTGCAAATATATATATATATATATATATATATATATCTGCTAAATATTTGGTTTCATGTAGGGACCTAACTGTCTTAAAAGTGCTTATAAAAACCGCCGTGGGAGTTGTTCCCCCATGCGGATCATCATCAAGAGCATTACATCAGCCACTCGAACTGTTACTTCGCTACCGTACAACCACGGAGACCTATTGATCGAAAGACAACAGGGAGAGAAGGCTTACCGAAAATTTTAAGGCACTAGTCAAACATTCAGTGTCAGGGCGCCTACACCTTGTCAACAACCTACGTCTCCAACAGCCGGCTAGCATGCAAAAACAAGGCGGCATCGGTGAGACAACTTTATTGCGGCTTTTACTGCCCTGCGTCATAATTAGCCATTATGCCGCAGATAACAGCACCAAACACACTTTAAACAGGCAATCCGACTAGGAGACGACAGCAAACGCGCCACCGGTGCCGAATGCAAGCCGTCTTTTAATGACTCGAGCCGAGCGCAAGACGGGTCACGTGGAGTCCAGCCTGGAAGGAGAGACGGACCAACGGCGCAGAGTTGAGTAGTCAGTGACTTCATATCCCGCTACTAGGTCAACTTTTGTCCACCTCGAGCCTTTCGCTACCCGACATCTGGCAGACAAAATAAGGCGCTCCTAGGTAAGCGGTCACCAGGAAAGTTTAATACGTGCCTAAGCCAACGCATCTTATTCCGTGTCCTCTGTTGTTCTAAGGAACTAGCCTGATGATCACAGCTTAGGACACGACCACGCATATCATGACTGCGGACAGGCTGGTGCCACACCACAAAAACAATGCTCCACAGGCAGCAACAATCAGGAAGTTGAATATGTTTCAGATCCTCGGACGAAAGATGTCAAGTCTCAATTTTATATAGTAGGACTGCCCATAATGAAGCTTTGTAAATACGGCGCTACAGACAGAATGAAACTCATTTCTGATGACACAGATTCAAGGAGGCAGCTACAGCTTTTGCAACACGTGAACTGGTATCAGAATTGATGCGCCCATCGTTACTGATGCAGTTGCCAAGATAAGTGAATTTGCAACCACCTAGTTCCTCGTTATCAAAAGTCAATGGCTGGTAGTCTTGTAACAACAGTGCATTCTGCAGGTGCGAAGCGCATGCCAAATGATCCATCATCAACAGCAGTACATCAGCCATTTGAACTGATGCTTCGCTGCCATACAACCATGAGGACCTATGAAATAAAGAATAAGAAGAGGGAGAGAAGGGGGACTTACCTGAAAACCTTAATGCCCTAAGCAAACATTCAGGGTCAAGGCGCCTACACCTTGTGTAGACAACATACCGTCACAAACAGCTGGCTATCGTGCAAAGATAAGGCGGCATCGGCGAGACAGCTTTCCTTGCGGCTTTCACTGCCCCGCGTCATAATCAGCCATTACCCGGCAGATAACTCAGCACCAAACACACTTTAAACAGACAATCCGATTAGGAGACGGCAGCAGACGCGCCACTGGTGTCGGCTGCGAGCCATGTCCTGTCAAGTCTCGAGCCAAGCACAAGGCGAGTCACGTGGACACCAACCCGGAAGGCGAGACGGACCAACGGCACCCAGTTTGGTCATCAGTGACTTCATTTCCCGCTGCCAAGTCAACTTCTGTCCACCTCGAGCCTTGCGCCATCCTACACCTGGTAGACTGAACAAGGCCCTCCTAGGTAAGCGGTGAACAGGCATACGTTGCACGTGCCCGAGCCAACGCAACTTATTCAGTGCTATCTGTTATTCTACGGAGCTAGCATGATTATCACCACCTAGTACTCGCCTACGCACATCATCGTTGCGGACACGCTGGTGCCATCCGACGCCAGCAATGCTTCGCAAACAACGATGATCAAAGACTTGAAGGCGCCTCAGATCTTCAGACCGAAGGGGCCAAGTCTCACTACCATAGAGCAGAGCGGCCCTCACTGTGGCCTTGTGTACACGGACTTTCAGACGTAGGGAAATTCCCTTCCGTCGCCAAAGATGCCGCAGGTTCACGAAGGCAACTCTGGCTTCTGCAATGCGTGAGCTCACGTCAGTTTCTATGCGCCCATCATTGCTGATGCAGCTGCCAAGTTAAGTGAATTGATCAACCACCTCGAGTTCCTCGTTAGCAAGCGTCAAGGGGTCATCAAGTGGCTGGTGGTCCTGCAGCAACACTTTGAACTTTGAAGGTGCGAAGTGCATACCAAATAATGGGACCACTCTGGACACGCTATTCAGGGTTGATTGTGCCGCCCCAACATTGCCGAAAAGCAAGACGATATCGTCCGCATAATCTAGATCAACTAACCTTTCACCAGGCAGCACTTCAACACCTACATCGTGAGATTCCGCAAGGGAACACTCCATGATCGAATCCACGACGAAATTGAACAAAAATGGGGAAATCGGACAACCCTGACGAACGCTACTTGTGGTCGAAAAGCTATCCGATAGACCACCGTAGACCCTGACGCGACCTGTAGTGTTCGAGTAGAGAGCACGAAGAAATGTTCACATATTTTGTGGGAACACCTCTCCGCTCAAGTATTTCGAACAGAATCGATCGATCGACTGAATCGAACGCACTCTTGAAATCGAGGAACACAGCTATTGTCGGTCTGGGGTATGCGTGGCGCTGATCTAGCACCTGTCGCAACGTGAATATATGGTCTATACAGCAACGTCCTGGGCGGAAACCGGCCTGCTCTTCCCTAATCCGAGATTCCCGTTCTGCAGTGAGGCGACGAACGAGAATCGATGCCAGTAATTTTGTCACAACTGGCGTTAAGCTAATACCCCTGTGGTTAGAACAGTCTGTGCGACGACCCTTCTTGTATACTGCCAATATAATCGATTCGCTCCCATTAGCCGGGACACTCTTCCTTCCAGATACATTCGAATAAGGTCAGTGCTTTGCAGAGGACCTCACCTCCATCCTTAAATAGTGCACGTGGGAGGGAATCCGGGCCGGCGGCACGAAAACGATTGAGGGCTGTGATCGCATTTCGGACCTCGGCCTCCGACAGAGCCTCTAAACTAACCGTCCATGGCTCGTCCTGCATCACCTGAGTAGGAAGAGGTCCGGGAGCAGGGGGGCAGCTGAACTGAGCTTGAAAGTGTTCCGCCCAACGAGCCATACAGCGCTCCTTATTGTGTATCAGCGCACCCGCGCTGTCTCTGATTGTCTCACTGACGCCTGGTTTTCTGGGACCAGTGGTGCGGATTAGCTGGAAGAGCTTGCGGTAATTGCCTACTGCTCCTGCCTCCTCCATTTCTTGAGCCCTACTGGTCCACCAGGCTTCCTTGTCAGCATGTAGACTCTGCTTTAGTTCACGCCTAATAGCCCGTCTGGTCACATTGTGTTCAGAGCCAGTCGGGAGGTGTCTTCTAGATCCCAACAGGTTCACCGACCTCTCGGATATCCAGTGACTGGTGCGGTGACGATGGATAGTGCCACAAGCAGATGTTTCTGCGTCGTGCATGGCGGCCGAGATCCTATTCCACTGAAGCTCAGTGTCATTAGGACAAGACAGCAGAAGTTCGGTACGCAGTGCGTCTTGATAGGCTTGCCTGACCGAGGTCTGGGACAATTTCTCCGTTGCCAATCGGGGGAAACGCTTTGTGCACCTTCCGGTAAAGTTCATGGAGAAACGACAGCGCACCAAGTCATGACCAGAGTCGACACAGGTACTCCAGTACGAGCGGCAATCCAGGATGGAACCACGCCACCTGTAACTTATGGCTAGGTGGTCAATTTGGGTCCATCGCTGGCCAGCTACAGGTGGACGCCAAGTGGCACTTCGGCGCCCACTGTGTCTAAAAGCAGTGCTAGTAAGAAACAACTGGTGCTCCGCACACAGTTGCAGCAGACGCTCACCGTTGTCAGTCCGTTCGGAGTTAAGTCCATACTTACCACCCAGCTGAGCTTCTGAAGAGCTCAGGCGCCCTACTTGTGCGTTCATATCACCTGCAAGTACTATAATATCTGAACTAGTAGCACTGCGTAGTAGCGCGTTCAGTTCGCGATAGAAAGTGTCCTTGACTGCATTAGAACTGCAGTCGGTGGGAGCATAAACGGAAATCACAAACAAACAGCGTTTTGTTTTACTTCTCGAGTTCACCTTAGCTGATGTCGTCAAACGGGCTGCACATAAACGGCTGTTCACCGGAATCCAATCAACCAACGATGGCTCAGGCTTGGAGCTTAGAACGATACTTACACCAGCTTGATCTGTGAGTGCTGCATCGGCGTCTCCGGATGCATGCAACCAATAACGAGAGGATAAGCCGGGTGCAGTTAATTCAATAACCCCGTTAGGGTCATTGATCCTAGTTTCGGACACACAACACACATCAACACCCAGTGTGCCCAAGTTGCGGGCGATTGCAGCCTGCTGACCTGCTTGTCTTAGAGTGCGAACGTTGAATGTCGCCACGGAAACGGGACAGCGTGGCCTTATAAGGGACTTTTGCCGATAGGTGCTGTGGGATGGTGGCTGCAGATGGTTCAACTCGAGTGGCACTTCGGTTGCTGTCAATTAAGCTGGGAATTATAGAAGGAAGGTTAGTAATGGGGGCCGGGATGGGAGTTAGAGAAAAAGGTGGAAAAGAAAGAAGGGAGGCGCCAGCAGTAGTATGTTTTCGCTTATCCGCTCTGCTGTATGCAGCAGATAAGGCGACCCTTGACAATATGCGCGACGGCCGATGCAGAATGATGTGTATGTTTGAAGAAAATGGCATGGTTGTATGTGCGCTGAGATACTGCCAGGGCTCCCAGACCTAGACAGGAGGACGATTAGGGTCCTCATCCAAAGCCTTTGGCTCAAAAGCCTGTCCGCAAGGCAGCGGGGAGGTGGCAATGATTTAGTTTTAGAGAAATGGACGCCATCCCATTTCTAACCCCCAACCTGGAGGACCAGGAGACTGAGTTTGTCTGACCTCTCACCATTGACCAACCTGGTAGGAGTAGCTCTCAAGGTGCCCGGAGGCATCACCCAGTATAGCTCAATCGGTCAATGAGGTACGCAAACCGTCGCACCACGTTAAGGTCCAGTCTCGTTGCGACGGATGCCTAATGATTGGACCACAGTAGAGGTTATTTAGGGCTGTCTCACGTAGACTTCAATAAACAGCACTACAACATCGTCGGCATAAACAAGATCAACTAGCTTTCCATCAGGCAGCATTTTTACTCCTGCATCATGAAATTCCGCAAGAGTGCAATGCATACTGGATTATAAAAGGAATTTCAACAAAAATGGGGAAATACGACCGTTGCAATATGACTGAATCTTAACGGAGTGCGACGATCCGCGTACCACTTCGAACCACTGACCTGTACAGAGTGGTGCCTCCGGGCCCCTTGATAGCTACCCCCACCAGATTGGTCGAAGGTTAGAGGTCAGACAAACCCAGGCTGCTAGTCCTCCAAGTTGACGGTTTGAAATAGAAGGGAGTCCGTTAATATAAAACTAAATCGTTGCCACTTCGCGCTGCATTGCGGACAAGATTTTGGTCGAAAGGCTTTGGCTGACGACCCTAACCGTTCTCCTCTCTAGGTTTAGGCGCCCTGATAATGTCTCAGCCCACCAAAAAGCACAACCACTTCTTGAGACTACCTGCATCGGCCGTCGCGCAACTTAACAGGGGTCGCCGATAAGCGAAAACATGTACTGCTGGCGCATCCCGCCTTTCGTTTCCACCAGTCTCTCTTACTATCCTCTCAACCCCCATTATTAACCTTCCTTACATAAATCCCAGCTTAATTGATAGCAGCCCCAATGTTACTGGAGTCACACCATCTTCAGCTACTTTACAGTACCAACCACTGAACGCCCATCGGCAACAGTCCCTTATATGATCACACTGTTCCGTTTCCTTTGCGACATTCAACGTTCGCACTCTAAGACAATTTGGTCAATAGACTGCTTTTGCGCGCACATTGGACACAATTGGTAGTGACGTGTACTGTGTAGGCGAAACTAGGATCAATGACCTTACGGAGTTGTTGAATTAACTGTACCCAGTTTGCCCTCTCACTGTTGGTCATACGCCAACGGAGATGGTGTTGCGGCAATCACTGGTCAAGCTGGTGTGGGCATCGCTCTCACCTCCAAGACTGAATGATCGTTGGCTGACTGGATTCCTGTGAGCAGCCATTTGTGTGCAGTCCGTTCGACGACATCAACTAAGAATGACTCACGAAGTAATACAAGACGCTGCTTGTTTAGGGCTAACGCATTATGCTTTCAACGTCTGCATTTCTGATGCCTTCTACTACGAACTGGACACGCTACAACGCAGTGCTACAAGCTCTGATATCAGAGTACTGCAGGAGATGCGAATGTGCAAATAAATGTCCCGGGCTCTTCAGAAGCTCAGCTAGGTGACAAGTGTCAACATTACTCCGAGCAAACCTATGGACAACGGAGAGCGTCTCTTATAACTATGGGCGGAGCACCGGCTGTTTCTTGGTAGCATAGCTTTTAGACAGTCGGAATCGTTGTGATGAACAAACAGGATTACACACAGAAAACGCAAACTATACGCAGAAATGAAAGTCGATTTCTTAGAGTTTCGACAGGCCGTGATAGAACCAAAAAAGTTGAAAAGATTATAATCCGCAAGCTGCGAAGTTTGCACAAAGACGGATTGACCAATGCCAATACCATGACATAACTACGGCCGCATGGTTCCAGGCTTCCTCGGATGTATGGGTTACAGAAAGTGCATAAAGAAGGGGTTTCATTACGCCCAATCCTTTGAATGGTTGAAGCACCGCACCAGAAAATGGCACGATTGTTAGCCAAGCTAACTGAGTCCATCCGACGTGAGTTGGCGGTGCACAGCTTGTAAGATTCACTTGAGTTCGTTGAAATGAGCAGTAAGCGAATGGTATCTTTTGACGTGTGTTCTTTATTGACAAATGTCCCTTTGGAACAGACGCTGAACATTATAGGCAGTTATGCATTACGTTTACGTGGATCATGAATAAAAGTGGCCCCACCACCGTGCATTGGGGTACACCGCTAGTGCAAGAGTACTAGTCCGTTAGATTGTCATCCATCTTTTCCCGCCATGTTCTCCCAATAAGCAGGTCGGCTCCCAGCCATGTCAGCAAGTGTATACAGCCAAACGTGTTCGTCTTTCGGACCATAATCAGAGAGCCCAGATGCTCCAACCGAGGCCAGCTTCTAACTGATGGCCTTCATTTCTCTCGACCAAGTCATCACTTGGCCACTTCTCTTCTACCATCCACATGCGGGAAAACAATGCACGTCGCGGGAGCCGGTGGGCTGGCATGCGTAACACGTGACTGAGCCATAAGAGTCTGGTTCGTGAAATAACGGTGCTGAACGGTTCATTTCCTCTTCCAGTGCCGTAAAGGTGTCAAACAAGCTCATTGCTCACGCGGTGTTCCCAAGCAATGTGAGCTAAATTGTGAAAGCACCGGTGGTCGAACCTAACTAGCCTCTTTACGTCCGCTGATCTAAAAAGTCAGGTTTCACAGCTGTACAATAGGGTCGAACGTACTGCTGAATTGTACACTCTAACCTTCAGGGAGAGAGTGATGTCGCGCCAGCGCCATATGTTGCGAAGGTTAGCAAAAGCGTCTCGAGCTTTTGCAATACGGTTCGTGATATCATCTTCGATACCAAGGGCACTGATATAACTTCCCAGGTGGTTGAATTTTTGAACGACTTCAAACTGAGCCCTACCAAGGGTCAGCACAGGAGGCGCTCTACGTCGATCACTGAGGAATGCTTCACACTTCGAGAGTGCAAAGCAAAACCGGAAGTGACAGATGGCCAGTGCTAATCTGTCCAGTGCCGCTTGACACGTTTCAGAGCTGTCACAGATTAGAGCAATATCGTCAGGATACTACAAGTCAAGAAGTCGTTCTCCTGGGAGCAGCTCCATACCTAAATCGTGTGCTTTGAACGCGATCTCCATGACTTAGTGAAGTTGAAGAGGAATGGTGACAGCGAACATCCTTGTCTCAGACCGTTGGAGATTTTGAAGGGCGGCGACAGCTTGCCGTAAGCCCGAGCTACACCCGTATAACGCTCGATGATCGAACGTGACTAGCCTCTTTATGTATGTCGACCTGATGGACTAGGCTTCACAAACGTATGAGGGTTGGACGGACAGCCACATTAGGAACTTCGTCCTTCACGGTTAAAGTGAGGTCGCGTCGGCGCCATAAGTGGCGGAGATTGGAAAAAGCACCTCGAGCTTTTGCTATACGGTTCGCAACCTCACCTTCGATCTCACAAGCGCAAAGAGCTTCCCAGGTATTTGAATTCCTGAACAGCTTCTAGCTGGTCACAACCAAGGGTCCGCGCAGAAGTGGGTCCCTGGAGGACTTCCTACTGCGATGAAGCAAAACATTGCACAAGACGACTGACAGTCGGTGCTAACCGGTCCAGGCACCTTTGGGGGCTGTCATAAATTAGGTCAATGTCATCAGCGTCCCCTAATTTAAGGAGTCGCTCACCAGAAATTGGCTTCACACCTTGTAGGTCGTGTTCAGCGAATGTTGCCACCATCAGTTCATCAATGGTGAAGTTAAAGAGGAAAGGTGACAGCGGGAAACCTTGTCTCACACCGTTGAAGATACTGAAGGGCAGTGAATTCATCATCATTCATTATACACATCAGCTAGAGGTGGGAAATCACCTCCGCTATTGTGCCGCAGAAGGGCAGTGAAAGTTTGCCGCAAACCCTTAAACTGCCCGCACTATGCGCGTACAGTGCTCTCATAATGTTTACGTGAGTGCCGAGCACATACGTCCGTTCGGAGTTAAGTTTATACTTACCATCTAGCAAAACTTCTGAAGAGCCCAGACGACCTACTTGCGCATTCATACCCTCTGCAAGGATTATGATATCTGAACTGGTAACACTGAGTGGTAGTTTGTTCAGTTCGTAGTAGAAAGCGTCCTTAGCTGCGTCAGAAATTTAAACGGATGGGGCATAAGCGGAAATCACAAACAAACAGCGTCTAGTGCTACTCTGTGAATCAACCTTAGTTGATGTCGTCAAACGGCTGCTCAGGGGAATCCAATAACCAACGATGATTCAGCCTTGGAGCTGAGAACAATACTCACACCAACGTGACCAGTGGTTGCTGTATCAGTCTCCGGATGTGCATAAACAATAGCGAGAGGACAAACCGGGTGCAGTTACCTCAACATCTCGGTGGGAGTCATTGATCCTATTTTCGGGCACACAACACACGCCAATAATCAGCCTGTCCAACGTGCGTGCGAGTGCAGCATGTTGATCTAATTGTCTTAGAGTGCGAACGTTGAACACCGCCAGGGAAACGGGACAGAGTAGCCTTATAGGAAGCTGTTGACGATTGGCGTCCAGTGAGTGGTGCGGGAAGATAGCTGCAGATGACATTACTCGTGACATTGCAGTTGCTGTCAATTAAACTGAGAATTATAGGATGAGGGCTAGTAACGGGAATTGGGAGGGAAGTAAGAGAAACAGTTAAAAAGGAAAGAGGAGAGGAGCTAGCAGTAGCATGTTTTCGCCTATCCGCCCTTCTGTACGCAGCAGGTAAGGTGATCCTTGATAAGCTGCGCGACGGTCGATGCAGGATATGGTCGAAGTTTGTAGACGCAAACTAAAGCGCAGCCAGCGCACTGACAAGAAAGCGTAGTGGACCAGTGGCGCTCAATAAGTGGTTGGGGTGGAAGCAGCAGGCCATTATCGCACGCTCTTCCAGATGAGCCGCACCACTGGTCCCATGAAACCTGGCGTAAGTTAGACAATCACAGACAGCGCGTGTGTCACAATTCACAATAGGGAGCGCCGAATGGCTCACTGGGCGGATCACTTTGGAAAGCAGTTCAGTTAGCCGCCTCCTTCCGGACCTCTTCATACGCAGGACGAGATATAAACGGTTAGAGGCTGCATCCGATGCCGAGGCCCGAACCGTTTTGATAGCCCTCAATTATGTTCTTGTTACTGGCCCGGATTCTCTCCCACCCGCACTATTTGAGGATGGAGGTGATGTCCTCTGCAAAGCACTGACCTACTAGAACATGTGCGGAAAATAGAAACCAACCCGGCTAACTGGAGTGAACTGATTATGGTTGCAATCTACAAGGGTACCCGTACCGATTGAGCTAATCACCGCGGTATTAGTCAAACGCCGGCCGTGACAAAACTACTAGCCTCTATTATCGTTCGTCGCCTCACTGTGGAACGGGAATCTCGGATTAGGGAAGAGCAGGCAGGTCTCCGCCTCGAATGCGGCTGTATAGACCATATATTCACTCTGCTGCAGGTGCTAGAGCAGCGCTACCCATAACGCAGACCGACAATAGCTGTATTCCTCGATTTTAAGAGTGCGTTCGATTCAGCTGATCGGTGCATTCTGTTCGAAATACTTGCGCGGAAAGGCGTTCTCGCGAAATATATGACCAACCCTCGTCAGGGTCTACGGTAAATCATCGGATGTATTTCCGATAACAAGTGAAGTCCGTCACAGTTGTCCAATTTTCCCATTTTGTTCGATTTGTCGGGTTTCCTTGAGGAATCCTACGATGCCTCGTGAAAGGTTATTTAATCTTGATTACGCGGACGATGCTGGTGCGGCGCAATCAACCTCTCTGAAGTGGTTCTATTATCTGGCGTGCGCTTCGCACCTTCAAAGTACAGTGTGGTTGCAGGACCACCAGACACTTGATGATCCTTTGCCCTTTGATAGCGAGGAACTCGAGGTATTTAGTCAATTAAGTTACCATAGCAGAAACGAGGGGTGTATAATTACTGAAGTCAGTTCCAGCATTGAGAAAGCCGGAACAGCCTTTTAGGATCTGCGAAATCTTCGGCGACAGGAAGCAGTTTCTCACCGTTTGAAAGGCCGTGTTTACAAAGCCACAGTAAGGGCCGTCCTATTGTATAGAAGTGAGACTTGACCCCTTCCGTTTGAGGATCTGAAACCCATACAAGTTCCTGATTACTGCTGCCTGTGGAGCATTGCTGGTGTCGGCAACCACAATGTGCGTAGGCGAGTGTTAAGCAGTGATAATCAGGCTAGTTCCTTAGAAGAACAGATGAGCCAGAATAAATTGCGTTGGCTTGGGCGCGTATTACGTATGCCCGATCACCGCTTAACGAGGAGGGCTTTGTTTTGTCTACCAGATGCAGGGTGGCTCAAGGTGGACAAAAGTTGACTTAGTAGCGGGAAATGAATTCACTGGCGATTAACTGAGTACTGTTTGTCCTTCCAGACTGGACTCCATGTGACTCGCCTTGTGCTTAGCTCGAGACATTAAAGGAAATTGCTCGCATTTGGCACCAGTGGCGAGTCTGCTGTCGTCTCCTAGTCGGACTGCCTGGTTAAAGTGTGTTTGGTGCTGAGTTATCTGCGGCATAATTGCTAATTATGGTGCGAGGCATTAAAAGCCGCAATGAGACTGTCTCGTTGATTTTGCCTTATTTTCGCAAGATAGCTAGCTGTTTGTGACGATATGCTGTTGACAATGTGTGGGCACCTTGACGCTGAATGTTTCCCTAGAGCATTAATGTTTTCCGATAAATCCCCTCTCCGTCCCTTTCATTATTCTTATCGTACGTTGTTGTGGATGTAAAACAGCGAAGCGTTTTTTGAAATGGCTGATGTATGACCGGCGATGATGACGATGATGGTGAAACTCGGCAAGTCAGATAAACGTCACTTGTTGTTAAAAAGATATCCAACAAGGAAGTTTAGACCGGGAAACAAGCCCACGACATATGCTGCCGTGGCGAGCGCCGCCGCTCCAATAACATCCAGCCTGAGCACAGCTGCAAACAAGCCCCACGGAAGCTCGTCTCAAAACCCAAGGTAGAGCCTAACATCGCAAACTCGGAGATGTAATTTGTACTTGACAGAATAACGCAACTGGAATAACAGCTCAAAAAACAGACTTGCACACAAAGTCCATCGTCTCCGGGTAGGAATAGCACTCCGCCCCGCGACCATTGCCTGATCATCACTAACGTTCCTGAATCCAACAAAGACATCGCTGCTGAGAGCATACTCAATGATAAAGCCTTCCTCAAGAGAATGGTATCAAAACTGTTCGATGAGAGCGAGCACGAGATTAACATCATCTCTGCTTTTCGGCTTGGTCAAAAAACAGATGACCCGTCTAAGTTGCTCCCAGTGAAAATCGTTTGTTAGGACGAGGAAGAATGCCAGTATATTCGAAGACGGGCTTCACGCTTCAAACGGGAAATCATTTATGTTCTGAAAGACCTCTTCCCAGAGGACTGAGTCAAAATGTGACAAGCTGTTACTGAGCTCCGAACTCGTCGAGCGAATAGAGAAACCGACCCTCAGATTGTGGATTTTCCCGTAGTGTAAAAAAAATCCGAGAGCTCGATGGAGGTCAATCCTTCTTCTCCCCGAGCTCCAGGCGTAAATTCTGGACTATATGTGTTGCTTGCGAATGTGCGCAGTCTCGGAAACAAGCTATATGAGATTCAGCTCCTTACTTCAGTGTAGCGACCGGATCTAATGGCGTTCACTGAGACCTGGCTATAATCAGAGATGTCGGACTCAGAGGCGCAACTTCCAGGTTATCAGCTCTTTCGATCCGACCGCTCCAGTCGGATATCTGGACCTCAAAGTCAACGTTCTTACAACGGACTGCGACAGCGCTGATACGTCAGAAGCACGCTGGTGTCGAATTCACGATGACTTCCAGTTACAGACGGTCGGAGTAGTCCACAGACCCCCATCAACATCTGGCTCCTATATCCTGCACTCAGTGAGAAATAATGCGGAAGCACGAACCGTCTGCTTATGGGGAATTTCAATGCCCCCGGCATCATCTGGGACCTACTTCATAGTGATCTCTCCACGGAGTCCTTTGAAGCTCGTCTACTAGGCACCGTCCTCATGAAGCACGTCCTAACCCCAACACGGATGCTCCCAGGCCAAACATCTCACATTCTAGACCTGGTGCTCACCCCGGCCCTATCTAACGTCTCTGATTTAACGACCCTCCATCCGCTAGGCAAGAGTGACCACTCCGTCATCTCCTTCTAGTGGACACTTCATGATTAAGGGTCACGTCATCGAAACTTCTGGAGAGTCGATCCGTCCAGACTTAAAGCAGCGGCAAGCACCCTGGATTGGAATATTCCGCAGTCTTTAGATCTCGACGGTGCACGGCAGCTACTACGATTCAAGATGGTGCTGCTTATCGAACAACATGTTCCAAAGTGCAAAGCCTGGTCCAACCCCAAAGGCCCCCTTGGATTGACAGAAATCAGATATCTAATTAAAAACAACGGAAACTGTGGAATCACTACAAGCCCACACAAATAGCATCGAGCTACTCAAAGTACAAGGCTGTAAGAAAACTTTGCACCCTAACTAAGCGCAACAAGCAACTCCAGTATGAACACAGCCTGGAAACGGAATCTATAAGTTGTCCCATGAAACTGTTCTCATATTTGAAAAGAAACGTCAGATCGGGTAGTGGGATTTCCACGCTACTCTCCGAAAAAGGCACTGTGCTTCATAATGGCGAGGAAAAAGCCAACATATTAGTTTCGCAGTATACTGACGACCAAACTGGGTGACGCTGGTCCGTCTCGCCTTCCGGGCTGGAGTCCACGTGACTCGCCTTGTGTTTGGATCGAGACTTGATAGGACATGGCTCGCAACCGACACCAGTGGCGCGTCTGCTGCCGTCTCCTAATCGGATTGCATGTTTGGTACTGAGTTATCTGCCAGGTAATGGCTGATTATGACGCGGGGCAGTGAAAGCCGCAAGGTAGCTGTCTCGCCGATGCCGCCTTATCTTTGCACGATAGCCAGCTGTTTGTGATGGTATGTTGTCTACACAAGGGGTAGACACCTTGACCCTGAATGTTTGCTTAGGGCATTAAGGTTTTCAGGTAAGTCCCCCTTCTCTCCCTCTTCTTATTCTTTGTTTCATAAGTCATCATGGTTGTATGGCAGCGAAGCATCAGTTCAAATGGCTGATGTACTGCTGTTGTTTGGTTGATTGACCTGTCGGCTGTGATTCGCACATCCCGGATCAGGTTACAGTTGCAATTTTGTATAAAAGCTCTGGGAGCATATCCAAAGAGGTACTTGACTTTATTCGTTCCCAATCCTCAAAGAGGTGTTTGGTGATGGACGACTTCAACCTCCGGAGGTGTACTGGGCAGATTCTTTTTGCAACCCAGCGTAAGTCATATTCGGTGCTGACCTACTTGAGCTTACGCTCAAAGTACCATTTCATCAGTTCGTGGAACTCCCCATAGACGCCCAAGTACCGTCTTGACTTTGTTTTTGCCAAGTCTGTCGACTTTTGGGGACGTTACTTACGGACCTCCACTGGGTTCTAATGATCATAATTGTTTGCGCTTCAGTTCTACTCGGTTTAGACGCTATCAGAGTACTGTTGGGTCTCGCCCGAGCATAAGGCACGCAGTCTATCAATCAATGGGGGCCAAGACTTCGGGTTTCCATTGTGAGATCTCAGGCGACGATACTGTCCTATTTCACCGAGGTCTCTGCGTCCCTCATCCCAGTCACAGGGAGAAAAGAGGCACTATCACAGTCGCCCTATAAAGGTTCCACTGGCAGGCATCTGCTCACAAAAGGGTTTAAATGTTAGCGGACTTACTGAGGTGCTCCACCCACCGATACTTATGACACGTAATGTAAGGCTAGAAATAGGTGTAAACAACACCTAAGGAATGTATGGCTCAATTTCAAGAAAGGATTGGCAGACGAACCTTCAGAAAATCCAAGAAGATTCTTCGCATATGTCAAAAGTCACTGCGGTTCGAACACGTCAATTCCAATGTTGATGCGTGATGACGGTACTCATGCTCATATTGACTATGACAAGGCCTGTGTACTTAGTGGGCAATATGAAGCAGCGTTTGTAAGGGAAACCTCTTTGACAGGCGTTGAGCTGGTCCGCAGGATCCCAAAGGGTTCGGGCCTATCTGAATTTTTGGTAGCGGAGACGGAAGGTCGTAGTCTGTTACAAGGGATGAACCCTTCTAAGACCTATGGGTCTGATTTAATTCATCCAGAAATGTTGAATGAGTTGGCTACGGAACTAAGTAAACCGCTCGTGTTTCAGAAATCGCTTGACAGCTGTGCATTACCTTTCGAATAAAAGGAAGCTGTCATCTGTCCCAGGAGTCTGCCTGCAAATTGCAGGTCAGTTAGTCTGACGAGTGTAGTAGTCAAACTCCTCGAGAAACTGGTGACAGATTCATTGGAGTGTCATCTGAGTAGACTTAATCTACTTAGCAATGCAAAACACGGATTCCTGAAGGGATTTTCATGTCTGAAATATCTATTGGTGACTCGGGAAAATTGGGCGGATGTAGTAGATAACGGCCATGCACTGGACATGCTTTTCGGCGACTTTTCGAACGCATTTGACAAGGTACCCTATTTGAGATTCGCGCAAAAGCTGACCTCCTACGGGGTATCTGGCCGCGCCCTACATTGGGTGACTGCCTTCTTTGATGGTAGAGAACAGTGTGTACGGATAGGCCGTGGCCTATCGTTTGGACAATCTGTCCTCAGTGGCGTGCCGCATAGATCGATCCTTGGACCGCTGCTGTTCTCTATTTATGTAAATGACCTACCCGCGTAGTTTGAGGTACCATCGCTGCTATTTGCTGATGACATGAAGGTGTGAAACATTGTCGATGTTCCTGGGGGTTCCGAAGCTATTCAGCGAGGCTTGGATAAACTTTGGGGCTGGTCTACTTTATGGTTACTACCCATAAATCAGGCAAAGTGCTCCGTTTTTCGAATTGGAGGAGGTTGTCCTCCTGCGAAGTACTTGGTCGGTGGGGCCGAACTCCACCGTGTATCTAGCCAGGTTGATCTAGGCGTCGTACACTCTTCGACCTTACACTTCGGCGATAAGAAGAAGGCCGCAAGCAGAGGTTTCCGTACGATGTGGTTAATACGCCATCTTTTCGGAAGCTTGACGGGCGGCATCTTTGCGACACTGTTCTCTGTTTTCGTTAGGCCTCATCTGGAATACTGCGTCCAGGCTTATCCGCCCTGCCCGTTCGGGACAAAATGGAGCTGGAGAGGTTTTTACGGGTGAGTACTGGGTTAGTTGAGGGATTACAGGGACAGACGTATCCCAAGCGTTTACTTACTTTGGGAATGCATTCAATGCACTACCGAAGGCTTAGAGGAGACCTACTTCTAACCTACCGTATCTTAACCCACCGAATCTTAACTGGGAAGGTTGGTCCAGATTTACTTTGCCTATTCAGTCCTGCTAGATTATCTGTCCTACGCAGTCATGCCGTTAAGCTAGACAAACAGCGCTCCGGTCGGATTAGGGCGGAAATCCGGCTGTCACACTGAGGCATCGAGCGCTGGAACATGCTTCCGGAAAGTGTTATCAGGGAATCTACGGTCAATGGGTTTGAGCGACAACTGGACGATCTTGTGGGGCAACGCGAAACCTTTCTTTTTTCCTGAGTAATTCGCATCTTCATTCCACGATTTCGCTTCCTCTACTTTCTTCCATACATTGGTATTATCCGATTAATTCAAGTTAACTTCATCATTCTGTATTTTAATTTCACTTACTACTCTTTTCTTACTTGACTGCCCCAGCAGGAATAAGAGACAGCGCGGGTGCACTGATACAAAATAAGGAAGGCCGTATGGCTCGCTGGGCGGAACACTTTCAAGATTAGTTCAGCTGGCCCCCTGCTCTCGGACCTCTTCCTACTCAGGTGATGCAGGACGAGCCATGGACGGTTATTTCAGAGCCTCCGTCGGAGGCCCAGGTCCGAAACGCGATCACAGCCCTCAATCGTTTTCGTACCGCTGACGCGGATTCCCTCCCACATGCACTATTTAAGGATGCAGGTGAGGTCCTCTGCAATCTCGAATCAAAGAAAAGCAGGCCGGTTTCCGCCTAAGACATGGCTGTATATACCATATATTCACTTTGCGGAAGGTGCTAGAACAGCGCCACGCATACCGCAGACCGACAATAGCTGTGCTCCTCGCTTTCAAGAGTGTGTTCGATTTAGTCGATCGATCCATTCCGTTCGAAACACTTGCCCGGAAAGGTGTTCCCACAAAATATGTGAACATTTCTTCGTGCTCTATACTCGAACACTACAGGCCGCGTCAGGGTCTACGGTGATTTATCGGATAGCTTTCCGACCACAAGTGGCGTTCGTCAGGGTTGTACGATTCCCCCATTTTTGTTCAATTTCGTCGTGGATTCTATCATGGAGTGTTCCCTTGCGGAATCTCACGATGTAGGCGTTGAAGTGCTGCCTGGTGAAACATTAGTTGATCTTGATTATGCGGACGATATCGTCTTGCTTTCCGACGATGTTGCGGCGGCACAATCAACCCTGAATAGCGTGTCCAGAGTGGTCCCATTATTTGGTATGCACTTCGCACCTTCAAAGTGCAAAGTGTTGCTGCAGGACCACCAGCCACTGTATGATGCCTTGACCAATGCTAACAAAAAACTCGAGGTGGTTGATCGACTTACTTACTTTGGCAGCGTACAGAAACTGACGTCAGCTCACGCATTGCGAAAGCCAGAACTGCCTACTCTAACATGTGGCATCTTTGGCGACAGAAGGTAGTTTCTCTCTGTCTGAAAGACCGTGTGTACATTGCCACCGTGAGGGCCGCTCTGCTCTATGGGAGCGAGACTTGACCCCTTCGGTCTGAAGATCTGAGGCGTTTTCAAGTCTTCGTTCACTCTTGTCTGCAGAACATTGCTGGTGTCGGATAGCACCAGCGTGTCCGCGTCGGCGTGTAACAAGCAGTGCTAACCAAGTTAGTTTCTTCGAACAATAGATAGCACTGAATAAGTTGCTTTGGCTTGGCCGCGTACTACGTATGGCTGGTCACCGTTCACCTTGGAGGACCTTGTTTAGTCTGCCAGATGTAGGGTGATGCAAGTCTCGAGGTGAACTTGGTGGCAGGAAATGAAGTCACTGACGACCATACTGGGTGCCGTTGGTCCGTCTCGCTTTCCGGGATGGAGTCCACGTGACCCGCCTTGTGCTTGGCTCGAGACTTCACAGCAGATGGCTCGCAACCGACACCAGTGGCGTGTCTGCTGCCGTCTCCTAGTCGGACTGCCTGTTTGAAGTGTGTTTGGTGCTGAGTTATCTGCGAGGTAATGGCTGATTATGACGCGGAGCAGTGAAAGCCGCAAAGAAGCTGTCTCGCCGATGCTGCCTTATCATAGCACGATAGCCAGCTGTTAATGACATTAATGCATATTGTAGGCTCCTTGACCCTGAACGTTTGCTTAACGCCTTGAGGTTTTCGCGAAAGCGCCACTTCTCTGTATTTTATTATACTTTATTCCATAATAATAATAATGATAATAATAATAATAGTGTCCGCTGTACACAGTAACGGCGATTCGTTGCCACGCGACCACCACCAGCCGCACGCGGGCCGAGTATACTGCAAGGACGCCCACCCTACGCAGATTCGAACCCACACCGCAAGTTTACGAGACAAGCCGGTTACCACTAGGCTACGCGCCGACCATAGGTCACCGTGGTTGTACGGCAGCGAAGCATCAGTTCAAATGAATGATGTATTGCTGTTGTTGTTGCTGCACTATGTAGCTAGTGCAAGTGAAATCCCTGTTGTCACTCAGCAGGCTGATCTAGGCGTCGTCCACACCTCAGTGCTTCATTTTGGGGAAAGTTGGAGGAAGACTACTTGTAGAGGCCTTCGTATGCTGTGTTTTATTCGCTACTGTTTCCGTGTCCTAACGGCCGATATGTTTGTGAAGGTTTTCTCAGCTTTTGTGTCATCCCACCTAGTGTATTGTATCCAGACTTGTCCACCACGTCGTGTAAGGGACAAAATGGAACTGGTGCGGGTTTTGCGAGTGGGTACAAGGTTAGTGCAGGATTTATGGGGGCAAACGTACCGCGAACATTTACTTAGCTTGGGCATGTACACAATGCATTAAAGGAGAATTAGGGGAGGCTTGATCCTCATATACCATATCCTAAGGGATAAGCTCAGTCCAGACTTGTCCTGCCTATTTAGTCCCTCCAAGCTGCCTAGTCTCCGAGGTCACCCGTTAAAGCTGCATAAACTGCGTTCTGACCGGGTAAGGACGGAAACTCGCTTGTCGCGCCAGGTTAGTGGATGTTGGAACTCGCTTTCAGAGCACGCCGTTTGGGAATCTCCAGTTGGGGTTTTGAGCGTCAGTTAGATGCGCTTGGGTGGCAGTACCAAACTTTCTCCTTCTCCTAACCGACTTGTATCCATCTTTCTGTTCGTTTTTAGCTTGTTCTCATATCTTGGTACTATCGTTATTTAGCTGACATTCCTCCTGTTCTCCTAGCTTACCCTTCACTCTTACTGCACATAAACCGGCCTGGTTCAACGATATGCAAAAGAAGGAACATGCACGGGATTATCCTATCGTTCAGGTTCCATATGAACTTGAACTTAGCACAGGTGTAGCAGGCCCGAGCGTTACTTTGCGGTGATCCCTGATGTAAGGAGATCGTTGCACCTCGAGAAGACAGCTGCTAGTTTTTCCTCTTTACCCTCATGTTTGGTATACTGTGGTCTCTTACTAGGTGGTTGTGATATGAGCATCCAGCCACCTACGAGGTATTTGCTTTCCATTGCAGCTCTCCAGGTCTATTACGACCTACGTACACGCTAGACACGGAAGTCCTCGGAATCCTCGACTGCACACATAGTACACATTTAGCGACCCTACCTGCTCCCGACAGTAGTCTCTGAATCTGGATCATTACCCTTGAAGCTATCATTGACTTTCCTATGACCACACGGCTTGTTGAGGCATCTCTTGAACTGTGCACATTGCACTCATCAGTTATTCCTCACATCAGCTAGTCGAAACCGACCAGGATTATTGTAAGCGCTGAGGACGGCGCCTGTTAACAGGGGGATAATGTGGTAGGTCCGAGCGTGACCTCGCAGTGATCCCTAAGGTAAGGAGATCGTTACACCTCGGGTAGACGGCCGTTAGTTCTTCCTCTTCTCTTTACCTTCATGTTTGGTATACTGTGGTTTCTTACTAGGTGGTTGTGATATGAGCATCTAGCCACCTACGAGGTATTTGCCTTCCATTGCAGCTCTCCAGGTCTATTACAACCTACGTACACGCTGAACACGGAAGTTTTCGGAATCCTGGACCGTACGCATACTACATCAGGCACACCTTCCATTCAGCTCCGACTCTTACTATGTGGCTGTCCGGCCGCCTACGAAGTATCACTTGCATTTCAGTCGCATCAGTCTCTTACGATTCATGTACGCCCCGGAATTGGAGTCCTCGGAACCCTCAACCGGACGCATACAATAGCAATCATACGCTCCGGTGTGGGGGTCGACGCATTGACGTTTGGGTGCCTGTCTCCAGTGTCATTGTTTGCTGGCCGTCAGATTTCACCTATTCTGCGGTAAGTTGTCACTATTCCTGTAATATCCGTTATCGTATCGTCCAAATGCGGCCGCGTTAGAATCATTCATCATACTATATACCAAGCAGACGAACGCTCCGTAGATGGCGTCACACCGGTCGCCATAATCTGTTAGCCCATGGCGGGAGTGCTGCGGATGGGCATAGCGCCAGTTATACTTCCACACAGATGTCTAAAGTTGAAACACGTTATCGAAACATTATTTGTTAGAAATGGCGGGCATCGATGCACACGAAGTGCGCGTACATACGGGGGCTGAAGTCACAGATGAAACTGGAGCTTGATGAGTACTTTTGTAGCTATCAGGTCAGGTTCCCAGAAAGATATTTGCTTTCTCTTAACGAGCATCCTACTTCTTCCACTGGCAAGTAAACAACGGCTCCCAGTACTTGAAATCCAAATTGCATTTCTCGGATCCGCAAGGAAAATGAAGCAAAAAGTAACTATCATTCATGAGTTCTCAGCGAAAGAGAATCAATAAGTTTACTGTCTTTGGAAAAAAATGTAACCAACATCTGTGTAGACATCACTTGAAGGTATCAACCATTGTACAGTCCATCAACGAAGGGGAGAAGCTTATTCTAACTGACAACCACGCGGTTCGCAAACTATTTTCCCCTGATTTCCTGCCGGGACCTCCGATGCTTCAGCTTAAGATGGTGACCTCTCAGATGATCTGATGTAGCTGGCTCAAACAGGAGAGTAGGCCTGATACCACTGAGGCCCTTCGTGATAAGAAACAGCTCTATCAGATCTCTCAATCTACGCCATTCCATGGGAAATAACCCCAACCTTTTTAGAAGTTCACCATACTGCTTTTCCCGCTGGCCTTCAAACATTCTATTCGCCAGCTTCTGGACCTTCATCATATAAATAACATCCGGAGATACGGCGTCCACGCCTGGACACAGTATTCTAAGTGGGGTCGTACCACCGGTTTATATAATGAGAGGAATACCTAGGACCTAATGTTACATAAGCTCCTCCTACGGCAGAAAAGTTCCTGCCGCGCCTTGTTGGCAGCATGCCGACATCGCGCTGAGAGTGTGAAGCCATTCACAACAATGACATCTAGGTCCCGTGCTTCATCAACAGGCTCCAATGTCAGGGGTAAAGTAGAAACCTGCACTGTAATCCCATCATTGCCGGAAATCGGCAGCTGGCATTTATTGGCGTGAAGGGGCAAATCCCACATGATAGACCATTCTGCATCATCATCATCAACAGCAGTACATCAGTCATTTGAACTGATGCTTCGCTGCCATACAACCATGAGGACCTATGAAATAAAGAATAAGAAGAGGGAGAGAAGGGGGCCTTACCTGAAAATCTTAATGCCCTAAGCAAACATTCAGGGTCAAGACGCCTACACCTTGTGTAGACAACATACCATCACAAACAGCTGGCTATCGTGCAAAGATAAAGCGGCATCGGCGAGACAGCTACCTTGCGGCTTTCACTGCCCCGCGTCATAATCAGCCATTACCCCGCAGATAACTCAGTACCAAACATACTTTAAACAGGCAATCCAATTAGGAGACGGCAGCAGACGCGCCACTGGTGTCGGTTGCGAGCCATGTCCTATAAAGTCTCGAGCCAAGCACAAGGCGAGTCACGTGGACTCCAGCCCGGAAGGCGAGACGGACCAACAGCACCCAGTTTGGTCGTCAGTGACTTCATTTCCCGCTGCCAAGTCAACTTCTGTCCATCTCGAGCCTTACGCCACCCTACATCTGGCAGACTAAACAAGGCCCTCTTAGGTAAGCGGTGAACAGGCATACGTTGCACGTGCCCGAGCCAACGCAACTTATTCAGTGCTATCTGTTGTTCTACGGAGCTAGCATGATTATCACCACCTAGTACTCGCCTACGCACATCATCGTTGCGGACACGCTGGTGCCATCCGACACCAGCAATGCTTCGCAGACAACGATGATCAAAGACTTGAAGGCGCCTCAGATCTTCAGACCGAAGGGGCCAAGTCTCACTACCATAGAGCAGAGCGGCCCTCACTGTGGCCTTGTGTACACGGACTTTCAGACGTAGGGAAATTCCCTTCCGTCGCTAAAGATGCCGCAGGTTCACGAAGGCAACTCTAACTTCTGCAATGCGTGAGCTCACGTCAGTTTCCATGCGCCCATCATTGCTGATGCAACTGCCAAGATAAGTGAGATGATCAATCACCTCGAGTTCCTCGTTAGCAAGCGTCAAGGGGTCATCAAGTGGCTGGTGGTCCTGCAGCAACACTTTGAACTTTGAAGGTGCGAAGTGCATACCAAATAATGGGACCACTCTGGACACGCTATTCAGGGTTGATTGTGCCGCCCCAACATCGTCGGAAAGCAAGACGATATCGTCCGCATAATCTAGATCAGCTAACCTTCCACCAGGTAGCACTTCAACGCGAACATCTTGATTACGCAAGAGAACACTCCATGATAGAATCCACGACGAAATTGAACAAAAATGGGGAAATCGGACAACCCTGACGAACGCTACTTGTGGTCGAAAAGCTATCCGATAAACCACCGTAGACCCTGACGCGGCCTGTAGTGTTCGAGTATAGAGCACGAAGAAATGTTCACATATTTTGTGGGAACACCTCTCCGCTCAAGTATTTCGAACAGAATCGATCGATCGACTGAATCGAACGCACTCTTGAAATCGAGGAACACAGCTATTGTCGGTCTGGGGTATGCGTGGCGCTGATCTAGCACCTGTCGCAACGTGAATATATGGTCTATACAGCAACGTCCTGGGCGGAAACCGGCCTGCTCTTCCCTAATCCGAGATTCCCGTTCCGCAGTGAGGCGACGAACGAGAATCGATGCCAGTAATTTTGTCACAACTGGCGTTAGGTTAATACCCCTGTGGTTAGAACAGTCTGTGCGACGACCCTTCTTGTATACTGCCAATATAATCGATTCGCTCCCATTAGCCGGGACACTCTTCCTTCCAGATACATTCGAATAAGGTCAGTGCTTTGCAGAGGACCTCACCTCCATCCTTAAATAGTGCACGTGGGAGGGAATCCGGGCCGGCGGCACGAAAACGATTGAGGGCTGTGATCGCATTTCGGACCTCGGCCTCCGACAGAGCCTCTAAACTAACCGTCCATGGCTCGTCCTGCATCACCTGAGTAGGAAGAGGTCCTGGAGCAGGGGGGCAGCTGAACTGAGCTTGAAAGTGTTCCGCCCAACGAGCCATACAGCGCTCCTTATTGTGTATCAGCGCACCCGCGCTGTCTCTGATCATCTCACTGACGCCTGGTTTTCTGGGACCAGTGGTGCGGATTAGCTGGAAGAGCTTGCGGTAATTACCTACTGCTCCTGCCTCCTCCATTTCTTGAGCCCTACTGGTCCACCAGGTTTCCTTGTCAGCATGTAGACTCTGCTTTAGTTCACGCCTAATAGCCCGTCTGGTCACATTGTGTTCAGAGCCAGTCGGGAGGTGTCTTCTAGATTCCAACAGGTTCACCGACCTCTCGGATATCCAGTGACTGGTGCGGTGACGATGGATAGTGCCACAAGCAGATGCTTCTGCGTCGTGCATGGCGGCCGAGATCCTATTCCACTGAAGCTCAGTGTCATTAGGACAAGACAGCGGAAGTTCGGTACGCAGTGCGTCTTGATAGGCTTGCCTGACCGAGGGCTGGGACAATTTCTCCGTTGCCAATCGGGGGAGACGCTTTGTGCACCTCCGGTAAAGTTCATGGAGAAACGACAGCGCACCAAGTCATGACCAGAGTCGACACAGGTACTCCAGTACGAGCGGCAATCCAGGATGGAACCACGCCACCTGTAACTTATGGCTAGGTGGTCAATTTGGGTCCATCGCTGGCCAGCTACAGGTGGACGCCAAGTGGCACTTCGGCGCCCACTGTGTCTAAAAGCAGTGCTAGTAAGAAACAACTGGTGCTCCGCACACAGTTGCAGCAGACGCTCACCGTTGTCAGTCCGTTCGGAGTTAAGTCCATACTTACCACCCAGCTGAGCTTCTGAAGAGCTCAGGCGCCCTACTTGTGCGTTCATATCACCTGCAAGTACTATAATATCTGAACTAGTAGCACTGCGTAGTAGCGCGTTCAGTTCGCGATAGAATGTGTGCATGACGGCATTAGAACTGCAGTCGTTGGGACCATAAACGGAAATAACAAAGAAACGGCGTTTTGTTTACTTCTCGAGTTCACCTTAGCTGATGTCGTCAAACGGGCTGCACATAAACGGCTGTTCACCGGAATCCAATCAACCAACGATGGCTCAGGCTTGGAGCTTAGAACGATACTTACACCAGCTTGATCTGTGAGTGCTGCATCGGCGTCTCCGGATGCATGCAACCAATAACGAGAGGATAAGCCGGGTGCAGTTAATTCAATAACCCCGTTAGGGTCATTGATCCTAGTTTTGGACACACAACACCCAGTGTATCCAAGGTGCGTGCGAGTGTAGCCTGCTGACCTGCTTGTCTTAGAGTGCGAACGTTGAATGTCGCCATGGAAGCGGGATAGCGTGGACTTATAAGGGACTTTTGCCGATAGGTGCTGTGGGATGGTGGCTGCAGATGGTTCAACTCGAGTGGCACTTCGGTTGCTGTCAATTAAGCTGGGAATTATAGAAGGAAGGTTAGTAATGGGGGCCGGGATGGGAGTAAGAGAAAAAGGTGGAAAAGAAAGAAGGGAGGCGCCAGCAGTAGCACGTTTTCGCTTATCCGCCCTGCTGTATGCAGCAGAAAAGGCGACCCTTGATAATATTCGCGACGGCCGATGCAGGATGATGTGTATGTTTGAAGAAAATGGCATGGTTGTATGTGCGCTGAGATACTGCCAGGGCTCCCAGACCTAGACAGGAGGACGATTAGGGTCCTCATCCAAAGCCTTTGGCTCAAAAGCCTGTCCGCAAGGCAGCGGGGAGGTGGCAATGATTTAGTTTTAGAGAAATGGACGCCATCCCATTTCTAACCCCCAACCTGGAGGACCAGGAGACTGAGTTTGTCTGACCTCTCACCATTGACCAACCTGGTAGGAGTAGCTCTCAAGGTGCCCGGAGGCATCACCCAGTATAGCATAATGGGTCAATGAGGTACGCAAACCGTCGCACCACGTTGAGGTCCAGCCTCGTTTCGACGAACTTATTCCTTAGACTGAGCACATTAGCAGTTAACACGAATAGTCTATTTGTGTGCTTTATTGTCCCGGGATGAGGAGAATGGGTCTCCAACGGGCTCTCACGGTCTTCCGAACCACGCAAAAATCCACGATATGAAGGTCAGTTTCACGATTTCCTCGGCGTGTTCGTAGCTCCTCAACAGCCTTTTTCACTTTTATCCGATCCTCTGGAGAAAGATCACGTAGTATGTAATACGGCTTACCTTTGAGACGCAAGGTCCGTCGCAGAATACGTCGGCATTCCTCTTCCGTTTGACCCACGACTTTGAGGGGGCGAACTTTGGGTGGATCATCTTGCTTCCTGCGGAGTCGGACTGCAGAGACTATGTTAATTCCCTGTCCCCCTTCATCAAATAAAAGAGACCAAGCGCTCGAGAAGTATTTGGTCATCCAAAATTCTTTCCGATGGAGTGGCTTTGTTCGATTCGACTGCGTTCATAATGATGAGGCAACGGTCCCGAGAAGGTGGTGCGCTCAGAGATTTGCGGTCTGCAAGAGGACGGATTATCTTTGATCACTTTCTCTAGCTCGGCAAGCCTACTGAGAACTAGCTTCATTTGCGATTGAGATGCTGAGAGCTTAGAATTGGGTTCATCCCCGGATTTGGGATTCAACTTAGCGGCAGTGGTGGCTGAGCTTTGACTGACTGAGGTCACATTTCCCTTCACTAGGGAAGAGTTATCCCAGGTGTTGGATTTCGCCTTGGGCTTAAAGACCAGCTTTCGTGGGGGCATGCTTTCAGCTGGGCACAGGCTGGTTGTTGTTGGAGCGGTGGCGCTCGCCACGACAGCATACGTCTTGGGCTTATTTTCCGGTCGACACATCATCTTACTGCAAGGTAATGACGGCCGACGTAGCGGAGAGAGTGCGGCTTCGGTTTGGTTTGAGTGTAGCAGACCCAGATGCAGGTAGGGAAATGGATGATGCGGGTGACTCATCTTCCGTATTGTACATGGCCACGGTGGCAGGGCTGCATATACTGAGAAGACGATGGTTAGCCAGAAGGCGTTGGTCATTCACTATTACTCGACATGAGTCACAATGGGAGCTCAGGACCTCAGAGGCAGTGCGTTGGAGGCATTCATATAGGGCGTCATCGATGTTACAGCACGAAGTCAGGTCAGGTCAGATGGACGATAGAGGCTTCCGCCTAACGAGCGTCCAGTTCTTGTGCCGGTAAGTGAAGCGACCCCCGGCACTTCGACGTTGGATTGTCTCTTCTTGCTTCTGCAATGGAATGAAGCAAGAACAAGAGCAATCTCTGCACTTTCATACGCCAGCATCAAAATAAACTATATATTAAAGTACAACTACAATATCTCTGGAAAAAGGATGGACCAACAATTATCTAAGCCCCTTTTGAAGGCTTCTACGGTCTCAGACTCCACTAAATCAGAAGGAAGTTTATTCCAGTACTTAACTACCCGGTTCGTAAAAAACTTTGCCCTGATGTCCAAACGAGCTCTGTGATGTTTAAGCCTCAGGCGATGCCCGCGCAGATGGTCTGACGTAGCCAGCTCAAACAGATGGGTGGAACTAATACCACTAAGTCCCTTAATGATCTTAAACGTCTCTATCAAATCCCCTCTCAACCTACGCCGTTAAAGGGAAAATAATCCTACGCTACTTAGACGATCTTCATAAGACTTCCCTCGTTGACCTTCAATCATCCTGGTCGCAAGTTTCTGAATCTTTTCTATACAAGTGATGTCACTACGGAGGTACGGTGACCAGGCCTGAACACAATACTCCAGATGTGGCCTGACCACTGCTTTATATAAGGGCAAGAATACTTCTGCTATAGTGTTACTCAGCGCCCTCATAAGACGAAATAATTCGTGTCGTGCTTTATTGGCAGCATGGCGACACTGGAGAACGTCGGATTAATCGAAAACAGCTGATCATATTCAGATTCAGATTCAGATGGACTGGAACGATTTGAGAAGAACTTAGCCCTGACGTTCAGTCTAGCTCTCTGTTGTTTGAGCTTCAAGCGATGTCCACGCAAACGTTCAGAATCAGCCAGCTCAAATAAATCAGAGGGCACGATGGCACTGAAGCCCTTCATGATCTTAAATGTTTCTATCAGATCGCCTCTCAGTCTACGCCGTTCAAGGGAAAACAACCCCAGGCTCTTTAGGCGATCTTCATACGGCTTCCCCCGTTGACCTTCAACCATCCTGGTTGCTAGTCTTTGAATCTTCTCCAGGCAAAGAACATCATCACGGAGATAGGGCGACCAAGCTTGAACACAATACTCTAAGTGTGGCCTAACCACTGCTTTGTATAGTGGCAGGAACACTTCTGGCTTGGTATTACACAGAGCCCTCCTGAGGCGAAACAATTCTCAGTCGCGCTTTGTTGGCGGCGTATCGACATTGCATCGAAGGCTTGAAGCTGCTCGTCATGATGACTCCTAAATCGCGTGCCTGGGTAGTGCATTGTAAGGGGAAGGGCCCAAAGGAAGTCTGAACTGCAAGTACGTCTCTACTAGTGGTCAGAATTTGGCACTTGCTTGCATTCAAGGGCAAGTCCCATTGCTTCGACCAGTTTACCACACTGATGATATCCTTGGCCAGTGTTGCACGGTTGCCCCTGCTGACTAGCTTTAAGTCATCCGCAAAGATGTAACAGGGGTCTTCAATAAGAGGAGCCAAGTCGTTTATAAACATAAGAAACAAAAGTGGACCTAGCACCGATCCTTGGGGTACTCCACTGTAGGCCACGCCCACACTAGAACTCACATCACCGATACTAACTCGAAACGTTCTCCCACATAAGAATTCTGACACCCAAGACAGAAGTCTAGGATGTACTCCGAACCATGCTAATTTTTCAAGTAGGAAACGGTGATTTACTGAGTCGAAAGCCTTGCTAAAGTCAAGATAGCAGACCTCTACCGGAATCCCGTCGTCAAGACATCGAGTAATCTCATCGAGGAAGCACAGTAGGTTAGTGAGGCACGACTTCTTTTTAATGAAATCATTGCTGCCCTGCTTTAAGTTGACTGTGTTCACGCCAAATGCTCACAAATCCGGTTTCTTATAAGCTTCTCTAACACTTGAGCAGAACACAGGTTAGACTGATGGGTTCGGAAGGTTAAGGGCTCCGATTTGGAGCCACCCTTGTGAATCGCAATTACTGGCTGCTTCCCTTCCAGTCTTCGTGGCAAATTGCATTCCTGCAAGCGACAAGCTGAACCAGGCTCCAGAACAGGATGTTGAAGGATGTCAGCTAGTGGCTTGACTATTGCCGGATGTACATCGTCAGGACCGGCTGATTTGATAGGGATTCATGTTAGTCCTCACGGTATATACCTCTTGCCAGTCAGCTACGATGTCCTGCCATCTATAACTTGCTGCTCACAGTGTGGCTGCGATGGTGCAGCTCATCCCATGGTCGCTCTATGCGGATCTGGAAAGATCTCTTAGCCAGCATTTCAGCTTTGATCTCTGACTTTCCACAGCCTGGCGGCCATCTGTCCTTATGTAGTCACCAAGCGTCCTCTCTTAGGGAGGCTTTAAGACTGAAACATCAGCCGTAGTAGCACTTTGGATTGTTTTCGCCAACCGGGTCCAGCCGAAGCTCGTAAGAGTATTTAGCCTGCCCGTTGCACCTTGATAGCCGTATTCCGGCTTTTTGTGTACTGTAGCCATCCTCGAAAGCCCTCTGGCCTCATTGGAATTTTTTCCACTTCTCATTTCGTCTCTTTAGAGCTCTTATCTATTCTCCTCCGTCCACCGCACCCTGAGGCTTGCTGTAGCGTCTCGCAGGGACGAAGAGGTGCCAAACTCAGTTCAATTTATTTGTACCTAAACAGTTTTAAGCACAGACGCACCTTGGTTCCAAAGATTGCCTGTTCCTGGGTCAGGGATCCTATTGACCTGGAGGGGCTCTATCCCTCAATTTCATGTGGGTCAATGCGGCTTGAAATTTCTCACGAGGCGAGGATGTCGTGCAGGGCTTCAATGTATTTAGGCAGAAAGTGAGGACGCGTGGATCACTCCATACCTAAAGGTGCTTCCACTTGTAGCTCTGCGATAACGACCGGGGTTGGTGATGAGGCAGCATCCAACGTGGAGGGGACACTCCCGATTGCGGCTCGCTGGTCGGTATATTGATGTATTGTGCAAGTGCATTCTCATCGCATCCAGTCAAACAGTGTTCCTGTTCCAAGGTATCCGCTCTGTTTGCGGTGCCTTGCCAATCCGCATGAGGAAGGTTTAGCTCACCAACTATTAGGAAATAAGGCGCAACAACCACTGCGCGCCTCAATAGTGCACCGAGCTCTTTGTCCTCCTCTCGTGTGGACGATGGATTGCGGTAGACACATATAAAGATCTCCAACCTGCCCATCATCCTTAAGTAACAAGACACCACCTGAACGTTCGTATTACTCAGCATAAACGGAGCCTCCCAATGACTATACTGGCGCTTTATAAGCAATAGTGCTCCCCCGCCAGTGTGGTGATCAGGCCTATCTACTCGGTAACTCACGAAATCTACCAGCAGGTCGCTAACCATGTCGCTCGGAGAAAGCCCTGTCTCTGTCAAGGCAACAACATCAGCACATCCGCAGCGCCTCACCATCTCTCCCCATTTGTTCCTCACACTGCAGCAATTGGTATACCATACAATTAGTCCTGCTTGAAGCGGTTGTTTCCCCTCGGGCGCAGCACCCGAGGGGACGACCCGTTTTCTAACGCCGTGTCATTATCGTTCGCCGCCTGCAATGCTGGGTCAAGATTAGGCTCTTGTAGGTCAACACGAGCAGAAACCTTGTCAGGTTCCGTCCGACTTGAGTTGTTTCGTAAACGACCAACTTGCTTCTTTCTCTTTAACTTAGAAGGTCTATCAACGCTGCCTTCCGAATTTCCTGCAAGGTCAGCCTTGGGCGATTCACAGCGCTGGTTTCCCATACCGATCATCGAGATGCACATAGTGTCCTTGAGTTCCGAAGCAGCTGACATTATGTGAGTGGCATCAAATAGTCCTGGAGGCGCCACTTGTAAGCTCATGTCCGCAACCCCGCAACTTTCCCCGGGTAACAAGCTGGAAGTCGTACTTTCGTTCAGTGAAACTTTGGCCGTTGTCACATGTAACTCGCGACTTATTCCCCTTGCAACCTGCATTGTTTGAGGACTCGAGCAGACAACTGCCGCTGTGGTAGGAGTGCAGTCCCACCCAGTTCCTTTTGGTGTAATTGTGGCATGTTGCTGACTGACCCTGACCCCAGCGGCCGGAAATGCAGGGTATACAATTAATCGGCTGTACGTACCTCCGGGTGAACTACCTTGTGAGGAAGCACCTTTCGCGGTACCTGCATCTGATACTGAATTTGTGGTGTGGTCGTTCGAAGGAACGACCTCCGCTGCCGTGGGACAATCATCTCTGGTAGGCACTGATGCAATGCGGGGATCACGTAAAGGAGCACCCTTAATCAAGGTCGCAGACACGCCAACCAATCGGCTACTAGGATCTTCCGACTGACATACCCGCGGGACCTTGGCTTGTGAGCTAAGTGGTTCCGGGGCCACCTGATACCGGCCATTAGTCTGACTCTCGATTAAGCCGGCTCGGTTAAGCATTTGATCACGATAAACAGGGTTCCTAAATACAACCAGAATCGGCCTAGCAAATCCTTGCTGACGCAGTGGACCAGTCTCTCTCCAGCTACCTACACGATGCACCCTTTTGATACCGACGTTTAAAGGTATCCCGGCTATGCGGAGGATGTCGTGTATTCGTCTCCTTTCCAGGTCTCGTCGAGTCTTTGCCTTGTGTATCACCGTCTCCTCCCGATTGTAGATGAGAACATTTCTTTGCCTGCCCATGGCAATCTCCGCACTCCGAGCGTAGCTGTTTAAAGAATCGCGCAATTCGTCAATCTTCACTCGCAGTGCATCTATGAGCAAAGCCTGGTCGCTGATCACATTTTCTGCGATGAAGAGCCGCTGCAGACACTTCGCGTCAGCTACCTTTTGAACATCAGGCAACTGTGGAGGAGCAGCAAGCCGCTCGCGTAATAAGCGAGCACAAGTATCAGCTAGGCACACACAGTGAAAAC
>OX104065.1:111260062-111325380 GCA_944474145.2 Dicrocoelium dendriticum
AACCGGATATTCGGATATTCACAGTCATGTTTTACCAATTGGTTTCATGTGGTTGTGTAGTTGTCTCCCTTGGGGTCGGCTGCAGGTAGTTGGAACATTTGAAGTCGTTCGACTCAGGCGACTTGTATTGAGCTGATTAGTTCGCTTTGCTCCTTTAGTGCGTCAGGATTGCGAATGGCGGATGAGTTGATGGTTCGGTGTTGATTCCGGGTCCAGGTGAGCGTAGCGGTAATGTTCTCAAAGGAGTTCCATGCAGATAACGTTATCCTTTAGAACCAGGGACAGAGACAAGCCAGAAGGCACAAGGTTTCGGAGATAATTGGCATTAGATTAGGCTAAGTAAAATGAGTAGTACGTAAAATAAACTCTATATCCTCGGGCAATGCGAGACATTCCTGTGTAGGCAGGATCATGTTAAAGATGCAACCAAACGTCACAGTAGGTATAAAAGATGGTGTAAAGTATCCATGAACATTGCAGCTGGGAGTTCCTACATGTATGTGGGAGGGCATGCGTCTATCTGTTATTCCACTCTGAATATGTGTCACTGCAATCGTGCTTGATCGCTTGAACCATGTGAGAGTGGTTGGGTGACGTCCGTGGTGGCGATGTGGTTGGTAATCATAGGGCCATGCGTTTAGTTGGATTCGCGTCACATCTGCCCATCGCAGTGCTGTTAAACAGATATTAGTAGCTTATTATAGGGAGAACGCTTTTCAGGCGAAAACCCACCACGTCCTGGAGCACGGTCGCCAAGCACTTGCTGCAACGGCGTATACTCAAACCACCTAGCTGGTACCACCGGGAAGTCATATTTGCGTTGTAGATTGAGCGGCCTAGGTTGCTGACAAGCCATAAGCGAGTGGTTGGACGCTTGCTAGGCGAAACCACACGTTAGGTAGATATGGATTTTTCAGGTATGTCGTGGTAAGCAGTTGTTTTGAAGGTTCTGTAGGCAGGCCATGGCTGTTCTAAGCCCTTGGATATGGGCTTCCAGATCCAATTGCCCAGTGTTAGTAGACCAGGAAGGGGGTGAGGGTGTTGGAGCACTGCTATGATCCACTTTTGTCTTTGCAGGTTCATTCGGTCGAGGACCCGCAGGCCAGGTGGGACCCTTGGTAAGTTTCTCTTGATGTCTATAGGCCATGAGGAAGAGAAGAAAAAAGGAAGGGAGAGCAGCAGAAACCAGCAAGGATACCTGTGACATCATGCGATGTGAACGTAAACGCCATATACTTTACAACATGGAGCTAAGTATACAAGAGGAGCAAAGATAATATGTTGCATTTTGTAGTCTTCGACCATCTAAGGAAACTATGTGGGCGAAGGTTGCTTAGCAACTAGAAGCAGGAATGAGAGGTTAAATAGCGGAAAAGAGAAGACGGTGGCAATCGAGAGTAAAAAAGCAAAAGCTATACAGTTAAGCTAGGAAATGGGACCAATTAATATGTCAGTTGCCCTGCAATTATGGTTTTATTGTGTTTGGTATCTGTAGCAAAGAGATAGGAAAAACCGGCAACTTACCACATCAAGGTATAAGCGAGAAAAAATGGGTGCAAACAGTGCTTTGATACCCATGGTCAGCAGCAACATCCTAGGGAAGAGCACCAGACAGTAGAAAGGTAGAGGAAAAAGGCGCGTAACTAGGGACAGTGAAGCGCTTAGGCCTCAAAAGTCACAAAGCAGGCAGAAGTTAGGAGAAGAAGGTCATACGGCGCTAACCCAAGGTGGCCCTCACAGTGGCATGTAGGCAGGGTGAGGCGGGATCAAAAACGGAATAATCAGGCAGCTTATCATAGACTTAAGATGCTAGGAATAAAAAAGGTAGTGTGAATGAGCCTTTGCCGGGTTATGGTTAGAAAACTACCACAAGTGAATTTGCTGTAAACCAGACTTTTAAGCCACAATGGTCTAAGCGAAACAAGCAAACAGAAAAGACAGATGAGGCAATGCGAGACGAAGACATCAGGCAGACACCAGCATAACCGGGTGAGATGAGAATTGGATAAGTGGCTGAAACAAATAAGCGCATATTCGCATGGAAAGGACTTTAGGAAAGAAACTGAGGAAGAGCAACAATCAAAGCAGGTAAAGATGCAAGCTCCGCGGAAGTGCTAAACATGAGTCAATATTCCTCAGTAGTATATCAGCTGTCAGGAAATAGGCGGGACAGCTCAGAATAGACTTGATTAGGCAGAAAGCAGACTATGTGGCCCAGCAGAGTGGGGTGACAGTTGAAGAAGCATGCAGCGTTTCAGGACACAATATATGAGCTAAACTTTAGGCATTGGTGGAAGTTGTATAAGAAAAAAAATGACGGATAATGGTTGTGGGATACAAGAGATACCTGTTTCAATGCATGTCGGAAGGCGTCGGTCCAAACAGATGCCTCTATATTCTACAACATACCATGTGAATAGATGGAGTGATTAATAGTTGGAATATAGATAGGATTGGAGATCATTTTGGACTGGGCCTATAGCTTGATTATTTGACTACGTGCCTTTCCTGTAGTGGTGCTGCATTGCTCACGTTTTGGGGTATATCAATTGATGCACGTTTGAGCAAGTCACTTCGTTTCGAAGTGCTTTTCGAAGATGTGGATGCTAGCGGTTGTTTCAAAAGCTAGTGGATACTTGCTACATGCTTTATCCTCCGGCAGTTGTGAGCTAAGAGTTCAATGGACTTTGAGACGATGTGGAACTAGTTTACGTAAGCAGGATTATATCCTGTAAGTGCGTAACTACATACATAAACAAATAAATAATTAAATAAATAGTTTACTCTCGGCGGTGCTGGGCACGCCTGTACAGGCATGAGTATGGTAATACAAACATGTAGGATCGGGAATTGCACGGTACCATTACAGGTTAACCAGTAACCTTTGTGTTTGTATGCATGTAGTTGTTTGTGTGTAGGTGCTAGTAGTCATGTCGAGTGAGTTTGCTAATTTGACGCTGAATTTGTACTTTTGCTCATTGGATTCTCCATCAAGAAAGATCAAAGAAAGACTTCGGATTATCTGGCGTACTTGATGTGTATGACCCACCGAAACGGCAAGTAGTTAGCTTGTTTTAGGTGGCGGCATATGTGCTCAAGAGGTGTGCACAAAGGTGTATATTCGCCATCGATACTTTCAGGTGATCATTTTCTTGACGGAGTTTAAAGTGCTTTTCACGCATAAAGCCGAGGACAAAGGCCCGTGCTTGGCTGCGCACCTGGTAATATCGAAAGGTACTGACAAATTTAGCTACAGCATGCGCAGTCACATAGGAAGGAGGTTTGAAATTTTACAGCGAATGGAGCAGCTGATTGTATGCCTCGGTCCTAGGATCCGTCTATCCGAAGCGCACTGAACGCCCTCAAGTGCCTGGGTATCACGCTGCTTGGTATAGAGTAAAATATGGAACAATACACCTACAGTTTACGTCCTCACGAATCAAATAGCTTATACCGCATGGCGTTAAAGTTCGCCGACTTAGCTACGTTGAAATGAGCGTATTAGCGAGGATTCATGAAGCTAGAGTACTGTAGTCCTAGGTCACCTACCTGGTTACCAGGAGTGACCGGTTCCACAAGAATAGTTGTCTATCAAGCCTGACCATCTAGCTTCTTCGTCGTAACGTAGCTAGTGTAAGTGGAGCTTAACTTTTATAAAGAGCACCTGCTTCCAAGGGTTTGTAATTTAGGGGCCTAGTATCTCGATGTACACGGTTAAAAGTATATGCAGCTCTATTGTCGTCAGCGAGCAGGTATGACGAACCTTGCTGGAAGGCCTCGATGACCTTTACCCATACAAAATATAGTAAAGATCCACCCTCGTTGGATAACTCCGCTTAGTACTGGCGTATACTTGGCTAAATGGGTGCCCATATGGAATGTTTGCGTTCTACCTTTAAGGCAGGATATGAACCAAGAATAGAACGGAGCGTCAATACCATATTGACACAATTGTCAGCAAGCAAGTGTGAGGGCGATAGCCCTCTAAATGTCCAGGAACGCAACTATGCAGACTTGCTCGTTGACAACGAAACCTGTGCTGTGGTTGTGAAACTCTAGCAAGCATGGTTGACAAGGACGACGTTACTTATGCGTGGAAGGATTTTGGTGAGTATTTTTGTTCCTCGCAATCAGCCGACAATTCAGATATGTCGACCAGCTATCCGGAAAAGCCCCAGACGGCCGGTTCGCCCTGTTGGGGCTCATCAGTGGTGCGCAACCTTCGGCCCTCTGCGGAGGATCGAACCCATGACTGCTAGTGGCTCTTGCCAACTAGCCCGCAGCTTATGCAACTGCGCCATGGAGGATGGTATCCGACCATCACAAATTGTTAGCTAAATGCGATATAGCCGCTAACAGTCATGGGTTCTATTCTCCGCATAAGACCGAAGGATGCACACCACTAATGAGTCCCAATAGAGCGAAACGGCCGTCTGGTGCTTTTCCGGATAGCTGGTCGACATATCTGAATTGTCGGCTGATTGCGACGAACAAAAATAAGGACGACGTTATTTAAGGTCAGCTTGAGACTTACCTAAGATATTTCATGATAGCAGGAAACCGAAGTTCTTTTTCATTGCTTGTCCATGACTCTGAGTAACATGGAGTTGTGACTACTTGGGCGATAGTTGGAAACGTTTGCTACAAGACAACATTAATGATCTGGAACAAGTATGGCCTGCCTCCAATGTAGTAGGACACACCTGGGATGCCTGGATTGGTTGTATATGTTAAGTGAAAGTAAATGATTATCACAGGCTACCTACTTCAGCAGTGTTGCGTGAGTTCCATCGGGACCTTACAGTAACCGAACTGTGAAAACAAAAGCCTCACCGGGAGCGTGTTCGGAAGAAGCTTGGGTATCCATCGGACGAAATTCCGTTACGTTTCGGTCGCCGTACGAGCAAGGTGGCTGCCAATAACCTAAGAAGGTAGCGCAGACCGGGACAGTCGGAGAAACCTAAAGCATTCGACTCCAACTAATATTCAGGTCGTTAGTTTAAAACAAATTTAAATGATTAACTACCGTCAGTACCACAATGTTTTGTCAACTGGGGTGGCCTGTGCAATTTAATAAGCTAATGTTGCAAAGCCAGCGCCCAATGATAACTATAGTTCTATGTTCCTTATACATAGAGCAAAAACATTCGGTCGTTTCTAAAGATTGGGGTAGGGTTAACGCTCTCCAAAATTAAGCTGTAAAGTATGGAATGTATGTCAGCATTTAATTGACCAATAATCTACCAAATTAAAGACGCTAAGCCTGGTATTACGATGCGACTCGTTCGCTACATGTTCACACTAAGCAGCCTTGTGATGAATGCCGTGCACAAGTATCCGGTCGCGGACGAAAGCGTCGAGCTGCAAACCGTTCACAATATGAGTACAACATTTGTGACGCAAATTCTTAGAGTTCAAGTGGGACTGGAACAGTAGGATAAATCCCCGTGAATGTTCCTTCTGTGGCGCATCGCTGCTCCAATGTAGTATTTGTCCGCGATAACTGAAATGCAGCGGAGCCAGATCAGCGCGCGACTCAGACCAGAGTCAGCAAATTAATACCCACGTGAGCTGCATTGGCAGTTACCGCCGCACCGCTCACGTGAAATAAGAAAAAACAGTACGAAAGTAATAAGTGCGCCAAGAAGGAAAATTAATAGATTTAAAAATTATATAGGGCGAAGAAGCTAAGCCGTGAAGGGGAATATGTGGAATTGAAGGCCAAGAGCGCGAAGCCGGTGTCCAAAATCTTCCGCTGTCTCTGCCAATACCAAGTTTTCAGGTAGTGTATTCCAGGAATCCACAACTCGGCGTGGTAAACGTACGTCCACATGGACTCTAGCGGAGCGAGGTTTGTGTAGCTTCGTCGAGTAAAGTCTGGAGCGAAAAGCCGAGCCGGTTGGAACATACCAGGTTATTCAACCTTAGTTGACCAGTAAGTATGCGATAGGTCAAGTTCAGGTCACCTCGACTGCAGCGATAACGCATTGGAAACATTCCCACCTCAAGTAGACTTTATGGGTAAGAAAGGTTGCGTACCAAATGCACCATTTTGATTCCGACTCTCAACACCCACTCCATTATCATTCTGTCCCTGACTAAGCAAGGTGGACAGGCCTAGATGCGGTATTCCAAGTGTGGCTTGACAGAAGCTGGGAATAACCTAACTAAGCTATCGCCCGTGGTGGTTCCGGATGCCATGTAGATCGTCCATAACGTTCTGAAACCGTTGCACGTGCATTTCCTTCAGTTCTCATTGATTTTGTGTGCAGAAGAAAACGAGCCCCTAGGTCTACGAGCTGGGAAAATGGTATTGTGCACTAGTGCTAAGCAGGCAATGCGTTTGGGGACCAGTTCGTCCTAATGGTAGAATGAACCCCCTGGCATAATTTATGGGCAACTGGCACAGAACAATCCCGTCCCAAAATTTACCGAGGCCCCTTGCAGCGTCTGAGATTCATCGAGGTCCCACACTGTATGGTTAAACTTTAGGTCAACTGCAACCGACAGATGGTACCCAACCGTTTAAGCAGCTTATTGCCCTACACAGAAAATGACGGGCTAAGCACCGAACCCTGATGTACCCCATTAGGACTGACTGAACGAAAGACCGACTAGACCTCAAACGAACACATCTCTCTCCATTTCAGCAACGTCGTGAAACATTGTAGCGCACACCCTGAGGTTCCATAACCCCGAAGCTACAAGTAGAGGCATGAATGCGGTACCGAGTCGAATGCCTTGGAGAAAGTGATAAAAACAATATCTGCTGCATGACCGCGAGTAAAAAAAGTATTCGCACAAAATTCGCGTGCAAGTGGCAAATAAGCCATGCAGGAGTAACTCATTCGAAAGCCGCCTTAGAGTGGACTGACCAGACCAAACTCCCGCAGGTGGATTCAAGCATATCTGTGCCCAATGTAGCGACTGTAAATAATTTGCTTATTTTTCATTTTCACGTTGACTTAGTTCGCTGCAGTTATTGTACAGCTTTGTGTTAATTAACTATCTATACACACACTTGGTTTCGAGCTCGTCTTCCGTGGTTCTACGTTGGTTGCCGCTGGATTGTTTTGATTGTGCGCGTGGTTGCCTGCTCCATTCACGATCGGACTCTACGTGCACCTACACTTCGTCGTACCTCGCGATTTACGATTGTCCGACGTTTAGGCGCATCAGGATATTTTATATGTGAGGTAAACCTGACTGACTGAGTATTCTCCTTTGCCGGTTTCTCCATATAATTAGTGACCTCGCATTTTTATTTTATTTTTGTGTTTATTTTCCTTTTTTCTACACAATGTCTGATCCCCTGCCCGCTATTAATGCGTCGGAACATACCCTTGGACTCATTTTACCTTCATTTGCCGTTTTCAACCCACGTGTTTAGTTCGTTCAAGTAGAAGCTTTTTCCGTTTTCGTAAGATCACATCCCAGTCCACAATGTTTTCATATGTGACTGCTCACCTACCGTCCAACATCGACTCAGAGGTCATCGACGTCCTTGATCCTATGCCCCTGGAGTCCCCCTATTAAAAACTTAAGGCAGCCATATTAAAGCGCGCTATAGCCTCAGATGAGACACGCCTTCAGGAGTTACTTTCTGGCGTTGAGCTTGGAGATAGAACGCCGTTTCGTTTACTCCGACACATGCTTTGCCTCGTCGATTCTTCCATATTGGATGATTCCGTTCTCCGCCAGTTGTAGAGTAATTGTCTTCCTGCGATTACCACGGCTGTTTTAGCTGTTCTCGCCGACGATCTTCCGCTAGACAAACTGGCAGATGCTGCTGATAAAGTTCACGAACGCTTCATAAATACGTCGGTATCACACGTCACTGAGAGTAGGTCAGGCAACCTCTCTGGAACCACGCTACTTGATACAATCAACGAGAGACTTTCTAACCTAGAGCTCACCTTGTCCCACCTCAGACGCCACCGTGTTCCCTCGCTACGATGCGTTTCTCGATCCAGACATCTTAGCAGCTCTCGTACACGACAGTCTCGCCGCTATGGTTATTATCACCACCGCTTCGGAGACACAGCGCGTAAGTGCCGTCCAGGGGGTAAACACCCTAAAACCTTTTCAACTCCCACGTCGGGAAACCACATGGCCAGCCATTTATGACGGAGACTGTCGCTGGCCAGGTCATTAGTCGCCTGTGGTACGTATTGGACTCCCCAACCAAACTTCCCTTCTTGGTTGACACTGGTGCAGAAGTCAGCGTTCTCCCCCGTTCTCTAGAAAAACGCTCTCATGCAACCAGCTGGTCCATTGCCTACGGCAGCTAATCAGACTAAAATCGCTACCTAGGACCAGAAATTCCTTACTGTGAGTCGCAGCCTACGGCGTAGCTTCCTTTCCATTTTTAACATCGCCGATGTGCAAAAGTCCATCATCGGAATCGACTTTCTCAGCATGTTCGGTTTTGTGGTCGACCAACGTTGTGGGAAATTACGGGACGATACTACGTTTTCAAGCACCCCTGCTAACTTGCTTCAGTCAATTCTCTCGGGCTTCGCATCCTCATACCTGACGACTCACAGTACTGCTCATTTCTCCTACAATTCCGGTCCTCCATTCAAGCGAGTAACGATACTTCCCACCCCAAACACGATGTACGCCATCACATCGTTACAACCGGTCCGCCAGTAACTGCCAAAGCTCGACGCTTGCGCCCTGTCAAACGTCAGGCAGTTAAAAAGGAATTCCAACACATGCCTGATCTCGGCATTGTTCGTCCTTCAAACAGCTGCTGGGCATCACCTCTCAATCTCGGGTCAAAAACGTCAGGCGATTGGTGATCATGCGGTGGCTACCGTGCTGGCTGGCTAGCCGAACAACCTCCTGGTGGTGCCAGCTGGGTGGTTCGGGTTTAACCCGTCCCAGCAAATAGTTCGGCGGCAGTGTTCCAGGACGTGGTGGGTTTTCGCCTGGCAAGCGTTCTCCATATAAAAAGCCACAAATGTATGTTTAACAACACTGCGACGTGGCGGATGTGACTCGCCACAAACTAAAGTCACTGGCCAGTGGATATCCGGAAAGTGCTATCCAACCCACGGACATCAATCGCTTATGCTCACATTCCTGAGGATAACAAAAAGTCAAAAATGCTCCGGCACATTCAAAGACACAAGCTATATTCATACACAATTACATACGTATATTCACCCATACACTTACATACACTGTTATTCCAAACATGTACTTTTGTACATTTTTGATCACACCATGTTAGCTAAACATGATCATGCCTGTAAAGGTGTGCCTCGCTTTGTCGAGAATAAATGTTTAGTTTTATTTATACAACTATTCCGGATAGGTATCCTATCCCCCATATCCACGATTTCTCATTTGAACTAGCCGGAAAGTCGATCTTTACCAAACTCGACCTAGTCAGAGCTTACCACCAGATTCCCATGGCGGAGGAGGACATCGCCAAAACCGCTGTGATCACTCCATTTGGCCTTTAGGAATTTCTTCGTATGCCTTTCGGCATCCGGAACGCAGCCCAATCTTTCCAACGCTTTATGGATCAGGTCCTCCGGGGCCATGCTTTCGTCTATGTTTACATTGACGATGTCTTGATAGCAAGCGCCACACCCGACGAGTATTTATCATACCTCCGAATGGTTTTCGAACGCTTTGAAAGCCACGGTATAACGATGCACCCGGACAAATGGAAATTTGGTCAACCAACGGTTGAAGTTCTCGGTCACACGATCGATGATGAAGGTATTGAACCCCTCGCGGATAAATCTCAAGCGATCCTCGACTATTCGATGCCCCAATCTGTCCGGAGCCTACGCCGATTTCTCGGTCTGATCAACCACTACGGCAGGTTCATCCCCAACTGTGCTGAGTTACTTCATCCGTTAACCGACTTATTGAAAGGAAACTCAAAGACGTTAACCATAACCCCAAAAGTTGAAGCAGCTTTCACGGCTGTCAAGCAGAAGGTTGGTCAGGTTACCTCTCTCCATCACCTGAACCCACTGAGTACGCTACACTTGTCCTTAAGACGGATGCTTCAAGTTCCGCCGTCGGTGCAGTTTTGCAACACTTAGTTGATGACGAATTTCAACCGCTGTTGTTTTTCACATGGAAGCTACAACCTGCTCAGATCAGGTACAGCACCTTTGGTCGTAAACTGCTCGCCATATATTTGACTGTAAAACATTTCCGTCACCTTTTAGAAGGACATCGTTTCATACTCTTGACAGATCACAAGACACTGGTGTACGCTTTCCGTTTGCGTCGGACCGTTGCTCACCCCGAGAAACGCGGCATCTGGACTATCGCAGTTTTATGTTGATGCTCGTTATATCAACGGTTCAAACAACGCTGTTGCTGATGCATTGTCTCGCGCTCCTATGAATCAGTTGTCGTCAACGCCCATCGACTTGGAGAGAATAGCGGCCGCTCAGAACGATGATCCTGAGCTTGTCCAACTTCGTTCAAGCCCCTCACTGAAAGTCACATAACTGCCCGTACTTAACTCTGACATGAGAGTTTACTGTGACCTATCAACCAGTAAGCCTAGACCCTTTGTCCCACGATCATTTCGTCGAACCATTTTTGATCATTTTTATGCACTTTCACACCCAAAAATCCGCTCCACCGTAAAGCTGATTACCTACCGCTGCTTCTGGCACAATATGCGTTCAGGCACTAGACATTGGGCTAAACATTGTCTTAAGTGCCAAAGCAGTAAAGTTCACCTTCACATAGTAACCAATTCAGGTACATTTTCGCTTCCGGACGCACGTTTTAAACACGCTCATGTAGATATGGTTGGACCTTTACCTACTTCCAATGGTTTCTCCTATCTTCTACCATGTGTTGACCGTTTTACACGTTGGCCACAAGCTGTTCCTTTACGTGATCCATCTGCAGGGTCTGTTTCCCGCGCTTTTGTTGAATCTTGGATTTCTCTAGTTGGTGTTCCATCCACCATCACTACCCACAGAGGGACTCAGTTCAGTACCACACTGTTCCGTAATCTTAGTCGTTTATTAGGCTGTACTCACCTAAGAACAACCGCGTACCACCCCGCTGCCAATGGCCTCGTCGAGCGCTTTCATCGACAATTAAAAGCTGCCCTCATGGCCAGTTCGTCCGACTCACGCTCGTCTGAGCGTCTACCTGCGATCTTTCTTGGTAATCGCAATATAATCAAAGATGATCTTAAGTGCTGCCCTGCAAAACTCGTGTTCTGGACTACCCCCAGACTACCTGTTGAGATGGTACTGGACTCTCGCACCACGGGCGAACTAGACCACTTCTCGTACGCTGAACGTCTCAAACAGCATTTTCGATCCATTCGACCAACGTCTACGCGGCCTAACGTACGTAAACAGCAAGCCCACCCCGATTTGCACAAGTGTCCGTTTGTTTTCATCCGCTTCGACCCCGTCCGAAGACCTTTAACCCTGCCCTATGAAGGCCCGTATAAGGTCTTATCACGGAAACCCAAGTACTTCGTGTTGAATAAGAATGGATCAAAAGAATCCGTGAGCATCGACCGACTCAAACCAGCTTACGTTGAAACCACAGTCGATAGTACTGATCCCGTTTCCTCCCCTCAGCATACACCCGCCCATGACTCATTACCCCCTACCAAACAACACACTGACGCCCGCACACCGAGTCCTCTTTGCCCTCCGACTACACGCAGCTCCACACACACACTTTCTGGTCTCGTTGTTTTCCTTCCGCCTATGCTTGCTCAGTACGTTATGTAGGCACTTTGTCGAGCGGCTCCCTAGTGTATACTCTAGGGGAGTACTGTAGCGACTGTAAATACTTATGATCTTATAATATCATTTACCCTTATCCAACTATACTTGTCACGAAAAAGTACTGCAAAGATAACCAACCACACCACCCCAAATTAAATCTCTCTCTACAACCCGATGAAACCCTATTTAATTCCTTCAATAAAATCAATATTTATTAAATATACACTCATTCAACCTATCACCCAATTTACATCCTCCAACTCAATACTCTACACTTTACTTCACCAAACATCTCTAACCAACACCACACCCCAACCACCACAACCCCCCCCCCCCCACCCCCCACCCCCACCCCCCCTCCCCCCAACCACACCCAACTACCACAACCCCCCTACCTCTCCCCCCACCCACCCCCCACCCCCCCCTCACCCCCCCGCCACCACCACCACCACCAACCCCCCCCCCCCCCCCCCCCCCCCCCCCCCCCCCCCCCCCCCTCCCCTCCCCCCCCCCCCCCCCCCCCCCCCCCCCCCCCCCCCCCCCCCCCCCCCACCCACCCCCCCCCCCCCCCCCCCCCCCCCCCCCCCACCACCCCCCCCCCCAACCCCCCCCCCCCCCCCCCCCCCCCCCCCCCCCCCCCCCCCTTTTTTCCCCCCCCCCCCCCCCCCCCCCCCCCCCCCCCCCCCCCCCCCCCCCCCAACCAACCCCCCCCCCCCCAACCCCCCCCCCCCCCCCCACCCCCACCCCCACCCCCACCCCCCCCCCCCCCCCCCCCCCCCCCCCCCCCCCAACCCATCCAACCAACTGTCAAACAGCGCGAAATCAACTTACAAAGTAGAGCAATGGACTCATATTGACAAAAATACCTAAGCAGCAAGAATAAAGCCGTGTGGTAAAAAGTTCAACCGCACATTTTGGTTTTGATTTTGTTACAACCTGGCCTCAACTTTGGCGGGAATGGGTGTGCAGGCCAAGCTGAACCGGCACAACCGGGCTTATTATAGTAAGGTGGATATTAGTATGCAGTAAATAAGCTGGATATTAACCTAAATAAACCTGCAGCAGATGCTCATGGAAGGCGGTGTCCTGCAGCTTTTTTATTCGTATGGTCACTGTAACCATGATAACAACTACGCGGTTTACCGAAGGCATGAATGTGAGCAAAGGGTACATGGTAACTAACGAACTAGCGCGAAACGTTTTTCGGTTGGCGTTCTCAAAACCAGCTGAACATTTGTAGGTGGGTATATAGCAGGAACAAAGTTACTACTAAAAAGAACTAAGAAAACTAACGCCTGCGTAAACGAAAGACCTCAAGGCAAAAATAAGATCGGTAATAATGTAATAATGAAATTACATTCAACACTGAGTGAGCATCATAATGACAAAAGTTGATCACAAACCTAACGCACCTTTTTAAGAATCCTTAAATTAACATAGAAATAAATAAATATAACTAAACATTTAAATTTAAAGTATATTATACACTTTACAGTAGTGATAAGCGCTAATAATTGTTATAAATTAATAAAATGTAACGTCACCTAAGCATTTTAATACAAACCTATGGCGACGCAGCCACGCAACTTTAGATGAAAGCTGTTATCAATCATTATCTGTTTTATCACTAAATTGATCAGTACCATCAGACCACCACTTGCTGTACCAAACCGCACGGTGTACTTTTGGCCTATTTAGAGTCTGTTTCTTATGTACTTCGGGAGTACAGTGACGTATGCTATTGCATAATTAACGAGTTGGTAAATAAAAAGTTGCAAATATTAAGGTAACATATAAAAGTTTACCGGAAATGTATGTTATGCTTACTTCACATGGTGTCCTATGACAGGTCAGGTCAGGCACAGCGGACGATAGATGCCTTCGCCTAACGAGCGTCTTGTTTCTTATGCTGGTAACTAAAGCGACCCCGGCACTTCGACGTTGGATTGACTCTTCTTGTTTCGGCAAAGGGATGAAGCAAGAACAAGGTCAATCTTTGCACGTTCATGTGTCAGCATCAAAATACACTACGTATTCCGGTACAATTACAATATCTCTGGGAAAAGGACAGACCAACACTCATCTAAGTCCCTTTTGATGACTTCTACAGACACATTGCACTAAATCAGTAGGGTTTATTCCAGATGTTAACTACTCGGGTCGTAATAATTTTGCCCTGATGTCCAACTAAACTCTATGATGTTTGAGCTTCAGGCGATGTCGGCGCAGGTGGTCCGACATAGCAAACTCATACAGATGGGTGGGACTAATACCACTGATTCCCTTAATGATCTTAAACCTCTCAATAAAATCCTCTTTCAACCTACGCGGTTCCATTTCGCTTTTGGATAACCCTAGGAATAAAAGTTAGTGTGAACCGGGAAATCTGTGGGATACAAAGGAAATGGCATTGCAAATTCAAGTTCAAGTTCAGTTGGGACCGGAACGATAGGATAATCCCGTGAATGTTCCTTCTTTTGCGTATCGTTGGATCGGGAATTGACAGGTCTGCTTGAGATGTTGAAAAGCCTAAAACAAAGACCGCATCACACCCTGTCCAACCAATTACTGCCCACATTTTCCTGCCCAGCAGTCCCTGCCGGGCCGGTTTATGTGAAGTAAAAGAGTGAAGGGTAAGTTAAGAAAAGAAAAGGAGGAATGTCAGCTAAATAATGATAATACCAAGGTGAGAAGAAGATTAAAAAGAACGAAGGGAAAGTTGAAGATACAGGTCGGTTAGGAGAAGGGGAAGGTTTGGTACTGCCACCCTAGAGCATCTAATTGACGCTCGAAACCCTCTACCGTAGACTCCCTAACCACGTGCGCTGGAAGCGAGTTCCAACGTTCAATAACTCGACGCGACAAGCGAGTTTCCGTCCTTACCCGGTCAGAACGCTGTTTGTGCAGCTTCAACGGGTGACCTCGGAGACTAGGCAGCTTGGCGGGACTAAATAGCCGGGATAAATCTGGACCAATCTTACCCGTTAAGATACGGTAAGTGAGAATCAAGTCTCCTCTAATTCTGCGGTAGTGCATTGAGTACATACCCAAGCTAAGCAAACGTTCGGGATACGTTTGCCCCCGTAATCCTTGCACTAACCTTGTACCCTCTCGCAAAACCCTCTCCAGTTCCATTTTGTCCCTTACAAGACAAGGTGGACAAGCCTGGATACAGTACTCTAAGTGAGGTCGCACGAAAGCTGAGAAAAGCTTCACAAAGATATTCGCCGTTAGGACACCGAAGGAGCGGCGAATAAACCACATCATACGGAACCCTCTACAAGCAGCCTTCCTCCAATTTTCCCCAGAGTGAAGCAAGGAGGTATGGGTGATACCTAGATCAACCTGCTGAATGACAACAGGGAGTTCACTTCCACCAACTACATAGCGCGTTGGAGGACTTGCACCTCCAATGCGGAGGACAGAACATTTCGCCTGATTTATGGGCATCAACCATAAGGTTGACCAATCCCAGAGCCTATCCAAAGCACTCTGAAGTGCCTCAGAGCCACCAGGGATATCCACAATATTCCAGAGCTTGAGGTCATCAGCAAACAATAGCGACGGTACTCCAAGCTCCTCGGGTAGGTCATTGACATAAATTGCGAAAAGCAACGGCCCTAGAACCGAGCCCTGCGGAACGCCACTAAGAACAGCTTGTCTAAGCGAAAGGCTACGCCCCACGCGTACACACTGTTCTCTGCCCTCTAGGAAAGCAGAAACCCATTTAAGGGCGGCTCCAGATATCCCATACGATCTCAACTTCAATGAGAGTCGCTGATGTGGGACAGTATCAAAGGCTTTCGAGAAGTCAACGAAAAGCACGTCGATGGCGTGGCCGTTGTCTACTGCCTCAGTCCAGCTTTCACGAGCTACAAGCAAATTTGTCAGACATGAAAATCCCTTACGGAATCCGTGCTGGGCCGCACTGAGAAGGTTAAATTTAATCAGGTGATTCTCCACCGAATCCCTGACCAATTTTTCAAACAACTTAACTACTACGCTTGTTAAGCTGACAGGCCGATAGTTCGCGGGCAGAACTCTGTCCCCGCCCTTGAAAATCGGACAGATGATTGCCTTCTTCCATTCAGAAGGTAAGGCACAGCTGTCGAGTGATATTGTAAACATGCATGTCAGAGGGCCACTTAGCTCAGCGGCCAATTCATGCATCAGCTTCGGATGAATTGAATCAGGGCCAGAAGCTTTGGAAGGATTTAGCCCTTGCAATAGCCTGAAGACTTGTGTCTCCGTTATGCTTATTTCAGTTAGGCAAGAATCCTCCGGAACTTTAGTGACCAGCTCAACTTGAGGTAGAGAGGCCTCATGAGAAAAGACACCAGTATACTGTTCGCTAAGTATACAGGCATTATCGTAGTCGGTATGCCCATGGGTCCCGTCCGCTCGTAGTAAAGCCGGTATAGACGAGTTTGTACCGCTACGTCTCTTTACGTAAGCAAAGAACTTCTTTGGGTTTTTTACGGCTGCGTTAGCCAAATCCTCCTCGTACTGAAGACGAAGAGTTCTAAGATGATGCTTACATTTATTTCTAACCGCTCGATAGCTTTCATAGGTGCTGGTTGATGAAGCCGCTTGGTAGGTTCGCCAGCACTTAGAGCGCTTCCTGAGCAGGTATTTACCTGTATGATCTATCCATGGAGGCTGCGCCCGTGTCACCCTTCTCTTAGTGAATGGGATGTGGGGAGCAGAGATCTCAGTGAGGTACGCTTTAAATTTCTCCCAGGCTGTCCCAACGGTGTCAGCCACGGTGATCGCACAACGCAAAACTGAAGCTTTGGCTCGTATTGCGTTAAAGTCTGCCCGCCAAATATTTGGACATGCCTCAGCGGTAGCTTGATGACACTTAGTTAGAGCACATCGAAAGGATATGCAGACATGGTCACTGGCTCCTAGAGGACAGTCGTAGGCAATATCACTTACGAAATCGTGTGACTTCGCAAAAATGAGATCTAAGGTAGACGGAATTTGGTTGCGCATATATCTAGTCGGGAGGTCCACGAACTGATGCAAAGGCAGTTGCAATGTTAGCTCAAGGAGATCCGAACCGAAAGTGCCCACCGCCGAACTGCAAGATAGATCAGCCCAGCAGACTTCAGGGAGGTTGAAGTCACCCAGTATTAGACACCTATTGGCAGCCTGAGTACGAATAAATTCAATAACCTCCCTGGAGATACTACCAGGACTTCGATATACCACTACAACTGTAAACTGAGCGGAGGAAGTGCACACAATAGCCGAGAGAGCTTCAACAGTTTGATCCGGCGACTGGAACACCCAAGTCCTCAACACATCGAGTTTACAACTCACATAAAGAGCGACGCCTCCACCTTGGCGGCCAATGGAGCGATCGCATCTAAGCAAATAAACAAATAAAATGCAAATAACCAGGTAAACCGAAAGGGTACATTTAAGCAAGTAAAATTGCGATATGAGCATACATATTTACGTAACAGACTTGTTAATGTATGCATACAGTGTGTATGTGTAACGGAAAGGTAACGCGGAAGCATCAAGTGCATGTAAGAATGCCGAGAACCACTAGGTTATTACTAGGCTAATGGGAAGTTAAAAGTGATGACGGTGTCTGGTCAGTGTGTGGTGCCTTAACCCTTTCAGGGACAAAATGAATTTTACAGCGTGCGTAAATACTTGGTGAAATATGCTAGTATATATATATATATATATATATATATATATAGGGAAAAGTGTTTAACGATATTCACATTTATTTATACGTATTAGTATATAAATGTACGTATAGTGATCTTTGAAAATTTACCTATTGAGAATAAATTGAATTGCATTTCCTTCAATCTATCAATGCCTATTCCCTTATGTAGCAATACATTTCTGCCCATTTTATGTTAGCACTGGTAATCAGCATTATGCAGCGTAACAGGCCGTACCGTCATTAATCTCACATGAAAGTGACAAATGACGTTTCCCATAACTACGTCAATGGATCAACCTTTACTTCTTTTCATTTCATCCGACAATTTCTATATGTTCTTTAGTAGATAACTAAACTTATACCTGCCGGCCTTCATGGAATTTAACCAGTAGTTGTAGTTGTTATTCTTAATGTATGATGCACAAAATAGCTGGATTACTCACTTCATTAATAACACATTACGATTACTATACATTATACTCAGTAAAATTAGGCGTAGTGGAATAAGAAGTTACATAACCCATTCCTCATCACCAGTGCACGCTAGCTGAGGGTAAGAAACATACCTCAGCTTAGGTGCCACAATACAAAAAGATGAGACTAAAATAATACACTACAAATTACACTACAAAAATACAATGTTAAATATTATGGTATGCGGTTTGCATAAGATCAGGATTGGAGAAGGAACCTAAAGAGAGGGGACTGGATAAAGAACCTTACAACACAAATGCCCTTGGGGCCGGCTTTTCGCCATACCAGCAAGTGGGTCCAACCAAACGTGTTCATGGTCCTTAGGAAACCAACCAGACAGTCGGGATACACCAACCAATTTCGAAGTGAGGGTTGTCATTCCTCTTGACTAGGCCATTGCTTGACCTTCCCATTGCTTCCAACCGCACCACGGGCGCGCAAACGATGCACGTCGCGGGATTCGGTGTGTTGGTATGCACAACACTTGGTCCATCCATCGGAACCTGGTGCGTGGTATAATGGTGCTGAGCGGTTCACTCGCACTTCCTGCACCAAATACGCGACGCCGAACACACTCATTGCTCACGCGGTGCTCCCACCAGACATGAGCTAAGATGCGAAGCCAGCTATGATCGAATGTGAAGAACCTTTTATGCCTGTTGAATTGACGGGCCAGGTTTTACAACCATAAATGAGAGATGAACGAACGGCTGCGTTAAAAAACGCTACCCTTCAGGGGGAGGGTAATGTCGCGTCTGCGCCACAGGTGGCAGAGATTGGCAAAAGCACCTCGAGCTTTTGCAATACGGCTTGCAACCCAATATTTGATCATACGGCCGCTAATATAGCTCCAATAAACTATCACACTGCCTGAACTATGCGCATACGCCGTCTTGATAATGTTCACGTATTTATCAAGCACACCTTTTCTTAACAGACAGTCCTAAAGAGCACGTCAATCGACAAGTCGTAGACACCTTTAGTCAAGAAACATGACAACGGTGGGTCGCCAATCAACATGGCAGTGTTCCAACACTTGCCGCAAAGTAAAGACGTGGTCGATGCATCCCCGACCTCGACAAAACCCGGCTTGCTCTTTACGAAGCTGGCTTTCACGAGCGCCAGTCAGTCTGCCGAGAATGAGAGATGCAAGTAATTTAGTGACCCTTGAGATCAGACTAATTCCTCTATGATTGCTGCATTTCGAACAGGAGCCTCCCTTGAAATCTGGACAATGATCCCCGGCCAACTTTTAACGTCATCCGGAAAAGTAACATTTTTGAGGTGATGGCTATCGCAAGGTCGTCGCACTCCACTCGATTAGAGTCGGGCAGAGATGTTTGGTCTCTAACCTAGAACTGCTGCTCCCGGAGAAAATTAACAACCCATTCTACTAATGTATTGCCTACGTTTTCCAAATAGCCTATCATTACGTCCGCGATGATCGCTTCCATGACTTTGGAAAGGGCAGAGAGAAGTGTTACCGGACGGTAATTGGTAGGAGCAGACAGACTTCTCTGAAAGAATCCGGCAAGTGGCTTGGCTAGGTGAATGTCTGCTGCCTGCAGTGCTTTAGGGTAAAGGTTATCCAAGGATGCCAGCTTTTTCAGACCCACTTTTGCTGAGTTTGATGCTGGAGAACACTGATGGTGTCGGGACAGAAGCAAGTACACCAGCAAGCGCACCACCAAGCTCAGAGGCAATCACCTAAAACAGTGAACAATAAAACTGCTTAGCATGCAGCTAAAATTACTTTTCTCTACTGGTTTTCCAAACATAGAACTCCTTGCCAAACTCTGTTGACTCTTCCGCGGACTCATGTGGAATGCGCAATACAGGCCTGACGGTCTTGGCACAAGCAAGACATTGCAGCACTCGAGACTCCACAGCGACGAGCCACTAAACACGTCAAAGCGTTGTACAATCTTCCTTATTAACCTAGACTGAGGACTTCGGTTGGTTTGCAACGCCTAAAGTAATAAACTGTGCGTCAAATTTTTCCCCTTCCCCTGTGGCAGTTTTCCTTCTCAAGCTAAGCATTTAGTAGCCCTACGCTCAACATCCAAACATTCTTCCAAGTCTCTACTAGCAATATTTGTTAGCAATGTAAAAACGCGGGGCTCCCTACTTAAACTGAAGGTGAAACCAGCAAAGAATATAAAACCCACTGATGCCAGTGCTATAAATTCACCTGTTATTGCTGTAAAAGTAGGCGTCCATCATACAAATAAGGAAAAAATCGAAGTATCTCTGAACCACTTTAACTTTATTACCACTATTTCGCCTGAAACTACAAGTCAGATTATAGCTAATAAGAAAGAATTAGCCAAGCTGGAAAGCAAAATTCACGTATTCGGCGCAAACTATGATAAACTATCATTCTGTGAACTGCACAGATTCATCAAATGTTATACGGGACTGATTGCGTACAGCTGGTTCTTTGCTAAACTCAATTACGTCATAAACGCAGGGACGCCTTTGTAGATCACATAATGTTCGCATTTTTAACGTACTTAATGCACCGAACATCGATAGAATAACAGATAGACTTTAAAAGCATGCAATATATATGGAGTATTCTGTCTATGCCTCAGATTGAGGAAAAAGAAAAGAGGACCTCACGTCGGATGCTCTTAAATTTTCCAGACGATATGCCTGCGTCAAAAGTCGTACGCAGTGAAAGACTAGTTGTCACACACACTAATTTCAAAACCTTATGATCAAACACGATCAAACGCCTCTTCAAAGGCTACTATTTTTGTAACAAAACCCTTCGCCCATCGAACACTACATATTCCTACTACTGAAGCCAGTACTGATGCCATCATCAATATTGTCGACTTTGACATTTTAACTGTCGTCTACAATAGGAGATGACTGGCATGCCAGTCATCATCGGCCTAGGGAAAGGTCCTCACACAGCATCAGCGCTGCGTCCTTACAAAAAAACGCCAACTAAACTGAAAATATAGCGACTCAGGTGCCACCTGCTGATTACACACCCAACTGCTTTGCACCCTCGCCCAGTCGCGAGAATTTACAAAAGGTAGCAGTAGCTGTACCTGTAACCTATCGAGCGCAGAACCATAACTCAGATCGTCATGCTGCCATCACGAAAAACAAATGTAGATCCGACCAAAATGAAGCAAACTATAGCTTATCTCCGACTAACCGAGGAGTAGGTAAATACAAGAGAAAACACCCACCCAGAATTTCTTTTGGAAACAGTCAAAGCTCAGCAGCTCTGAAGCGACCAATATAGGAACGTAGAGACATTCAGATAGACAAACTAAGAAAATTTGTACGTTTTCAAGCTTCTGAATGCAACAATGTCACTGATGTCTGAATAAGTAACAGAGAGCCGATCCAACATTTACCCACAATATCTCTGACTATGAATCCAACTCCTACAACTTTAAGCTGGCACAACTCTTATGTGTGCGACACCGAAATTGCAAACAAATTGGTGGTAGACCTCACGGGCTCACATGCACAAGGGCGCAACTCCAATTAATTCAAGGCAAAACCCCCCCATCAACACCCACTTTATTGCTGAACTGGCAACAATACAATCCGAACGAAACTGCAATAGGGACTTCAACTTCCCCCACCTCTGTATACTAAGAATGTAAGTCCTTTTGGGACTACATCCTACCCCACCAATCCAGCCAATATCACATACCATTACGAATTAGCGAATAATCCAATTATTGGAGTACCTACTCCCTTCAATTCGACACGTCTCCATCCTACACCTAGTGTATACCATGGAATTATTTGTTGTTAACTGTGAATGCTGTGAATTTAAGAGGATCACAGGACTACAGCAGAGCAAACGATAAGTCCTCATTTTCATATTTCAATTATTAACTATTTTACTATCTTTATCATCATTACTGTTATGTTGATATCCTCACCAACTATCCAACGGGACTTGTAATGCAACGCTTCTTAACCCGTATAAATTCATTGTTCATTGACACGATGTAGAGCTCAGTATGTCTTAGCTATCTAATATTACACAAATCTTATATATATTGACGAAGAAACAAACTTTACCCACCCATTTTATTCCAATCTAACAATGTCTTTCGAAGCTGTCGCTATTAACAATCGTTCCATTGTACATAAATTAGATATACTTTCAACAGTTATTTTAATGAAGTCCCCGATATTGCTCCTATTACTGAAACTTGGTGCACATCATGATATAGTGGCTCAGCTTAATATCTTAGGCTATAACGTTTCTGCAAAGATAATAATATTAGTAATAATAGGCATCTTTTGCATCGAGTGAGTAATGGTTGCCATATTTGGCAACTATCATATTTTACAGAATATCTCATGCTCATGCATTAATGGTAAACATGTATGTGCTTTTTATTGCTTTTGCTGTTTCAGCCGTTGGTATTAACTCATAGGTGTGCCTCAACGCGATGTGCAGTATTTGGAATAGTGGTTACTAGCAGCACTAGGGTATGTCAAACGGTATGAAAATGTTTTTTACTCATTAGTTGTTGTCTGCCCCTTCTTGGTACAAATCATAAACTGATCTTTTCTAAGAGAATAGGGTCATAATCGTGTTCAAATCTAGATAATTGGTGAGCTTAACGCCAAAGGCCGTTGCGCTCTCATCATCATCATCAACAACAACAGCAGTACATCAGCCATTTGAACTGATGCTTCGCTGCCATACGACCATGAGGACCTATGAAATAAAGAATAAGAAGAGGGAGAGAAAACCTTAATGCCCTAAGCAAACATTCAGGGTCAAGGCGCCTACACCTTCTGTAGACAACATTCCGTCACAAACAGCTGGCTATCGTGCAAAGATAAGGCGGCATCGGCGAGACAGCTTCCTTGCGGCTTTCACTGCCACGCGTCATAATCAGCCATTACCTCGCAGATAACTCAGCACCAAACACACTTTAAACAGACAATCCGATTAGGAGACGGCAGCAGACGCGCCACTGGTGTCGGTTGCGAGCCATGTCCTGTAAAGTCTCGAGCCAAGCACAAGGTGAGTCACGTGGACTCCAACCCGGAAGGCGAGACGGACCAACGGCACCCAGTTTGATCGTCAGTGACTTCATTTCCTGCTGCCAAGTTAACTTCTGTCCACCTCGAGCCTTGCGCCATCCTACACCTGGTAGACTGAACAAGGCCCTCCTAGGTAAGCGGTGACCAGGCATGCGTAGCACGTGCCCGAGCCAACGCAACTTATTCAGTGCTATCTGTTGTTCTAGGGAGCTAGCATGATCATCACCACCTAGTACTCGCCTACTCACATCATCGTTGCGGACACGCTGGTGCCATCCGACACCAGCAATGCTTTGCATACAACGATGATCAAAGACTTGAAGGCGCCTCAGATCTTCAGACCGAAGGCGCCAAGTTTCACTACCATAGAGCAGAACGGCCCTCACTGTGGCCTTGTATACACGGCCTTTCAGACGGAGGGAAACTCCCTTCTGTCGCCAAAGATGACGCAGGTTCAAGAAGGCAGCTCTGGCCTTTGCAATGCGTGAGCTCACGTCAGTTTCTATGCGCCCATCATTGCTGATGCAGCTGCCAAGATAAGTGAATTGATCAACCACCTCGAGTTCCTCGTTAGCAAGCGTCAAGGGGTCATCGAGTGGCTGGTTGTCCTGCAGCAACACTTTGCACTTTGAAGGTGCGAAGTGCATACCAAATAATGGGACCACTCTGGATAGGCTATTCAGGGTTGATTGTGCCGCCTCAACATTGTCGAAAAGCAAGACGATATCGTCCGCATAATCTAGATCAACTAACCGTTCACCAGGCAGCACTTCAACACCTACATCGTGAGATTCCGCAGGGGAACACTCCATGATAGAATCCACGACGAAATTGAACAAAAACGGGGAAATCGGGCAACCCTGTCGAACGCTACTTGTAGTCGAAAGCTATCCGATAGGACACCATAGACCCTGACGCGGCCTCTAGTGTTCGAGTATAGAGCACGAAGGATGTTCACATATTTCGTGGAAACACCTTTCCGCGCAAGTATTTCGAACAGAATCGATCGATCGACTGAATCGAACGCACTCTTGAAATCGAGGAACACAGCTATTGTCGGTCTGCGGTATGCGTGGCGCTGCTCTATCACCTGCCGTAAAGTAAATATATGGTCTATACAGCCACGTCCTGGGCGAAAACCGGTCTGCTCTTCCCTAATCCAAGATTCCCGTTCTGCAGTGAGGCGACGAACGATAATCAAGGCCAGTAATGTTGTCACAACTGGCGGTAGGCTAATACCCCTGTGGTTCGCACAGTCTGTGCGACTGCCCTTCTTGTATATTGCCACTGTAATCGATTGGCTCCAATTAGCCGGCACACTCTCTCCGTTCCAAATATGTTCGAATAGGGAGGTCAGTGCTTTGCAGAGGACCTCACCTCCATCCTTAAATAGTGCAGGTGGTAGGCAATCCGGGCCAGCGGCACGAAAACGATTGGGGGCTGTGAGCGCGTTTCGGACCTCGGCCTCCGACGGAGGCTCTAAACTAACCGTCCATGGCTCGTCCTGCATCACCTGAGTAGGAAGAGGTCCGGGAGCAGGGGGCCAGCTGAACTGATGTTCAAAGTGCTCAGCCCAACGAGCCATACGGCGCTCCTTATTGTGTATCAGCGCACCCGGGCTGTCCCTGATTGTCTCACTGACGCCTGGTTTTCTCGGACCAGTGGTACGTATTAGCTGGAAGAGCTTCCGGTAATTGCCTACTGCTCCTGCCTCCTCCATTTCTTGAGCCCGACTGGTCCACCAGGCTTCCTTGTCAGCACGTAGGCTCCGCTTTAATTTACGCCTAATAGCCCGTCTGGTCACCCTGTGTTCAGAACCAGCCGGGAGCTGCCTTCTAGCTTCCAAAAGGTTCACGGACCTCTCGGATATCCAGTGACTGGTGCGATGACGACTGATAGTGCCACGAACAGATGCTACTGCGTCGTGCATAGTGGCCGAGATCCTATTCCACTGAAGTTCAGTGTCATTAGGACAAGACAGCGAGAGCTCGCTATGCAGTCCTTCTTGATAGGCTTGCCTGACAGATGGCTGGGACAATTTCTCCGTTGCCAATCGGGGGAGACGCTTTGTGCGCCTTCCGGTAAAGTTCATGGAGAAACGACAGCGCACCAAGGCATGGTCAGAGTCGACACAGGTACTCCAGTACGAGCGGCAATCCAGAATGGAACCGCGCCACCTGTAACTTATGGCTATGTGGTCAATTTGGGTCCATCGCTGGCCAGCTACAGGTGGACGCCAAGTGGCACTTCGGCGCCCACTGTGTCTAAAAGCAGTGCTAGTAAGAAACAATTGGTGCTCCGCACACAGTTGCAGCAGACACTCGCCGTTGTCAGTCCGTTCGGCGTTAAGTGCATACTTACCACCCAGCTGAGCTTCTGAAGAGCTCAGACGCCCTACTTGTGCGTTCATATCCCCTGCAAGTACTATAGTATCTGCACTAGTAGCACTGCGTAGTAGCGTGTTCAGTTCGTGATAGCAAGTGTCCTTGACTGCATTAGAACTGCAGTCGGTGGGAGCATAAGCAAAAATCACAAACAAACAGCGTTTTGTTTTACTTCGCGAATTCACCTTAGCTGATGTCGTCAAACGGGCTGCACATAAACGGCTGTTCACCGGAATCCAATCAACCAACGATGACTCAGCCTTGGAGCTGAGAATGATACCTACACCAGCTTGACCCGTGAGTGCCGCATCGGCGTCTCCGGATGCGTGCAACCAATACCGAGAGGATAAGCCGGGTGCAGTCAATTCAATAACCCCGCTAGGGTCATTAATCCTAGTTTCGGACACACAACACACATCAACACCCAGTGTGTCCAAGGTGCGTGCGAGTGCAGCCTGCTGACCTGTTTGTCTTAGAGTGCGGACGTTGAATGTCGCTATGGAAACGGGACAGCGTGGCCTTATAAGGGACTTTTGCCGATAGGCGTCCGATAGGTGCTGTGGGATGGTGGCTGCAGATGGTACTACTCCAGTAGCACTTCGGTTGCTGTCAATTAAGCTGGGAATTATAGAAGGAAGGTTAGTAATAGGGGCCGGGATGGGAGTAAGAGAAAAATGTGGAAAAGAAAGAAGGGAGGCGCCAGCAGTAGCATGCTTTCGCTTATCCGCCCTGCTGTATGCAGCAGATAAGGCGACCCTTGATAATCTGCGCGACGGCCGATGCAGGATGATGTTTATGTTTGAAGAAAATGTCATGGTTGTATGTGGGCTGGGATACTGCCAGGGCGCCCAGACCTAGACAGGAGAACGATTAGGGTCCTTATCCAAAGCCTTTGGCTCAAAAGCCTATCCGCAAGGCAGCGGGGTGGCAGTGCTTTAGTTGTACAGAAATGGAAGCCATCCCATTTCAAACCCCCAACCTGGAGGACCAGGAGACTGAGTTTGTCTGATCTCTCACCATTGACCAACCTGGTAGGAGTAGCTCTCAAGATGCTCGGAGGCATAACCCAGTATAGCTCAATGGGTCAATGAGGTACGCAAACCGTCGCACCACGTTAAGGTCCAGTCTCGTTGCGACGGCGTTGCGCTCTCACACCATCTGATTTTGACTGAGAGCTTATTCCACAGAATAGCATATCTGATAAGGAAAAATTTAGATCACAGATTTACCATGCACCTGGGTACAGTCAGCTTAAACTCATTAGTGCGTAGCTCCCTTGTCGAAGTATATTGTAGTTCTAGCGAAGGCAAATAGCAGTGGGCGTTTCGATGAATCATGTTGTACAGAAGCGTCAAGTTATGTCCCCATCTTTGTAACCAAAACGGATAGAGCTGGAATTGTTGGCAACGCTCCGGATGGGTGTTTTGCCTAGCAGACGTTTAATAAAGGACCTTTGTATGCTTCCCAGAGATACTCTATCAGATTTCCTCGTGCTACCACAAATGATACTGCAGTATTCCCAAACAGGGCAAGTGAGAATTTTGTGGAGTTCTTCTCTGGCTTGGGTTATGTGGATCTTAGGTAATATATTAGCTATGGATTTTCTGGTCTTAGCCAGCTGGTATTCCACTTATTCAGAAAAGTTGAAGGTGCAGGAATACCTGATTCCGAGGTCGCGGGTAGACAGCTGTGCGCAAACGTGTTCACCGCTAAGTGTAATTGATCCTTCGGGTATCGAACAGCCGCTATAAATGATGCTAGATCTTTTCGCCAAAAGCTTCAACACCCAGGTGTCACACCATTTCTCAAGGGAGTGGGGGTCTTCCTGTATGATCAGTAGTGTATCTTGAAGTTCAGCTCGTCGGAATTTGTGGACTATCTTCATGTTATCTGCAAATAGAAAAGGCATGCCATGACTGATAACTGAACTGATGTCATTGACGTAGAGCAAGAACAATAACGGACCAAGTACACTCCCTTGAATAACACCACTAGTGATTGGACGTGGTGAAGGGTGGTGTTTTGCTACGTTAACTACCTGAGAACGGCCGCTCAGGTATGACAATAGCCATCCTAGGATTTGATCCTGCATTTTTTCAGCAGCCGTTTATGGGGCACACGATCGAATGCCTTTTCGATGTCCAGGAACAGAAGTATGACTGCATATCCTAGTCCATAGAATCCGAAACATGGTTTAGATAATGTAATTGGCAGGTTATGCACAATCGTTTGTCCGTGAAACCATGTTGTGACCTGTCTATTAGCCCCGGCGAATTGATGAATTTCATCACACCATTCTTAACCAGTTTCTCTAATATTCTGGCTACTACAGGAGTGTGATGGATTGGCCGGTAATTATTAATTTATTAGTTGGAGCCACCCTTGTGACGGACGATGATGAGCCATGTTTTCCACTGATCTGGAAAGTATCTTGATTCCAACGAAAGGATAAACAAATTCAGCAATAGTAACGGTATGTCAGGCCCTCCCAGTTTTATGACGGCAGGTGGGATACCATCGGAATCCAGATGGGAAGACGGTTTAGTAGAATTCATTAAATCTTGAATAGCAATAAGAGAAAATTCAATGTTACACTGGGCGTTGGCTGTTTACAACTTAATGCTTGCATTTAACGGGTCTCCTCCAGCCTCATGGAGGTAGCGGAAGATGAGCTAAACGCTTCGCAGATGTCGGCTGGATCATGAAGGGACTGTCCGTCTGCACTAACCAGTCCACCGATCAAGAGGGAGCGGATATTAGTTCTGAGATGCAGAATCTTAACAAGTTCCTTCGTGTTACATGTCGTTCGTAGAGCCATTTTTTCTTCGTTTATCCTCTTCATCAACGGTATGTGTTTGACCCTGTCAAGGATGTTGTGCAACTGTAAAAGCAAGGTGAAACTTCCCCTGTTTCTATAGCTAGCAATTAGTCTTCTGTGTTTCTGGCTGACTGAACGCACGATTGCTTCTTTTTAAGCATGTGTGATCCTCTCGTCTTAGGGAGTAAGGACGGCAATGGTTTGATGAACCCGATGGTAGAAATAGTCCACGGCATTGCACAACCATCCAATCGGATGGTTGAATAAATTGTTGAAATTGCTTCCCGTTTATCCTGTGGGATATATATTGCGGAATAAAAGCGTGTTTGGTGGTCAATTTGACGCAGAAAGTGAATGGTACCATCTTGTGGTCACTACCAGAGAGTTTGTCTAATACCTCTGTTTGTGCACTTGTGACCCCCAAAGTGAATATGAGGTCGAGTATGCTGGTCGCTCTTGTTGTTTCAGTAATGCATTGTATCCGGCCACCAATTCTGAGAGAGGAAAGGAATGCTGTATGTGTAGACGAGGATCGTTGAGAGGACCAGTTAATCTTTGGTAGCTTAAAATCAACAGCAATTATCTTCTGTCTGTGTGGCGTCTCAGCAGTAAACTCGAAACCTGAAGTGATGATGGTAACACGCGCAGTTGACGCAGTTGGTGGGTTGCAAACACATCCGAATAAAATGTGAGAACCGGTTCCTGAGACGGACAACCACAGAGATTCGAGGACATTTGTTAGCTGTGATTGATCAAGAAGTTCTGCTGCAAATGTACAGTGTTGGTATAAATAAATAAATAAATAAATTGTATATGACTCGACGATGCGAGAAGCCGTTCCCAGAAGTGACGGATCAAATAATGGTACAGCTGTTTCATATCATGGTATAATAACTTTAAAAAATGTGGGCATAAAATGAAAATTTGTGTAGCGCGAAGCGGTCCAAAATATTTACATTCCTCTTGTTCTATCGTCTGACAAGTTTTTAGCAGTCACATGAGAGTTGATCGCACACGAAAAAAAGAAGAGAGAATAAAGTGCTGCGGGCCAACAAAATATAACCACTTGTGCACTTGACCACATGCATTTTCAGGCACCATTAACTCCGTTCTCAAAAGCGTTATCTAAGGACTGTGCTGTTCGAAACATTATTATCACATTTTGAACGGTTAAATGATCTTTTATGGAAAGCTTAAACAAACGCAATGTGCAACAAGTTCTGATAGCTCTTGGAAGTTTGTTCCAAAGCTTTGAGCAGTGTATTAAGAAGAAACGCTCCCTAATTCGCGTATTGAACTTTGGAATCATGACCGTTGTCTCCTTATTTCGTAGCTCGTATCTAGTGTTAACGGACATATGGACACTGTGCATGTGATGGTGAATTATTCTGTACAGGAAACACAAGTTCATCTTCATTATCCGTAGCCAAAGTGGGTCAAGTCCAAGTTTTTCACTGTGCTCTCTGTAGGTCATCTTGGAGGAATATCCGCACAGCTTCTTTGTAAAGCGTCGCTGTACCCTCTCAAGAGCATGCTGGTCAGATTTCCGCAGATTCGACTGTAGTAGTGAGCAGTATTCCATGCCAGGTAACACATATGTTTTGTAAAGTCAGATACGAGATTCTGTGAGTTGAAATTTATGACAGATATAGCATCCACCTCCTTTGTCTGTACCGCGATATTTTCGGAAGAGCTGATAATTAGGAATCATTAAGTTGGAGTATAAGATATCGGGGGAGCACCACGTTTCAGTAACGAGGATTGCTTGTGGGTCGTTGATATGCGCAAGCATGCCTAGGAAGTACAATTTCTTGTTAATAGATCTGGCATCAACTAGAAGTATAGCAAACGGACTGTTGGGTGTGGGGTCATCGTGTTGCGGTTCATTGTTATGCGCGTTGTTTTACTCAGGTATTATGGACGCAGGAGATGTGAGTGCGAGTACTGGGGTCGGGTCAACTCTTAACAGGCGTAATAAATTGGGTAATATGTTATTTGTGACTCAATGAATCACGGGCAATGCTGATCTTCAGCAAAGCAAAGATTCCCATTTCATTAATATGAATCAATATCAGAAATCATTTCTGATATTGATTCATATTAATGAAATGGGAATCTTTGCTTTGCTGAAGATCAGCATTGCCCGTGATTCATTGAAACTCTTAAATGAGTATCTGAAGTTCAATACTCGGCTGGAAGAATCCAGGGTCGAATTGGAATTCCTCAATGAATGCGTACAGGCAAACCGCTATCCAAAGCACTTTTGGAAGGAAATACGGCGGTGTGGCCTCTACCCAAACGCAAAAACCTTGAAGAGACATGCACTCAATTATGTGGATACCATCCGCGCTAAGATGTCGGAGCTGGAGAGATTCATTTCGCAAAGATTAACAGCTGTGTTATGCCTGCCTGAAGACTTGAGACAGCCTTTTGAGGATTATGTAGAACTGGTTAAACAGAAAATGGGAGTAAGAAAACAAAAGAAGTTAGTTAGTACGCTTAATAGCCATGTTCCCCAGTTGACATTTCCGAATAACCCGCAGCGATATGTGTTTAACCTTTCAAGTGTGATACTAACCCAGACGCAGCTGAACGTGTTGTCATTAGGTCCAAAGTTTTGCATACCATGTAAGAAAATAGATCAGGCGGCTTTAGAGGTGCAGTTTGAAAGCCTAATTGCTCAGACTAAAGACCTGCTTCCAACCTCGTCAAGTGATGTTGAGAATCTAAAATCTAGCCTAGTTCATAGTTGCCACGAATACGTTAAGACCAAACCATCTAGTAATAGTATTATCACTAGGGAACAAATCCAGTCACTTAAAGAGCTACGGTTAAACAACGAATTAATAATCTCTAAGTCAGACAAGGGCTCCGGCATAGTGCTAATGGATAGGGTGGATTATGTCCAGAAAATGCAACACATCCTCAGTGATGAGAGTAAGTTTCAGAGGCTCATGACAGGAAAAGACAACACAGGAGAGTTAGAGAAACAGCTAACCGGCTGCCTCAGGCGAATGATGCAAGCCAAACTCATCACGAAGAAGGAATTCGAAAAGCTGAAGCCTTCAGGTGGACACCTACCGAGATTATGTGGCCTACCTAAAGTTCACAAGGAAGGCGCCCCAATGCGCCCAATGTTGGACATGGTGGGTTCTCCTCAGCATTTGTTTGCCCAATGGATGGTGGCGAAGCTGCAGCCGTTACGGAATTTGGTTTGTACTTACTGCGTGAGAGACACGTTCGAATTCATTGAGAGGATATCTGAAAGCAACCTTGTTAACAAAAGGATGATATCATTCGATGCCCAGTCGTTGTTCACAAACATTCCATTGCTCGAAACCGTGGATTACGTATGCGAGCTTGCTCGGAAACTGCCCATATACACAACTTTTCCGGAGACTTTGCTAAAGGAGGTGTTAGTTCGTTGCACGTTAAATGTTCAGTTCACTTTCAATGGTGAAATGTACCGTCAGATTGACGGAGTGGCCATTGGATCTCCTTTGGGGCCGCTGCTGGCTGATATATTCATGGCGAAATTGGAACATGACCCACTTGCAACGCACATCCGTGAAATCGAAATGTACGTACGGTATGTGGATGACACCTTCGTACTTTGCAAATCCGAAAAGCATGCGGAACAGTTGCTGAAAGCTTTCAATGACGCACACAAGAATCTCCATTTCACTTGTGAACACGAACTCGGAAACCGGTTACCTTTCTTGGATGTAGAAGTTATCCGTAACTCAGACGGATCATGCAGCAGAAAGGTACACAGAAAGCACACATGGACTGGGCAGTACACTAACTTCCACAGCGCAGTACCACTACAACACAAGCGGAGTTTAATCAGATCTCTCGCCTTCAGGGCGCGCAGTATTTGTACACCGGATACCGTCAATGAAGAACTACAGAGAATCAGCGACGCCCTCAGGGAAAATGGCTATCCGGATAAATTTATCATGAAACATTCGAAGGAACGTAATCGAAAGCCACCTAGGAGCATTGCTCCTAAGAAAGAGCTTTTCATACATATACCCTTTAAGGGCGATTCTGCAGCTGATATGTTATCCAGACGCCTGAAAGATGCTGTCGAGAAAACTTATTTCGCGGCCCGCCTGAGAATCGTTTTTCACAATAAGCCGTTGCTTACAAAACCCTTGAAGGATAGACTACCGCCGTTGACCCGTTCAATGATCAGTTATCAGTACTCGTGCTCCTGTGGTGCACGATACGTGGGTCGCACGACGAGACGCCTATCTCAGAGGGTTCGTGAACACATCCCGGCATGGTTTTACAGAGGCGAAATGAGGTCTTCAGACAGCTCTATCATGTCGCACCTCCTTGAATGTGGCCATACAGCTTCAGAGAATGACTTCAAAGTCATTTACTCATTACCTGAACACTTCTCCCAAGGATTCCGCAAACAGCTCTTATCCATCGCCGAGGCTATGTACATTCACCATCTAAAGCCGGAAGTATGTGTCCAAAAACGATTTATACGGCTGATATTACTACCTTGGCCAACGGACACCGTTACTTAGTTATTTGGCTGTCGTCTTACCTACTTAATTCCCTTGTACTAATGAGCCTTGTGTACACATCTTTATTTAGTTTACTTGGTCTACCATCTCTATCTCTGTCTCAAGCTATCGATTTTGGTCATTCAAACAGTCAAGAAGTCAATCCCAGCCCCAGTTGACGCTATCTCCACAATCACTATTATGTAAAAGTTTGGGTCTGATGAGATTTACCGAAAAGAATTCTTTGCCCTGAAATGATTTCTGATATTGATTCATATTATTTGTGACTGCCGATATTGCTGTGGACATGGAGGTGGTTGAGGGGGCAAGTCTAATTTGCCATTGACGTGGCAGTTGGCTAGCCGAGTCATCTGCGAAAACTGCAGGAACAGTAGGAACAGGTACTTGGCTTCTGCCGGGTATGTAAGCAGTGAGAATGGCCGCGGCTCCACTCCCTCCTGTACTAAAATAGGGTCATACTGTGGGGGGTGTTGGGAACGGCTGCACACATATGAGATGGAATGGGGGGCGGCCTTGGCTTCGTGACATAGTTTATTCTCTCATTACTGAGCTTGTTTTGTGGTATGGGAATTATGACAAGGGGTATCCAAAGGTCATATTTTCCTGGTTTTTGTCTGCTCAGGATGTCGCTTTATACACTGTTTGTGTGATGTATGTTGGTGGATCTTGTTAGTTTTTACTGTGTTCATCGCACGCTTAAATCTTTTGTTGAATCCGGTGAGTGGCTGTGGGAATTCTACATTATTGGATTCTGCCCATGGGGGTCATTTTGGCGTTGAGTTCAGCTTGCGACACAGCTACAGGGCCCTTGGTAGTCAGCTCTTCCCAATGTCTAGAAGTTACTCCATCATTTATGAGCGGTGAATTCAATTCAGTTGGTTCACAGGCGTCAAGATTGCGGAGGTAGTAGTTAGTAAGAGTTTGCTTAGGTGACATTGCATTATCGTCAAGAACAGTGGTGACCGAGGTCCTTATCATATGAGGTGAACTGTCGAGATCCACCTCCAAGTGCCCAGTTGCCACATTAGATAACTCATCTATTTGAGCTTTGCTCTGAGAACACTTAACCCAAATAGCCGTTTGAGCTAGTGCTTGTGACGAAATATCACTAAGGGATTTTTGTAGAGGCGTGCGATCTGGAAACGTAGTATCCCTGAGGAATGATTACATATCGATGGTACTGAAACCAGATTTAACAGCACTATAAATGGAGTGAAAATATGCTTATTTCCGACAAACGGCTTGTGACCCATTTGTTCCCCTACCGACAGAAACTCGGGAACTTCCCCAACTGGTCGACCTAGATGACACTTTGACCATAAATGAATCAACTCTAACGCTGAAATCAAATAGCAACTGTCGTAAAAATATCGCTTCTGACTCCTCTCAGTGCCACGTTAGCCCAGAATTACTGCGCAACCCGTCCCAGAACATACAAGAAGGTTCCATTGCGCAAACGACTATTTCTACTCACCCTTTGTCGTTCACCAACTAGGTGCATAGACGCTCTGGTACGAAAACAAAAAGCTCTCCAAAAAGCTGTGCAGCTTTCGTAGATAAAACACTGCGGAACAGCCTTCTTGTAAAGAACACGGGTAGCAAAACCTCACGTGTCATCTATACGGGTGCTCCTAAGCACAATAACAGCAGCGCTATTTCAAACGTTCCACCAAACGCTGCCACCACTAGAAACCTGCAGATAATCGGCATATCACCAAGCATACAGCATTTAAATATGCAACCTGTGCGCTCTATAACATGTGAGCCACTTGCTAGTGAAATTCACGTAACGGAGAAAAATTGTCACAACCAAAATCCTCGCAAACTACCTCAACATGTAAATAACATTAACAGGCAGGTACGTTAGATACAACAGCCAACAAACTGTAATCTCACTGTGGGTCGACATTTTCCAAGTATTTCACCCTTCCGACCTTTTTTGCTGGTCCAGTGGCGTTAAAACCGCCACACCCCAAAATGGCACTAATTCCGCAAATTAGATGTCCGCCGTATCCACCATCCCCACTCCACTCTCCAAATAGCACATTGTTGGGGTCCTGTACCTGTATACCGGTGGGCAACGCAACGGATAACATGACACTGTACTTATTGTTAATTAATTCTCATTCATTGTTAAATAACATGCACTTCCCGCGTAATATTCTTCACCTTTCTTCTGATATAGCACTACTAACAGAAACATGGTGTTCAGTGGAGATGCCAGACGCATTGTTCGGGATATTGGGTTATAACATCTTTCGTAATGACCGTCTTTATGGTAGTGGTGGAGGATGTATAATCCACACCAAAGACATACACTTGGTTCCTCTTCTGGATGAACCACTCCTACAGAAACTTCCAGATTCGATGTGGATTACCATTTCTATTAATCCAACAAATCTGTTAGTAGGTTGCATTTACAGACCCCCATCATCTGCACTCACCGTAACCCATGACTAGATAGACACTTTTTATTGTCGACCTCATACACTAAGAAAATAATCGCGGAGGATTTCAATATGCCCGAAATTCCATGGTCCCTTAACAATGAACCACAAAAACTATGCTATCATATCTACTCTTGGTCAACTGGGATCGGTACAACACGTCAAAGAGCGTACTCGGTTGGATAACACACGATCTAATATTTACTATGGGATGTTCACGTGTCCACATACATCAGTGACAGATTGCCGGGTAGTGATCATAACATCGGTGCTTGTTCTTTCCAAATTCTTTCTAACCCGATAGAATCAGTGATCAAATACCGCACATACTTTTCTGTGAATTTATCAATTTTCTCGGGTCTTATAAGGTCTTCAATTTGAGACCCATTTTTCTTAGAACAGAATCTTCAAATTACTTGTGATGAGTTCTACCACCGTATTCAGCTTTGTGTTGTAGTTGTAGGTCCAGAAGGTACTAAGAAGTTGTAAATGATTGCTGCACTTGCAGGTGTCTCGAAAAAGGTAGCCACCAAACTTTATAAAATAAAGAAAAAATTTAGGAAAACAAACGATTTTACTCTGCTGATGCTCCACACCAGAATGCTAACAGCGTTATCCCAAGATCACCACAAAATGCTATGCCACGAGGTGGTAATGGTACTGAAGGGGGCCAACGTGGTAGGCCGCATCTCAAAACTTTTGGACCGTAGGCAGAATAGAAAACCAAGTTGTATAAACTCGATTGTAAACTCTGGTGGAACTGTCAAAACCGATCGCGCAACCATATATTCGATCTTAAATTACTAGTTCAAGGTTACTTATAGCACTAATGTGAGAGAGGATCCTCAACTCAAGCTGATACACGGAGGCAGTAATACACTCCAAACTTTTGAGTTCACGCTTAGTGGCATATGTCGCCAACTCAGATTAGTTCGGCCATCATGCTCACCAGGTCCTGACAACATCCCGCCAATTCTAGTCACGCACGGAGGTCCAGACACCCCCTGATTTTGCTTACTGTTTTTACACTTTCCATGCTCAGTGCGGAGTATCCTATGCACTAGAAACAATCAACTATAATACCACGACACAAAAGGGGATCTACGCAAAATGTAAAAAGTTACCGCCCAATCCACCACACATCTATTATCTCCAGAATCATGGACAGGTTAGTTAAAGAACGCATAATAGAGTATTTGAGTTCTATGTGCCTTCTCAGTTAACATCATCTTGGTTTTTTGAAAGGTAGGTAATACACTACCTGCCAGTTAGATTCTCTTGATTATCTGACTAGAGGAAAAGACGCCGGAAGCACCATCGTTGCAATATTTCTTGATATCCAAAAGGCTTTCGACTGTGTCCCGCACAACTTAGTGTTGCGGAAGCTTATGTCCTATGGTATCGCAAATTTGCTTCTAGAATGGTTGTCTTCCTACCTCGAGGGTAAAAAGCAAGTAGTTGAAATTGGTAACTATGCATCTGAAGTCATCTTAATCTCTAGTGAAGTGATTCAAAGTAGCGTGCTAGGCCTGCTTTTATTTTTAATCTATTTCAACGATCTCCTTGATTAAATAATGTACGTGAAGCCATTCCTGTTCGCTGATGATGTTAAAATTGTATATTGTTCCGCCCCTAGGCAACGTAATCCTAATTTAGCCAGTATTCAGTCTGACTTGTCCGCACTGGAACACGGGGTTAAATCCTGGAAGTTGCACTTTGCCACTAATAAGTGCAATTTATTGTACCACAGCTGTGGCCCTCCTCCGAACATCCTAACCTTAAACGACACCCCTATTCCTGTGTGTGGCGCAGTCTGAGACCTTGGTCTAAGGTATTCTGCCTCACTTTGTTTTTAGAGCAAGTTATATTCTTGCACGCTTCTGCCAGGAAAGTGATAGCCTACGTAAGTCGAACTCCTATCTTGAAGGATTCCAGGCTTCAAGCCTTTAAAATGTGTTAGGCCGTAGCTTGAGTACTGTACGATAGTGCACGGTAATTTGAGAAAAGTGGACATCATAGCACTAGAAAACATTCAACGATCATTCACAAAGGGGTTTTTGAACACGCCTAACACCGTGACATACCGTGAGCGTTGCGAGGCTCTAAAACTGGAGCCGCTATGGCTGCGCAGACTCAAACTTAATCTGCTCAGCTACAACTCGAGTTTTAGACTCGTATACGCTATGAACTAAGAAACAGCCAGAGCACATTGCAAATACAAAAGTCTCGCAGCACGCTTCGCTCAATATTTTTCTCTGTAAAATATGCGTTAATGTGGAACAAACTTCCACCGAGTATTAGAAGCTGCACTACTTATTCGCAATTCAAACGCATGATTAATAATACTGTTTCAAATATCTAGTCAACGCTTAGCCAAAAGTTGACTAGATGATTTGTATGAGAAAGGTCCTGGATACACTTAAAAGTCGCCGTATCCCTTATTTGTCTCAATATTATAATCTTGCCTACATATAGTTGAATTCTTGAGTATGTATCTATAAAAGATCTTACTCCTATCACTCCGTCTAACCAATTCTGTTTTCTCCTTTGATGCATTGTTTCGGAGATTCACTAAGCCTTACAACTTGATGTCTCGGTACCATGGTCGTCACTCGCCAAGATTTTCCATCAAATTATGATTGGCCTATCAGCAAGCGATTGTATTCATTATTATGTTCCTTTAGTTCCTCATACTTTATTTTCTTCCTTGTTTCATTGTTGGCCATGACTGGACTGATCTCTTTAAGTAACGGATTACAGCTTCCATACTAAAAAAGTTATACCCATGCAAACCATACTCGCTGGCTTATAACAAAAAAGTGCCATACTTGATTGCTCCGTATTACGGAACGGACTGAGGCTTCATCGCTCACAATGTATGCATAAAACAGTCCTTATGAAAAAATATTTGTTATACAGATGATGGCCTATTTACTATTTTGTCACACGGGCACAGAGGCAGTTGGAGCATGGAATTAGGGTGAAACCCATCGAGGGAATACCCTACATGAAAGCAGGTCCCCTGGGGACAGTACCATGGATGGCCGTATTACGCTATTAAAACTTTGGAGTAAATCGTTAATAATCGATTAATCGCTAAAATAGTGGATTTTCTAAGCAATTCTTACTTTCTCCCGGAAACCGCCCCTCCTGAGATACCTGCCGAGGTATACGATGAAAGCTTAGGATTAACTTGCAGTCTTCGGGACGGTGTTCTCTGCCTGTTGGTCCATCTCCTTGGTAGAAATGCCCGGGAACTGTGTTCCGATCTCCGTGTTCTGAATTCTTCGCTCGACTGTGTGCAGTCATCCACTGCTTTCTTCGGCAAATTGAAGATTTCCGCCAATAAGTCGAACGGGAGGTCGGTAGACCTTGCTTGTTCTGATTGGCACAATGTTGGCTGTAACTGATTTGCATGCCATGCACAGAGCTGTGCGCCCACCATCATGTCATATATGACATTTTCGCGCTTACTTTTGACCGCCCCTGACATCCATTTCGCGCGGCCCTCTCGATGGTCACGTGCTAGCACTTTCTGTCTAAGTGTAAACGATCGCTTCTTTGATCCATGCCGCCGGTTGAAATCCTGTTCCATTTTGCGGTTTCTTTTACTAACAGAGGATTCCGAGCGCGGTCGGATGGCGTCGAAAGGCATGCGGAGCTTCCGACTCTTCATAGCCTGTGCTGGAGAAACTCCGTCCGGCGCTTGTGGATTCGGTGTTAATCGGTAGAAAAAAAGGAACCGGTCAGCCACCTCCTCAATACGTCCCTCCCCTTTTGATTTGTGGAGAGCTCGCTTGAACGTATTGACAAAGCTTTCTGCCTGGCCATTCGACTGTGGGTGAGACGGTGGCGAGCGAATGTGCCGGACGGCGCATTGCTTGCAGAACTCCGTAAAAGTTGTCGAAGTGAATTGTGTGCCATTATCAGTTACAATTGTCTCAGAGCCGAATCTGCTAAAGGTTTGGCGCAGTTATGATACAGTGACATTGGTGGTTGTGCCATCCATGAGGAATACTTCAAGCCACTTGCTGTATGAGTCGACTATAATGAGAAAACTTCGGCCGTTGATCGGTCCTGCAATGTCGACATGGATGCGACGCCATGGCTTAGTAGCTTTTGGCCATGAATAGAGTTCTGATTTTTGTGGCGCTTTCAAGACATTGGCGCACTTTGGCAGCGTTTAGCTATTTCTTCTAGCTGTTTGTCCATGAAGGGCCAGTATACAAAACTGCGGGCAAGCGCCTTCATCCGGTTGATCCTAGGATGCTCGGCGTGGAACTGTCGAATAAGGCACTCCTGAAGTGTCGTCATGAGGATGACCACCATTTCCGAAAATAGTATGCAGTCGTTCAAAATAGATAGCGAATGTTTCTTCTGGAAACACTGTTGAAACTCGACGGATGGACATAAATAAATAAATAAAGTGTATATTCCTCGATGATGCGAGAAGCTGTTCCAACTTGTTTTGTGAAACTGTGTAATTTTCTTGAGTACTAGTCCCCGAAACGTTTCGGTTCGTACAGCTTCTGCCGTAACTGTAGGCCGTGCAATGCATCACCTACCAAATAGTTGACGTCAGGTTCGTTCTCGACCGAGGCAATGATTGTGTCCTCATGTTCTTGCTGATAGGCATCAATTAGGCGTGACAGTGCATCCTTTTAGTCAATAGAAATTGTCGACTGGTAGTGGATCTCGAAATCATACCCCATTAAGGTAAGAGCCCAACGTTGTAGCCGGTTGACTGTGTAGGCCGGGATGCTTTTTTTCGAACCAAAGAGAGTCAACAAGGGCTTGTGATCTGGCAGAAGCTTGAAGCGGCAGCCGTATAGCATTTTATGGAGTTTATTGACCGCGTGCACTATGGCCAATGCTTCTTGCTCAATCTGGCTATAATTCCTCTCGACCTTCGTAAGTGTTCTGGCGGCTTGGGCGATTGCTTTCTGACATCCATCGGTGTACGTGTGGGAAATTACTGCGCCAATCCCATGGCTTGATGCACTTGTGGTTAGGATAATCTCTTTGGATGGTTCAAATGAGTCAAAAGCAAGTTAGAGGACAGCAATGTCTTGACCCGTTCGAAGGCAAACTGGCATTCTGATGTCTAGTTCCAAGTTTGGCCTTTGGCTAGTAGCTTGTTTAACGGGGCACGCAGGCGGTGCATCTCAGGCAAGAATGCGCTGTAGTGGCTGATAAACCCACAAAAGGGACGCAAGGACTGTAGATCTGTTGGTGGAGGCATTTTTCTAATGCCTTCTAGGTTTTCCGGATCTGGTCGACGTCCATCATTTTCGAGGATAAAACAGAGGTATTTGATGATCGGCGTAAAAAAATGTGCATTTATCCTCACGGACCCGAAAACCATACTACTGCATACAACCAAGCACTTCATCCAGGCGGTTAAATAGCTCTTTCGGTGTTTGATCCATCACTATGATATCATCTAGGTATGCAGTGGCCCCAGAAACGACCGCTATTATGGTATCCATTAACTGTTGTAAAATGGCTGGTGCCGTTTTTACATCAAAGGGCAAGCGGTTGTGTTGGAATAACCCACGATGAGTGTTAATCGTCAACAACTCCCTCGAGACTTCGTCAACATCCACTTGAGGTAGACATCGGATAGATCAAGCTTAGCAAAGCACTTACCACCATTCAGGTTTGCAAAGACATCTTCCGGTACGGGTAATGGTGGTCGTCAAGCGCGGCGTTAAGGCCAGTTGAGAAGTCAGCGCAAACGCATACCTTGTTATTTGCCTTCTTCATTGCGACAAAAGGTGCTGCCCATGATGAGTAGTTGACGGCTGTGATGACTCCGGCACTTTCCAGCAGATGGAGTTCTTGATCAACGCTTGACATGACTGCATATGGTACCGGTCTTTTGGTCTTGCACACTGGTTTAGCACTTGGCCGCAAGCTCAGCATTGTCTTGGATTTAGTACAATGGGCCAAGCCATCCTGAAAGACTGAGGCAAATTTTCGCTTCAGCGTACGTGTCATGTCTTCGAAGGATTTTGATGATGTGTCATGACTTGCTCGAACTCGGTTGCAGATCTGATTCAAGGGAACATCGAGGAGTTGCAACTTTTCAGTCCAGTCGAGACCAAGAAGGTTCAAATTCGACCGCTCTGAAATGTAGCATGCTCCCGACTTTTCCACACCTTTGAAAGCAATCTTGCAAATACGTTCGCCCACTAAGTTTAACACATCGCCGGATGCAGTATGTGCACCTACATTTGTTATTGTTCCTAGTTCCTTAATCTCTCTAATACTTTCAAACTGCTAATCAGTTCAAAAAACCCATGTGGGAACCTTAGTATAAAACACGTAAAATAAACTATATTGTGCGATCACGTTGTATAAGTTGATCAGACCACTAAATTGGTCTGTACCTCGCACTGTTGAGGAACAAAACGTTTATTTAGTTATTTAGGTGAAACCAAAAGGTTTCATGGGTTTTCAACAACCGCACTAACTGAAGGATCAGAGCGATGCGGAAATTAACAAGATTGATGTCTAATAATCTATGGATAAATGCTGTCAATTTTTTCCCGAGTGTCGAATTCCTATTTGAAATTCGTTCTGTGGTACCTATTATCCGACGGAAATCGGACGATCAGCGGACGCACGTGCAAATGTAGTTTGGAAATCCCGCTACCATCTTGCATAATAGTTAAATTGTCACTGGCTTGCCGAACAGCTTCCTCGTGGTGCCAGTTGGGTGGTTCAAAATTTTCCCGTTCCAGCGAATGGTTCGGCGGCAGTGTGCCAGGACGTGGTGGGTTTTCGCCTGGCAAGCGTTCTCCCTATAAAAAGCCACATATGTCCGTTTAACAACACTGCGACGTGGCGGATGTGACTCGCCACTAAATAAAGTCACTGCCCCTTGCCCCTCCCTGAGAGGCATTGTACTTTAAGGGTGAGTTGGGCCCCTGGTCCTTCACGGACCGAAAGGCGTATGAACCATCTATTTGCTCACTGGCTCCCAACGGGTTGCGACGCCCTCACATCGCCCTGCTGCCTTGTAGGTTAGATCTTTGATCAAAGGCTCGGGGTAGGGCCCCCTAAGACAACCCTCTACTTCGGCCTGGGCAACCGGGTAGTATCATGCCCACTGACGAATCATGGACTACACCGCTCACTACTACTACTACTGCTATGCCGCTCTTCTGTCCTAACTCAACCGCTCAACGTCCACTCACAGACCACCCCACCTCCCGTCCTTCACCTACATGTACTCTTATGTCTTCTACGGTCACCGTCACAAACGACCCACGTCTCGCAGCTGATGGAAGTAACAGCCAAACTCCCGGTTTTCAATGTCCTGCGATCGCAACCGCCTCTCACTCCACCGATGCTCCAGCTCTTCTTCGACCTGCTTCTCCATTCATCCTCGCAGCGTTTAATGTTCGAACTTTAATGCAGATCGGACGACAAGCATGTCTGGCCCGTACTCTTGAAACGCTATCGGTAGACATCTGTTGTCTTTCAGAGACCAGATTACAAGACTCTAGCGCCGTCATCAGAATGGCCTCTCCGGTAAACTCTGACGCCAAATACTACTTGCGGCTTTCCGGACACCCAGAATCTGCCGCCACTGGTCAAGCTGGTGTTGGGGTTGTATTAAGTGCCAGGGCTGAATCAGCTCTGTTTGACTGGATCCCAGTCAACAGCCGACTTTGTGCAGTCAGACTAAGAGGTTCATGTAACGTAAGCATGCGTCGAGATGTTAAGCGTGCCTTATTTGTCGTCTCTGCCTACGCCCCTACAGACTGCAGCCCGGATGCAGTTAAAGATAGCTTTTACCAACAACTACATGAACTTCTGCGTTCCTCCAAAAGGACGGATATAGTCATTCTTGCCGGGGACTTTAACGCACGGGTTGGCCGCCTTCTACCAAGCGAGCACCACATTGGGGGTAGTTTTGGTCTCGGTGGCAGTCGATCAGACAATGGAGACAGACTACTTGCTCTTTGCTCTGATCATCGCTTGTTTCTTTCGAGCACTAGTTTTCGACACTCGAGGAGACACACTGCTACCTGGCGCCCGCCCTCACAAACGCAAGAGTGCTCCCAGCTTGATCACATAGCAATCAGCTACAGATAGCGCGGAAGCGTAACGGACTGCCGATCGTACTGGGCAACTTTTCTAAATTCTGATCACGCATTGGTTCGTGCTAAGATTTGCATGCGTTTCGGGGGATCACCTAAGCGCGCCCACTACCGACCGGACGTCGCGAATCTACAAAACGCTGCGGTTTTAACCAGGTACCTAGCCTCACTCTCAACCTTGCTTGGCTCAACTATTGACGGTGATCTCGATTCGTAGTGGGCGCATATCAAAGATGCGTTAGTTTCCGCCAGTATCGACACTTGTGGAGTTACCCGTCACCCACCGAAACATTGGATTTCCGCCGACTCCTTGTCGCTGATGGACAGACGCCGCCTGATGCCGTCAGATTCCAGACACGTTGAAGAATGCCAATACCTTGGTCGAGAGTTGCGCAGGAGTCTGCAAATGGACCGCGAAGCTTGGTGGTTTGAACGTGCTAGGAAGATGGAGCTTGCTAGTCTCTGTGGTAATGCCAGAAAACTATTCCATCTCATTCGAGTCACCGAAGGTGTTCGATATGGTATAAGTGAAACAATATGCGAAGAGGATGGCACCTTAATCACCAATCTTCAACGACGGTTGGAGCGATGGGCCGAACATTTTGGCTCGCAGTTTTGTTGGCCCCCAGCTCCATCTGCTATTTCTGGCGCTCGCGCTGGGGCCGAGTGGTCTACCACAACAGACCCTCACTCTTCCCAGGAAATCGAGCAGGAGCTCCGGCACATGAAGCGTTATAAAGCTCCTGGCCCTGATGGTCTTCACCCAGCTCTATTTAAAGATGGTGGCGCATCGCTGGTCCGAGAACTCACCGCTTTGTTCTCGAAAATTTGGTCGAATTTGGGGTGAATCGATAGTCGTCCCCATCTTCAAAAAGGGCCTGCGCACAATCTGCTCCAACTACAGACGAATAAGTTTAGTCCCCGTCGTTTGCAAGCTGCTGGTGTCCATCATACTTCGCAGGCTATCCCCAACACGCGATTCTTTGCAACGAGAAGAACAAGCTGGGTTTCGCCCTGGTCGCGGCTGCATCGATCAAATCTTCACACTTCGCCAGATCCTCGAGCTCCGCCATGTGTATCAGAGGCCAACGATTGCTGTGTTCCTGGATATCCGTGCAGCCTTCGATTCTGTCGATCGTACAGTACTGTGGCAGCGCCTTCTGAGGAACGGTGTCCCCGAGAAGTTCGTCTCCATACTGCGCGCTCTATACAGTCTGACCTCGGGCAGGGTTAGGGCTTGTGGCATGCTTTCGCCTACCTTTGTGGTCTCCAGTGGAGTTCGACAAGGATGCCCTATCTCTCCGTTCCTATTCAACTTTGCCATTGAGGATGTCCTGAAGAACGCTCTGAGCGATTCGTTGAACGCTGGCGTTGAGCTCCTCCCAGGTAGTCGAGTTGTTGATTTGGATTATGCTGATGATATCGTTTTGCTGGGTGACGATCCACAGATCGTCCAACTTGCATTAAACCGCTTGGCGATTGAAGCATCAAAGTACGGTATGTACTTTTCGCCATCCAAATGCAAGGCCCTCCTTCAAGACTGGCAGGTGCCTCTGCCTGCACTCCCGCTTGCTGGTGAGACACTGGAGGTTGTGGAGAGCTTTGTCTACTTGGGAAGTTGCATCACTGCTGGTGGGGCTGTTGTAGACGAGATTTCGATGCGCATCTCGAGAGCACGCCTCGCTTTTCCTAGGCTGAGGCATTTGTGGCGTCGCCACGACATTCGTCTCTCCATTAAAGGGCGGGTCTATTGTGCAACTGTTCGCGCTGTACTGTTGTACGGATGCGAGACCTGGCCCATTCGTAAAGATGACTTGCGCAGGCTATCCGTCTTCGAGCACCGCTGTCTGCGGTCCACTGAGCGTGTGTGGTGGCAGCACCACGTAAGCAATTTGGAAGTTAGACAGCGTGTCTTGGGACGTGGAAGCCACTCGCTCGAGGGGCTCATCTCACTGCATCAACTGCGGTGGTTGGGACACGTATTGTGCATGCCTGTCCAGCGTTACCCCCGTCGTGCGTAGTTTGCACTTGCTGGACAGGGCTGGAAGAGACGGTCTGGTGGATAGCCTACAACATGGAGAAGCCGCATGCAAAAGTTGACGAAACAATTGGCCTCGGCCGGTTGTTGTCGACTACCTGGTTGGGGTCCGAGGGATGAGGATACTTGCTGATTGAAGACCTTGGAAGTTATGGCTCAAGCTCGATGTCAATGGCGGACGTGTGCATCAGTGTGTGGCGGTGTCCCTTCTTCCTCCCCCTAAAAAAGAACAAACAGAAAAATCTTTTCAAAAACTGTGAGTGGTAAACATGACAAAAAAGCATTTCTTGTTGCTCTTTTCTTATTATTCATATTGTTTTCCTATTCAGCCATGATTCTGATGGCACAATATCTGTACCACAGATTGTGTATTATATATATATATATATGTATATATATATATATATATATATATATATATATATATATATATATGTATTTATAGTGTGCCAGGACGTGGTGGGTTTTCGCCTGGCAAGAGTTCTCCCTATAAAAAACCACATATGTCTGTTTAACAACACTGCGAGGTGGCGGATGTGACTCGCCACTAAATAAAGTCACTGCCCCTTGTTTCACTCCAGTGCAGCATTGTATTCCAGCTGCCAGTTGCTGTCATCGTGGGGAGGATTGGGACCCTGTTTGGTACTTGACCAAACGAAAAGCGAATGTACTGTGTAATCGGTCATCGGCTCCCAATGGGCGCGATACCCTGAATTCGCCCCGCTGCGTTGCGGGTAGGCTATTGGGCCAAAGGCTCGGGGTGGCGGCCGCCTAAGTCAACCCCCTACTTCGGCCTAGGCAACCAGGTAGTACCTCGCCTACTGAGGGACCATGGAACTAAACTGCACTCTTCGCTCTACTGATGCTTTGCTCTCATGCTACTACTGCAAACACTTCCATCACACACCACTCGCTTATCTACACTTCCCATGTATCATTCTTTCCCGTTTTTGTCTGATCAATCAACGATGAGCAGCATCGCTTCCTCCGATATCACTGTTGTTGCTCCATCCTCTGACATAATCACACAGCGCCAAACTGGGATTGAACAGTCCCTGATTCACCCCACTCCGCTTCTGCAACCGAAGAGAGTTCAACTTGGTGGCGTTCAATGTGCGCACCTTTAAACAAATTGGGCAACAAACCGGTCTCGCGCGCACTCTAGAAACTCTTGCAACTGATGTCAGTTGTTTGTCCGAAACACGACTTCAGGATTCCAGCACAGTCTACCCATTGTCGTCACAAATTCCCCCGTATACCCGTTTCCACCTTCGACTTTCTGGAGATGCCGACTCTACCACTTCTGGGCAAGCTGGTGTTGGGGTCGCCCTTAGTGCCAGAGCCGAAGCCGCCCTTCTCGAATGGATTCTGATCAACAGTCGCCTTTGTGCTGTCAGGCTCCATGGCTCGTGCAAGGTCAACAGGCGTCCAGAAGATAAACGCGCTCTTTTTGTAATCTCCGCTTATGCTCCCACTGACTGTAGCCCAGATACCGTCAAGGACCAATTCTATCAAAACCTTCATGATTTGCTCTTAAGGACCCCTAAAACGGACATCATTATTATGGCGGGGGATTTCAACTCGCGTGTTAGTCGTATGTTACCAAGCGAACGCCGTCTTGGAGGCCCGCATGGATACGACAACTTTCGCTTAGACACTGGTGAAAGACTACTCAGTTTGTGTGCCGTCCACCAACTTTACCTCTCCAGCACGAACTTTCGACACCCTAGTAGTCACTACGCTATCTAGCACGCTCCATCATCCCCACAACTTCCGTCACAGATTGACTACATCGCCATAAGTCATTGCTGGCGTGGCAGTATAAGGGATTGCAGATCCCATTTTTCAACCTGCGTGGAAACTAATAATGCGCTAGTGCGCGCGTCGGTTTGCATGCGTTTCGGTGGCTGGCCGATGACTAGACAAACTCGAGTTAACTCTGGTAAACTGGAAGACCCCGCCGTGCAATCAGAATATCAAAAGCAGCTTCGTGAGAATCTCACTTCTCCGCCTCCTTGGGAGGTTGATCAGCATTGGTCGCGATTGAAACAGATTATATTTTCAGAGGGTTTATCCAGTTGCGGTCTTGTTCGTTGCACAATTAAAAGTTGGATCTCGGCCACCTCCGCGGAACTTTTCGACTATCGGCGAGCTACACCCGTCAGTGTGGAGCACGCTGAGCTCCGCCGTTCTATTTCCAGTCAACTGAAAGTGAGTCTTTGCCGTGACTGTGAATCCCGGTGATCTAAACAGGCCAAGGAAATGGAAATTACTGTCTCTGCTGGTAATAGCCGCAGGTTGTTTTATCTCATCAGATCCACCGGACGCAAAGTTCAGGCCAGTCAGACTAGTTCAGTTCAGTTCAGATCAGTCAGACCATCTGTGAGTCAGACAGTAAAGATCACCAACCTACGCAGACACCTGGATCGCTGGGCAGAGCACTTTGCTCTGCAGTTTAATTGCCCAACACAACCTCCGGTTGCACATGCACTGCCATTATGTGATCCTTGGTTAATCTGTATACATCCTCCCGTTGAAGCAGGAATAGGGAGCGAAATCCAGACTCTGAAACGCCACAAAACTCCTGATATTGACAGTCTTCCACCGGCCTTATTCAAAGATGCGGGGAAGTTAGTTGTCACCGAAATTCTATCACTGTTCACAAAAGTATGGAGCGATGAGAAGTTTCCTAACTCATGGGGAGAATCTGCTGTGGTTCCGATCCACAAGAAGGGCTCTCGTAGTGAATGCACCAACTACCGAGGAATCTCACTTATCTCTATTACACCCAAGCTTTCTGTGTCCCTTCTGTTGCGTAGGCTCTCAGTTACCCGCGAGAGTTTGTCGTGAGGAACAGGCTGGCTTTCGTTCTGACCGTGATTGCATTGACCAAATTTTCACGTTGCATCAAATTCTCGAACATCGTCAAGTCCACCGAAGACCAACAATGGTGGGATTTTTGGATATCCGAGCCGATTTCGATTCAGTAGATAGGTCATCACTGTGGAACTGTCTGCTACGGAACGGCGTTCCCGACAAGTTGTCATACTCTTGAAGGAGCTGTATAGTCAAATCTCTGGCAAAGTTAGAGCTTATGGAAGACTTTCTTCTTCGTTCCCTGTTACCAGTGGAGTGCGACAAGGTTGTCTTATCTCGCCGTTCCTGTGCAACTATGTCATCGAAGATGTCCTACATCGCGCACTGCAAAGAGCCCAGAGCCGCGGCGTTGAGTTTCTACCCGGGATCAGAGTCGTGGAGCTGGACTATGCTGATGACATCGCTTTGCTGGGGGACGACTCGCAGGTTGTTCAAAACATTCTAAACCGCTTAGCGATAGTGGCATCTAACTACGGTCTGTATTTTACTCCATCCAAGTGTAAAGCTTTGCTCTAGGATTGTCAGGCTCATGTGCCTAGGCTCGTTAACAGCTTTAATTACCTTAAGAGTTACATCACGGCTGGTGACGGTATTAGCGATGAAATTTCACAACGAACTGCCAAAGCTCAGCTTGCATCTACTAACCTGAGACACTTGTGGCGTCGTCGCGATGTCAGTCGCAAGCCCAAAGGTCGAGTGTACAATGCCACAGTCCGTGCTGTCCTACTCTAGGGCTGCGAGACATGGCCTGTTCGATCGGAAGATTGGAGACGACTGTCTGCTTTCGACAACCGCTGCTTGCGTTCGATTGCTCGCATATGGTGGCAGCACCATGTGAGCAACGCGAATTTAGAAGCAGAATCATGGGAGCGGACAGTCCTGGTCTCCAGCTCATAATCATCCAACACCGATTGCGTTGGCTCGGTCACATACTGCTTATGCCGGCTCACCGCCTTGCATGCCGCGCATTATTTGCACTTCCTGGACCCTAATGGAAAAAGAGCCGCAGCGGACAACCGATGACCTGGAAAGACGTATACAGATCCTAACTTCTTGTGTTTCAGGCTGGGAACCACGTGAAGCGGATTCCAAATGGTTGGAAGTCTTGGAGGATATGGCCCGCGATAGGGGTCAGTGACGTCAATGATGTGCTACCATCTCTTCATCCTGTACTTTTTAATGTTGGACAAAACATGAAAACAAAAAAAACTCAAGACTCGTGTGTGAAACTGAAAACTTTTGTTTCCAAACTTTTACTTTCTTCTACTCTCTCTCTCTTCGTTGAACATTATATTCTCCTTCCCCTACCACCATGGTTGGGATGGTACATATATATATATATATATATATATATATATATATATATATATATATATATATATATATATATATGTAGACAGAGTTGGCAAGGTTCATTTGGTTTGTAGTAATTAGACTGCAAGCCACAAAGGTCAACTAATAAGGTGGAAAAGTATAAGACGATCGTTTCACCCTATAGGGGCTCGTCAGTGGTATGTATTTTTTCGGTCCATTACAGGGGATGCAACCCATAACCGATACATGCCTTTTCACGCACTTCACTTACTTTTCCATGCTCTGCAGTGGTATACAGCTCCATTATTTTTAAACAAATGGATGGTGCACATTCTCTGTTCTTTTGCAGTACTCAAAGTTTGTCGCGTACCTCACCCGGGTCGCAAGTCACTACAACTTGATGTTTCCAGCATGAGGACAAGCGATTTTATCGAGGCGAAAATACAGCAACGGCCTGTTTTGCTAATAGCGAAGGATGGATGTCCAAATAGCAAAACCATTGAGGGTATTCTAAATGGCTACCAGTTAAATGCCAAAAGGATGGATACTTATGAGGTCCTCTATATCGAATCACGGAAGGACTGCAGCGCAATAGAAACATATCTTTGGCACAAGCTTTTATACAAGCAGAGACAAGTACGACCCGGTGTTGTTACATATCCTCCCAACCAGTTGGTTAGTTATTTGTGCGACCACACTTAAACGAGTATCACGTGTTGACAGGTAAATGGTAAAGGACGCAAAACATCGACTGAATCTAGCCAAATCGAGTGTCATTAGGCAGATAGCACACGCCTGTACCAGCTGATATATCACTTACGTATGACCAAGTTTGTATGGGGATAGTGAAGGGACACTAAAAACTTTGTGCTCGCAACTAAACACACTCTAAAGGTACGTCAAGTGATGCGAGGCGATTATTAGGGTATTTCTGACACCGAAATATTTAAATGCACATGTTGACGTGGTACATGGAATATAGCATGGGAATATTGACACAAGACCTTAATAGTATCCCTGAGAGAATGGTGCAATTGCGATCCATAATAAATAGATAGATGTTGTGCGATAGTGGATAACTGAAGGTGAAAACAAGAACTCGTACTAAACAAGGATGAAAGTTAACCAAACCAGTCACCTCGGATGGATTAATTAATTATAAGAAGTTACTAAAAGTATCCAAACTACTGTGCTATCTATAGGGTACGAAAAGTCAAATGCACGAGCTGAAGTAACATGATCGCTCCGGTAAACAAACTACTGTAATCCGAAGAGTATCTAACTATGTGAGTACAATAAGGTGTCGCAAGTAGAAGGATGAACTAATAGGGAAGCATATAAATATGCACTTATGTGCGTGTCTTGGGTTGTATGCACGTGTCTGTCTAGACCGGCCGTCAAGCACGCGGGACGTATACACAACATCAACTCTCCGCTTAAGCATGTGATGCGTCGAAACCATATCGATTCGGTGGTCTTGGTTTTCGGCCCGTCCTGCGTAGCAGCGTGCTTTATGTAGTTTTGTCAGTGAAGGTTGTTGGCACGTGCTCCGTTCGTCTGCTAATTGGGAATAACCTCCGCTCGTTAACTGTGCGGCTATCTTTCAGCCGATAAGTGCCTGGCCCACATGCGCGCGTTATTCTTATCGGACCTGATAACGTGGGCTGTCCTTTTGACGCAGCGTTCAATCGCACGAAATTCCGGACTGCAGCGGAGTAGTTAGCTTCCGATAAGTGATATGATATCGATGGCGACAATCTAACTCATAGGAATTATTAGTAGCAAGAAATCGGAAGTGCGGCATTCAACTTTGTCCGAAGGGCACGCCCAAGCATGAGTTCAGCTGGTGTTTTGTCTGTGGCTCGGTGATGTGCGGTTCGGTAAGAAAATGGTGCTTGTAGAACCGCATCCTTCCCACCTGTACCAGATAAGTGAATAGTTTGGATACTCTCTTTCAAGGATCGATTGAAACGCTCTATTATGCCGTTTGCTGCTGGATTATACGAAGTTGTATGTGAGAGTCGGATGGCGTGAAGTTGAAGAAACGAAAGAAACTCCTGGATTGTAAACTGCGGGCCGTTGTCCGTCACTATCTTCTCTGGTAGTCCGAAACGGGGGAACATGTATTTCAGCCATCGAACAATGCTGGCAATAGTCACCTCTACAGACAAATGGACTTCCGGCCATTTAATGTAAAAGCATGTCGCTACCAAACTATTCCTCTGATGCTGAGGCGCTGAGCTAAAGAAATGCATGATGTCAAGAGCTATCTTGGCCCACGGTCGCATAGGATAGTCAATGAGTTGTTTAGGGAAGGAAACCAGCCTTGAACTCTTGTCTGCTCTTTGACATGAAGAGCAGTCACAAACAAGATTTTCTATTTCATGTGACATTCTGGGCCACCAAAAGCATGCGTCAACCTTACGTTTCGTACGAACAATACCAGGGTGGCGCTCGTCAGCACATAGTATGATCTTCTGCATCAAGCTCCGGGGAGCCACAAATTTCTCGCCGCCCATTAAACATCCATCTATAAAGGAAAGTTCCTGACGCAACACGCAGTACAGAGGAAACTCGTCTGTGATCTTGTTATTTCGTGGCTAACCATTTAGCAGAAACACCAGAACACGGCAGTGTCGCCTTCCTGAGTTGCTTTCTGGAATTCGTCCTTAGTCAGCGCTGAGATTAGTTCACTGATCAGGGAAGACACCAGTATCCGTGTCATCCTCATTATTTTCAGTTACGTTGAGTAGCAGTCGAAAGAGCCCATCCGCTGTCTAATTTTCACTCCCGGGACGGAATTTTATTTGGAAATCGTATGTTAACAAGCATGCATACCAGCAATGTAGCCAAAATGGCCTGATGCCATTTGTTCCCCGAGAAGGTTAGCTAGTTAGCGTTGCGTGTTCTGTACGAAGAGTCTTCCGTACAAGAACAAATTCCATTTCCCACAGGCCCAAACGCAGGTAAGGGCTTTTATTTCCCGGTAGAGTAAGAAAGCTCTGCTGACGACAATTTTCTGGAAGCGTATGCAATAACACTTTCATGCCCATTCTGAAATTGTGATAGTATAGCAGCCAACCCAATGTCTGATGTATCAGTAGAGACAATCGTGGGGCAAGTCTCGTCGAAAATCGCCAGGACTGGTGTGGAGGCAATGCGGCGTTTTATCTCGCCAAACAAATACACAATTTTTCTTAGTCAGTTCAAGCAGTGCCTTAGCAATGTTCGTGAAATCCTGCAGGACACATATTTAGAAAATGCTTTATTTCGGCGGAGTTCTGTGGTCGAGGAGCATCGGGGGTGAAATGCGTGTTGTCGACACAGCTTCATACCGTCAGTTGGTATAATGTGGCCCAAAAACCCGATTTCAGCAGCATTAAATTTGCATTTCTCGGGATCTAACCGGAGGTTAAGATCACGAAGTCAACGTAACACAGCATGCAGTCGTGAATCATGTTCTTCGGGAGACCTACCGAATACACAGATGTCCATGTTTGACTCTTTGATCAGGTAAATTGACAAATGAGGGAACCGTAAACTGTTGCCAAGCTGCTGGGGCTGAACTTAAGCGCATTGACAGGACTTTGGACTAAAAGACGCCGTCCATTGTAAGAAATGCAGTTAGCGGTCTTGACTGCTGAATTAGAGGCATGTGAAAGAAAGCCTTCCTTAAGGTCCAATTTTGAAAAATATCGGGCGCCGGATAGTTTAACTAGTAGTTCATCTGCGGTTGGAAGCACACTGTTTTTACTACGAGTTTACGATTTAGGGCCTGCAGATCATTGTATATTCTCACTGTACCGTCCTTTTTGAGGACTGTAACCATAGAGTGGACCCATTCAGAACAGTTAATGAGTTCAATGAGAGTATATGCAATCATTTATCGCAATGTTGACGAAACAGCCTCTCTTCTGACCAAAGGAATTGGACGTGACTGAGCAGCTGCTACCGGCTTAGCATCATGAGTCAGACATAAGCGGTGAACGGAGGAAGGAGTGCGCCTTATTGTTTGTTCAAACAGTTTCGGGTACTGTATCTGTAGGTCTGATAGGTTAATACACATACGAGATAGGGACGGCGTGACTCCCAGTGCAACCATAGCGTTGGGTCTGAGTAATAGATGGTTATTTTCGCGGGTAACGTACACAGCAACGGATGATTTCGCGGCCCCAAGTTGCAAAACAATCGCAAATCCTCGTATTTCTACCGGGGCATTTGTACAACTGTCAAATCGATAGGCTGAAGAATGTATAACCATGTCATGTAGGTGACTGTCATAAAAAGTACTTGTTACTATAGTAACAGGAGAAGCTGATTCAAGTTCTATCTCAACCTGTGTTGTTCTATCGCGTACAATAACTGCAACAGTACGAATGTAAGGCATAGGGAGTTTAGGTTCTGGACTAGAGGACGATAGTGAGAAACAGTACATCTGTTATCAATGGAAAATATATTTTCAGATTACTGTAACTTCTGAGTAGAAACGGAATCTGTTGGATGCGAATGAGAAATGCGTACTGCTGAACGATAAAAGTGGGCAAAATGTCCACGCTTACCGAACTTTTTGCAATCCATTTATAAGGCAGGGTGCTTGGCAAAATTGGCTTTATGCCATAGGATGCCGCAGCGGAAGCATTTCTGTGGGGATTGGAATTCGGTTGGCGAGCGATGGATCTTGGCAACCCCCTGTATGTATGCGTGCGTAATGAAACATCACAACTGTTTGACCGTACATTTTTATAGGCGAGCTAATTACACAGCCTTATCCCAAGTCAATTTGGTAGCGTCTTCGGAAAATAAGCATACCCAAATTCGGTTATTGGTGATTCCATTAATCAACTGTTGCACTAACATGACGCCCTCGATCCTAGTTTTCGGTATAGTTGGATAATCGCAGGGTCGTACACCGCGAATGAGGAGATCAACAAAACTGTCTAGCGTTTCCGATGATTCTTGTGTAAGTCAGCCAGATTTGAAGTGAGTCATGAAGAGGTTTGTACGCTGACCCCAAGACTTGTCCAACACATCTAGTAATTTCGTCAAGGTATCTTGAAACTGGAGCACCAAAGCATCAAATTGACTTTGTCCATCATCTCCGAGCAGGTATCTGAGAAGCTTCAGTTTCTGGCCTTCTGTGTAGTTAGAAGCCACAGGTAGTAGGTCAAGATAGTGTGTAAACAATGTTTTTCACTGGGTCCGTGCACTTTCGGTAGGACGTAAAGTCTGATTAGACCAGTAAATTAGGATGTAATCCCGTGGCACAGGTTCGTAAGCCGCGACGACAGTATTGTGTACGAAAAGTCAAATGCACTAGCCGAAGTAAGAAGGTCGCACCGGTAAACAAACTACTGTAATCTGAAAGGTATCTAACTACGTGAGTACATTAGGTGTCGCAAGTGGAAGCATGAACCAAAAGGGAACAATGAACAATAAATAAATAAATATTTTATTCTCGACTATGCGATTGCTTTACAAGTCCTGTAGGATGGCTGAAGTGAAAATAAACATAAGTGCAAATCGTGTATTTAAGCGTCTAGTGAATTCAAGTGCCCCTTATTCATATAAACGTTGTATAATGTGTACTGAATTGTCACTGTAGAATAATATGGGGAAGGTATGTCTTAAGAACAAGAGAAACGACGACATTTACTCGCGCGCCGTTTTCTTGGACTGAGGTAAATTGATGAATGCAGTTGTAATATATCCGAAACTATATTCCATAACAGCAGTGTGTAAATAGTGAAGCACAAAAGCTGAGAATGAGCACCGTTTTGTTCGCGTTTGTTTGATGTGGACACCTCTGATTAGATAGCGTAATGTTGGTGGATAAGCGAATCATCCAGACGTCTTTTGAATACCGTTAGCGTGGGGGAAGAAACGACGTATGTGGGAAGAGCGTTTCAGTGTTCGCACACACAAAGGGAAAAGAAATTCCGGCGGCATTCCAACCGGCAGTATTGTGTGGCCAGCTTTAGATGGTGTCCTCTGAGTGTTGTTTTGCTATTCAGCTTAAGTAGGTGACGACAACAATGGTTTGGATTCCGCAGGATCATATAAGTCATTATCAAGTCGCCACGCAGGCGTCGATATTGTCCACTGTAGACCCCGAGGGTTTTCAACCTCAATCGGTAAGGGAGATGAAACAGGCCCTTTACGTTCTTGGTCGCCCTTCGTTGTGGCAGTTCAAGAGCGGTAAGGTTTTGCATTTACCATGGCTGCCAGGCGTGGATGGCGTACTCAGACAGACCGAATGTAAGCGTTGAGCATCTGGGAAAAAAATGGAAGGATCGAAGCGCCCGAATGCCCTCCGCAAAAGGCCAAGGTTTTGGTTAGCTTTTTTGAAGGCTTTCTCGGCCTGAAGGGAACAGCCCAGATCTTCTTGCACTACCAATCCTAGATCGCATGCCGTTGTAGTGCGCTGCAGATAAACATATCTGAGGTTGTGTGCACGTGTCTTTCTAGGCCAGCCGTCAAACATGCTGGACGTATACACAACAGCATCCGCTGGAGTAGTATAAATAAATAAGTAAATAAACGATATATTCAATGACGGTGTACAGGACAGTTCAATCGGATGCTCTGATGAAGTTATACAAAGAGGTCACGTAGAATATATAATTGTTTACATTTTATACAGTGGAGCTCAAACAGAATTAAAAGACGTGATCAGCAGTTCGAAATTATTGGAATTATTAGGAAACTGAGAACAACAACAAATGCATATGTAAACAAAAGTTCAAGTAAAGTAACACTGCCATCCACGGAACTGTCACTAGGGGACCTGCTTCCGTGCAGGGTATTCCCTCGAAAGATTTCATCTGCACTTCCATACTACGACTAGCGGTGTGGCAAGGTAGTAATTAGGCCATTACCTAGTTAAATATCTCAGGGCTGTTTTTAGCACTCGGGCAATCAGGACACCCAGCCCGTTTAGCATCCGTCAATTTTGTACACGATACTTCTTTTTGTATATCATAATGATGACAGTGCACTGTGATTCTTAGTAAGCGTCACCAGTGAGTCAGAGGCAATATTCCTCGCATGGGTATAAACTTTTTATCTTGGAAGCTGTTACCCGTCGCCACAAGAAATCAGCCCATTCGTGGGAAACAATGAAATAAATAAGAGTACAAAAATGGGAAGTTGGTGGAAAATATTAATGAGTACAGATGACGGTACATAAATTTCGAAGGAAAAATGTTGCACTCTGGTCAGGATTTTGCAAAGAATACAGTGTAGTTCACAAGATTGACACAAAGTATATAGCATCTCCGCAAGGATGGGTGTGTTACCGTAACATGAGACTAACTGATGCCATCGGAATGGAAAAAGGAACAGTCGATCGCAAACATTCAATATCCATTCGCTCAGGAGAGCACGAAATAAAATATAGGAAGGACGAATTAGGGTAGAAAGTTAACGGAGAGTAAAATTCGGAGTTGTTATGGAAATAAAACGCGGGGATAGACTAGGAATGTGGGTGTACTATAAATACAGCTCAGGAGTGCGTAAAACTATGTGATTCATACTTCATCAATTCTTCTTTTTGTCTTGACGCCAGTAGTGAAAATGTTGTTGGCATACACCCGAACCCACCGCTAAACTACGAAACAAGAATCTAGAATAGGACAATATCAGACAGCTTTATGACCGGGATGGGGATGCGTAGACTAAGTTTTCACCATGCAGTAGGTGTGTAGCGAGAACGTCACGGTAGGGGAGAACGCTGTTCATTGCACGCTGAGAGGTTCACACCCATGTCCCACGCACACACACAAATATAGCCGCGTTTCCCACTTACGACGCACCACGTTCCGCCGAGTGAAGTGGTGTCCGCTAAGCGCCATTAGGCTGATCCGACGTGGACATTGAATGTGCCGTTTTCCGCCCACATTTCTGCTCCCTTGCGTCGCAGCCTATCCAGACTGGATTCGTACCAAAGCTCTCGACTTGCTTGCTCGGGGCTGTGTTGCTCTGGTCGGGCCGATTCCTGGGGCCGTAGATAAAGGCATATCTCTTGGGAAAATCGAGCTCCCTTTCATGTCGCCTCTTGTTCTTCTCGGCGTGGCCGCGATATCGTTTGTCGCTGACGACCCATTCCCGGCTTGCATCGTAGGCCACGAGTTGGGTTGACGATTCCCGTTCCCAGTCTCCGCGTTAGTCCCGATCTCCTGATGCTTCCGGGGCATTTCCGTGTGAACTGAGATCCGCGCCCCTACAGGTGCTCAAGTGGACTCCCAAGTACAATCAGCTGAAGTATAATCGAGCTTTTCGATGTCAAAATTGCTTTCTACTCGGTCGATGGTTACATTTTGCTCCGGGCTGCAAGCGGTACTCGTGAGGGCTGTCTTAGTTTCCGATTTCTCTCTAATTCTGCCGCAGAACGCATTACAACGCAATTCAGAAGAAAAATAATTGTCTAATCGGATCCCCATTATTAAATATGTGTGATATTAAATTAAATGTGGGGTGGGATTGATTATAGATCGTGATAATGTGAATAACAAGAATGCTTCTTCTACATGCCGCCTTGTTTTCTCACGGCATCCAGTCGATTGCGGTAGAGGGCGGTTGACAGCGTGTAAGTGCCTAAGACGCTTACACTTAGGAGTAATCCCCTCTCTAATCTTCCGAACCATCAGTGGTAATGTCGTCAAGGTCGTATGGTATCGAAGGATTGGTACAGATTACTGGTGAAATGCGATTGATGAGGAGTAGCTCAACAGAATCAATGAAATCACCTAAAAGTTAACTCCAGATGGTATATTCCATGATTATTAAGTTGCAGTGGGCACATATCCCAATACTTTGACCAAACGCCTGCAAGATCATAAAAACAAATTTGAAGTAATTATACGCTGATTATTTTGCTTAGTCAAACTGCGCAACGACTGATAAATTGGGGGTTAAGAAAGCAAAATTGGAAAGATAGAAATTGATAAATGATGCAAGCATATATTTTCTTTTAGCTTAGTGGGGCTCCATAGTTTCCACTGAAGTGGCCTGGCCTGGATCTGTTCGTTGAAGATGTATAGCGTTCCGCAGCAATCAAACGTGCCGGAGCACCATAAAACGACAAGCGATTTTAAGAAGATTAGAAGATTTACTCATTGGTGCTTAAGCGCAGCTTCAGCACTTGGTCCGAAGAGATTGCCACTCGCCTCTTCGTCTCAATAACGCGACTATTGCTAGAATACAGCTCACCCGCATACCAGCGCGAGGTAGAAAGGAATGAGGGAGTACAGTATGTGGTCACCAGGCTCATTCCCACTTTACGTTGTGTGTTGTATAAAGATCGGTACAAGAAACTAAGGCTTTATACCCTATCTTATCGTCGATTGCGCGCTGACCTCATCATAACGTAATGGATAATACATCTTAGTGATGACCCTAATGTTGAGGACACCGCACCAAGGCGTACACCAAGTAGCACGCGAGGACATTGGTACAAGCTTGGAGTACCGGTTTTGAAGCCAGTCACCCACCAACACTGTTTCGGAGAATGATGAATATATGGAACAACCTGCCGCCGCCGGTCCGTAGTCTAAAGGTAACAAGCTTATCTTGTAATCCGATGGCGTGGATTCGAGCCTGCGTAAGGGCAGGGCGACCCACGCAGTATCGCTATCCCACGTGCAACCGGTGTAGGTTGCGCAGCAGCGAAGCGTGTACCGGCGTACTGCTGATGCTCTCTGCTGCCGTGTGTAGTCGAGGAAAAGTTGGTGTCGGAATTCGAGGAATTCCTGGACAAGCGCTTTGCCGATATGAAGAAATATCGTAAATGCTTCCAAACAGGTCATTGTACCTGAAGGATTTTAGATCCAGTTACACAGAGATCTATTCTTATTGCTTGCATCCAGTATTCATGTACTCATACATCCGATGACGTCAGAAAAATGGTCAAAAGTTTCAAACTGAAGTTTCAGTTCACTGACATGAAAGTCAGGATTATATCTCAGTTCTGTACTCTATGCGAGCAATTTCCCATGACGATGCCATCGGGAATGAGGAGTAGTAGTGTAACAATCGAAAACGATTCGCTTCAGTTTCATCTAGTTTGAGCCCAGGAAGCGAAAGCAAAACGCTGTGGTCTGAAAACCAGATTGAAAATAAATGATGTGCCAACGAGCAAAAGATATTATCATTTAGATATTAATCTGAAAAATGGGTAATAGAGAAAGGAAAAAATGACAAATTCGCCAAAGAACTCAAAAATTACAAGTTGGATTTGGAGAACACGCTGTGTGATTGGGTTGCGATACGCAACCTCAATTGAGACGTCAGTTCCATTTGAGGTAGGTGGTGGGGTGTGTCTGCGTGGGGAGAAGCAACACCAAAATACTTTGACTCAAAATTTAGTCGCAAACGTTGTGGGACCCATAGGCACCAACGATTTTGCTGAGGGCTATGGGCAATCAGTCGGTAAAGTTAAAGTAAGTGGGTGATATATCGCATCTAGTCCAGGCATAGGTGCTGCCAAAAAGACAGAATAGGAATACTGCGCGCACCAACATTACTTTGCAACTATAATAAAGTTCTGGGGAATAAACGATAGACAAGATACCGATACCCAGTCATCAATCAGCTGAAGCAGTTGACAATAAGATAATTTGTTCAACGCGATGATCAAATCACCAGAGGTTAGTGCCTTAGGCACCACTAGAGACAGCAATACGTTCGCTACTTTATTAGGGACAGGTCCGATAATTCCACAATGGGATCGGTATTATAAGGTTAATCAGAGACCTGATCAATATACGTGAGGAGCACTATACACTTAGTCATCCCTAATAGGATAACTGAGGAGATGGATAGGTACAGTTTGAATACAGGTCTCACTGCGCTGCACACGGTCAGCCATTAATCTAGCGACAGCATTTCGTCCCCTCAGTCACCACCCGAATACAGCCAGGATGAACATAGTTATTCGGTGGCGCGGAGTAACCCCATTCTGCTTTACATCGTTCTCAGTTGCTTGCTCCTTCTCGAGCTGCGGTCGCTAGTTTGATAATCGCTCTATGGATTCCGCACTGCGTTTCAACCATACTTGCGATTCCACTGTGAGAGCTGGCGTATTAGTTGAAGTGTGTTGCTCACCTTCAAGTAGCATGCCACGCTGATTATGACGCCATGAATCTTGCTTATCTCCTTATCTCCATGGTTTTAGGTTGGCTCTGTGTCTAGCTAATAGACTGTTGAGAACACATGGTTGGCGGCATCCGGTTTCGGATTTGCCTGTCACTGTGGCAAGCCACAGGACGCCTGCGCCTACAGAGGGACCATGGATGGCTTGCGCTGCACCACCCACAGCCCCAACCACACACCTCATATCAAGTGTAAACCCGTAGGAATAAGACCGGGAGGCATGCGGATGGGAACCACGTTTCATCAACGGAGCCGGCCCACACTCCTTCACAGGCAAACACAAGCACACTGTAGTTGGGGAATCAAGCGCACACAATGCGGTGGCTGGACCGTAGTCCGCTCCACACTGCGTGCATGGAACCACTCTTCGAGCCTAACACGGCCACAAGAACCGTGCACCCCGTCCCCTCCAGCAACGACCAACTGTCTCCTGGAGCCAGTATGGACGAGGTAGTGGGTAATAGACTAGTAGGCACCTTGTCAACATGCACATCAAGCGCATCCACACCGGGGATATCAAACAACAGCTAAACACTTGAAAGAGAGAAAGAAAAAGAGAACAACTCGATTAATGCATAAGGAAACGGTGATATAAACCTTAAGTAAATAGCATACGTAATAAGTTGTTTACAAACAAATCCTAGCTAAGTGCAGGAGGTCAGGAAGTATAGTTCACGGAATGCCACGAACACAAAAATGTTATGGAAATCGAATACAATTGGCTTAGGCGATGTGTGCAAGTTAATGAAATAGAGTACAGAGAGATATTTATATGAGAAAGAAAAGCATTAAGGTAAAAACTGTAAACCCACCACCTGAAATAAAGAAATTTAGCATGCAAGCACGCGGTTAGTAAATCAAATTCAGCGTGCCTACAAAGGCTGCGCCGGCTCGCCGTAATTCTCTGTAGGACCCGTCGTCGCTTCTGTAGTGGCTCCTAATGGCATAGCTCATGGCATACATACATACATACATACTGTGAGAGCTTTGGTTATTTTTGTGAACTGGCGATTGCGAGAAGACGTGGACTTGCCAGCCAAATTTGCCGTGAGCGTATACTAGTTATACATACTGGACCTAGTGAGCTAAGAGTAAGCCAACGTTTCCATATGGATATACTCATGGATCGATCAGTACACAACTCCAGCACATCGTCTCGGGCCTGCTGTCTTCATCTCTCTTATCGGATAAATCAGCGGCACAGATATTTTATGTTGACAGCTTGAGTGCTTTGGAACGTACAGTGTTTTGGTCGGGTTGTGGATGAGACGAGCAGATATTGCTCAGTTGTCGCCCCGGGTCTTTTATTATATGTCGGAGACCGCGCTGAAGCTAAGAATAGCTTGGCCACAGGTCAATTACTCGTTTCAACAACTACATAAGAACGGGTACCTCTGCATATCAAAGCAATGATTGATAGCTCCTGAAGTCCGATGTCGAGACACGAATGGTCTCCGAGAGGGCCTCACTCGCTTCACACACATTCAGCTATGTGAACTGATACATTAGTAAGAAACGACAGATCGTGAGCGTAGCTGCTTATTTTGTAGGATAGGGGGCTTCGTGTTTTACTTAACCAATTAAGTTAAAGGGATCTCAGAGTAGGCCCAGCTGGTCATATGTAAATTTGTGGCGGATCACAAAAGACGGCATGCAACAGTGGCAGGTATCCTGTGGCACTTTGGTAAAAGGGGCTCTGGCATTAGATACTGCAAATGATGTCATTCGAGGAATATTGTATTGGTATAAGTGATATTTCTCAAAAATGAACAACAAAAGTTTGCCCAGTACCTAGATTTTAAAGAGACAGTAGGTGTCAGCTTGTTAATAGGCACTGTGCAATGCAAACAGTATGGTACTATGAGCTCAAGGGAAGTGGGCCGTTAGCGATTTAAAGTAAAAGAAATTCAACACACTTTTAGCATCAGTGTCACCTCAGCAATAGATACAAGGAGGATTATATATTAAAGTATTCTTACCACCTTTAAACCACAGGTTCCGCATTTGTTCGTAGACGGAGTGCACATCGGCGGCTTTAAAGAAATCTTACTACTGTATCAAAGTGGCAAGTTGGAAGAAATGTTGAGGAAAGCGGGAAAAAAGTGCATCCAACTTTTGTAGTCAACAACAATACAGAAGAACTCTGTTACTTGTTCGAGTTTGAATGGTTCCAACGGTGTCTCAACGACTTTCGCCATAGTTTGGCGAGTTTGGATTATTGTGTGAATTTGCTGTGTATTTTATTGAGTAAAATGACGAGTCTCGGGAGAAAATAAAAGTCGATAAATGGATGGCAAAATAACCCCGACAGTCATCATCGATCTTGTCTAATATCCCAATGTAAGCCGGTTAAATTTAAAGGAAAAATAGTATGCTGTTCTTGATTACCTTTTTAATTATGTTAGAAGAGGGAGAACTTTGTTGTTGCGTTCGGTGATCACTTTTTTATGTAGTTGACAATAAACGACTTTATAGTGGTGGTCGGTGCGTTGCCGGTCATATGTGGAACATGGAAACAAGGGTGTTTAAGATGGACATGTATGCCCTGCAGGATGGCCTAGGTAGAGAGCATAAGTGGTCACACCAGGGATTTCGCACTAACGGAAAGATAAATCGGTCTACCTCGATTTCTTTAGTTGGTTGGTGGGCAGAGTTTTGTTTGCAACCCATCGACACCAGATGTGCGCAAGTCATACCACCTAATGCAAACCGCGCCATGCATCGAGCCGCATTATACTGAACAGCATGGGAACAAAAATGACATAAATCGAAGAGTGTTCCATAGCAAACAATCTCGGAGGGAAAATAATGATCCAGGATTCTAAAGGATGATAAGGCGCGGACAACTTCAGTTTGTGTCCCTTTAGGTCTGTGTTAAGGCTGTAACAAAGAGGAAACAGCAAATATGACTAGTGTTTTCTAGAAGCTGGCAGAGAAACAGGAGGACAACTTTAGACGATGACAGTTTCAACTGCAAATTCCAAAAACTTTCATCCTGAGTTGGTCCAGCATATTAAAAAATCTCTACTCATTTTCAGTCAGTCCGCTTGCGGCGAGATCGCGCTTCTACCAGGGTCCCCGGATTGAGAAGCGACCCCACACGGGGCATTTGTACGCGGGTCAAACTGACCAACATGTTGGCTTCCGATGTCCGTTGTAAGCGTTGATTGTCCCCCTAACCGCAACCCAAATGTCACGCCTATATATATATATATATATATATATATATATATATATATATATGTTGGTTGGCGGCATCCGATTTCGGATTTGCCTGTCACTGTGGCAAGCCACAGGACGCCTGCGCCTACAGAGAGACCATGGATAGCTTGCGCTGTACCACCCACAGCTCCAACCACATACCCCATATCCAGTGTAAACCCGAAGGAATAAGACCGGGAGGCATGCGGATGGGAACCACGTTTCATCAACGGAGCCGGCCCACACTCCTTCACAGGCAAACAAAAGCACGCTGTATTTGGGGAATCAACCGCACACAAGACGGTGGCTGGACCGTAGTCCGCTCCACACTGAGGGTATGGAACCACTCTTCGAGCCTAGCACGGCCACAAGAACCGTGCACCCCGTCCCCTCCAGCAACGACCAACTGTCTCCTGGAACCAGTATGGACGACGTAGTGGGTAATATACAGGTAGGCACCTTGTCAACATACACATCAAGCGCAACCATACCAGGGATATCAAACTACAGCCATTCAATTTAAACGAAAAGCTGAAATAAAATAAATCCAATAATGCATACAGATACGGTGGCATAACTCTTCGCTAAATTACCATATGAAGTAAGTTGGTCAGCAACAAATCCGTGATAAGTAAGAAATGTCCACAAGTTACTTAAAATGCTACAAACGCAACAAAATTACCGAAGATCAGCGCAATTAGTGTAAGCAACGTGGCCAGTTAATAGAACATTATTCAGGGAGGCAGAACAAACCAAATAAAGCGGAATGAAATTTATCCAGCTGAAAAACACCTAGTTTAAGTGTAAGTTGGTTTAGCCCAACTGCGGTGAAGAAGCAACAAGAATGCAACATCAGCCTCAGCATGGGGCACACATACATACATGGTTGGCGGCAGCCGGTTTCGGATTTGCCTGTCACTGTGGCAAGCCACAGGACGCCTGCGCCTACAGAGGGACCATGGATGGCTTGCGCTGCACCACCCACAGCTCCAACCACACACCTCATATCAAGTGTAAACCCGTAGGAATAAGACCGGGAGGCATGCGGATGGGAGCCACGTTTCATCAACGGAGCCGGCCCACACTCCTTCACAGGCAAACACAAGCACACTGTATTTGGGAATCAAGCGCACACAAGGCGGTGGCTGGACCGTAGTCCGCTCCACACTGCGTGCATGGAACCACTCTTCGAGCCTAACACGGCCACAAGGACCGTGCACCCCGTCCCCTCCAGCAACGACCAACTGTCTCCTGGAACCAGTATGGACGACGTAGTGGGTAATAGACTAGTAGGCACCTTGTCCACATGCACATCAAGCGCATCCACACCGGGGATATCAAACAACAGCCAAACACTTGAGAGAGAGAGAGAAAGAAAAAGAGAAAAACTCGATTAAAGCATAAGGAAACGGTGATATAAACCTTAATTAAATAGCATACGTAATAAGTTGTTTACAAACAAATCCTAGCTAAGTGCACGAGGTCAGGAAATATA
>OX104065.1:111325474-111476340 GCA_944474145.2 Dicrocoelium dendriticum
AAGGATTAAGGAACGCAAACGCTTTCAAGTGTCCTTCCAGAGCGTCCCTCACGAGCTTTTCCAATAACGTGACCAGCACGCTCGTTAAACTGACCGGTCTATAGTTATCAGGGAGGTGCTTATCACGTTTCTTAAAAAATGGGAAAAACAATAGCTTCCTTCCAGTTCTTGGGCAGAGAGCAGCCTCGTAGACTTCACAAAAAGTTGCGTAATCGGACGGCAAAGTTCATCAGCTAACTCGTACAACTCGTACATGCTCCGTTCCATCAATGCACACAACGACGGTACCATCTTCGGATTTACCCACAACTTCCCTGACGACTGTTCCTTTCACTCCGGAGAAGGTCCTGGCGACACTCAAATCCCTGCGACTAACGGCCTCTCCTGGCGCTGATGGTTTCCACCCACGGCTCTTGCGAGCGTGCGCTGCAGCTCTAGCTTTACCCCTAGCGGAGCTGTTCACCCACTTCTTCTCGCAAGGCAAAGTTCCCAACGATTAGAAATTTGGGACTATTACACCAATCTACAAAGGCGGTACTAGCAAAGATCCGGCCAATTATCGACCGATAACTCTCCTATCTACAATCTCCAAAGTGATGGAATCGATCGTCGCAGACGCTTTAATGGACTACATGGAGGCCCAGATACAGCTCTCTGATTGCCAGCACGGTTTCCGGCGTCAACGGTCATGCCTGAGTAACCTGCTACTTGCCAGGGACAGCTGGACGACTGCAGCCGACTCTGGCCAAGAAACGCATGTTATATTCCTGGATTTCGCCAAAGCCTTCGACAAGGTCGACCACAAGTTTCTACTGCAGAAACTGTTGCCTTACGGCGTTTCAGGGGGCTTGATGGACTGGATCTGGAACTACCTCCAAAACCGTACCTTCCAAGTATGCGTCGACGGAGCGTTGTCTCCCCGCATCCTTCCCACAAGCGAAGTTTCACAGCGGTCTGTTCTCGGACCGCGCCTCTTCCTAGCCTTCATTGATGACGTCACACCGCAAGTGGAGTCTTCACTGCTGCTATACGCGGATGACGCGAATCTGTGGCGCCCAATTAACGTTTCGGACGATGCCCACGCACTTCAGACGGACCTGGACCGTCTACATCAGTCGCCCATAGAAAACAACCACCTATTTAACGCTACGAAATGTCGCGTCCTTTCTACCCGCCCTTCCGCTTTTTCTCCTGTACATTACCTGGGAGCGTCTATCCTCCAGATCTCTTCAGCCGAAAGAGACTTGCGTATCATTACCCAGACGAGTCTTTCCGTATCGGCTTCCTGCCGGAAAGCAGCTGCTGCTACTAACCGCATGGTGGGATTGCTGAAACGAGCCTTCGGTCAAATTGACCCCAGCAATTTCCGCCTCCTCCTCAATGCTTTTCTTCGACCCCACTTGGAGTTCGCTATTCAGGCTTGGAGCCCTCCGTTGTTGAAGGACCAACGCATACTCGAGACCCCACAACGTCGAGCAACCAAACTGGTCCGAGGTCTCAAGCACCTAGATTATCCACGACTTCAGTGCCTGGGCCTCTACTCGCTTAAGTACCGACGTCTACGGGGCGACCTGATCCTTGTATTCATGATCTTATCCAACCCTGGACATCCCTGTCGCCACCTACCCACACTGCACCAATCGGGCTCCCACCTACGTGGCCACCCATTGAGGCTCACACATCGGCATAGTCGGCTGAACTGCAGACGACCCTACTTCGCTTTGCGAATCTGCAGACGGTGGAATGCTCTGCCTGCCGATTTAGTCTTGGCACCCACTGTGGCGTTCGTTAAGACCCGCTTGGACTGTCATCTGGCCGAGTTACACCGCGATATTCCCTAATATTACTACCTTCTACTGGATGGAATTTCTTCCTTTTTTCTTATACCTACGTCCTTTCCAAAGTTGTTTGGAGGGCGTGGTGGGATGTCACGCTTTGAGCCGGCGTGCATTCTGTTTAAATGGCCCATAAGCCCGATGAAAATACGGCTAACACGCGAGTCCAACCCGCTATAAAGTTGCTTGGCCTTTCATTAGACCCGACCCGAACTCTTTTTACCCTATGGGTCATGTAAAGCTCGAGCTTTTATTCCCATTAAATACAATGTCCCAACGTTGCAAACAGTTTGGGATGAATGGCATGCCCACCGGCAGCTTTAGTGGGATTTAATTGCCTCAGAAGCCGGAGCACTTGCGCCTCAGTTATAGGAACCTCCTCCAAGTGAGAGCCCTCAGGAACTTTTGCCTGGAGACTGATATGCGGCGGCTGTGACTCTCGAACATAAACCCCAGCATACTGTTCTCCGAGAAAACAAGCCTTTTCGTGATCCGTGACAATAGCAGTGCCGTCCGGTTCATACAACACTGGGATGCGCGAATTCATGTTGCTTCGCCTTTTGACATAAGCGAAATAAATAGTAAAAAATTAATGTCAGCTGTACGCCGTAACGGCGCTTCGCTGCAGCGCATTCACCACCAGTCGCGTGCGGGCTGAGTATACCGCGAGGACGCCCACCCCTACGCGGATTCGAACCGGTGACCTTATGGTTGTAAAGCAAACATGCAGACCATTCGGCCACTGGCCGACTGACATAAGCGAAGAAGCGTTTCGGGTTTGATGAGGCTATACGAGCAAGCTCCACTTCATGCTGTAGATGAGCACCTCGTAGATACTGTCTGCAGGCATATCGAACCTCACGATATCGCTTGAAGGTGCATAATGAAGAAGCAGATAAGTAGGTACGCTAATATCTGGCACGTCTTTTGAGTTGTTTGTGTACAGCAGAATCAAACCAGAGTGGCTTTGCCCCAGTTTTATTCCTGCCAGATAGTTGTATATGGGGGAGAGAGAGCTCACTCAAGCATGATTTAAATCTCTCCCAGGCCGTTTGAATGTCGTCACTTTTTAAAATGACACAAGGCGACTTTGCGGCTTCCGCTTCCATTGTCTGAAAATCCGCGCGCCATATATTTGGAACTCGGTCGGGATGATCACTAGTATGACGACTAAGGGCGCACTTAAATGAGAGACGTGCGTGGTCCGTAGCACCGAGAGGTGATTTGTATAAAATATCCGTGACAAAATCAATGCATTTAGGGAGGATCAACTCCAAGAGGGACGGGTTTTGACCCATCATGAATCTAGTAGGCCGATCGACAAATTGGTGCAGGGAATCATGCAACGCCAGCTCGAGAAGCTCGGTAGCTAAACACCTTGTAACAGCTTTGCAGGAAAAATTCCGCCAGTCAACTTCGGGAAGATTGAAGTCCCCCATCACTAAACACGTATTTGCCGAATGCTCGCGGATGAAATCAGCTAGCCCGTTAGCAACGCTGTCGGGGCTTCTATAGACCAGCACAAATTTAAGTTGCGCGGAGGCAATACACAGGTTAACTACGAGTGCCTCAACATCATCCTCTGTTGATCTGAAACTATACGTGTTAAAGACAGTAAGTGCGGAGTTAACGTACAAAGCAACGCCACCTCCGCTCCGATCAGAGGTGCGGTCACATCTCAGCAGTGCGTAACCTGGCAAGCACACTTCACTGTCCGTGACGTCGGTGGACAACCACGTTTCAGTGAATGCGAGAACCTCTGGACGGCAGTCGTCGACAAGGGCGCCGACTTCGCACAGCTTGTTTCGCAGGCTACGCACATTGGTTAAGATCACCTGAAGGGATTTAACATTGTGAGTCCGCGATCGTGCACCACCAGAACCAGTTCTAGTAGGGCGAAAGTGGACCGCCGGCTCACCACCCGAAAACCCACCAAGCGGAGACCCTTTTGTTCTGCTTCACGGCGGGCTTTAAGATCCTTCACAGCTTCCCGCAGTTTCAGCTTATCCGCCAAAGGGAGGTCTGGGTGCACAATGACACCAGTGCCCTTGAGCTTAAAGGCGAAACGCAGAAGTGCTTGGCGCTACTCCGGAATGCACAGAACAACTCGCAACAAGCGAGGGCGAGACTTGTCAGCTGGCAAGTTACCGAGTCCGGTTAGTTTGCGCACAGTAACGCCGGGGAAGCCAGGAGGCAGGAGTTTGGTAACGCATATTCTAAACCACTAAAGGTTATCTAGCATACAGTCTTTTGGGAGAACAGCAGAAGACGCAGTGGCGTTTCCGAAACTAACACTGCAGCCGGTATACTAGACTCCGCGACGCGGAGTATTTAACGAACGCTCCATGGAGGTCGGTGGTTTCAGTTTAGTGTCCGTTTTTATAGACTCTAGTTTGGCAAATGTTTCCAGTTGCAACGATTCCGTAGTAGTAGAAGTTGAGGAGGGGAAATGGGCGCCCGACGGATCTCTCATGTCCGCCTTGGGTTTTGCCGCTTAGTTAACCCTCTTTCGCCTCCTTTTGACAAGGACAGAAACTTGCTGCTCTCCTTCGCTAACAGCCGAATCAAACACGCTGTCTGACGGTTCGTTACTAACAAGGTCGTTGCTAACTGGTAAACTGACAGTTAACAGTGAACAAATAGATGCAGGATCTGACGACTTACCAGTGTCTTCTGGAAAGTTGAACACGAACATCAGGGAAACCCCTCTTTCTCCCGCGTCTCCGCCAACCGCCTGTTCTGTGGATATAGCCATAGCTTCCCAAAATGGAAACCATGACAGTGACACAAATGGAATTCCCCTCGTTCGTAAAATTCAACTTGAAAGAGCAATGGGCTCAGCAATCAGCATCCTGTAACGGTGTAGCATTTATTATACCGTAAAAATAGCAACTTACAGTTTCCCAGGGACGTTGCTACGCTTGCAATGAACACAGGGATACTGCACGTACCGGTACGGGTACTCATCTGGCAACCCCTTCCACTTTCGCCGTTCATAAGGCTGTGCAGTCACAGCCGTATGCTTGCAAAAAACTGTGGCAGTTGCAAATTTCTTTACATCGGACTCAAACTCATCAAGTTTCCGACAATAGTAGGCACCAAAAGACATAAACTCCCAGATTCATCCACCATGATGCTAGTTACAAATGTGGCGCCAAGTGATTTCCAATACTCCTGTAGTCTATCACAACAACTAACAATGATAACCACATTAACCTTCTTCAATACAAAACATACACCGAGTTAACATGTGTATACTATTTATATATACAAAAAGCCATCTAATGGCAACCTCTCCAGTGGACCAAGCATACTGCCTAGCAACTGCGGATAACGACCCCAGTCGAGGTTTTCGCTCCTACTTTTCAGATTTCTGTGTCAATACGGCGAACCGCAATGTCATCCAAGTGCATAAGTTGTAACAAACGCGTCACTTCACACTCAAAAGCTGTTCAGTGCGCTCTGTGTGAAGGGTGGCTGCACACTTCGTGCTGTAACATCGATGACGCTTTATATGAATGTCTCCAACGCTCTGCCTTTGAGGTCATGAGCTCACATTGTGACTCATGTCGAGTAATAGTGAATGACAGACGTCTACTGGCTAACCATCGTCCTTTGAGTATATGCAGCCCAGTCACCTTGGCCGTGGACAATACGGAAGATGAGTTACCCCCATCATCCATTTGTAGTGACCTGGAGATTCCCCTGTTTGGCTGCCGCATGCTGCGTAAAATATTACAAAATCACAAAATTATGTTTCTCGATGTACTTAGCCACTCGCCTGTTTGAACGTTGCTCGCGTTTGTTTGAGTCAACTTAGCATCCGCCTTCGAACGGCACTTGTCCGCTCAGCTTGGTCGTTTTCCGCAAGTCTCAGCTCGCTTCGCCCATGTCCATCTCGACATAGTTGGACCCTTGGCACCATCCAGGGGAATGGTCTACATTCTGACCATGATCGACCGATACACCCGTTGGCCCGAAGCCGTACCTATACCCGACGTATCCGCGGACACCGTAACGCGCGCTTTCGTTGAGCGCTGGGTCGCTTCACATGGCTGTCCAGCCACCGTGACTACCGACCGCGGTCCGCAGTTCGAATCCTCGACATTCAACGATCTTCTCAAAGTCCTCGGATGTTCACGCATCCGGACTACCGCTTATCACCCGCAATCCAACGGCATGGTGGAACGTTTCCACCGACAGCTGAAGGCCTCACTTAGTGCCGCTAATGCACTAAGCTGGACCGAAGCACTGCCTATGATACTACTTGGTATCCGATCAGCTCTTAAAGCTGATTTGCACACGTCCAGCGCCGAACTGGTATACGGACAACCTCTTCGGCTACCTGGGGACTTCTTTTCTGGAAACCCCAGAACACCACGCTACGACGCGAATTACGCTCGGCAGTTAGCCACGAGCATGCGCCATATCAAAGTAACCGACGTGCGAGAACAACGACGTAAATCGTTTGTTCCACAAGATCTACTGCATTGCGCTTACGTTTTCCTTCGAGTCGATGGTCAACGCAGACCACTCGAACGACCCTACGAAGGTCCATTTAAGGTTCTTAAACGTAAGGACCGCGTATTCGTTATCGACCGCCACGGTAAACGTGAAACCGTCTCTATCGACCGTCTCAAGGTTGCCCATGTGGAACCTGAGATTGACGATGACTCCCGTCCACCTTCGGATGAGTCAACGCAGCCCATGATCGACGACACGCCTACTCCCGATGCTACGAAGCATTCTCCGACTAACCCTTCCGACTCAATTCCTTCCGATTCTATCAAGCCGAAAGCTTCCTCATCCGACAGAACTGCTGGATCGACAACGCCTCCGACCGAACGTCCGAAATCGACTAGGTCAGGTAGGCGGGTTCATTGGCCAGCGCGATTAAAAGATTAGTTTTCTTTTCATTCTTCCTTTCTCGCTTCCTTTTTGCTTGTGACCTAACCCGCCCAACAAAAACGTTTTGAAAACACAAAAAAATTTGCAAAGCGTTTTGAAAACCCCACAAACGGCAAAATCGTTTTGAAAACCTAAAAAGGAGAAAATCGTTTTGAAAACACAAAATGGTTCTGTCACGGTTTCGGCTGACCTACCGATGACGTGCTGCTAGCGTGCACTCTGATTAGCCCGACTTCCCAAAGCAGGAGACCGGTGTACGGCTGGCAAGTATATTTGCTTAACGTCCAACTAACGGTACATTCAATTTATGGCCAAATCAATAGCCCTCAGCGTAAAACGCTCTCATTGGCTGGTTTCGTCCCATTAACACCTTCCCCCGCAAAAGTTGACATAAGACTTCATTTTTTGATCCAACTGCATTCTTACGACAGGTCTCCGTAGTCGATCAGTACAGCGCCGGGTCTGGACCTTCGGTTCCTCTGAGACTTCTGTGCGGGATGCATCCGAATTGCTTTGGGGATTAGATGGCACGTCGAAACTCTCTAGTAGAATATCTAACGGTAGTAACCGAGCGCTTGTGCCCGCAGGGATGCTAGTTGGTCGCAGCTGATTGGAATGCCTGGTCCAAATCAAATTACCCACATTAACCTCATATAGCACTTGTCCAATATTTCTCCGTATCGATCCTACCACCCATTGCGGGTTTCCCGCGCGATAGTCTCTTACTAAGCCACGCTGTCCGGGGTAAAAGCGGCGTGCTTGAGTTCTGTGTCGCTCGTTGTAGTACTGCTCCATCCGAACGTTCCTTTCTTGCTCATTAGTACACCTCGGAGTTAGCAGGGAATTCACAGTACGGAGTTTTCTTCCCATTAGTGCTTCTGCCGGCGACAACTGGTTTGGTACTTGGGGATTTGAAGTTGATCTGTACACGAGCAAAAATGTATCAAGTATCTCCTGTGTGGTTCCTTCCCCCCCGCATCTTTAGTAGCGATCGCTTAAACGTGTCGACGAAGCGCTCTGCTTGTCCATTTGACTGAGGGTGAAACGGTGGCGACCGTAGATGCGTGATACCATGCTGTGCGCAGTATTCGGCAAATTGGGAAGAAGTGAACTGAGAACCATTTTCAGTGACCAAGGTTTCTGGTATTCCGTGTTGACTGAAAAGTCTCCTCAAAATGTTAATTGCTGCACCACTTGTCGCACGCTCCATACAGAAGACCTCAGGCCATTTGCTATAGGAATCAACAACTATTAGGTACTGCTGACCGTTTAGGGGACCAAAGAAATCAGTGTGCACGCGTTCCCACGGTTTTGTTGCCAACGGCCAGGAAGCTAAGTCAGCTTTTCTCGGTGCCTTACTAGCAAGCGCGCATCTGGGACATGACTTTACTAGTTGCTCGAGTTCCGAATCAATGTTTGGCCAGTAGACAAAACTCCGAGCAATGCTTTTCATTCTGTTAATTCCAGGATGTGCCCGATGAAATTGCTGAAGGACACTTTGGCGAAGTTCTTTGGGTATGACAATTCTCTCGGCCAAAAGTAAACACCCATTTACGATCGAAAGTTCGTCCTTTCTCCGAGAGAGAATTTGTAGCTCTCCGGATAGAGTATCACTTGGCCACTGCGTAGTGTGAAATTTGATTACCTGGCGCAAGAGGGGATCTCGCACAGTTGCGTCACGTACCATGTTGAACGTCACGGGAAGCTTCCTAAAATTCTCCATCAAGACCTGGTTGACCTCCGATTCAAGGGAGATTGCTGCAATTATAGATTCTTCCTGCTGATGCTGTTGTAGCTCCAATAACCGGGAAAGTGCGTCTGCTTGACCTATGTCCTTTGTAGCCGTGTACTTCACCACAAAATCATAGGCGAGTAAGGCCGTGGCCCAACGCTGCAGTCTGTTCGCGGTATAAACGGGTATACCGGACTTTGATCCAAATATGGCTAGGAGTGGTTTATGGTCGGTAAGCAGGGTAAACCTGCCATACAACATTTTGTGAAATTTCTTTATTGCAAAGACTATCGCTAATGCCTCTTTCTCTATCTGCCCGTAATTCTTTTCGGCTGGCGACAGTGATCAAGCTGCGTGTGCGGTCGCTTTTTCCGATCCGTCAGCAAACTTATGAGAGATAACTGCACCCACGCCATACTTCGAAGCGTCTGCCGCCACCACGATTTCAAGTGTAGGGTCGTAATGTGTCAGCATAAGGTCAGAACACAGCGTTCGCTTCACCTCCTCAAAGGACTTCTGACAATCTTCGGACCAGTGCCAACGTTTGTCCTTGGTGAGTAACTCATTGAGTGGTCCACGCACGCTGTGCATATGTGGCAGAAATTGACTGTAATGATTGACGAGTCCTAAGAAGGACCTCAGAGTAGGCACATCTTTGGGAGGTGGCATCTTTTTTATAGCATCAATGTTTGACGGATCTGGACGTCTACCGTTCTTGTCAATTATGAAGCCAAGAAAATTAATGGAGTCCATGAAAAACGTGCACTTTTCTGGGCGATATCTAAATCCGTACTCTTGTATGCAATCAAGTACTAAGTGCAGCTTTCTGAAAAGGTCATCTGGGTTAGTTCCGACGACAATGATATCGTCCAAATATGCGGCAGCACCATCTACATCTGTTAGCATAGTATCCATGATTTGCTGAAAAATTGCTGGCGCGGACTTAACTCCGAATGGAAGTCGATGATACTGATACAAACCTCGGTGCGTATTTATCGTCAGTAATTCTCTAGAAGCTTCATCAACTTCTATTTGTAAGTACGCATCCGATAGATCTAGCTTGGCAAAACACTGACCCCCATTTAGTTTCGAGAACAAATCATCTGGGACTGGCAGAGGATACTGATGCGTGTTTAACGCTTCATTCAGCCCAGTAGAAAAGTCGGCACATATTCGGATCTGGCCGTTCGGCTTCCTGACAACCACAATTGGAGCCGCCCAAGAAGAGTAGTTCACTGCATAGATAACCCCAAGTTTCTCCAAACGATCAAGTTCCTGGTCAACAATTGGGACTGCTGCGTAAGGTACTGGCCGCTTTGCACGGAAAACAGGAACAGCATCAGGTTTTAAGGACAATGAGGCTTGCAACTTTGTACACTTACCAAGTCCTTCACGGAAAACAGGTGCATATTTCTCTCGAATTTGTTCGATTGCCATTGCCTTGGGGACTTTTGGTTTGTGTAAGTGTACACTTGCACAGATTTGATTAATGGGAACATCTAAGAGGTTGAATCGCTCAATCCAGTCTAATCCAAGGAGGTTCAAATTCTTGTGTGTTGTGACGAAAATAGTTCCCCAAGCGGTGAAGTTGGCAAAGCGACACTCACATTCAATCTGACCGATCAAGTTTAGACTCGTACCTGATGCGCTCTTCGCTTTATGGTTAGTTGGTTTAATGTCAGGTGAACCGATAGCTTTCCATAAGTTTTCCGTAATGACTGTAATATCAGAAGCCGTATCAATCTGCAGACGCGCTACTCTTCCGTTGATGGTAATAGTGACGAACTTTCTTCTATCTTTAACATCGTCCGTATAGTTAGCGTTTACTCTTGTCGCGAACCTTCGGTAACCTGCTTTTCGAGTATCACATGACGATCTAAATGACGTTTTGAATCTGCAGTGGGTCTCCTTGTGCCCCCGTCTAAAGCACCTTTGACAAACATGTTTGCTGAAAGGACACCATCTCACAAAATGCCATCCTCCGCATTGCCAGCAAGGTGATGGGGGTTTGGATTGTGGATATCTGCTAGGTTGAGCGGTCGGTGGGTTGTTTCCTGAAATTTGCTGGACAGATATATCTGCGGAATGTGCTCTCGAATCTTCCACCATAGCCGTATCGTGCTTTAAATTCATGATTCTTTGGGATCCAGCAATGGCGTTTTGTAACGTAACATCTGTGTCGCCTTCCAACATACCAAGTATTCTCGTTCGTATCTCGGCGTCTTTTGGGGACTGTAGACTGCATACTAGTATCAAACACTCGAACTGGTCTTCCGTGAGCGACTTCAGTTTGAATTTCTGGCATTCACGTTTGACTATCGCCGCGTGAGCAATAACACTGTCATTGTCCTTTTTGCATAGCTTTAGACAATTGTATCGGTTATTGAAAAGAGACGACTGGTCTCCAAACAACGCTGTGAGTCGAACAACTGTATCATCAAAGCTGAAATCATGCGCGTTGTTTGGCAAAATGTAGTTAATGTATCTGTCATGTTCAACCGTTCCGAGTTTTCGTAACAAAAGGCGAACTTTAGATGCATCATCGAGACCTGACAACTCTGCCCTGAAAACATCTTCATAGCGTCTGAACCACGCATCGAATATTAATCCTGAGTCAGGATCGAATATGAACTCATTAACACTACTGATCATCGCATCCGCCGAAGGCTTCCCATTGTTCTGAACGACCGTAGGCTGCACAGATAACATTTGGGTGAGGGTTTCAATCATACGCAGCTGTGCTGTTTCAAATTGCTGCTGTTGCTGCAACAAAATGATTTTCAGGTCTTCCGCTGAAATTGACATCTTGATCCACTACCTTCCGTCGCCAAAAATATATGTTATGGTTTCGGCTGACCTACCGATGACCTGCTGCTAGCGTGCACTCTGATTAGCCCGACTTCCCAAAGCAGGAGACCGGCGTACGGCTGGCACGTATATTTTGCTTAACGTCCAAACAAACGGTACATTCAATTTGTGGCCAAATCAATAGCCCTCAGCGTAAAACGCTCTCATTGGCTGGTTCCGTCCCATTAACATATTCAAAGCAAAACTCGATCAATAAGCATGTAGATCTCGAAATCGCTTACGAGGCTCTGCGAAACAGGACCTTAAAGCCGCACTGACGATGTTGCTTAATCTGGCAGCGAATCTTCTGCAAAATAAGCGTTCAGCTCGGAGAGCAGTGTAATACCCACATTCACATCCGGAACTACGAATATTCTCAACCATTTCAAATTCCTTTTGTCCACTGTTCTGTGACGGTGCGGATACTGACGCTGAGCAGAGTGGATTGATTAACAATTAGGGGTTGGCTTTAGAGGCGCCGATCTGTACAACGACCAGGGCAGTGGTTTTAAAATTTTCTGCGCCAATCAGAACGAACTGCTTGTGCGTAACAGTGATTATCTCTGCAAGTGAAGCAGTTCTGTTCGGATAACCATGATAAGGACGCATAAGTGCGCTGAATCCAATTGTCTCGACTCGCGCCACCAAAGTAAAAATAAATAACAATGGCGGGTAAAAGCGAAGTAGGAAACTGGGACAACATAAAAAATGTAATTAAGAAAGCAAGACCAATGGGGATGAAATACTAGCCGCTAGATGGAAGGGAATCACCGACCGCGCTGATAATGTGGAACACCCCAGGGTCACCATACATGAAAAACTCTAGGCCACGTTATCGACTGGCAAACTAGCTCAGTCAACTTGGTGCAGCGACACAGCATAATGGATGCCGAGAAAAACGGTTAAGGAGCATAAAGAAAACATGACCTGGACAACGTAAGCGGTCATGCGTCAACAAATACTCGAATGAAACACCAAAGGGTTTCTTGCCGGAGATCGACTGATGGACCTTAACATTACCACCCGGTGTTCCCACCAGATATGAAGAATACTATGTAAGGATCAGTGATTACATACGGCCGATCGTTTGACGTCTTCATTGCGAACCGCCCTGGTTTCAGATTCACATAGTACCACCGGCGCTATCAAACGGGCCGTGCTGATACGCGAAGTAACTTCCGCAGTGATGTGACCACCAAAAGCGACCAGGTAGCTAAGTTAAGTGAACAAATTCACCACTTACAAAAGCTGTTCGGTGGTGGGGAGAACCAGTGGTCTATCGGCTCAGTGCTGCAATAGCACTTTGAAAGTGCAAAGCACAGCCCGAAGTGTGCAGCGTTACGCGGCAGTTTATTCAGTAGTGTTTGCGTAGACAATGCATCAGATTCAAGGAGAACTATGTCGTCCGCTTCTCCAGATTTGTCAATGGGTCGCCCGGCGGAACCGACTCACATGTGATCATTTCGACCAGAAAGTTGAAGAGAAATGGAAATATAAGAGATCCCTGGCGAATTCAGGAGACAGTTTGCCGTAGATCCTTACACGGCTTGGGGAATCACGGTAGAGACTACATAATGGAAAGGAGTTCAGGTGACACCCGCTTCGTAGATAGGCAGTTCCACAAGCTGTCCCGATCAACAGAGTCGAAGGTGGATTTCAAGTCAAGGGAAACCACCATAGTCGGTTGTCTGTATATGGGGGACACAGTCTGATTGAGTTAAAATGTAACTCAGCCAACGCATGGACCGTCTGTTCAACATTTGACATGCAGTTAAATAAAACCAGGGTAGTCTGGCGTTTTCTTTATTCCCAACTAAAAGCGGAATGTGGGGAAGGGACACCACAGAAAGGAATGTTTGGAACCTTTCCCAAGCCGTCTGGATATTGTCTACCGTCAAAATGGTACAATGTGATAGAGTAGCACTGACCGACAGTCCTGAAACGATATGCGTTATTTGCAGTTGGAAAACAGTGTTATTAAGATAGAGAACGCGATCAGCGTATAGTTTCAGGAATCCATCGTCAGTGTGTCCGCTGTGCATCGAGCCAGATTTTGTTTGAAATTCGATTGGCTGCCTAATTGGACATTCATGGTGTCAGCAACAATCCCCATACTAGTATGCTTCGGCATGAGTATAAGGGATGACTCACTTTTGACACCTTCCGAGCTGCGGTTGGTTGGGGCATTCACACATATGGAAAGACATCCTATCACAGAGTGTAATCAGAAGTCCAACACACGTGTGGCTATTCACTGGTACCCAGTCAAATTATATTGCCTTTTGCATTTTTACCGACAACATAAATACCATTAGCTAGGGATCGTCAGTATAGTCACTATTCAAGGGTGTCGAAGATCCGTCTGCAGCTCGATACAGTCTGATATGGGCCAGAAACCAAGACAATTACCGTAGTGGTACACTGATGGCAACCATACAAATCAGAATCTATATCAGCACAAGCTGCTATATACAGCAAAGCACCACTTCACCATCATCCGCAGCGACACATCAGCCATTTGGACTGGTGCTTCGCTGCCGCACAACCACAACGACCTAAAGAACGAAGAATAATGAGACAGAAGGGAGACCTAGTGTAAAACCTTAATGCCCTAAGCAAACGTTTCGGGTCAAGGTGCTTACACCTAGTCAACAACACCGTCACAATCAGCTGTTTAGCGTGCAAAAATAAAACGGCACCGGCGAGAAAGCTTTCTTGTGGCTTTCACTGCCCCGCGTTATAACCAACCAACACCCGCAAATAACTCGGCATTTGACGCTCCGCCGGTGCCGACTGCGAGCGGTATCTTGTACCGCCTGGAGCTAAGCACAAGGCGGGTCACGTGGACTCCAACTCGGAAGGCGAGTCGGAGTAACAGCACCCAATGACGTCATTTCTGGCCTCCAAATTAACTTGTATCCACCTTGAATATGGCATAACAACATGGTTATCAATATGCTGAAGAAAAGAACATTTAGATTTACAACACCCAATGTTCAAGAATGTATCCGTTCAAAGCGCACAAGGAGGATATTTGACTTGGGACGGTGGAACTAGTTGGTGCTGAACCTTTAAGGGGCGACAATTCGAACTGCCAAGAAATCAGTCATTACGGACTTGACATTCGAAATTCCTACAGTAAAACCGGTGGTACCGCAATATCGTAATTAATATAGAGGATGGAACGGTCGTGAGAATGCACCAAACGGCACTGATGTCACAAACAATAAGACCATACCTGGCCAGTAGTAAGCGTCGAATGACTGCAAGTCAAGAAGAGGAATCCAATGATGTTCGCTTATCCCGAACGGAGCTTGCCGATCGATAAAAAATCAACAGATAACTCAGTACAATCTTCCATAGGGGAAATACTGACGAGGCACCGAGCACAACCTAACCTTGTAATCTAACCAACATGGGATAGGGTGAAAACCTAAATTCATCATCGATTAAGGACAGAATTCAGCCTAAAATGTCTGGGGAAGCTCTGATCTGCACGGTTGGCAAACGGGTCTAGGGTCGTTGAGATCAGGATTGTCACATTGGACTCGCAGATCAAACAGTTGGGTGAAGCACACGAAAAGATTTGCGCCCGTGAATCGGAGGTAACCGAAGCAACTGCAAGTTTTCCCATCCAGAGAAGTATCAGAACATGGAAAATGCACTTAGGGAAAATTATATGTGTACACAAGCATAAAAATCGCGGCAACTAACAGATTGAAGATGTAGTGAAGCGAATGCATTTACAATTGGCGATCTAGCTTCTGCGCGGACCAGGCCGCATGGCTGAAGATGGTCCGCCACGACCGGGTTTAAAATGATCCGACTTTGAAGCGCCAGGACCCATGGCAGTGGGCCCACCGTAAGGTACGTTCCGTATATGGAGAGGTCCACCCCACTTTTTACGACGAGCTGCACCGACTCGTGGAACAGTGGACTCCGAATCACTAGTTTGGGTCGTAGAAGTTGGAGACTTAGACGCATCCCATACAATTGGTTGGATCTTCGGTTTGCTGTCGGTCGAAACAACTTTCTCACCTAAGTTGTAAAAGAAAATACAAAAAACCGGCAGAGGACTGAAGATATGCTACAAGAACATAAATGAATAGTGGCAAATCTGATACTTATAATGCATGTCATATGAAAATCTACGGCAGGATTATGATGAACTATACCAATACCCAAAAAGGTTACAGAAGCAAGAGCATTGCAATTCGGCATCAAGATCGAAGAAATAAAAATGATTTGGATGAAGTTTGGAAAATAAGAATGCACAGATGTTGTGGAGGCCGCAGAGTCCGCCTGAGTTAATCTCACTGGCCGTACAGTTAATGTTTGTTTCAAGCTTAACCGTTCTGAGTCGATGATAGCGTAAACACATGGAGATAACCCATCCACTAGAGACGAGCATAACACGTTCATATCATGGAACAGTTTGGCAATTAGGACACTGCAGGTAAAGGTTTCTCTGATGACGTCTGAACGCAACATCTTGCTCAACATTTCACGCCTCTGTTCCCTCGCGCAAGCGGCTTCCCGTTTGTTTTCTCCGTATCTGATGAGCTTACGGTGCACAAAAACAAACAAACAAATTTATGTGGACCCATGTCGACAGTAATGCTGACAAACACCGTTCTCTTCACGCGCTTCGAAATTTGATAAGCGGCAAGAAAGGCGACGAATACAAGCGATATGTTAAGAATACATTGAAAACTAACAAAAAAGCACAAATTGAAGTTGGAGTAATCAAGTTGTGTTCTCTAAATCTTTGTCCACGTCGACTTTCTAAGAAGCCATCAATAACCACGAAATGAAAGTGACTGCTTACCTATCAGGTCTCTTTCTGCGACGATAATGCATGTCAGCGAAATAACAAAAAGCAACAAGGAATAACTAGCATTTAAAGAGGTTAATCAAATTAGTCTCTAAAAGAGTAAATACAGGTCGAATATGAGGAAATAAGAACATAGGCAGTCGGATGTTTGGATCGTAGAATAGACGAGTGTCACTAAAACAGCTTGAAAACAATGTGGGACTCCATTTAATTCATCATTTAAACAAGATAATGAAATTGTTATTGGTTTTAATAAAGAATAAATAGCAATTCATCACATCTAGACTCAGTCAACCAGACATCACAGCCCCCGGTGGATGCATTGAACGTGCACTGCTGACAATTCCCGAAAGGCTGAAAAACTGACGTAGCCCAGGCGTGTAATAGCTGTCTGACTGAATCTAGATATGATGAATGTCTACCTATACCATTCAACTCCCCCTACTACTCCCTACTAATCTTAAGAATAATTCGTGATAAATTTGACCCCATCGGAAACATCGCAGAGCCCCGTTTTTAAAATGGACGGATTATTCCCATGACTCAGAGAGCGATTAAGAGGAAAACTCAGAGTTGAGCTCAATTAAGTTAAGCAGACATAATCCGGTCAACAAAGCACAGTTGATTTAGTTGACATAACTCAAGTCGACAGGGATTTGATAACACGAGTAGAATACCAAGAAAATAGTGTTAAGAAGTTGTTGACGCGGAATCTTAGCAACATCTCACAACACGGCTTATAAAGTTCACGGTCTTGCATCGCAAGCCAGATCGACTTCCACAATCTTCTGATTAGTTCGCTTGACTGTGGTTCATCAGCTATAGTCATTTGACTTGACATTGAAAAGGTGTTTGATTGTGTTCCGCATGTTTATCCCTTTTTCTAAATTAACTGCATATTGCATTAACAACCTCTAGTTGTCGTGGTTCGATTTGTGCCTCATGAAATGAACCCAGATTCAAAATGTAACAAGCTCGACTAAGTCAGTTACTAGTGGCGAGATACAAGGCAGTGTCCTGAGCCCTATATCATTCTTACTATATTTGAATGACGTTTTTGACGTCTTTATAGTTGGGAAACCTCGTCTATTTATCGATGATGTAAAGATTGCTTACATGTTTAACACCACTAGTGTCAGTGATATGTTAAGCGCAATCCAAGGTGAATTATATGCGCTTGATTCATGATAGTCTCAATGGAAAATGTCACTCTCCATCTGTAAGCAACAGATTCGCTTGGGGCTCGAGTGACTCGTAAAAACTCCCGGGTCCAACCAAGAAAAAAAGCCGAGACGTTAACTATAGTACTATTAAACAAAAGAAAAACTCAAATACCTAGTTACAAACCTCAACAGTGCCCGTTCAGTCCCGAAACAACCGGGTCTTCGTACAGTTACACGATGAAATAGCGTCAGCGCACTTGTTATCTTACAGCAAGGTCACACATCACAAATTCAAAGAGAGGAATATGAGGGTTCTTTGTAAGGTATCCGAAATGTTAACCCATTGCTTCGCGGCACGGCGCACAGGAAGATACAAGGTGTCATAACATTCAAATGGTATGACAAATACCACGAGGTAACCTACCGATGTGAAATCACACCGGGTCTTCTTGCTATTGACGGTAAGCCACTGTCTCAATGACATACCGCCCGTGACCTAGGGATACATTACTTCAATGAGCACGCCGGACGTACTGCAATTCATGATCGCCAGAGCCTCGGACTTCTGTTCAAAACATGCACTGTAAAAGAACCAGTCAACGCCCTTAAAAAAATAGAAACATGGCTGTACTAGATTATGACTCCATAATCTACTGTAATTCCGGAGTGAGTGACCGTATAGCATTAGGGCGAATGCAACGGTCATTTATTAAACGTCTCACGGGCTATTTCTCTACATTGTCCTGATATAAATCAATAAAATGCCTTGTATGTTTTCGCTTATCCGCCCTGTGGTGTGCAGCAGCGCGGTTGGTAGCCGAGTGATCAGCGCGCCTGGTTTGCAACCATAAGGTCACCGTTTCGAATCCGCTTAGGGGTGGGCGTCCACGCGGCATACTCAGCCGGCACGATACTGGTGGTGGTCGCGTAGCAGCGAAGCGTCGTTAGGGAGTACAGCTGGCGATTTATATTTTTTATGCAGCAGATAAGGCGACCCTTGATGATTTGAGCGACAGCCGGATGCAGAACATTGTTAAAGTTTTAAGCAGTAGTCAAGGTTGTACGTAGGCTGAGATATCCCCAGGAGGACGATTACGGTCCTCAACCAAAGCCTTTCACCCAAAAGCCTGTCCGCGAGGCAGTGGACGTGGTAACTATTCAGTTCTACAGAAATAAACGCCATCCCATTTCAAACCCCCAACCTGAAGGACCAGGAGACTAAGTTTGTCTGACTACAAACCATTGACCGACCTGGCAAAAGTAGGTCTTAAGAGACCCAAGGACCCTAACCAGTGTAGTTCAATGGGTCGACGAGGTACGTAAACCATCACGCCACATTAAGGTCTAGCCTCGTTGCGAATCGTTATATTTTGATAAGACCACCCAATTGGTCTTTGCCTCGCACTGCTGAGGAATAAAACGTTTATTTGTTTATATTTCATCTAGTGATAAAGCGCGTGCCTTGCCTGGTATGCACAACAACGGGATCAGATGGACAGAAGGAAAGGTGAAGATAAAGCACAGAGGAGCTCACCAGTTGGGGTAGAAGATGCGGCTCCAAATAGGGAAGGTCTGAAAAGGGAAGGAGTTGGGGTCACGGTTTCACTTGTAGCAATAACGGTGGATGGGGCGGATTGGAAACCGGAAAAGAGACCACCGGACATATGGGTGGAGGAATTCAAATGACCGAACAGGCCAAGTCGGGAAGAAGTATCGCCGAAAACCGAACTCTGTCCAAAAATATGCGTCCCTGTGCTGGTGCTGGAAACATGCGATTGATCAGAGAGTTGTGAGGATGCATTTGTCACTCCAGCCCCTGTGGAGCTTGGCTCAGGTTGAGCTTTTAGAGGGGCAGTGAGTGAAAATACAGAAGCATTCTCAGTGCCGGGGTCATCGCCTGAATTGCTACGAGACTCGGTCGCACACTCATGCGCAGGAGCGAGGTTAGACCCTTCTTCATATACTTCTCGATCCTCTTCAATGTCAGCTTGTTGGTCAGCTTCGTCATCGTCGTCGAAATCCTCCTGTGCTTCACCCTCTTCTCGTTCTTCCACGGCCTCTTCTCCCTCTCCTTCTTCGTCCTCCTCTGCTTCAGAACCTAATGAAAAACGAGATTTGTCAGGAAGTTCTGAAGTTACCAGGAAGCATCACTCATGTCAAGAACGAGCTCTGTAATTCAGAAAACGGTTGTAACCAGACAGAGTTCAACTGATGAAACACAATCTAGAGCAGTAATTAGCTGGCTCATTTACAAAGCCGAGGTAGGAATAAGAGCTTAGGATTGAAAATATTCTCTTTAAACCGATATACAGTAAAAGTGATAGATAAGAATACCATGGAAAAGCACCTATTTTTGAGTGAGCAAAAGGACAAGGTATGTCGTATGGCACTGCAGAGAATGCATCAGCAGTACGCCGATACGCAGTACCGACGCATTGCTGCCGCGCAACCACCAGTTGCACGTGGGCTAAGGATTCTGCGAAAGTCGCGCTGTCCCTACGCATGCTCGAACCGGCGCCGCAAGATTATAACGCAAGCTTGTTACCTTTGGGCTACGGGCAATGGCAGTGCAGAACGCTACATCATAATATTTTCGGGATCATCTAAACGTCGCCGAAAAATTCAAGTATCTAGGCAGCTATATCAGCGTTAGCGGAATGGAAGATGAAATCACAAACTCTCTAGCAAAAGATCGAGACACTTTTGCCAATCTCCGTCACATGTGGCGCCGGTGCGACATCACTGTCGCTCTGAAGGGCAGAGTCTACAATGCAGCCGTTCTCACAATCCTACTGTATGGTTGCGAAACCTTGCCCATCAAGTCGACAGACATAGAGGCTAGCCACTCTCGATCATCGCTGCGTTCGCAGCTTAGCTCATGTCTGGTGGAAGCACCGCGAGATTAATGAGCGTGTTCGGTGTCGTGTATTTGGTGCAGGAAGAGCAAGTGATCCGTTCAGCACCAGGATGTCACGCAGCAGACTCCGATGGCTAGGCCATGTGTTGCCACCGACTCCCGTATCGTGCATTGTTTGCGCGCGGGCGTGTGGATGGAAGAAGAGGAGGGTTGGCCAAGCGATGACTTGGTCAAGCTAAATGAAATCCCTCACTTCGAAGCTGGCATTGGTTGATGTGTCCCACCTGCCTGGCTGGGGTCGGAACGACGATGTACACATTTGGTTAGATATACTAGTTGACATAGCATGGGCGTCTGTGTGTGAGCTTATTTGTCCCTCCCCCACTCCGGTTATTTTCTCCCACCAACCATGGTCTCTATCTTGACGCATTTGTTGCTATGTAGTCTGTCGCCTGTATTTTCAGCATTCTTTAATTTTCAGTATCTTGCTTTTTCGTGTGTATCATCTTTATGTATTGCAGCAAAATAGTTGAAGTGTGTTTCTCAGCATCAGCTTATGTGTGATGATGAGCGTTTTCAAAAGTAATAAACGAAGTTTATCCTTGACTTCTGCAGAGCGCCTCATTTAGTATGAGCAGTCAACCATAGGAAATAATAGCATATCGACAAGATATTGACGAGTAGCGTGCACAAAGGTTGCGAACAACCAATGTCATGCATGCTTGTAACATGAATAAATGAGTGCGACAGGATATCGGTTCCCAAGTCGCAAGCGATCAACGGATCCTCTTTTGTTTAAGAATGCTCGTATACTGAATAGTCACAGTAGTCTTCTGCAACAGAGAGTCGATGTCGATCATAGTGAATTGAACTCTTACAATATGCTCGACTAATTCTTCAATTACTCATGGAGTTGGGTTCACCCATCAGGACAAGGTTGATTTTTCTCAAAAAGAATATATCAGGAACGGGAATTCATTTTCAAGAATCGCATCACTCGATAGTGTGTGCTCAAAAGAAAACTTGGTTCCATCGCATTAGCTTTAGGAAGGTGGTTGCGGGAGATGAAATCTGGAAGCATGACGCTGGCCAGTTGTGGGGTGAGCTATCATACGGAAATTCCGGTGGGACTGTCACCTCTGCAAATACGTTGAAAATTGAGGCAACCGCAAGTTACGACAACACACTCAATAACTTGCGACTGACAGAAAAAGCATCATGTTATGGTAACTAAACAACGCACATGTATGTATAAAAAAAATCAGTTCCTATCATAAATCCCTCGGGAACTATTCACCTCAGTTAATTAAAGAGCGACTCAACGTCGCAGCGAATAATTGAAGCGGAATTACGCAATCAAAATTCTAACCCATTCAGTCATATCTTAGTGGTTATCAGAGAAGGATATGGCCGTAAACTGGGAACAGCAACTTGACGAGTCAAAACACGGAGAAGTGGTATATAAACAACTGGAAACAAGGCCTAGAATTCGGAGCCAGATTGACTACCGTAACCAAAAATGAGAATCGACACAACGCACACCACAGTGCGGATTTGTAAGTCAGTCGAGGAAGCCTAAAAGGCAGGCGTCAGCGGTACGCCGTGCCGACGTTCTGCTCTCATGCAATCATCAACAGTCGCGCGTAGCCTACAATGAACACGCAGCCCCCTACGCGGGCTCGAAACGGTGACCTAAAAGGTGCAAGACAGACGACTTGTCCTATCGGCCACTAGCTGGCCTAGGAAAGAAGTCGATTAGACGCGCTACGCAGTCACACTCATAAGGCGGGAAGGGCTTTGAGTGAAACTCAGAGAAATAAAGAAAGTTCAGTTGATAGTCAACGGGGAAGCGGAACTTGAAGAGTTAAGGTGCACTTAAAATACAAGTTCAAACCGTGAAAGGAACGAAGGATATTGGCAGGACACTGGCCGCGATGAAATAAAATTGCATATGAAAAGGTTCAGAGGTGGGGAGTAATACATCGAAGATGATAGAGACCAGAACTTCTGACTCATTTCTGGTCTCTCCCCTTATCCGTTCAACTGACCCTTTTACCAGTACAAAGAGTTTAGTGCCAGCAGTGGACGAACTGAGCTTTAATAATTCAAACTTCTTCGATCCGTTCACACAGTGGTCACTCGAACGATTGCGAAACCATTGGTGTTAGCTGGTCGAAAAACTACATTAACAATTTCAGGCTATTTCAATCGTATTTCAGGAGCTCAATTAAAAAAGAACCGCAGCGTACAAATAGACACATCAGACTGATATGCACTGCAGCTCGGTGACTACGTCATCTGTCGCGGGATTTTGGCAGGTATTTAATCCGCAGAAAAGAGAAAAGAAAGACATCAACAACATGCCGGTACACAGTGCAGACGCTTTGGTGCTTCGCAGCCACAACCAGGCTAAGGGTATTGCGAGGGTCGCCCGGTCACTAAGCAGGCTCGAACCCGCACCATCGGATTACAAGGTAGGCATATGATCCTTAAGGCACAGCCACTGAAAGTGGGTCATGGAGGTGAATGGCACTGAACACAACCATGAACTACACTAGGAAAACGGATGGGTAAAGCCCCCCCCCCATTACTTAACAATGGAAGTGAGTTGACTCCATTTCAAGGAGCAAAGCGTTTAATAGTTATTGCGAACTAATAAATTTTAATAACTAAACGACAAAACAGGTTAGGCATTTACAGTTGATTGTCCTTACTAGGCTCAAAACGATAATGATTAATAATAATAATGACAGCAATGTAATACGTGGTCCAGACTGAAGATGTATGTCGCAATCCATCCCCACATGACGAGTGCAGCAAGATGACCCCATATGAGTCATTGATCGCGGTGACTATAGACTTGCCCGCAGCTCGACGGTGTAGAGGTAAACATTAACTAGTTGTCTCTACGCTCCGAGTTTATATATATATATATATATATATATATATATATATATATATATTTCTCGAAAGTGTGAGAAACTGTTTCTATATTGGAAACAAATCAGTATGTACAGAAATGATCATGCTCTTGCATGAGTGCTGTTGACGCCAATTCTTAGCCCTTTAAATATTTTCTGGAACATCCTGGAGTATTTCGTCAGGTGAGTTGTCACATGAGAACATGGATGATATTACTGCTAAATCAAAGAACTTTTCGAGTTTGGTGTGGAATGAAGTGGGGTTTGCACATGTCCTGACTGCGGTTGGTAGGCTGTTCCACAAGACAGCGTATCTGATGGGGAAGACGTTGGACCGCATTGATATTCTAGACCTTGGTATCCGTAGCGTAAATTTTTTCTTACGGAGTCTGAGCGTTCTTGTGTTTTAGTTCAGTGATAATCCACTACCAGTTTGTGATATGACTACTGATTCACCTAAACGACCAAGTAAAATCCTATAACCCATATGCAACCTCCACGGTGTGGACTGGGAGTCATTTAATGAACTTATCAGTACCATGAATTGGAATACGTCATTCCTAACTCACAATCCTACTGAGTTTATTAACATTATTGCCCTTGGTATGGATCTACTAGCACCTACCGTATGGAGAAATACTCATGAACATAATGGTGGACTCAAGCGTCTGTATAAGGCCACAACCAAACTAAAGAAACTTAAATCGCGATATCGCATGAACAAAAGCTTCGCTACATTGCTACAACTACAAGAGAATCTGCTATATCTACAACGTTTAACCCAAACGACCAAAATCAAAGAAAAAAGTCTGTTACTTAGAAACCCTCAGAAAGTACGTACATTGATGCAACTACTCAAAAGAAGGAGCACTAAACAACTTCAGGAAATTGAAACATTGGCACTAGATGATAATCCAATAACGCGCGACGTCTTCTGCATACGCGAGGCTAACAGCTCTAGTTTTGCCTCTTGCTGTGTCCTCAACACAGCCGTTTCATCCTTCACTTCCAAAAAGAACTGCGATATCCCTGTGACGTTAAGAGAGGTGCAAAGTGCAATCGCATACAAAAAACCAACAACTCGCCCAGACACAGATGGTATCTCCCCAACTGTTATAAAACTCGGAGGAAAAAACCTCGCTCTACTGTTAGTAAACATCTTCACACTTTCTCTCACCACCAGCTGCTTTCCATCTCAATGAAAGCAATGCATTATAATGCCTAAGCAAAAGGGTGGCCCAAGAAATAATGTGTCGAGCTACCGCCAATAAATCACACCTATGTTGCTTCCAAAGGTTTAGAGAGATTAGTCAAGAAGAACATTGTTCAATATCTTACAAGACTGGATCTGATCAACCCCCCACAGCAAGGCTTTCTCTCAAAACGCTCCTGCGTCACCTGCCAGCTACAATTCCTCGATCACGTCACGACTATGATTGACAGAGGAATGACAATTAGTATAATTCTGTTGGACATGCAAAAAACGTTCGACCGCGTGCCGCACATGCCACTGTTGTCTGCTCTAGTGTCATATGGAACTGGAAATCCTCTGCTAAACTGGTTCGACTCATACCTAAACGGTCTAACTCTGGTAGTTAACATCAATCAGCAACATTCTGCACCGAAACACATAACCAGCGGCGTCTTCCATGGAAGTGTGCTCGGACCACTTTTCCTAATCTAAGTAGACAACATATGTGACCCGATCAAACATGGACACCCATTTCTGTTTGCAGACGACGTCAAACTGGCCTACACATTCCATCCAGGCCAACTACAAATGTACCTGGGAAACATTTGTGAAGACCTATCCACACTAAATATAGCTAGTGAACGATATATTAATGAAGCTCGCAGTGAAATCCCAGATACTTGGGTACAGATGCCGCATCCCAGAAGGCTCTATTACACTTGCCGGAAAGGTGATCCCAACGTCTGATTCAGTTCGGGACTTAGGAAGCAGGCGCTCCAATTCTTCAATTTCTCCGAACATGTGCTTTATCAGGTTGCAAAAGCAAGACAGCTATGCGGGTATATCACCAGAACTTTCTCCCTACCTGAAGCAGGACTTGAGTCATTCAAGACAATAGCACGACCGACTTTGGAATACTGTAATATCGTTCACAGCCAATTGAGAAAGAAAGACAGAACGGCTCTGGAAAATGTCCAACGATCACTTACTAAGCTGCTCATTGGGCGCTACTCACACCTGAATTATTATGATCGCTAGCGAAAACCAACTGGATCCCCTTTGGCTGAGGCGCTTAAAGAACAACCCCGTTCTTTCCTACAACATTATAAACCAACGAATTTACGCAGACAGCACCGCGCTTGAAGTACGGAAGACTGCAGTCTAGCCCACAGGTAATGGCGGCTACTTGGTACGTACAAAGTTTGCAAATCATAAAACTCGAACGAATTCCTTCTGAGATACACTGATCTGTGGAACAAATTACCCCTACAGATACGCATGAGTGCAAACTGTTACATTTCGAAATTCCCTACAGACATTGATCACTATAGCGAATGTCTTGAAGACTCACAGCAAACTCTAGAAACATTGACAGAAGCTGGTATAAAAAACATATGAGTAGATATTCGCTTACAACTAGCTTACCCACTATATGCCATTACCTACAATACCAAATCCTGTGTCTTTACAGCCAAGTATCTCCTCACATTTATTAACTTCTCCTGAGCCCCACAAACTAGAAAGTGATGATACAAATATCAGTAAATTGTAAATATTAGGTGCTCGGGTATAGGACCCGAGGAACAAGTAGAATCATGATCCAAACTTCTGTTATTTAACTTTACTTTACTATTATGATTTACGCCGCATAAAACATGAAACCTATTCACTATACAAATGATCAGTCCCTCTTATAGGGCTGCGTAACGTTCGTCGTTAAATATATAAATTTATTTTTTATACATTTTATTAGGTAAGAGTATGTTTTCTGGTGTAACAAGTTGTGCAAGAGCATCAAATTTTGTTTTAAGTGTCGCAACCAGAGAGACTCGATGCGAAGCTATTTGCAACGTTCGTGAGAGTTTAGAGTGTATGTGCTATTGAACAAACGTTTAGTGAATGACCTCTGTAAATTTTCTATAGCTTTCCTGTCTAACTTCCGCATGCCGTCGTAGATGAAGTTGCAGTATTCGAGAATAGGGCGAGTGGGTGTTTTAAATAATTTGAATCTGGCATGGATTGTATGGATTTTGTGGCATATGTTAGCCACGGATTGTTTAATCCGAGCTATTTGGTATTGGGCTGGTTCAGAAAAACGGAAGTCGGAAGAATATCCGGTTCCAAGATCACGAGTAGACTGCCGTATGGATATACTTGTGTTGTGAAGTTTAACTGATCCATTGAGATCGCAATCCTGTTATCTTTGCACGATGAGTGTCGATTAGTGCGAGAGCGGTAGTGCTGCGAGATAGCAACACTTAAGGTTTTACAAACAATGGTTGCGTGAAAAATAGACGAAAAGAGTGAGTTTATCAGAACAGTATCAGAATAAAATTACCATCGTCAGAAGATGGGGTAACAAACTCGGTGACTGTGCTATGTCCCATAGAGTGGCTAGTTAGCGGTGAACCTACCAACGCATAGGATGCTATTTACCAACCCGACTCAACCATATAGTTGGCTTTATTCTAGCTCTCCATCACGTCATCGACCGGTCGTACTGAAACTTCCTGTAACGGCGCGCACCCTTTGTGCATCGAGGAAAGTAACGTGCCGAGATGAATAAGCCATGATCTGCAGCAAGCTCAAATCGAACCCGGCGCAGCATTCCAAGGTCTGTTACTGAAAACTAACTGGTGGGTTTCACACAACTCGCTCGATGTCCACACCAAGTGTGGACAATATTGCTCAGACACGAGATAGACGATTCAGAGAATGGAAGTGGGAGGCCGAGTGCAAGCGTACCGTAAACGTAAACGACGACCATACCAGTCAATGGAACTGCAAGCTAAATTGATGCCGTGAAACCCGTCACTCTCGCCGCTACGAAAGTACGACTGAAAGTATGTATGAGAATAACTTGATGCATGGTGTGCAGCGCGTGTGAACGAAAACGACTGATTGCTGGTGCAATGAGCCCAACTGAGAACGAATCACCCCGGCAAACCATAATGAAGTGGTCCACACAACCAATTAACTTAAGTGTGGTGGAATAATTGACTAAACCTTTAGTTGAGCGGGCAAGGAATCAGTGAAAAGCATGAAGTAAATGGGGTGTGCTAGTTAAATAACAACGAACCTGATTCGCTGCTTAGTTCGATAACATCTCCGCAAGTATCGTCCCTCGTTACCTCGTCGTTTGCATCCGAATATTCTTCCTCAGATTCTTCGTGCTGCTCATACTCCTCTTCTTCCTCCTCTTCTTCATCGTGTTCATCTTCTTCATCGAGCTCGAATTCTTGTTCACCCTCTACTTCCCCGGTTTCGATCTCCTCGGATTCCACACCACCTGTGCCTTCTATTACCATGGTGTCAAAATTTTGATCGAATAAAGGCCGTGAGTCTGCAGGAACATCTATGACATCTTCTACGTCTGTCAGTTCAAATTCGTTTGTAAACTGCGGGTCAGATACAGATTGTAACACATTATAATCACTTTGCAATGGTTCCGTGATCAACTCTTCATTTGGAGTATCAAAATGTCCAGTTTGTGAGCCGTCGGAGAGCATGACATCTGTCCTAGATCCAGATCCTATTTCCTGAGGATGTTCCGTCTAAAAGTGGAGTTGTGATTAAGTTGTATTGAGAAAGGAAGTTAAGGGAAACATTGATTAACCAAAAGGACGCAGAAGGTACCTCTAACTGGTAAACCGATTGAACGGGAGAACCTGGAGTAGCTGGAGCATCGGCAGGAAGAAGGCTCGTGACGCGATCCGATCTGAGTGGAACTGCCTGAGTAAAAGAGAAGTCGTTGGCTGGAGGGGTATGTGGAAGTTGGCCACTTTCAGTGGCAGCCGACATAGCCGAGCTGGCAAGTATATCCGCTTCCATAGTTCCCGAATCTATCAAACGAAGGAATCAGATACGGAAAGAAAGCGAGCATAGTTATGAAGCCTATTTGAAGGGGCACTGAAAAGGTAAAAAATAGATTCCTTAATCGGGCATAATAAGAAAAGGAAAAGGAGAGGCAAGAAAACTAGTTAATATTACTTTGACCCATATTGAGGGAAATGAGGTGATTTCTCACTAAGGACGAGAATATAAGTGTGCACCATGAAGTCACAGTGTGGACGGCTAAGTACAGACAGCTGATCGTGTATCTAATGGGTTAAAAGTAAGGTGATAACTAGCATAAATAGAATACGAATACAGAACCGAGACGGAAGTGGCAGAAAGCGGTAAAGGGGAAATAAACAAACATGCTTCCATCGTGGAAGTTGTCAAAATTTCATTATAAGAAAACAACAGCAGCATTGGGTCGTGGTCACAAGGGATGAAAAGCACGCAGTTTCTGAAAAAAGAGGTTGCAATTGCTTGAATTGGTTGCTAGCTGATAAGGTTATCAGTGAGAGATTTGAACAGTGAGTGGGAAAGCGATTATTTGGCAAAGAAATCAAAATCGAAACAGTTAGACACCTCGACCGTCGGAAAAATTCCTGTCCAAAACAACCAAATGGGGAATTGCTTACAAAATGCCAAAGCTACATACCACTAGTTTCTTGTTGGCCGGCAACTAAACGGGAAGCAGTTGCGTGAACCAAAGGACCAGTTGATGTCGGATATCCAAAGGCTGAACGTTCCAGCACAACTGAACTCGGCTCGGCCTGCACTGCTGGCTGAAAAGATACAGAAGTTCGAAGGCGCTTCGGATCAGGAAAAAGGAATGATAACCCGGAAGATGTCGATCCGGCCGAAGTCTCTACAACGCGAGAAGACTCCGGTGATGCGACTGAGCTCGAAGAGAGGTGTTCGTCTGTTGATAAGAGTGGTTGGTTCTCAGTGAACGACGATAAATCATCTAGTCGTCTTTTGCCAGGAACACTAACTACTGTGTTAGTAGGCGCGGAGGACAAAGGAGACCAAGAAAATCCCGTAGCAGAGACTGTATCCACGGAAGACTGTCGGTCCCCGAAAGGCTGTGCTTGAGCTATCAAATTCACACGACGCGGATGAACGGAGCGAAGCACGGACGCTGTGAAGTAGTGGAGGAAGCACGAGACAAATGGTAAAACTCAACAGAGGGCATGATGGAGTGGTTCGCAACATCAGTTTCCGGAGTTATGGGACCCAACCAGCCGAACGACGACCATACACAAACATAAATGATGGGAGGGTAGGGCTGTACTATATCCATATTAATATAAATACCTATATGTGCAGTGTAAACCCGAAGGAATGGAGTCAAGAAGCGAGTGGTAATCAAGGTGGATTAGGAGCTGGTTCGCACGTGCATAAAAGAAACCGAACGCATGGCCAAAAGCCATACCTACAAATGGGGGTGTTCTTCACATGCATAAACCGAATTGGAAAAGCACTCCGGTTTAGTATGCTAATGTTTAGTTTCGTTAAAAATTAAGATGTGATGGTGTCCACCTTCATATGAACGAAAAGTGATTTGAAAACGGACATCATCAAGGAGGAATTCTCATGGATCATCGCTGTTTCACATGTGCAGGCGGCCATGCAAAAACATCTATGTGACTAGTGAAGCTAAGGCTGATATGCTCGATTGAAGGAAACTTTACATCACGCACCAGACGATCTGGTGTGATTGTTAGTCTAGAGGCAGTGCACAGATGCCCGTCGGAAAGGCTAGATTGCCATCAATGTTGTCAAACTGCGGCTTATCCCAAAGTCGCAGTTTCGTGCACCGAAGTGCGGCGGACCGAGCAGACATGACACATGTCGCTTAAATAATAATAATAATAATAGTAATATTAGTAAGAAGAATGACAAAATAATAGGCTGAAAATACATTAGGAAGAGTGGTTAGGGATCAGGATACAAGGGGGACAGTGACTTCGTAGGAAAGTCATATTAGATACAGGGTCTAGTCAAGAATGTAGCCGATCCTCAGGTCCCTATTCGAGACCACCTGTAACTTTGGATGAGCACCTTCATACTCATTCACCGTGTCACTGACTGACCATCTCTGGTTTTATCTTAGTCAGGCGCGGTAAAGGAAGACAACAAATGCCGTCACAACCGGACCTATGGCATGCGAAACACATGATGGAGTCAACGAAGGCGAGCTGGGTACAACAAGCACTCTAATGAGGCACTAGAGAGAAAGAGCCTACATCAAACAACAGATGATAAACAATAAGGTTGCATACTAGATGTTACCAACACACATGAACGATACTGCACAGGCATCGGTGATCAAAATGGCCGGCCTCAAAATGTCCTCAGGGCATAGCGGCCAGGTTTCTGGTCCGTAGGGTTACGATAGTCACACCGCAAGCTTGTAAACCATCCAATTGACCACTAATCATGAAGACCGTGGTTACCGATGTTTTAAGAAATCAATGCGTGTGGCAATAACTACGGTGATGCGACTACAACAAGTGATCTGGCTACCTAAATAAGTAAACCGAATATCCATTGCGGATGATTGTCCCATCGCTTCGAAGCCCAGTTTTATAATGGGACCTAAAACACTGCAAAGCGAATCCCGAAACGAGCAGCGCCAAGCGTCAGCTTATTCGCTAACGTTCCCATAGCAGCTGGGTCCGGTCCAGAGTGATATTCGGTCACCTAGGGGAACCTCCACACGAAAAAGTAGAATGCAGGATTTAAACAATTACTATCATCTCGATCACAAGGTTAAGGAGGAAGAAAGAGATGGGGTGACCCTGATAAACTACACTTGTCGTGAGGAACTCCGAGGAGAGTTACCCAATATCTAACGTAACCCGGAAAGTCGTAGTATAGATTACAGAATTGAAACTGTTAACTAACCAATCGGAGTGAGGCATCACCAGAGACATGTACGATCAAGCGAAGCAAAGACAATTTTCATATCAAGAACGAATACCTTGATGGGCTGTAGGTAAGTATTGTGCGCACCTGTTGATTGTTTTTCCGAGCTTGATTAAGAAATCGCATACGTTTCACCACCATGCGAGGTGGCATCTTCAGTGCAGTAATAGGCAGTGTGTATTGCACCTTAGTGAATTGTCAGTCCGTCATGCACGGGCAGGTGACTTTTGAAGGTGGCGATTTCGATTTGTGCCACGTGATCTCTGCCCATTTGCTTCCACGGCTGAACCAGGTCTTTCGATTCGCCGGAGATCTTTCTTTCGGAGTTGATGGTACACGGGGTCTATGTCGATGCGCATGTTGATCGAATTATTAGAGGAGTACCATGCTTCTAGGAACTCTCTACCTTTCTGTGTTATTGTTTGAGCTAAAATCACTGATTGGTCCCAATTGAAGCTATGCCCCTCCTCATCTACATGCGCTGAGACAAGAGACGATGCATAATGTTTTTTACAAGCCCTCTGATGTTTTTGTATTCTTGTGGATAATTTCCTTCCTGTCTGCCCCACATAGTTCATTTCACAATTATTGCAATTTATTTTATACACAACGTTTGTTCGTTCTTGTGCATTCCTTGTATCCTTTGGGTTTGATAGTGTTCTTCGCAAAGTAGCGGTTGGCTTATGAGCGACCACGATGTTGTATTGTTTGAGCAATCTGGCAGTCATTTCAGATATGTTCTTCATATACGGCAAAACGACCCTCTTGCTTGCATTTGGTATCTGCTCGGTGTTCATAAGTTTATGGTTTAGACATCTGCGGATGAAGCTGCGTGGGTAGCCATTGCGCTCGAACGAATCGAATAGGTGTTTCTCTTCTTTCCGTTTGGCTTCCACTGTGCTGCAGTGTGTTTCAATCCTGCGAAATAGTGTCCGCACGCAAGTTATTTTGTGGCACTTTGGGTGATTGCTATAGAAGTTCAAAATTTGATCCGTATGTGTTCCTTTTCTGTGAACGGATGTTTGAAATTCACCATCGTTTGTTCTGGTCACCAACACATCCAAGAATGGGAGCATGTTTTCTGCCTCTGCATTGAAGATGCCACCTCGCATGGTGGTGAAACGTATGCGATTTCTTAATCAAGCTCGGAAAAACAATCAACAGGTGAGCAACCAAGCCGGGCTACCAGTGTTCCAAAGTATTGTGCCGTTCGAGTACCGGGTGAAGAGTAAAAATGTAACCAGTTCATGTTTTAGTGGGCGGAAGCCAGAAGAAAATTAGTGGTCCACCGCAGGATGACATCATTTCCATTGACATACGCATGGTGAGAGACTCCACAGCTACGGTCGCAATACAATACAACCGTACAGTCATAAAAGAAACAGACAGAAACAAAGGCAAAATGAAAATAAGTTTGTTTTTCACTAGTTAAAAGTAGTGGTGAGAGGGGAGGCTAAACGGAATGGAAAGGCGCAAAAGAACTCACTACACAAACATCGATGAGGTCGGCTCTTCGTCAACTTAGTGTGTTCATCGTCCTTTGGGTCCAAACCAAGAGGTTGTGAAGTGTCACACGTGGCTAATTTCGAAGACAAAGACTTTATGCTTTTGACCAAGTCATCGCTTAACCACACACCCCCTCCTATTTTTCCATCCAGACCCGAGTCGCACGAACAAAGCAGGTCGAGAGAGTCAGTGTACTGACATGAGTAATACATGGTCCCGACATCGGAGGCTGATGCGCGAGATGATGCCGGGCGGTTCATTTCTTCTTCCTGTGCGGTTAACATGGCGCCGAATATACCCACTACTCTCACAGGCTTTCCACTAGTTATGAGCGAAACTGCGAAGGCGGCGATGGTCAAACGCAACTAGGCTCTTTATGTCTGTCCATTTGATGGGCCAGGTTTCACATCCATAGATTAGGGTTGAACGAGTGGCTGTACTGTAAACGCTACACACAATGGGGGCGAAAGTGATTTCGCGCCGATGCGATAAGTGAAGTTGGATAAAAAGTGTCTCAAGCTTGCCACTCGATCCACTATTCCAGAGACACTGATCTCGATTCCTAAGTAGTTAGATTTTTAGACGACTTCTCTTTGATACTCGCCCAAAATCAGTGCAGGAGGTGTACCTTAATCGCGATGGCCGTAGGATGACGCATGTCAGCGGTTTAGAAGCAAGAGAGATAAATTTGATATCATGATGATTCTCACAGGAAGTCTTTTGCTCCTCTTCGGAGGTGGGAATCACGGTTTACGACTGCACTACTTCCTTGCATCAAAAGATGTCGAACAGGTCAGTTAAAACAATCACTATTATTTCTTCGGGAGCGACGGTGGAAAGTAGCCTTGGCCAGGCACATAACGCCACATCAGGTCTGGTATCGTCGACGGTGGGACTTGTTACGTCAATTTCCTGGATGGACCCAGGCGGCACAGCTAACAATCCTGAGACACCAGGTCAGCTAAACTGCTCTTTAAAGCGCTTAGCCCAGCGTCCTAATCGATTTGACCAAGAATGAATCAGTAGCTCTTCTTTTTTAACTATTATTTCATCCAAGTAAACTATTCTTTGGGTAATGCGTCCAGTGGGTGGGAAGAACCCATTGGTGTCCCTCCATCGCGCGGGTCATTGCCATCCAGTACTTTTGGGGGGGGGGGACATTTAGATTATTGTCAATATGCGCATATAAAGCCGATGTCCTGATGAAACCCTAGTTAGTGCGTTAAGCTAGCTAATCGAAGCTGCAAAAATATACCCACTATTCGGAGGAATTCAGTCGGGCGAACAAGTTACCTCAAATGTTTAGCACGGGAGGCGATTCTAGCAAAAAGCTGGTTTTCCTACCGCGTTTATCAGTGGCAGCTGGTGTCGCAACTCAGATTGATACTGATGCTTAACAAGTAACGAATATAGCTTATGACTAGGCACCTTTGAAGATGAACTAGTGACCGAAGTAGCAAGAGTATTAGGCGACCACAAGCGAGCATGTAGTCGAAATAAACCAAGTGCTCCAAATTGACCGACCAGCTTGTGTTATCAATAGATGATGACAATGTAGTCAAGCTGAGTCCAGGGTAACCTGTTGCTCGAAGGCCATTGTGTGACTCGATATGAACGCATATGCTGACATAGCGGTTATGATGGTCGCACAGGTGGATGAAGCAGTCAATCCCAAAACAGTGCCCTAGGTAATGTTCCGGTTTTAGTAGGCGACCGAACTGAGCATCCATAAGACCAGAAAATATCACGAGTTCCGTGCAACGGTGCGTTCTAATGAAGGAAAAAAGCTAACAGAGAACGTCTTTGACGGCCTTGGGCTACGGTCACTGGCAGCAAAAGCTGGAACAACAACAAGATACCCTGGGCCGCTGCTTGTTGCCAACAACCGAGCTTCGAGGTCCAATGGTACAGTGGTATCCAATCTAGAAGATTCCGACCCCATAAATACCGTGAAAGGTGGATTTAACATTGTCGGAGTTGCGAAGCTTGAAAGCGCCATCATTTGACTCAGAGCAAAGCACGCGTAGAAGAAGAAGAGCGCTATCGCCCTTCAAGCGTATTTCGGAGATACATTACACAGTAAATTTTGGAGACGAGATTTCGATGTGCACCTAAAGAGCTCGTATCGGTTTCTCCAGACTGAGGTACTTGTGTTGTCGCCATGACATCCGTCTATTCATCAAAGGGCGGGTTTATTGTGCGACTTTCCGCGCCGTACTGTTGCGAGACACGGCCCGCTCGTACCGTTGAACTGCGCCGACTCTCTGTTTTCGGGCACCGTCGTTTGCGGTTCATTGCCCGTGTGTGGTGGCTCCACCACGTAACCAATGTGGAAGTTAGACTACGAGTGTTGGCTGGAGGCAGTCACTCGCTCGAGGAGTCCGTTCCGCTGCACCAGCTGCGGTGGCTTGGACAAGTATTGCGCGTGCCTGATCAATGTTGACCGCGTAGAGCGCTGATCGCGATTAGTGGAAAGGACTGGAAGTGGCAGCGCGGTGGACAACCTACCCCTTACAGAAGTGGTATGGAATAACTGACAAAACAATTGGCCTCGGTCGGTTGTTTTCAACTCCCTGGTTGGGATTTCAGAGATACAAAGTGTCGCTGCTTCGAGACCCTGGAATTCAAGGGTTAAGAAATACGTCAATGGCGGATTTGTATCTCTATGTGATGCGGTGATTTCCCCTCCCTTCCATAATAAAACAAATAATAAAAATAACAACTGAGTGAAAAAACACAAAATGGTGCATGTTTTTTAAAGCATATCCTGTGTATTACTCCGTAATTATTCCGATGGTACAACATATGTACTACTGTTTGTAATCTATAATAAATATATATACCAACTCCGAGTGCTGTCAGTAAGCTCACCTGACACGCACCGCGGACTTGGAGAGACTCAATGTGATCTCCGTAAACAGGAAAGGAAACGGGAGAGAGATAGAAAGGCTATTGGTGACGCTGTCCTATTTCCGGGTGTCATACAACCTTGGACTCAACAGACTGACTCACAAGGTAGAGGAGCACGCCCAGTTCGGAAATGCGATTGCAGTGTACCCTTTGGATATGTTGGGAATTATTAGATGCAATGATGGAAGATTTAGGACGACTCACACGTGTTATTCAGATGCAGTAAACAGCGCACCTGCGACCAAGCCGAGGAACAGCTGGGAGATGGAGGGTTCGCGCCAGTAAAACAAGGTGGCAACTAGTTTGAGGTAGGCAACAGTAAGCTATTGAACACATGTGGTGCCCTCCAACTGTCAGAAAAAACACGGGGCGGTCTGATCCACGTCAATTGACCCGTCAGCATGTAATTTGTAAACTGCTGTAGCTCGCCGTTAAGTTCTGAAGAAGGAGGATTATCGACTTGTCCCCAACATCCAAAGAAAGGATGCTGAAATTGAATTTGTCCGACCCATAGCCACCTGTGGTTGTTTGGATGAGTCCAACTGCGCCGAACCTTATCAAAAACAATAAATTCTACGAAGCTCTAGTGGTTCTGACAGCTGAGCGAGAAAGCTGATTGCCAACGCGCGCGTGTTTGCCACCAATCGTGCTTGGGAAAGACCCTGCGAACGTGTTGCCAGGGCCCAGCCGAAAGCTGACGAAATCGCACATCAGACAGCAAGCGTGTTGCCACGGCCTGACCGGAAGCTGATGAAATCGCGCGTCAGACATTACGTGCGTTGCCATGCACCGGGTAGGCGGACGAAGACTGGAGTGCCCGAGCAAGACGGTGAACTGGACAGACGGAGCGGACAAGCAAGTATGGAGTGTGGGCTTGCAGCCAAATCTGCCAGGTGATGTTTAGAAGATTGGTGAGACCGACATATAAATATGAGGGTTCTCGGTCCTAATACAACTCTGGTCTACTGAGTCTTCTTCTGTCTTCCTTCCTGTCAGGTTTGTCAAGGCGTCAAACAGAGCAGGCGTAAGGGCGCAGGTTTACCAGCAGGCGTGAATCAACCGGTCGATTGGGGGTACAGCGTTATAACAGTTTCAATACTACTCACCGCGTAGGAAATGACAATGGCTGTTAGTAAAAGTAAAAACAATTGCTTACTTCCCATTGCTCAAGAAGTAAAATGGACATAATGTGCTCGACTAACAGTACGACTGAGGGGGCAGCATGTGGTGCGGGAACTGGCGCGTGACTGGCTCTATCGTCTACCAGGCCACAGAATACGAATGCATCATCCAAAGCGACAAGCATAGGAACAGAACAGTTATCGTTGCAGGGAAGGATGCATAGATAAGAGCTCATAAGTGGTTGCGACTCAGGCACGACCGGAGGCAGATGTTCTGTGAGTTCCACAGGGAATGATAGAAAAGTGTGCATTTATACTAATAATGTCCCTGGAAATGGAGGTGGGAAAGTTAAAGCTTACACCAGAAGTAGGAAACCAAGGTTGTTCACTCCAACCATCTTGCACGTGTGTTTGTCAGAGAAGGCACGTTCAAACACCTTATTTGCAGATTATATGCACTATCGTATTTTGATCGGCGATGTATGGCAATGCGTGAGGATGTCGTGGAAGAGAGCCATGTGCTGAAATACAGGGTACATTTCACCAGCTTAAAAGGATGGGGTGCAAAGCGGCAGCATTAAAAGTGTGAGAAGGAAAGTGTTAAAAGCGAAGGAATGAACGCTGAGTACGATCGTTTAAGGGACTGCGTGGTGCGCGAAGTGGCAGTTGACTAACAATGTGTGGAACGCGACAAAGGGATAATCTTTAGGAGTCACAGGATCTAAGGTGAAGAGGTAGTGCTCCAGAATATTCGAAACAACAGAAAGGCAAAGGCGCCGACCATACGCCATGGCACCACACCGAATTCTCGCCCCCACGTAATCAACATCAGTCGCGTGTGGGCTAAGGATGTTGCGAAGCCGCAGATTCGTGCCGGCGACCTTCGGGTTACACAGAAGAGGTAACATCTTATCGGCGATCGAAAGAACAAAGTAAATGAGAATGGCGGGTGGTGTTGATGAGACAATCTAAGTGTGAAGTGGAGTTCAAATTGTTGTAAACCCCCACTGCATTGTAGGTTAGACTACTGGGTCAAAGGCTCCGAGTGGACTCTCAAGCGAGCCTCCATATCCCCCACTGCCTTGTGTATCAGAGTGCTGAGTAAAAGCTAGAAGTATCGCACCTCGAACAAAATCTTCTTCCGGTATGGGCAGCTGGAAAGTACCAGCTGCCCTCTCGACCATGTCAGTAAGTCTCCATCCTTATCTACTTGTTCTTCTCTCCCTTCTCAACTCTCTTCTTCATCATCTTTACACTCTCGAATGAAGTATCGGTAGACCAGTTCTTCTGCAATCAGCCATTACACAACAGAGTCAATTCAACGATTTGGTGATTAGTCCGGAGCGTACATCTCCGCAATGTGCACTTTTACTCTTGATCATAGTACGCTAAAGAAAGATATTCAGGAAATAGTATGTCCCTTCATCAAGCCTCTGAACAGTAACATACTAAGCGGAGGACCCAGGGCTTCTGATGTGGATCTCGATAGTTCCTATGTTGGGGTAGCTACATCGAACACTAGAACTTCAGTTCTATTCACAAAACGCTCTGTGCATCCAACGATCAGTGCAGAAACTCCTGCTCCTGACAAGTCTTCCCAGTCACTCTATTTCTATCGATATATCAGCTCTACAAGATTCCATCGGCCAAGCAAAGCCTAGAGAAAATGGCCTCAAGTACGGTATAAACATGACACCGTCAAACGTCGACTGTTCCAAATTTTCGACGACGTATTTAAGTACGATAGAGCCGACAGTTGCGTCAAACTCTACTTACTACTGTAACACAACTTGTCATTTCAATTCCAACAAAGCAACAGCAAGTTGTCTTCTACCTATTCCTATTTGTCAACCACCAAGCCACCATCACTCTGTTCCGCCTTCGGACTGCTAGAACCGTAAACCAGGAAATAACTACCTGAAGATTACTGAACATCGGGGAACAGCACATCCTGTTAGACCCATAACATGCGTGACCCCGCAGAGTATACCACCGAACTAGCATCAATTTTTACTATTTTTTGCCATCATTGATACATCTAATAGAAGCAAACTATATATTGTCACTGCTTCTGCAGTTTATACACATGACACGAATGAATCCCTAACAAGGCGGGAACACCACAGCCTTCATGCACCAACCCTCTATTTTCAACCAATAATCCCGACCGACAACAAACCCATTTGCCTAACTGCATTAGAGACTACATGTGCCCCTTTGCATCGGTATTCAACCTCTCGACCACAAGTTTGTACCCCTCAGTTCCCAACCCCACCAAATGTTCTCAACAGCCCTGCTAACATGCATATACCGTTTTCCCTACTCCTGATCAATGCGAAATCTGTTAACAACAAACTTCACTTTCTAAACAGGATTGCATAGTTGATTACTCCTAATACAATCCTCGTCACTGAAACGTGGTGCTCTACTAATACGTTGGATTCAACCTTAACAATCCCCAACTACCAACTATTTCGTAAAGATCGCTGCACAAGGCGTGGGGGCGGATGTATTATTATATATATGCATCGAACCTTCACAGCAATGCCTTTTGACCATCATGAGCTAGAAAATGTAAAGGAGTCTCTGTGGTTAATTGTTACAAGCACTTCGATGTAAACAGGTACTAATGGGTACCGAGTTTCAGCGTGTCCGCAACGCCCTGACGACTGACAAGAAGTCTTCGAATTGACCGGGAACGTTTATGCGTGGCAACGGCTCGTGAGATGGAGAAAGCCATGGCTATGCCTATTCATGAAGAGCATGCCATCTAAACTACTTTCCATTAGGAAGACTTAACCGTTACTCCCGATGTTATGTAAGGGTCTAAGGGAAGCTGTCTCTTAAGTTCCCCACGATAAGTAGGGTTCGCCAGGGTTGTCCTATTTCTCCTTTCCTCTTCAACTTTGTCAACGAAAAGGTCATGAATGGCTCATTTCACTCATACGCTTCCGAAGTGCAAGTTCTGCTAGGTGACCGGTTGACAAACCTTGAGTATGCAGACGACAGCTCTCGTCAAGTCCGAGGCAAGGACTAAGCAAGCACTACTGAATAGACTAATGCGTTGTGCTGCATGCACCGGTATGTGCTTTGCATCTTCAAAATGCAAGAATGGATACGCTATCAATTTTAGCTACCAGCGAACAGCATCTAAAGGTGGCGGACTGTTTCACTTACCTGAGTAGCTGTGCCACCTCTGGCGGTAATATCATTGAGAAAGTTCCTTAGCATATCAGCAAGGCCCGTGCGGCTCTGCAGAGGCTCAGTCATCTATGGTGTGATAAACTTGAACAGGCTGGTGCGTGCCGTTTTCGCGGTAGGAGACCTCGGGATGGTCCGCAACAATGCTTTGAGACTTTATCAGACATGGCGCAATCAGCGTCGTTCCTTTATTCGGTTTCTTACATCTAGCCGTTAGTTTGCATTCTATCCTGATTAGTTTAACGCACTACCTTCTGGATTCCATTTCTTTATAATCTAATTGCGTTCAACCTGATTTTCTTGTCATTGTTATTTATTGTCATTCGGGCGACGTGAGCCGTGGCAACTGGATTCACAGCATTCCGGTATCCGGAACCGAAATGTGCTAAAAAATACACTCCACTGTGTTCAATTGGAGCCATCGTAATAGGGGATTGTTAGGCATGCTCTAATGAGGGGTACTTGGAAACACAATCGCCGAAATACCCTAGCAACAGACCAGTATCTCCCAGCGTGTCGTGTACCCGAGTGGGTAATTGGGAAAATGAGAGCAGTGAGCCAGTCGTGTACACCCAAATCGAGCCTCGTGTTCGCAAACGAGCTCGATAGTATGGATAAATTCGTCGATTGAACCTGCATTTGACAGGGAAAGCGTTGAAATAAGCGGTCCGAACACCAGTTGTATCTAAGTACAAATTCGTGAAGTTTGGTTATAGATAAGGGGACAAGCAATTTGTTAGTGCGCAGGGGTAGACGTTCGTGGCACAAAGTAGAAACGACGAGTGACCTCGGCTGAGTTCATAGCTTGTTGGAATGTAACACAAGGCGGACCAAGGACATGATAGAGGTGCAAATCAATGCGATGGAACATATACAACCCCACGGAAAGGGAGACCTGATGGAGGTCATAAGTCGCCCATGAGGCACCGGAGGAGCAACACAGTATCACCAACAAACCATGACAATTGCTACAAACTCAAACCACACCATGCACCGCCCGTCGCTCAGGTCATCAAGGGTCGCCTTATATGTTGCATACATCAGGGCGGATAAGTGAAAAAATGCTATCGCTGGTGCCTCCTTCCTTTTCCACCTGTTTATCTTATTACCCTCTCAATTCTCATTACTAACTTCCCTTCTACCATTCCCGGTTTAAATGATAGAAGCCGTAATGACACCGAGGTAATGCCAGCTGCAACTACCATCCACTGGACGTCTATCGGCAAAAGCCCCTTATAACGCCATGCTGTTCCGTGTCCAAGGCGTCGTTCACTGTTCACACTTTAAGATAAAAAATGGGGTAACAGACTGCACTCGCACGCACTTTGGACACGCTGGGTATGATACGCGTTGTGTGCCCGAAACTAGGAGAAATGACCCTAACTAACTAACTACGCTCGATTTGTCATCTTGCTACTGTTTACACGCATCCGGAGACGCTGATGTGTCAACCACTAGTCAAGCTAGGGTAGGCGTCGTTCTTAGCCCCAAGCCTAAGTCACCGTTGCTTGATTGCATTCCCGTGAGCAGCCGTTTGTGTGCAACCCGTTTGACAACATCAACCAAGGTTGATTCACGAGGTAGTACTAGACGCTGCTTGTTGATAGTTTCCACTCACATGAACACAGACTGTAGTCCTGATGCCGCCAAGGACAGCTAGAACGAATTGAACACGCTGATATTCAGTGTTACCAGTTCACATATCGTTGTTGTTGCAGGGGATATGAATGCACAAGTAGGACGCCTGAGCTCTCAAGAAGTCCAGCTAGGTGGTAAGTATGGACTTAGCTCCGACCGGACGGACAAAAGCTAGCGTCTGTTGCAACTGTGTGAGGAGAACTAACTGTTTCTTAATGGCACCGCATTCAGACAGAGTGGGCGCCGAAGTGCCACTTGGCGTCCTCCTATAGCTGGCCAGCGGTGTGCCTAAATAGAACACGTCACCATAAGTTACAGGTGGCATGGTTCCATCCTGGATTGTTGATCGTTTTGGAACACTTGCGTCCGCCCTGATCATGCCTTGGTACGCTGTCGTTTTTCCATGAACTTAACCAGGAGGTGTTTCCATCAATTAGCAACTGGGAAGTTATTTCGATCTTCGGTCAGGCAGGCCTACTTGGATGCACCGCGTACTGAACTCCCGCTGTCTTGTCCTATCGACTTTGAGCCTCATTGGAATAGGATCTTCGTCGCCATGCTACATGCAGAAATCTCCGCTTGCGGCACTATCAATCGTCACCGCATCTGTCATTGGATATCCGAGAGGTCGTGAACCCCTTGGAATCCAGAGGTATCTCCCTGCTGGCTCTGAGAGTAATTTTACCAGACGGATTGTTAGGCGCGAACTAAACCGGAGACTGTGTGCTGACAAGGAAGCCTGATAGACTAGTAGAGCTCAAAAGATGGAGGAGACGGGAACAGCAGGCTGTAGCTAGGACCGATACTGCCGATTGACAAACCTACGATTGACAAACGTACGCACGGTCTGGGCAGTAAAATACGAGGGTGGTGAGTGGAATAAGTTGTACTGAATGAACCGTGGTTCTACAAGCATTTAGATTCAAAGATACAGAGGTGACTTACGAATAGGTGAATAGACTCGCAAACAGGTGTAAATAAATCCAGTTAAGTTCGAACAGCGGCAGTAATGGAGGCTCAGTAAACGCAGCGCAGTAAAACAAAGGACTGGATATTTAGGCTCAGGTTATGGTTAAAGGGCGGAAATGCTATAGAAACAAAAATATAAACATGAATTAACGCGAATGTCAGTTCGTTCGGATAATTATCGGTTACAACCCAAAATCAGTCGGTGCAAATTGTCCCAAGATGAAGGTCGTGGCGCTATAAAATGTTAAAGAAAAGTGAGCTACTTATAAATTGTCAGTAATGTCATTCAGCTTCGTGAATTGTAATTCACACAAGCAATTATCGCAAGCTCTTCCAGCTGATTCGCAACACTGGTCCCAGAAAACAAGGCGTCAGTTAGACAATCAGAGACAGCGAAGGTGCCATAATTCACAATAAGGAGTGTCGTTTGGTTCGTTAGGCGGAGCACTTTTGAGAAAGATTTGGTTGTCCCCTTGGTTCTGGACATCTTTCTACGCAGATGTTGCAGGTTGAGCCATGACCGGTTAGCCTAGAGCCTCCATCGGAGGCTGAGGTACGAAACGCGATCACAGCCCTCAATCGTTTTCATGCTGCTGACCCGGATTTCCTCCTACCTGCATTATTTAAGGATGGAGGTGAAGTCCTCTGTAAAGTAGTGACCTCCCTGTTCAAACAAGTCTAGAAGGAAGAGACCACCCCAACTAACTGGAGTCAATCGATTATTGTGGCAATATACGTGAAGAGCAATCACACCGACTGTGCTAACCACAGGGGCATTAGCATAACGCCAGTTGTGAGAGAAATCGCTGGCCTCAATTCTCGTTCGTCGCCTCAGTGCGCAAAAGGAATCTCGCATCAGAGAAGAGCAGGCAGGCTCCTGGCCAGGACGGCATTGTATGAGCCACATATCCACCCTGCAACAGGTGCTAGAACAGCACCACACGTAATGCAGGCCGATAATAGCTGTGTTCCTGAACTTCAAGAGTGCGTTCGATTCAGTTAATCGATCCATTCTGTTCGAGATTCTTGTGTGGAAGGGTGTTCCCCTGAAATATGTGAACATTTTACATGCCTTGTACTCGAACACGAGTGGCCGCGTCAGGGTTAATGGTGACTTATCGGATATCTTTCCGTCAACAAGAGCGTTCGTCAGGGTTGCCTAATTTCCCTACCTTTGATCAACTTCGTCACGGACTCCATCGTGGAGTGCTAACTTGCGGAGCTCCACGATGCAGGTGTTGAAGTACTGCCTGATGATAAGTTAGTTGATCATGATTGTGCGATGATGATTATGCTTAACGATGGCGGGACCGCTCAGTCAACCCTGATTAACCTCTTTACAGTGGCTCCATCATTGGGAATGCGCTTCGGATCTTAAAGGTGCTGTGTTTTTACAGGACCACTAGCCACTTGATGATCCCTTAACCTTTGGCAGTGTGGAAATCGAGGTAGTTGATCAATTCACTTACCGTGGTAGTTGCATCGGTAATGATGTGCACAAACGCACTGAAGTCAGTTCACGCATTACGAAAGCTAGAACTGCCTTTTGAATCTGCGACATCTTAGGCATCAGAAAGGGGTTTTCCTCCGTCTGAAATGCCATGTTTACAAAACCACAGTTAGGGCCGTCCTATCCTATAGTAGTGAAATTTGGCCCCTTCGGTTTGCTGATCTGAGGCGCTTCAAGTCTTCGATCACCATTGTCTGCGGAGCATTGCTGATATCGCATGGCACCAGCATATCCACAGCGATGGTGTGCGTAGGCGAGTACTAGGCAGTGATAATCAGGCGAGTTCCTTAGACTAACAGATAGCACTGATTGAGTTGAGTTGGCTTGCGTACGTGCTACGTATGCCCGGTCACCACTTACCGAGGAGTGTTTTGTTTTGCAGATGTAAGGTGGTGTAAGGTTCAAGGTGGATAAAAATTAACTAGGCAAGGGAAAATGCAGTTAATGACGACTAAACTGGGTGCTGTTGGTCCGTCTCGCCTTCTAGACGGGAGTCCACGTAACGCGCCGTGTGCTTAGCTCGAGACTTTACAGGACATAGCTCGCAACCAACACCAGTGGCGCGTCTGCTGCCGTCTCCTAGTCGGACTGCCTGTTTTGTGCATTTGGTGCCAATTTATCTGCGGGGTAATGGCTGATTGTGACGTGGGAAAGTGAAAGCTATAAGGAAGCTATCTCACTGATGCCGTCGTATCTTTGCAGCAAGATTGTTTAGGGAATTAAGGTTTTACGCTAAGTCCCCCTTCTCTCCCACTTATTAATTGTCGTTCCGTAGGTCACCGCGGATGTACCGCAAGGAAGCATCAGTTCAGATGGCTGATGCAATGCTGTTGATGACGATTACCAGTAAAACATGCATTTAGGCGTCGAACGACTGGGACGACGTTTATAGTGATAGTGCACCGGGCTACTCAAATAATTTTTCCGTTTATGGTTTCACACACACCTGCATATATATATATATATATATATATATATATATATATGTATATATATATACGGATATAAATGTTGGCACAATGACGAGTATCGAGTGGCACTCGAAGTAAAAAAAACATCTATCACACATGGACAAAGGGCTAGTTTACAATGCACCCAAAAATTGGGGCAATATGTCACTGTAGCGCTTTAGAGCCAATGAAATTCGATCGCCTAATCTGCCACCCACACTCACCGATAGAGTGCCCACGCACGAACGTAGTGAACGCTCAATGTTAAGGAAAGTGAATACATACCAAGTAGGATTGGAACAAACGCTTGAAAAGGAGGCAATCGACAATATTGCAGTAAATTCGCATGACTCTCATGCTTCGTTCCGACAATGTGCATGATAAGAAAGGTAGAATGGGCCTGGCAGATTCCCACTTACTACTCATGGTTTCCATGACGCAGATGTTAACTGGTGTCGACTAGTGGGATACTCGAAGATACAAAAGGTATAGATTAAGAGGCGAAAGCAGACTGGGTCACAACTCGGAACGAGAATCACTACGCCTAGTGAATACGATTTATATGAATAAACGTAATAGGGGGTGTGAGGACACATCACATACCCTATCGTCTCTAACTTCAAAATATGTTTCACAAACTTGAGGTAGTACCTGATGCTGGTTCAGGTCGTGAGGTAGATTGTTCCCCAAGTTGAAACCCAGTGACTGAAGGACCAGAAGTCGAAGAAGCCGGCTCCGAGCTGGTATGAGACACTGGGATCGAGGGGGTCGTCATTGAATCCACCGGAGATGGGACAGAAGTTGTCTGAACTGTAAATCACAAAAACCAACGAGGAAATATCAATCTTCTAATTGATAGGTACAAGTGAAGACGAACCGGAAAACACAGTTGTCAAAAACAGTGGATTAACTTCAGTGTTATGTACTCCGAGGAAGGCGCAGTGGTCATACTCCGATCCATATAATGATATTCGTCACAGCGTAGTTTCTTCATCTCCGAAATTTCACTGTCCTCATAAGTGAATGTAATCTTGAGAAGCCACTGTGGCCTACGAAAGCGCGCAGTGATCCACTCCACTCCACAGATATAAGACGCCTAACTGCTAAGAATAGCCAAAATGAGCTGAGAATGTCGTGCGCAGTATTTCGCACGCTGAATATGCGAATAGTATGTCCAAGCGTGCAAGAATCTGTGTGGGCGCGACTAGTCGCATGATTCTTGGGCACTATAAATATACATACGTAGTGGTTCACGTAAACGAGAACGTTGGTTGTAACGAGAGCACCACCCGGAATCTACAGGTAGAATAACTATAAGTTGGAGTCGTGGCCATTGAATTCGAACGCAAGTTTACACGACCAATAGCTTGAAAAAAGGGCCTGTGTGTAGGTGTTAACCGTCAGTTAAACCAGGCCCGCTGGTTGTACAGGTTAGATGCGGGATAGTGAATTGCCCGCGTTGCATATGTGGAAAGCAGTAGTGCTTTGCATTTGGTCCTCAAGTTGCCCTTTGTCTGGACCCCGACAATATAAAAGTATTTTGAGTTTGAATGTCATACGTAATTCTCCTAAATGTCTGCACCTAACTTACGTAAGATTTCAACCTCGCTCATCAATCAAGGACACTGCTGCTGCATGGAGTGGGGAGCGCGTTAACGAAAATAGCACTGATCGAGTACTGTCGTACAATTGGTACCTTTCTTCCGTTCTCTTGGTTTGTTAATTTCCCAAGCGCTCATATTTATTTTGTCTCGAGCAATGGGAACTTTCAACAAGTTTTCAAGATTCAATGAGTATTAACATACAATGTTACAGGATGACCAGGTTGTGTGGGTGCGCGGGCTAGTGGGATGGAACAAGATCACGCGGCCAGTGAGGAAAATGGAACAGATGGTGTCGCACCGAACTTCTGATTCTAAGACTTGGAAACCCTGAGACGTGGATGGAACTTTGACCAAACTGGCTTCGGAACATCCAGAAAGACAAAGCTAAGAGATAAACTAATTAGAAATTCGGACAGAATGCCGCGATGTGGGGCTCACCTATCTGCAGAGCCGGCGTAGGCACCACAGTGGCTATATTACTGGTGATCGGTCGGATTTCGGCAGTCTGTTTTGGTCCAACGGATGAATTCGGTGGGGTAACGGCAGGAGTTGGTTGCACCGGTTGAACAGTGGCAGCTGCTCGTAGTATCCAAGCCGGGATGGATTGTGTAGCAAGGGAATTGGAACTAGATACAGCGCAACTGTCCGTGCCAAGATTAGGTGTGGAAAACAGGGAGTCGTTCGGACCAGATGCGGAGAAGTCGGAAGCGCCGGTTGTGGAGGCAAATAGCATCGGACGCATCTGGAACGATTGTGTGGGTTTTACGACTTCGCTAGACTCTGAATCCGTCCGCTGCAAAAGGCAATGAGAGGTAATACAGAAACTAAGGAAAAAATCAGTGTGCTCAATAAAGTGGGAACCAATCAATGTAGTGTACGCAATCTAGCAACAAGTCTCTCCTGGCAAGTAGGACAAGAGTAACAGACTTAAGGTGTTGGATGGATCCAGTGAAAAGTGCAAATAGAGGGAAGGAAAATAGGCTAACTAAAATATGAGTAGCTAACAAAGACTGCAATTAAATCAAAAAACCAAGTTAATGAAAAGATGTTGGTATTCCGAATGGAAAAGGCACAGGATGAGGGAAAACAATATGTGGAACATGGATGAGAGGGTAGTGAGTAGAAAAAAGGAGATGCATAAAATATAGCCGTTGGTTGCGGCAGTGATAAGTGTGCGGTAAGAATGTGAATTGACATCTATGAAGTAACTCTCAATCAGAGTTGAAAGACCGTGTGGAGGAGGAAAACAAGTGAATACACAGTACGTTTTCTTCCACATGTACTTAAGACCATGTTACAAACCGAGTGTATCCTAGTATCCTGTGTCAGCCATCAAGAAAGATCAATACGACAGGTTCTACTTCAAGATAAGGCCATCACTATCTGATCAGCCCAAACAAGGACGAAACGCATCGTGGAGTGCAGGGATGAGAGAGAGCAACACCGATACCTACCAATTCAAATGTGATCCTAGTGATCGGAATGGCAGATGCTGACTTCGAAGTAAACCGAAGCCACAATTGAGACTGTGCGTCACAATCCAAGACACGCAGCGGGTGCTCCAAAACCCGCGCATGTTGCAACAGCAGTAGGCCAGTACGCAGTCCCGACTCTTCGTTGACGCGCAAGCACCAGCAGCCGCTAAGGATACTGCGAGGGTGGCCCTGCCCTTACGCATCCTCGAACCTAAGCCGTCAAGTTACAAGAGAAGCTTGTTACCTCTAGGTTACGGGCGGGCAATCAACGTTGAAGACTTTTGCTGTTCTAGTGCAAGTAAGAAAAACAGCTGGCGGTTAGGAGAATAAGGTGTCGTTCAGCCCCGCAAGGACTACGTGCTATATTTCAGCTACAGGCCAGCCAAAGGATGGAAGCGAGCGAAAAGGATCAGACGTTTTGCGAAGGTCTCGATAGGAAATCTGGTTCAGTGATACAGTTATCACTTCACATAAGTGGAAGTATCGAGTTTGTGAGGTACAAAATTTGTTAAAGCGAAAAGTGAACACGCTCTAAGAATTAAACTGATGGAAGGCAGCGAAAGAAGGGTAAAAAGGCGGTGTTGCCTACTAAACAGTGTAAATAGAGCGTGTTGCTAGGAAGGAAAGATGGATAAATTCAAATCATGCAGATAATCCGGAGGCGAAATACAGAAAAGCAAGAAAACTGTAACGAAGAGAATAATTTAGTAGCACGAGTGGTATTTGTACATGGAGATGAAACAATTCGGACTGAATACCAAACTTACCATAACAGAGGATGTGCAAGAAGAGACAATCGCTACCGGCTGGAATAAACTAGTAGGGGTGGCGTGGAGTTCCGATAAACGAACGCGCAACTGAGCACAATCCCGTTGACATTTGGTGAGTTGCGATTCAACCAACTGCATGCGTAAAATGCGCTCCCTCTGCTCCTCCGCTTGCTGATGCAACCGTTCGAATTCGGATGTCAGAACAGAAAAAACAAGCCTGAGAGCATCCAAGAAATGTTGGCCACTGGTCGCGCTTGTCTGATCAGATGCTTCAGGTATTGTGGTGTGGATGGACGTCAGTAGCGAACCGAAGACTGGATTGGACTACATGAGCAAGTAAGTAACAGATGAGTAAATGAATGAGGAGAGTCACGTGAAAGTAGCTGGGAACATGAAGATAGTCGAGATGAAGAAACGACATAATTTAAACTGCTGAACATTGCATGTGAACTCAGGACAAAACGGGGCAATAACCGTGGGTAATTCCCTGAAGTATCGTTTACTTGTGAAAAATCTTCGGACACTGAGGTTGAAATTATATGCTGGAGACAATGGGATTGAATTGACCGGGTGATGGAAGATAGAGAGGCATCCCAACTAACAGGCTTAGTTAACTTAATACCCGAGTCGAGTGCAGACATCAGTGTGACCAAAGAAGAATGGAAAATTTCGGTTGGTGTACGGATGAAGTGAGAAGGTGCTCCGCGATAAGGAAATGAGCATAGGACTGGATTTTTCTAGATCTATTGTACAAATCTGACTGTGAGAAAATTGCCACAGTAGGCAACGACAAATTCCATTGCGAAAGAAACCTCTATGTACAAGATGTCCAACACTGGTGTCCTAGACTGAATTCCTATATATAGGTGTACGACCTTAGTAACCTTACATTTACATAGCCAATTTATCCTTCGGAGTCAAAAGATAGCGAAGAGGAACTGTCCACCCACAACCGTACGGTTTCCACAGAGAAAAACCGGTTGGAGCGAAAATCTACGTGGCTCGTGTGGTGTCAGCCCTGACTCAACAGATCTATATACAAGAAAAAGTGAAAATCTATTGCAGGAAACGTTAATTTGAGCTTCGAAATACTGTTTTCCTATCAGCGTACGAAACTTAATCTATGCAGAAGTAATTTAAGTGCGAATTGGGCCTAAGCATAAGGTCCATCAAGTGAGCAGGTAGTATGGTAGAGAATGTTGTGTCAATACAATTGAAGTTGTCATATTTTGGCCGAAGTAGTTTCCGAATGGACGGTGACCCATGCAAAAAAAAACATTAGACTAAAATATGCTTCACACGATGGAGAAATTCCTTCCATACCGAGAATTTCAATAAACTAAGTGATCGTTAGCAGCCCAGGGAACGCAGTGTAAGTCGGAACGATTAATGAGCCATGAATTGTAGCTTATGACTTGATCGTTCGAAAATCCAGCAATTCCAAAAGGAACGCACTGATCGTAGATACGGATTCACAAAATGTAACCTACCACACACCGTGCGAATTCCGAGTGTAAAGTTCAATCTAGTCCAATAAACTGCAGGCTATTACTCTAAGCTTGACTGGTTTGTTACAGTAGCTTACAAGCGCGATAATCTAACCATGATCGTTTCGCCCAACTGGGGCTCGTCAGTGGTGCACATTCGCTCGGTACCTTGCCTGCAGGTTGACGATTTGTCACCGCCCTGCGTAACTCCGTGGCATAGACTGCTGGCTAGTTGGCACGAGATGCTAGCATTCACGGGTTCGGTTTCCTGTAGGAGGCAGAGGGACTGCGGACCACTGACGAGTCCCAAAAGGGCGAAACGATTGTCTGGTATCTCACCAGACTGGTGTTAAAATTGTCGTACTTGGGAGCTGCTGGGACGAAACTCGTTAAAGTTAATCTAAAATCCTCCTACTCAACTAATATTGTAAAGCGCCAAGTAGCTTATCCGTTTGTTCGGCCGCATTCGTAAGGCATTCCCGTGTATATACCCAAGTACAGCAAAGTGCCCTGATAAATGTTGGTAAAAAAAACGAAAATCGACCATAAGAGAGAATGGAGAGAAAATGAAAAAACGGCCAGGGGAGTTTGAAAAGGTAATTTAAATAATATGATAGAAAAACGACAATGATAGGCGGCAAGATAAAAGGACTCCACTGAGTTCTCAACGAAGAAACGTCAGGTGCGGTCGCAAAAATGTGATGCAATCAAGCTCGAGGCGCAGAATAGCACCGCTAAATCTTCCAGCATCTATTGATTTCCAATGTTGTCAACTGGCCACTCAAGGTCATCACAAAGCGGAAAACAGTATAGGTAGGTAGCATACGGAGAGGTAGGTGGCAGACGCAGAGATGAATACTTTGAGAAGTACGCATGATGTTGCTTCGAGACAGAAGTTATGGTATTCAATCAACCCTGAATTTTCGCTACGCTATCAGTCCAATTACCTTTACACCAAAAGAAGCTGACGTTTTCAAGAAGCGAAGAGAGCGGGACTGAATAGTTTAGATGCTACACTTTAGTTTTTTTTGTTCTGGAAGTTAGTAACACATAAGAAGCGGTGATTATTAAACTTGGCCAGTAGGTGCTCTCACAGGGGCCGTGTCATAAAACCTTAACCTAGGGTGATCGGATGAGATCCGACACACAAATTCACGACGCGACGAAGTGTTGCAGTTGCCTGCGAAATTTGTCAGGCCCTAGCCGATGAACCCCACCCATGGTGGAAGCAACACGTGCGTAAAACACGCGAGACACATTGGGTAACGAAACGTAGGTCCGTGTGATACATTCGTAGCGATATACACGCTAACCTGGACAAGTAAGTTTGGATCCCGTGGCCTCCGTAATTAAGTGCGGTTTGAAAAGCCACATGAGAATTACTGATGTGGGTAGCAACATATTCAGTGAGGGTACGAACCAGAGCGATGCAGCCACCTACATAAGCCGATCATCAACTGACCATTTGAAAGAGGTGATGGTGAGAACCGGTGGTCTGATGGCCCAATACAGCAACAGTGTTCTGAAATTCTGAGGTGCAAAGCAGATGCAAAGTAGCAACGGCCCCTGCAGACAGGATGCTGAATGCAGTGCAAGCTGAGAAACGACAACAAAAAACTAACGGGGCCCGCGTGAACCTAAGTAAGAAATATTAAAGTAAGCAAAGCACCGTGGAAAATTGAAGTATTTGAGAAGAGAAATCGAGTCATGTATCGCTTGGACCTTTTACCTTTAGGCTCTCCACCATTTGCAACGCTTCGTCGGCACAAGAGAATAACTGAGAATACTGAGATCGTACAGCGGCCAGGTCCGACCGCGTAGTGACTAGATCAGCCCTGACCTCCGTGAGAGCCTCACTCATCGCGTGCAACTGAGCACCTGGAAAAAAGCAAGGTTATGAAAAGACTGCAAGACATGCCGGACAGAAAAGCTAAGATCAAACAATAAAGTTAACAAAGCGTCGCATTAAGTCAAATAAATATGACCACACAGTCAAAGCGGAGAGTTTACACTGAAAGTAACAGCAGTCACACGAGAACAAACATTAACATCAAACAATAATTGGAAACAAACGAACGGTAAGCAGAAAAGCGAAAGTGAAAGCTGTAGTCGTCAGACAGAAAACCCACAATCGAAAAAATGGGATATTTGATAGCTATTCTACGAAGAGTTGGATATAGTATCTAACACACAATCGGACCGGCGATAAGACCAACAAATGAAAAGCCGGGGAACAGCAACCAGAGTTAGTTTTACATTCAGGTACTTCATAAGCTAGCCATATCATCTGCTCGGTTATATGTTCCATGGACATGGTGTGAACACATGCCGAGGTAACAGTGCGTTATGTAAGCAAATAACACTATACGGAGAGCCACGTTATTCAAGCAGTAAGCAGAGCAGTTGATAGGACGACAGAAAACTGTCTGAAATCACCCTAAGGAGTCGGTTGTAAGGATTGGTGAAGAATCTGTCTAGCGTCAGGCAGCCCAGTTGTGAGTGAGAGGGGCAGTAGACTGCATAACGACGTGAGGTTGCAACGCCAGAACACGGTCAAGCGATAGTGCCGTAGCAAAAGAACACGTGGTTATTTTATTCTGAAAATAATTGACGGCGTTCGTTTCGTACTCTTATGGACAAATCTCAACTGCGGGCAACCTCTCTGTATCCTTAGCTCGCACGCTAATGCAGGTGGCCGAGCAGCAACAAAGCATTGGTGCGGCGCACCGACGTATTGCTTACGCATATCACGGCAAAAAACAAAATGAGCAGATACATCCTTCAAAAAATTTTACCCGAGTGTGTTCCACAGTTAACTTGCAGGACAGTGACAACAATAGGTCCAATGTTCTCTCAATAATAGTGAGAAGTCTCTTTTTAGAAACAGAAAACAGTGATTTACTTTCAGCCATTTCACCAGAGCAGAAAGAATACATCTTCAGGTTGACAAGTCGCTGCAAGCACTGATGAAACGAGGTTGTACAGACAGTAATTGGATGACATTCTAATCTTCAGCAACAGTGAACACTTTACGCGGCTGTCTACCATTCTGAATTCGATTCAGCCCAATTTATCGGTGTTTCATAAACTGGTAGTCCGCAAGAAGCACACTGTAGCGTTCTCCGTTCACTGCAGGGTGACCTAAAGAGGGCATTAGCTTCACTTTTCCAGCTTCAACCCGCCCGTATACAATGCGGCCTATTGAAAACCTTGTTCTATACGGCCAGACGGATTTGCAGCCCCAATGTGTGGAAAGCTGAAATATAATTTCCGCAGATGAACTTAATATCAAGCTGCTATCCTGAGAAGTTCTATAAAATCTACAGCATGCTTGATAAAAAGAGAATACCGGTGCTAATGGTTGAGGAAAAGAAGGTTCAAATGTTCTTGCTGTTCAAGAGGGATCATGTTGCAAATGATATCGGACACAAGCTCACGTCTAGAATTTCCCACATATCTAAGGGAGCTCTCGATTCTAAGAACACTCCTGATGGCTATGGCATCGTAAATTCGTGATTCCGAGTCAAGGTAAAGTAAGATTTATCTACCCGTATAAGTGCATTTTCACACTCAGACTGCGGATTTCTACACTGAGAAACAACAATTAATACTGGCAAATGAAAATCTGCATCTTCATTCAAGCATGTGGTCACGAAAACGGGCTTTCACTCCTGTTGCGTCTATTAGTAAGCGTGATTAAAAAAGGCTAGAAAGAGTTTCGATACGACGAGGTACGAGAATATAAAACTTTAAATGTTGTCCGTGTGCACGAAGTAGATACAGTGCTGGCTAAGATATCGTGTAAAGGGTGTGAGGAGTCATTAAAAATTTTGGATGAAAAGTTGATGCATGCAGCGAAATGTTTGTTAACAATGCAATCTATGAGCGTTCCTTTCCCTAAACCGGAGCAACGAGAAATTTTAACGAACGGACAAGAAGGACATAATATTTTTAGAGCAGTCCTGGGAAAACAACCGGGGAATAACCAGTGAGGGAGAATACATGCAGTCACAAACTGTAGAATTAAAGCACGAGAAACGGGAGCGTAAAAAGATGGCTTAACTTTTTTAAATGTTTCAAGAACATGTGTAGATCAAGATAAAATGCGATAGAAAAACTGTAGATATTTTACGATAGATGTGCGAGGCATGATTTGGTCATCCACAGTCATGGGAGGAGAGATATGCACAAATAGTAGTAAAGTTTCAGTAAAGAACACGAGAAACATTTGGCGTACTGGCAAATACCTGGATAGTGTTTTAAATCGGATTTCAAGGGGGTTGCGCACGCAGTGCTTTTGTTGCGCAAAAGACACAGTATTCGGTTGTCACAGAATTACCGATCAAAGACTTGATATCCAGAGGAGCGCAGTTATTTATGGTGAAGGCGGCACAACAACAGCATTGATGTAAACAGTTGAGGATCACAAGTATTCAGCCTGTAATCCACAAGTTACCGATCGAAACTGGTTAAGATGAAAGCCCACTAACACCACTGATGGTTGAGAGGCAGCGATTCGTCGTTACGGGATTACAATGCACTGCTGACGCTTTTCATGACAATATCCGCTACCAGCAACTAGCAAAGACGTAGCCTACCAGGCCTTGAGCCTAGCCTTAATACAGAAAACCGATTTAGCGCTATATATAGACAAAAACAGATAGTTGGGCAAAATGGGAGTAAACACGCGGAAACAATGATTTACTCACCATCTGAGCGATTTGCAGACAGCTGACGACGAAGAGTTTCTGTCTCTTGGCGATATCTACGAGCAATCTCGCGTAGTTTGACAACAGTTGTTTCCTTAGCTTCTAACTCTTGTCGTAGTTGGTCACAGGACGCCCTAAAACAAAGCGAAAGGTTGAGGTGACGCAAGTGGTCGTGATCAAATGAGAAAGGTTTACAAACTAAAAGTAGAAAGACGGAAGGCGAACCTGCGTTCCTCGCACGCTTGTTCAGCAGCAAGTTGAGAAGCCCGTGCCTCCTCCAACTCGGAGTGATATCTGCGTGTTCGTTCGTCCATGTCTGAGCGCAGTTCTGCTAACTTGACAGCTGATTGCTGCAATTCGTCTTCGGCCCGGCGCAACTTCCGCTGAAGTTCATCTCGTTCATTGCTGCGTGCATTAGAGGAGCGTAAGAAATGTAACGAAAGGTGACAAAGTGCTGGTAATCAAGACGCAAATAATTGTAATGTAGAAACAAATCATTGTTCCTATGCTGTGATCGGATTACGCCATGATGCATTGGTGAGTTGACAAAGTTCTACATTGCATTACCGAATCGATCAGCGATTGGGGCGAAAGAAGCACATGAACTACTGGAAATACTGCACACAGAAAGCTAAATGTGAAACACTGACTCCAGTTCTGTACACGGCTCACTGTGTACAGAAAAGCGACCTGGGAGGGGGGGACAATACCTACATTTTTCCAGCTTCGTCCTAGTTGCACATAAGCGCGGCCTCGTAAAAAGGCTCTTCAACAGGGCCAGGCGGATTTGCAGTCTGAAGAAGTTTTTATACTGGACTCTGCTATCCAATGGGTATCCGGAGAAATTCATTCAGACCCATAGCAGACCCAACAAAGAGAAGCTGCCAGTACAAACAGCGTAGAAGAAAGATGTTTATTTGTTTTTGCCGTTCAAGGGGGATCACTACACACATATACACACTACACATGATAGCTCGAGGTGGGAAACACCACAGCTACTGTGCCGCAATACCTAAAAGAAACGAAGGGAGCAAAATGCTACAGGTGCAAGCCAGCTGAGCTACCTGTAACGGATGGGCATCGTTCCGGAAAGTTACCTGTCGGCTAGTATGCAGCAGAAATAAATCTAATTCACTATGCAAAATTATAAGCTGCTAAATAATGATAGCGGTTGGAGGGGTAGACTAAAAAAGATGGGGTGGGACAAAGAAACTTACAGCACAAACGCCACTGAGCTCGGCTCCTAGCCATATCAACAAGTGTATCCAGCCAAACGTGCTCAGCGTCATTCGGACTCCAACCAGGGAGCCGAGACACTCCAACCGAGGTTAGCTTCGAAGTGAGGGCCTTCATTCCTCTCGACCAAGTCATCGATTGGTCACCTCTCCTCTACTGCCATCCACACCCCCGGCGCGCAAACAACGCACGTCGCGGGAGTCGGTGGGATAGCATGCGTAACACGTGGCCAACCCTTCGAAACCTGGTGCGTGAAATAACGGTGCTGAACGGTTGATTTCCTTTTCCGGTGCCATAAACAAGACGTCGAACACGCTCGTTGCTCACGCGGTGTTACCACCAGATGTGAGCCAAACTGCGAAGGCACTGGCGGTCGAACCTAGCTAGCCTCGTTATGTCCGCTGATCTAAGGGGCCAGGTTTCACAACCGCACAGTAGGGTCGAACGTACCGCTGCATTGTACACTCTACCCTTCAGGGCGAGAGTGATGTCGCGCCAACGCCATAAGTGGCGAAGGTTAGCAAAAGCGCCACGAGCTTTTGCTATACGGTTCGTGATTTCATCTTCAATCCCAAAGGCGCTGATACAACTTCCCAGGTAATTGAATTTTTGAAGGTCTTCTAGCTAATCCCCACCAAGGGTCAGCGCAGGAGGCAGTCCAGGCCAATCTTGGAGGAACGCTTTGCACTTCGATGGTGCAAAGCAAAGTCCGAAGCGGTTGAGAGTCAGTGCTAATCTGTCCAGTGCCGCTTGGCACGTCTGGGAGCTGTCACAGATTAGGGCAATACCGTCAGCATACTCTAAGTCAAGAAGTCGTTCTCCTGGGAGCAGATCCACAGCTTCCAAGTCGTGTCCTGTAAACGTGATTTCCATGACTTCATCAATAGCGAAGTTGAAGAGGAAAAGGGACAGCGGGCATCCTTATCTCACGCCGCTGGAGATATTAAAGGGCAAAGACAGCTTGTCGTAAGCCCTCACTCTGTTTGAGCTACGCGCGTATAATGATCGGATAATATTTACATATTTCTCAAGTACACCTTTACTGAGTAGACAGTCCCAAAGTGACGTCTATCCACCGAATCGAATGCATCTTTGATATCGAGGAACACGACAACGGTTGGCCGCCAATATATCTGACGGTGCTCCCACAACTGATGCAAAGTGAAAATGTGGTCAATGCAGCTACGACCTCGACGAAACCCGGCTTGCTCTTCCCGAATATGGCTTTCATAAGTGCCAGTCAGTCTGTGAAGGATGACAGAGGCAAGCAATTTGGAGGCGATGGAGATCAGACTGATTCCTCTATGGTTGCCGCATTCCGATCCTGAGCTTCCCTTGAAAATTGGGACTATGACGGAGCGGGTCCAGTCGGTAGAGACAGTTTGCTGCTCCCACAGTTTCACTAGTAACTCGTATAAATCAAGGAGGATTATGTGGCAAACGAAGTTGGTTGCAACCTCAGATCCGCTCTAATGCGCACCTACACTATCGTCCAACTACGACTTATCCACACTACACGAAGGATTCCTCTCCACGACCGTCCGAGTACCTCGCCAATCAGTTCGGCCCCTAACATCATCTAGCAGTTCAATTGCAGTTGCGGTGACACTTACATCGGCAAGGCTGGTCGCCGGGTGGCTCAAAGGGTGGCGAAACACTTCGCATTGTGGCTACGACAGTTGCTATCTCACCAAGGCGGAGCGGAGCAAAGAATGAACCGGAACCCTGCCTCGTCTATCACCAAACACCTAATGACGACTCGTCACCAGGTGAACGAACCCATTAGGTTCATTCAAGGTGCTAGTGCGCAACAGGAATCCGACGTTGTTGGCAATTGGCGAGGCGCTACTGATAAGGTAGAATTGTCCAGTGCTCTGTGCCCAGAAACAACTGAGGCAATCAATTAGAGTGCCTTGGACCTGATTACGTCGTTCACATCAATTTTATCTGCTTATCTATGTTACTAAGTGTGGACCGTATTAATTGCGTGTTTTGTTCTGCCTGTACTGCGTAGCGACTGACGAGAGCAATCGAAATGTTAACATATCGCAACCTATGTTTTCTTGTTGCGTTAATAAAAAAGCTAAATGCCAACAAGGGAGATAGTAAAAACGCAATGAACAAGCCAAGCAGCGCAATTTAAGGTCAACTCAGTCTGCGCATCTGATGATTGAGATAGCATGATAGGGAGACATATGAAATGTAAAAGAACAGTCAACCTAGACCAGACAATGGAAAATGTCAAGTATAGATAAAGTTTTGAAACTTGTAAGGCAAGACATGAAGAAAAGCAGATAGTATCCGTTGCATGCTGATTTTGAAAAGTACCCGCTTTAATTACTGATAGAACAATCAGTCTGACCAGCAAACATTATTAAATAAAAAAACCTAGCTGCTGACTAACCATGCCATGCGATATTGTTCCGGATCCATGCGCTGAGCTGTCTCCACCAGACGATTGCATCGTTCTTTCCAACGGTCACGCTCTTCCTCAAGCGACACTCGTTCAGAGGTGAGAGAATCCAATTGAGCTGCGAGTTCGTTGTTCTCCGCACGCAAAGGACCCACCTGAGCTTCAATATCGTGCAGCTAAAACAGTGTGTGTGTGCAACTGTGAGTGATCTCGAGTACAATTTCATGCAACACAGATGATGGAGGAAACGTGTGACATCACATTAATAGGAAACCGAAAAGGACTGGAGACAGAAATGCTCAGAGCGATCGAGTAGAAAAGCAGTAAGGCCAAATGGTGCATCGTAGCAATAATTAGAGGTATCGGGGGCTAACCTGTTTCTCCACTGCACATAAGCTCGAATGAAGTGTCTCACGCTCATGGCGTAATAGGCGATTCGATTCGGTGACCAAATTCAACTGCTCTACTCGCTGCATCAGTTCTGAATGACGCTGTGTAGTCTCCATCGCCAGCTCGTTAGCTTTGCGCTCTTTCTCAAGCTCCTGCTGAAGATGATCCCTATGACTTTCAAGACTAGAAACTCGTAGAAGTAGACGTGAAACCTCCGCAGATGAAGCATCACAGGTGGCTTCTGCAATGCTTTTTTGTCGACGCAGGTAGCTGTAAGATAAGTGAATCAAACTGGTGGCAACAGGTCAAAACAAACAGCAACCCCACACGTAAACACCCAAAATAGTACAGAATATCATCAACATTCCGGAAAGGCAGTTGATTTTAACAGATGCAAAATAACAGGCATCGAGAACACGAAAGAGCATACCTTGAGAGCAGCGAGCTGAAAGAAGTGCACGTTAGCTCGAAATACGCAAGTGGATGGACACGATGTGTCCAATATCACCGGTTAAAAATAAAAATAGTCCTTAGTACCGTACCATAGGGTCTCAACTAGCGACAGAAGCATCTGGAGTCAGACTGCATAAATCACGAGTAGACCACCCACTGGGTTCGTCAAACTGGCAATTATGGACTTCCATCACGCGGCCACCACGGTAATACGTGACTCCTATCTCGCGTACAAAAGTAGCTCTGTCGTGACTAACCGGGTCAAGTTCAGCCTCGAAAGCAATAACTGGAGGCAACCAAAGCGTCGATCGCTCGTGAATCGGTTGGCCGATATGACGAGCGCCCACCGGTCAAGCACTCGCGTCCACGCCCCATATAACCGTGCAGAATTACAGTGGATAGCTAGGAGATCTCTTGACATCGCTTCGCAAGCATAAACACCATATGGACATAAAGAGATCTGCTTATGATCTCAGAAAAAACAACTTTGCATGTGGACATGTACCTATATCAGAGTTGTTCTGATGAGCTGCGTGTTTGTTACCCTGTCATACCAAAGTAAATGTGTATCCCCGAATTGCTGAGACCTTAATCCGCTGTACAAACTCGCGACCCCGGATACGAGGCTGATTTTTTCCAACACCGTCTTTCTAATTGCCTTAGAACTCATTAACATCTGCTAGTGCTCTGTTGATAATGGTCAATCCTGAAGCGTTATCGAATTCAGTTGAATAGTGAGAACGACGACGCTATCAAGTTACCTGCAATAATGGTTGTAGATTTATCAGAAATATTGGACCCATGCCTGTTGAATTAATGGAGAAAATACTGAAAATGACATTGCCCAAGCCCGCGACTGAATCCAAGAAGACAAGAGATTATCTCTCGTTTTTCGGTTCTGAGTGAGACGATCGGAAATGAAGACCACCGCTTCGCCACATGAAGGCCCTAACTATCAATCGTGAAGTAGACGATTAGATCCTCTGACAGCGATGTCAAATGACTCTGAGTAAGACGCAAAAACTTCCTCTCAGAATCTAGCTGACAATATTTATGAAAAGGTTCATTCAAACAAGTCGCTGATAGAGCCTCGGAGTAGACAAAGCGAGAACAATGCATACAAAAAGTGCAGAGAAAGTGAAAACAGATCTCACAGCTGGCTGTGTAAACCCAAGCACGTGCGTCAAGATCTTACAAAAATCACTCACACGCAAAGGACTGAGTTAGTGCAATGTCTGCTGTGTCTCCAAATCTAACGAAGAGGAAGGAAACATAAGATGACCCGGAAATACAGTGAAATAGTACGGTTCTCAACCGTTGTCGTTCGGGTATAACATCTGTTAAGGGAGCTTGTCCGTAGCAGCCCGGAGAAGATTCGTTGAAAACCGCCTGAAGCTGATTGTATAGTCGATAAGAGTAGGCCGATGGCGTCATTTTACCTTGAAGCGGACTAATGAGAACGACCTGACCTGAAGTCCTCCAGTGAGCGCACTACTTGAAAAGCCAACAAGCGAGTTGTTGCGCATCTAGTAGTTGCTATAGTCAGGAACTTTCCATTAGGGCATTCTATCATGAAGTATTTATTTGGACCCCATATTTTGGCTGTACATACTGTCTTCCGGGTGTTCCATACAATTTCCGCCAGAGGCCTTGGTCTTCTGATTTTGGAAGTGGATGTATTTGACCCGAGTGGCTGTATCAGTTAATCGTGCTGTCAGCGGAAACACAAGACCGACAAAATCTACAAGAAGCATTTACATGATGCCTCTAGGCATTTTGAATTAGAGAGTATAAATAAATAGAACGTTGGACTGATGATGGAACTGTGGATCGAGATGCACAACCGGGCAATCAAAAGCATGCAAAACAGCCATAGAAGCAGGCGGGATGGAAGTTAGATCTCATTTTGTGTGTTACATAACCTGGCCCTATAAAACACCAATCGAACACTAAAACAACTAAGTGGGGAGCTGAGAAACGATAAAAGTTAAGAAATGATGCTTGGCTGTCATGGGAATCAGTGGTTAAGTTCATCAACAAACTTTTGAAGCGCAATTATACAATCCAACAAGCTAAATGCATCGCAGATACAGAATTAGCGACCATAGGTGTGAAAATAACCCCTCTGTATTTCTGCAACAAGTCCAAGAAGCTGTGTGATCAATCCACAGTCGACAATGTATAGCTGTATCGACGTGAAGCAAGGATGCTACCGCTGATGATCATGAAGATCATCACGGCGTCGAACTAAACAGGTCGTCGGTAGCAAGCGATGAACATCGAGAGAATGCAATTTCTTTCAAGGCAGAGTACTGATAAAGTTTGCTTTGAAATCGCTGTTTCTTACTAAATCTCAACGGTGATAAAATCATCTTCGGGCGAAACCATTACATCGAAATGGCAGGAAATGCTGGTCAACGCAACACATCCTGGCCTGAAAAACTAAACAAAGTGCAAGGGAAAGACAAATAGCTGGAAACAGCACATAAGAGAGAGAGGAACAAACAACGTCGACTGGGGAATAGACGGAAAAAACAGCAGAGCACAAAAATACAAGTTATAATGCGATAAGCGTGTAAATGGCAAACAAACGGCGAGAATAACTGAATTGTAGCGGGCTGCTCACTTGACTAACTGAAGAAGGTCCTCAGATGTTTTCAGGTCATCTGGTTTGACTGCTACCGCATCTTCGGATGTTCCTTCGGTGGCATCGGATGGATTAACAATGGTACCACTATGATCAGTAAACTTTCGCAGAGCAACTATTTGTTGAGTGAGCTAGTATAAAAACATGAAGGCAAATACATAATGAGAAGTGCGGTTAGAATAAAGTTTGAATGACATACATGTTCATGAAAGAACGAAGCCCATTGGATCCCTTGGGTATTTGTGTTAATGAATTAGACCGAGGAGTTATCTGCGAGCGCAACGAAAATTCGGACAGGAATCCTGTAAATTCGTTACAGACACAGCAGCGACAAGCTCATTTGGTATCATTTAGTTTTGAACAGATAAGAAAAAAATGCTCAAAAACCACAAACTTTACAAGTGAACAATAAAGCAAAGCGGGAGGCGGTAATAACCCAGATAAGTGATACTTGAATTCCTCCTGCTCAGTTCAGTAAAACAACTATGATTCGGGCAACAAAGTGCGGTGGATCCAGTTCCCACGACTCACAGCGCACGAATAACAATAAGTAAGGGAAAATGAGATTATATACCCATGGAATAGAAAGGAAATTAAACCAAGCCAGAAAAGCGAGAAACTTAACGGGATGGAATGAAGAAAAACAGCTAGATGTAAAAATTCAGGAACGCTAATGACTGCGTGACTATGCCATGTCTCATAGGGTCTCAAACCATTGGTGTGGACCATCCCGCGGCGCCCACCCACGAAGACAGTAAGCATTGGTATGGCCAAGTCTATCAGTCAGTTTCTGCATGCTTCTATGCCACGCCATCGATTGATCACCTCGCAGTTGCACCCAACCTGGTGCAGCCAGGGCGCACAATGCAATTCGAGGAAGTCGATCAGCTGGCATACAGAGGACATGTCCTAGCCAACGCAAGTGATTAAGATTCAGAAAACACCTGAGTGAGGCAGTAGAAGGCTTTTTGCCAGAAATCAACTGATCGATCTAAGCATTGCTCACCTGATGTTTCCACCGGATGTGATCAATACTCTGCAAGCACCGGTGGTTAAACACGGCCAACTGTTTAATATGTTCACTGTGAACTGACCAGGTCTCTGATCCATACATCCATACCGGTCTTAGCGTTATACATCCTACCTTTCACTGACAGACTGGTGTTCCGCCGTCTCCATAGATGGTTGAGTTATTGGAAAGCCAAATGGACCCTGCTGAAGCGGGAAGTAACTACTTAATGATGTGACCACCGGAAAGGACACAGCTAACAAGGTAAGTGATCTCATCCACACCTCTAGCGGTTGTTTTGTAATAGCTAGAGCCAGTGGTGTATGGATTCAGTCTTGCAAGAGTACCTTACATACTGAAGGTACAAAGCACATGCCGAAGCATGCAGCGCTGCGCGTCAGTTTAAAACTTTATGCGGGTAATCGCCGTCCGCTCATTTCAGTGAACCAAGCAACTAGGCTCGCTCGCAACCAGCCCGATAATGTTCATGAACGAATTCATTATGAACATCGCCTTCGAAGAGATCCCAAAAGCAGAATGTATATGTAAATGGTGTAGCTCACCTTACTCCTTCGTCTCTTCTTCGTGGCTACATTTTCAATCCTAACTTTCGAGGCGTTCGCGGTCAAACCGGAGACAACCGGATCCATGAATGAGCACGTCAACGTAGATGGCTTGAATTTGTAAATTAGTGACGGACAAGTAAATTAATTGCACGAGCACGCAGAACTAAAGTCCAGATAGAACTGGGGGATTCGCATGGACAGAACAGATGGATGGAAGGAGCGGTCCCGACAGCGAAAGAGGTGCAAGCCTAATGAACTCGGTCATTGGATATGCCAGACACAGTTCTATTTGTGGGGCTCCGATGATTGATTGATGTTCGACCACCATGCAGTGAGCTTCCTCGTGGTTCGTTTAAATGAGATTACAGAAAAATCTGATTGGCCCAATAACACCGTTATCAATGGAAGCAGGCCAAAAATATTTGTCAGAAAGATCCGCTGATCAAACGTATCGCCATCTTAGGTGATCTGCCTTAACCGAATAAAATGCCCCTCCTTGAATGACCGAATTTTGCGATCCCGGCATTAAAAATTCTACTAGAATGACGGTTTCACAGACTCGCGGAAACTGACAAAATCAACAGTGGAAAAACATGACATCAATATGTCCGATTGCACTAAGATGGGGAAGTGAAAATATGAAAAATCCATGAACAATCATAGTACACTTTCGTCAAGATACCTTGACAATTTGCTCCTCCATCAAGTCCCGCTCCTTGTCGGCTTGTTTTAGCTTCTCCTGCAGCTCCGAGCGTTCGGTTTCCCATGAAGTGCTCATAGAGTCGAGCTCTTTTGCCACGGTATCGGAGCGCGTTTCGGCCAAAGTGAGCTGACGCTGGAGGTCTCCCAGTTGTGCTTTGATGGATTCGGCCTGTTGGCGGGCTTCAGATAAGGCCTAAGCAAGGAAGATGAAGAGAGTCAAAGAGAAGGAATGAACTATTAAAAGTACAGTTGACTGCAAAGTTTGAAAAAAAACCTCATTGTATTTCCCTGGCTAGAAAATAGACAAACAGAATCTTGCGCCCGAAAATAATTGATGTGGTTAGTGCAACCTGAGTGACAATCACGGTGACCAAGAGGATGCGGACGATATGATAGTCAAGGAAAGTTTGTGGGAAGACCGGCAACTTCCACCATACCTCCACATCTTCCGCGTGCAACGTTAGTTCCCTTTCATACTTAGTGCGCGCCTCTTGTGCGGCACGCCCATGCATCTCAATGGCCGACTTCGCTCCCGCTTCCAACTCCAAAGCGGACGCACAACGCGAATTGGCATCCTCTAGCTGCGCTTGTAGACTGCTGACCTCCCGCCGAAGTTCCGCTTTCTGCAATAAGGATAGAAATATGAAACAACGGGCGATGGACAATGACTGAGCAGATCAGATAAGCAGGAAGCGGACAAATACGAAGTAAGCGTGCTTTTGCTGGGAGCCATGCATCCAGCAAGAGAAACAAGCTCAAATGAATAATACGAACGATTTGTATTTCAAGTTGTTGGTGATCGAGTGGGTCTGCAGAATTCACAGTGGTACAAGGGAGAAGTGTGCAACTTACGGTAACGTCTACCCTGCGCGATACCCACGAGCAGTGAGCTGCAGAACCAGCATATGGATTGATTTCAATATAACCGCAGCTGTATTGCTAGAAATCTGTACATGAGATGTGAACGCAATGTGCACAAATTGGGTAACCCAGAAGAAATGCAAACGTTAAGCCAACTGATGGAAAAGGCCAAAACACCGCAGGTAATTATGGCATATCACAGGGCTACATGAGAACTGAGTCAGATGAATTGGTAAGGATTTAAAATGAATTGGGTGGGTGCACGGAGGATCACTGAAAGCCAAGACTTTAGTCGAAAATCAGAATTGCGCATCCCATTTAGCGGATCGATGAATAAAAATGATCGAATGACAGAGAAGAGTGTTGAAGGAAGGTACAAATGAAAAATGAAGTGAACTCACCAACTGAACGGCTTCTTCTGTGAGGCGAATATTCTCATTCACCAAATTCTGACGTTCGGTCTTCTCCAGATCCAGTTGAGCGTCCAAGAATTCACAACCTGGTGACAAAAACACGGAACGTGTGACGATCACAGCACATGAACTTTAGCCGTAGGCACTTCGTGCTCGCCGATTTAAGCAGCAGTTCACAGACAGTAATCCAACCGTTCAACAGTAAATGGCGTAATGATGCAGAAAGTGTTGATAATAGATGGTGAGGAAGCAATAGAATCAAAACTAAACTGCAAATGAACTCTCAGCGAAGTTCGCCAAGGTGAAAAACTGGGTACGAAAAAGCATGGGAAATTGGATGTCGCACGGGAGTGTACTGCTTTGCGGCGGGCAACACCCAATTTCCATTTGCTTTCTCAGCTATGGTCTTAGTGATCGAATGGACGGAGGTTAACTTCAATACGAATCACGATTGCGCGTCGCAATCCAATCACACAAAGTATACGTCAAAATGACTCTCCAACCAGGTTATAAGGAAGACCTCTGTGAGACGTAGAGCTTTAACTGCAGAATACATTAAAAAGTGATGAAAATAGTCTTCCGTTTGACTGCTATCAGGATGACGAAGATATCACAGTTTGTAGTGCACCATTAGTGAGCAGTAGGGCAAAGCCTCTCCGTATCTTCGAACATAGAGTTTGATGGGATACACAATGGTGATTAACGGCACAAAATCGCCCATATCCTTCATTGTTAAGCGAAAAACCGTGGTAGACCAATTTAAAATTTTAGAATGCCCGCCATTGTCTGGTTCACCGCGCTTATTCAAATGTTCACGAGGTGGAACAATTGTCAATTACCAGAATTCTGGGGGAGGTGAGTGAAACGATAGCATAGGGTCCGATTTGTAAGAAACAAAGACTCTGGTTCTGACTAAGCATCTGGGATCACAGTACACCAGAGGAAGCAATCGTTTTCAAGCTCCGTTTTAAATGAAAAGCCGAAGGGCTCCCAGTCGCTCAACTGGTTGAATATCCCTCCCATTCTGTCCGTCTGCTCTGTGCGGTGTTGGCAAAACACCCCGCGGCCGTAACCGATGTGTAAACAAGAAATCATTACACGTTCATAACCTTCGGCCTTCGATGACGTTCACAACCAGAACACGGCTCTCCAACACGAAAAAGATGTAGATGAACCGAGTCACTAACACAAGTAGCCAACTTATTTTATCCAACCACAGGTATAGGTGATTCAAAAAGCCCAGGACATGAGACGCAAATACAGATGGAATCGCTTTCATCCTGAGCAGAAGTCGGCCATTATGAGTCGAAATCACACCGCACACATCGGGTCCAACCGCCAAGGTCTCGTTGATGTCATTCCTCTAGATGCTGCTGAAGCACTTTCAGATAACATTCGCATAACCCTTGAGAAATATGTGCGATTGCATGCTTCGTTCGTTCGGTAGGTCAGACGGCCTTCAGACCAATTGCTCCAGATGCTAGGAAGCAATGGACTCCAAATCCAACGGGTCTGGTCAGTATGCCACCAACCAGATCTCGTTACTCGTGCCGACATCAGGACAATGCCGCATTTCATGGGCTTCAGACAACTAAAGCGACGATGTGAACAACACATGAAGTTCAGATGTTGTGAACTCCAGAGATACCCCAACAATCCGACGCCAGAACTACCTATCCGTCAACAGTGAAGGAAACAGACGGATAAACAAGATAAACATATTTGACTCAAGAGTGCAAACACGTTGTTGACATAAATGAACTATACTAGGTGGTTGTTAACGTAGCGAAAAATTGAGCGGCATCTGAACCAATGCACTCGACGGAGCGCTTCCGATACAAAGACACGTCAACTTGAAAGGCAGTAGGAATCAGCCACGTACGCTGCTTTGTCTCGGTTAACTCATCCGTCAACCTATCTTCCATCTGCTTGTGTTCGTCCTCTGCGTCATTCATGCGTCGCTCAGCGGTCTCGGCGAGTTGTCGCATAGTATCGGACTGTTGGCGGGAAATGTCCAACCGTACTTTGAGACTTTCGACTTCGTGTTGGAGTTCAATGAGCCTGGAGGTAGATTCCCTCACGTGGTCGGAAATATCTATGTCATCCTTTCCATCCTGGCTCGAAATGGTAACATCTGAAAGGCAAGTTGCAGAGGTATTGTGAAATTACGAAAGAAGAGACATTAAACACCGAGAAAATACAGGAAAGGAAAAAACTTGCGGATGTATCATAACTAACATGCGAACGAACAGACTCGGTGTCAGAAGTACACACCTCTTTTGGGACGTAAAACTTCCAATTCTTGGCGAGACACCGCAAGTTCTGTTCGTAATCGGGCAATCTCTTCTTCTTCAGAAGCTAAATTCTGTCTGGCAACTTCTAACTCATGATCCATAGTTTCCTTCATCTGTTTCGAGGCCTGAGATGCCTCGGTAAATGCCGATTGAGAGGCAGCAAGCTGCGTTTCCAGCTGAGCAATGCGCTTCTCCATCGATGTGCGATCCAATGATTCGCGTTGCTCCAAATTGCCCTGGAGAACACGAGGGAGTGGTAAAGTGAAACTAATCGATACGACCGACATGCGGAACAGTAGAGGCTAAAACTATAACCTACCTGAATAGCGTCAAGCTGATGCATGAGTTGGGTGTGCATCTGTTCTTGACGTCGTAGGGATTCGACTTCTTGACGCCACCGCGACTCGTTCGCCCGTGATAGCTCCAATAATCGAGTTGAATGACGTGAATCCACCTCGACTTGCATCAACTTGTCCGACGTACGAAGCAATTCTTCACGGAGTCTGGTCAATTCGGCCTCGCTTGAAGCAGCGGAGGTAGCGTATCGCGCATTCATTTCACGTAGCACCGTGATCTCTTGCTTGTAGCCAGATACATTAGCCTCCATGGTTCTCAACTTTTCATGTGTGAAATCTAACTGCAGATTAGAAAAAAAGCAGTGTTTGGGGAAGAATATTTCAAAGGTATTTCGGTTTTAAAATGTAATGTACTTAATCGTAGATTAAAAACACCGGATGGAAAACCAAATTGGAAAACGAAGTAAGTCACAGTAAGTTTATGGGCCGCTCAAAAAACGAATCTTTCAAGTCAGGAAGGTGAGTGCCCCCAAAGCACCAAAGTGAACACAGCGCTGTCCCCTAGTGATTAAATAAAACTGCACGCTAAATGGAAGCAGGATACAGTTGCACATGAAGCTAGTTCCCGGTGGAATAATCTTTTTTTCCTAAAACTTAGGTGACAACGAAACACACAATGGCATTAGAGCGTAGAAAGGAGTGACCGCCTAGAAATACAGACCGACAACATAACATCCACTTGTTTTTATTCACTAGCTCCTATCGTAGGCAGCTGGATTCTGCATCGAAAGAAGCAAAAAGCAACTGGAGTAGATGAGATTGGATGTTTGGTATACAACAGATTGGAAAGTGAAATAAAATTTGCATTTGGAGTACCCGCCGTCTGGTTGGATTGCGAATCGTAATCTTTATTGAGATTTCGGTTCACTTTGAAGTTGAGTTCCGTCACTCCGATCACAAAGACCATATTCGAAATGGAAGTGCTTCGATGTTGCTCTTCACAACACTGACGTGGGAAAGGTGTTGCCTTCCGTGAATGAAGCTCTGCGGTGACGTTCCCCACCACACTAAAAGAGTTCCGCAATCCATGGACAGATGGCGGAGAGGACAGTTAATCAACTCGGTATGGATGTGATATGTAATCATTTGATAAGTAGAAAGCTGCTTAAATGATGATCAATGGATGATAGTTCCACATAAGATCAAACGAAGTAGATAAACCAGGTGACCAACTGATAAGTCTGGAGTATGCGGGAGATATAGCAATAAAAGGGTCAAGCCCAGTGGATTTGCTAGCGCCCCTTGAATAGGATGATGCGTAGCGATACACGACCCAGTGTGCTTCGCGACCTTAAAGTGCAAGATAATGCTGCAAAAGTTGCCGGACACACCACATGTTAGATAACTCACCAAACAGACACACGAGGAGTCAGTTGGTTCACTTGTCTTGGCAGCTGTACCACTCTTAATGACCATATCCCCGAGGAGGTGACATCATGCAAAATCAAAGACGGTGGTTTTCCGAAACTTCAAACATCAACGAAGGTGGAGTTACAACAGCCTCTCAGCCGAAGGTAGAGTGTATAACGCTACGACCAAGCTGATGTCACCAGAGAAATCAGAGATTTAGCCACTTCGCACTGAGGATAAAGAGACTGGTCGCCCACGACCATCCGTGATTGCATGGTATTGTTTATATCTGGTGGGATTGTCTGGTGATCAATACTGAGGCTCGGTAGCTGAAATTTGGCTACAAACTCAGTGGCACCTCAACAGAGTGTCCGTTAGAATCTAACAGTTCATGTTGGCTAGACTAGATCCTTCGGATACTCGTTGACTGCACTCCTCAGGGGGCATCACATGATAGCACAACGCCTGATTGGTGAAACTTCAGAGCAATCAGTCGAGGATGTGGGATAAGGGTAAGAACATAATTGACTGAAACACCGGGTCAAGTTGATACCATTGCCACAGTTGATCGAAAGCAGCTACGTCTCGACACCACCTGGTTGGTACAGTGTTGGCCAGATTATTAGAAATTCATTAGAGTTCGGCTACGTTAATTCTCATTAGGTCATTCATTTGTTTGTCAGGGTTAGTATTTTTAATATTCGCAATATCATGGTAACCAATGACAAAAATAGTTGACAAAAATGTAAATAATAATCTGTATTATATAAGTTGTCTTAAGATTTAATATTTTAGATGCGGATGACAAATTAGTTGATGTTACATGTACAGTAGTTATGTAAACCAAAGGTTACATTTTTGGCTTAATTTCAGTAACTGGAAAATTCCCATTTCATTATCAAAAAGAGAAGGCCGACGAAGATAAACAATTGTTTTCGATGATTCATTTTCGGACCAATACAATCATATAGGTGAAATAGCAATGTGCGTAAAAGTGGATTCGATCAGTTCAAATGAGATGCGATCAGGTGCCGGCCAAGGGCATGAGCCAGCAAGAAAAGACAAACTAGGACAAAGGTGTAGCTGCACGATTACAGTTGTCCTCAGAAGGATCCGTTCTGTCTAGCCAAGGTAGCTTAACAGCATCGAGCAGCTTCTTTTGTGCACACGAAAGCGGTTGTTATAACCGAATGCTGATCGCCTCAGCAGCAGCAAGGGTGCGGAGGCGCAGACCTTTCGACCGGAGTTGAGGGATCCTGTATAGTATCCCAAATGCACGGATTGGGCCAACCTCATGCGCACTATCAACAAGATGAGCCATAACAGAGCTAGTTATAGCTCCAGTACGGTCTCGACGCAACTAGCATTGCACATCTTAAGTTGTACGTTCCAACTGCAGTCCACATTTCTGGATGATATTCGTCTGCTTTGGGGTTAAGTGATAACTTTATGTAATTAAACTTATTTTTATTTTTCAAGGTATCAACTAAAGTAACAACACAACCTTAATGACCGACAGTTGCCAGATTGTATTGGCATATTAATAAGCAAATTACGTGACCTAACCCCAGGAACGCGAGTAAAAATTGAAATTTTGTTGAAAGTAGGTGTGAAATGGTCAGAGATTGCTAACAAGGTTGGTGTTAACCAAGCGTTTGTATGCCAAATTCGAAAGAAATTGAAAAGAACTAACCCCTGTCCCCAAAACCTTCTGGTAACTGAGGTCGCAGAAGAGCAACGACAGCTCGAAACGACGCACTACTGCTTAGGGAATGTCGAGGGAATCGCAAAGCATCTAGCAGACAGCTGTAAAGGATAGTAGAACAGCATGGTGTGGCATTAAATTCGAGAACTGTAAGAAGACGGCTTCTGGATTCCGGAGTTCGAGCTTGCAGACTTCGCAAGAGGTAAGATATGACCAATCAAAAGGGAGAAAAACGACAGGAATGGGCCAAACAGCTTGAAATACGGTCAGAAGATGATTGGGAGCGGGTAAGAAGCGAAAGCTTTATTTTTATGAGGAATTTTGAGAAAAATTGTGCCCCCACTGCTTGACTATTTCATACAACCTCTCTGTGTGTTATTTTAGGTAGTTTTCAACGATGGGGTATCGTCCGGTACTCTGGCCAGCAAGCTCAATATCTTCGGCGATTACATGGAGAACAGATGAGAGAAGACTGTATCTCTCAACGAGTAAAGCGTCCCACTCAGGTCATGATATGGAGCGTTATAAGCGTCTTTGGAACCGGTCAACTCTACACCGTTCCGGGGAATATGAAACACCAGCAGTACAAAACCCCACTAGAATACCGTCTGTTCCCTCAGTTGTGTGAATGGGCAGATGAAAAGGATTTACGGGGGCAGGAAACTCTATTTTGCTGCATCACAGTGATCCATGTCACAAGGGGCGTGAAGTAGCCCACTTTCTTGAGGGTTGTGGTATCGAAGTGTTGTCATGATCTGGAAATAGCCCTGGACATAAACTCAATAAAGAACTTATGGGTAAAACTAAAGTTAGAGATGAATAGAAATATTATTACAAATAAGCAACAGCTCAATGAAGAAATTGTAGCGAACTGGGTACGCAATGAGAGCATGACTGAACATAGCAAAAACGCATTAACCCCATGCCTTTGCGTGTTAACTCTTTGAAAATTACCAAAGGATCATTTTAAAAATACTAATCTTGATGAATTTCTAAGTAATATATGTTTTTCGTGAAAAAAATAAACAGATTACAGCAAAATCAATTCATTTTTACGAGAAATGCGAAATATAAAGTTTGCTGAATTTAGTGAATTTATACTAATTTGGCCAACACTGTATGATCAGACTTCGTGGTCTTGCGTAGGGGCTTTATAAATGGTAATATTGTGTATACTGGCTAGGTTCATGTGTCGATCCCAAGATGACTTAGATCATCGATAAAGTAGAAAGGAGATAAGGTGCGGCAAAAAACGCGAACTAACACACAAATTTATCGCAAGCGATAATGAAAACATAAGGTGCCGAGTGTGCAAACGGCGATAACCAAGGATAAGGGATGACACGCAAGTGTCATGTTGGCAGAGGCGGGGTTTCCATATTCAGGAAAATGTTGCTCATCGGCCTGACTAGAAGTCGAGAACAATTTCTTAAGTGCATTAACCGTATCATCAGCCGGTCATCGTGAGACAGTGGCAGTAGGTTAATATTTCCAAAGCGCACTACGGTTTCTTCTAGCTGCAGACAACAAACGCTAATCTGAGGACACTTCCACACTGCACCAAAAAATAGTATCGAGGAAAGTGGCGAGGCCGGTGACAAACAAATAGCCAGTCATTCAGTAGAGGCAGTCGCTTACACATGTTTCACACTTATTAACAGTCACAGCATGTGTCGGATTACTTTGCTAGTAGCTGTCGCGATTTCAACGGTTGCAGTGAGTTCGTGACTACCTGGCACGTCGAACTACTCTAAATTGCGCACCCAGTGTCCAAGCAGATGTAACTATGAGTGAAGCAATTGTCCATCTTCTAAAAATATTGTCTTACTCAGAAGAGTTTTTCTTGGAGGCATGCGTCAGATGAATTAAAATAACATTAAACAACACCCATAAGTGCAAGTCATTCTCGTAGTACCAGCACTCGAAATCCACTAACAGTCCTGATCAATCCTAGTCATCATAATCATAACACATTAGCTGATAGCGAGGAACACATTACAACAAATATGTCGTACACAAACAGAGATTTACGAAAAAGCGAGATACTCAGATTATAGAATTTAAAAAAAGCAAGTGGTATCATAGAGCCTCGTAATAAATTATGCTTCAAGACACAGACGGTGGTTGGAGAGGGAAAGACGATGGGGAGGGATAAAGAAACTCAGAACACAAACGCCACTGACATCCACTCCTCCATTTGTCAACTAATATTTCCAACCAGACGTGCTCATCTTCCTTGGGACCCCAGCCCGGCAGTCGGGACACATCAACCGATGCTAAGTTCGAAGTAAGAGAATTCATTCCTCTTGAACAAGTCATCGGTTGGCCACCCCTCTTCTTATTACATGTCTCGGGAGTCAGTGTGCTGGCATGTGCACGCAATACATGGCCTGGTGCGTGATATAAGAGTGCTGAGCGGTTCACTTCCACTTCCTGCGCCAAACATACCACGCCGAACAAGCTCGTTGCTCATGTAGTGTCCCGACCAAACATGAGGTAAACCTCGAAAACAGCGATGATAGAACGTAAGCCTCTTTATGTCTGTCAACTTAATGAGCCAGATTGCACATCAGTACAGAAAGGCTGAACAGATGGCTGTCTTATAAACTCTGTTCGTCAAGAAACGAGTGATGTCGCGTCGGTGCCATAGGTGGCGACGGTTAGCAAAAGCACCTCGAGCTTTTATTGTACGGTACGTGAACTGATCTTCGATTCCACTAACGCTAATATACTTTCCTAGGTACTTGAATTTCTCGACGACTTCTAGCTGACCACCACAAAGGGTCAGTGCAGAGGTGGATCCCTCCTTCGCATTTCGACGGTACAAAGAACAGTCAGAAACAAACAACAGATAATGCGAATTGGTCCAGTGCCACGTGGCACTTTGGCGATGTTGTCACAGATAAGGACAACTTTGTCGATATACTCTAAGTCAAGAAGTCGATCATCTTCCTAGTCGTGTCCAGAGAACGTAATTTTCATAACTACGTCGATGGAGAAGTTAAAAAGGAAAGGTGACTGCGGGCAGCCTTGTCTCACCTCGCTGGAGATAATGAAAGTTGGCAACATCTTGCCGTAAGCCCACGCTCTGCCCGAACTATGCGCGTACAGTGCTACGATAATGTTTACGTACATTTTGGGAGCACTTTTCTTGACTAGACAATTCCAAAGGGCATATCGATCAACGGAATCATAGGCACTTTTAATGTCGAGGAACACAACAGCGGTGGACCGCCACAATTGAAGCAAAGTGAATATGTCGTGAATGTACCCTCGATTCCGACCAAATCCCGTTTGCTCCTCGCGCATCTGGCTTTCCCAGGTAAAAGTCTATGAAGAACGATGGAACCAACTGACATAGACATTCCCCTATGACTGACGTCTTCTTAACAGAAAGCTCTTCTGAAAATTAGGACTATAACGGAGCGGCTCCAGTTTTCTGGAACAGTTTCCTATTCCCACAGTTTCAAAAGTAAATTGTGTACATTATCTACAGAAGCAGGTCTACCGAATTTGATGAGAGCTGGACGAAGTCCATCTGATCCCACGTTCGAAATCTGCGCATGAAGGTAGGTTCAGAAGAGCGGCCTAAGGAGAAGGTTGACTAATGGCCGCTAGAGAAGCTTGTAACTGTCTGATTAAGCTGCCTTTCAAAGTGTTCGGCCGAACGCTCCAAGCGTTTTGGCAATTTGTGGATCGGCTGCTCACTCTCGTCGCATACAGTCGCGCTAACATCAGGTCTCCAGCTGCTCGTTTCTCGTATCAGACGGAATAACTTCCGATGGTTTCCAAGGGCAATGGCTGTCTCCATCTCCGATGTATGGTGTGATCATCACGCTTCGCGGTCTCACTTCAGGCTACTACAGAATTTTGCACTTAAGACCTTTGTGAGTCTCATTTTGTTCGATCCCAGCCGGAATGTGTCGGCGAGCATCTAGAAGTTCCAGAAAGTGCATAGAGACCTAATATTCAGGTTGGCAATTTGGTTTGCTACATAAAGGTGCCGGATGCTAATAATGTCTGGCGGATTTGCGACCGGTGATCTTCCACTGTGTTCAGAGAGCGCTTACTCAGGTTGAATACAAACGTACTTTGTTACGCATTTAGAACATCTGGTTTCTCTAGCTGGTAAGCATCTATGAGCTCACAAGGTGGTTGCATGCGGCCACCAAAGCGAACAGTAAGATCAGCACAAACAAGTGCGTGGTCATAGTCCGCGCTCGTGATCCGAATAGATAGATGATTTTGGACAGAGCCTCTCCAAAGACAATTGATCGTGATGTGAACGATTTGCGCTCATGGCTGGTGGGCGCCATGTCACTCTTCCGCTGGTGCTGTGTAGGAAGTTAGTGCTCGCGAGAAGTAGACGAGCATCATCACAAAGGTGCAGCAATCGCTTACCATTCTCAATGCAGGAACCTACACCGTATTGGCCGCCCAAATGCAGCTCATCAGTGGGCAGTTTTTCGTTAGGCGTTCAGATTACCGGCAAGCACTACAGTATCCGTACTTTTCCCGTAACGAAGGAGTTCGTTCAGTTAGTGATAGAACTCATCTTTCACCGAAGCAGCGCTACAATTTGTGGGCTCGTAGGTCGTACTGACAAACAGGCACCAGTTGTCTACGCGCCACTTCAAAGCTTTGAACGAGCCAGCCAATCTGACAGGGTACATCCGGCTGTTAATATGGATCCAGACAACCAGGACAACTTCAACCCGGGGATTCAGAGCAATGCCCACACCAGCTTGACCGGTATTTGAAGCCGCGTCATCGCCAGACGAGCGCGATGAGAATGTGCCGCAAGTGTCGTATGTGGGGGTCACAGAGTGAGCACAGAGCTCGAAGTTTACAGACGAGTTTCCGATAAACACGAGGTGTCGATCGATAAGGTCTTTAATGTTCGAATAAGTGCTGCCTGTTGGTTAACCTGTAATAAAATGCGCACGTTGAAACATGCCAGTCTTAGCGAAGACTGGGGCTCCAAAGGAAAACGGATGAAGTGACGTTGTCTGTTTGTTTGATCATGGACTTGTCGAATAGAACTGGAGCGATGCCCTATGATTGCGTATGATTGGAAACTAGTATCAAAACAACCATTGAAACAATATGGAGGTGGGTCAAGAAATAGGGGGTTAAAACATGGGGGATAAAAGTGAAGTTGGAAGGGGACGACGAAGATGAAAATGTGCGAGAGGGGATAAAAGACGGGAAGGTTTGAACAGCAGCATCTTTACACTAACTACTCTGCACGATGCAGCGGATAGGAAGCTGTTGATTATCCTCCGCGACGGCCACAATATCAAAGGTCCCAAAATCAAACATCATCTTGGGATCAAGAGAGAATATTCTGTGTCCAATACCACTTCAATCAATTTCAGGCGAATTGCCAGAATATACCCATGGAAATACAAGAACACAACGTTGCGAAGAGTACTCTTTTCGATAAATCTCCTCAGGCATTTACAATTATAAAATGGAAAGCACAAAGCAAACGGCTGATGAAGCCAAAGTGGTGGGAATAGTGGAATCACGACAAACAGAAACTCAAAAGTATTGATCAATAAAATCCGTTAACTACACATGTGACAAAGCACGTGTTAGTTGATCGGTGGGATGCCAAGTGCATCATCCGACCACTGTAGGCGTCTGGAGTGGCAAAAATTAGCGAGCTGACTAGGGCCAAGGTAGAAGAAGCCCTTGCAGCAAGGCCTTCTGCTTACATAATTCCGGTTGCAATATTCTAATCGCAATCGCTTCGGCCGTCCGTAAGATTTGCTTTCTAAGCCCTTTAGTGTACCGTGGTTTTACTACATAAAGTAATTGGAAGGCATCAGCGGTCCTAATTCGGTGTCCGCTTTCCACCAGATGTTCCAGGATGGAACTGTTGGGGCGACTGACGATGCCTTTCCGCAAAGCCGCTGGGCAGTGCTCCGCAATGCGTTTAGACAGACGCCTGGTTGTGTGTCCCACGTACCTCGCACCACAGGCGCAGGTAAACTGATATAAAATGTAAGATTGGGACTGTACCGGAAGTCTGTCTTTAATGCGTTGGGTTATAAAGGGGGCCGTTTCCGCAAGGACGTGTGGGCATGCGGCTGGGAAGGTTCTAGCCACTGCAGTGGAAATCCTTCTGGTCAATAGATCAAAGGCAACATCGCCTTTAAAGGGAACTGACAGAAACACGTCCTTCTTAGGGACAGTAGTAATCACTTCAGGGCTATCGCGGATCACTGAATACTTTTTGATGAATGGGGTCGGATAACCGTTATCTTGCAGCGTTTTGAGAATACGGATCTTTTCGGCCTCCAGCGTCTCTTGGCTGCAAATTTTCGTAGCACGAAAATACAAGCAGCGGACGAGATTACGTTTGTACCTCAAGGGTACAAAGCTCAGAAAATGTGTATATTGGCCTACCCAAGTGGCCTTCCGGAATACACTTCTTTCCAATGAACCATCATTTCTTCGGCTTAGCAACACGTCCAAGAAGGCTAGCTTACCATCTCTTTCGGTTTCGATAGTAAACTTCAACGATGGATGAACACAGTTTAACTGGTTTAACAGGTTGGAAACATTGGTGTTTGAATCGCAGATTATAAACGTATCATCCATATAACGACAATAGAAATCAAACGAAGCGATGATGGGTCGTATAGCTTCACGTTCAATCATAGCGAGGAAAATATCAGCAAGGAGTGGTCCTAGGGGGACCCCATCGCGACACCGTCAATCTGTCTGTAGTAGACTCCATTAAATAAAAATTGTCTGTTGAAGGTACACCGTAAAATTAATTCCTTCAGTTTCCTCACCGGAATACCCACATCTATGTTCTTTTCATTCATGTAATCACACATAAAATTGACAGTTTCCATCAATGGAACATTCGTAAAAAGTGACTCAACGTCCAGAGAGAGCATCAATTTGTCATTTACTTTCATGCATTCTACTCGTTTCACAAATTCAAATGTGTCTTTCACGGTGTATGTGCATAACTCCTTGCGTACTGGTTCGAGCAAACCCGCAAGCCATTTCGCAACCGAGTGAGTAGCTGAGGCTGACATGTCGATTATCGGACGCAGAGGGACTTGTGGTTTATGTACTTTAGGTAGTCCATAAAGACGTGGAGGATGGGAACCCACTGGCGTTAGCTGTTCCAGTAGCACGCTATCTATTTGGTTCATACGCTTCAGCTCCTTCAACACTTGAGTGATTTTAAACTCATCCTGCGCGGTTTTATCCTTCTGTACCGTTTCACAAAAGAACTTACTCTTATCTTGCAAAATGGATTGCATTTTGGAAAGGTAGTCGCATCTATCCATCAGTACCCATCCGGAGCCTTTGTCGGGTCTAGAGATAATTAAATCAGGATTTGATCTTAATTCCTTGATGGCTTCTCTGTGTTTCTTAGTCAGGACGTTAGAAGATTTGGTTTTGTAACTCATATACTGCTGCGAAAGATGAACCAAAGTGGTTCTGAAAGTATCTTTGGCAAGTGACGACGTAGGTGTTAGCTCGTTTAGTTGTCGCATCAAGTTTTCAAACTGGGTCTCCAGATGAATTTGTCCATACTGAGGCTGAGAAAAACAAAATCTTGGTCCAAGTGCTAGTGCCTCAAGTTGCAGCTGACTCAGCTTCAGGCTGGATAGATTGTGGACATATTTTTCTGGATGTGGTGGTAACTTACGTTCTGGTGGAGTTGACTCTAAAACTTTAAGCAGTACTTTTTCTCTTCCACCTTAGCACACACTTCTTGGACATATTGCCTGAAAGCATCACGCTGGACTGCACTGAGCTCTTCTACGCTTGAATCGTAACGTGAACATAGTCGTTCCAACTCTGGGAGTCGTGACTCAACACTTTCCAGTATATTGTATGCATGCCGCTTGAGCGACTTAGTGGTAGGCGGTACGTGACACCGTTTAAGTGCTTTCCAATACGCCTTAGGATATTGGTTGCGATGTAAACATTCTCGTATGAATCTAATATCCGTCCTCGCATCAGCAAGCCTGGCGTTAAACTTCAGACATTTGTTGAAGTCACTGAACGCCTTGGGTTCCTTGCTCTTTTTCAATTCGTAGATTATACCCATGGAAATACAAGAACACAACGTTGCGAAGAGTACTCTTTTCGATAAATCTCCTCAGGCATTTACAATTATAAAATGGAAAAGCACAAAGCAAACGGCTGATGAAGCCAAAGTGGTGGGAATAGTGGAATCACGACAAACAGAAACTCAAAAGTATTGATCAATAAAATCCGTTAACAATACATGTGACAAAGCACGTGTTAGTTGATCGGTGGGATGCCAAGTGCATCATCCGACCACTGTAGGCGCCTGGAGTGGTAAAATTAGCGAGCTAACTAGGGCCAGGGTAGAAGAAGCCCTTGCAGCAAGGCCTTCTGCTTACATAATTCCGGTTGCAATATTCTAATCGCAATCGCTTCGGCCGTCCGTAAGATTTGCTTTCTAAGCCCTTTAGTGTACGGTGGTTTTACTACATAAAGTACTTGGAAGGCATCAGCGGTCCTAATTCGGTGTCCGCTTTCCACCAGATGTTCCAGGATGGAACTGTTGGGGCGACTGATGATGCTTTTCTGCCAAGCCGCTGGGCAGTGCTCCGCAATACGTTTAGACAGACGCCTGGTTGTGTGTCCCACGTACCTCGCACCACAGGATGATACGATTCACATGGTCGACTAAACAATACCCACGTGCCCTGCACTAGTAGTCACTGCTGTGTCGGGCGCGTGTAGAATGAAAGCAAACAGTAGTGTCCGTAATGGAAAGGAAACAAAGAAGACAATCTTTTCAAATTTCGTAAGCAATATTACGATGTGACTCAAAATGAGTAAAAAAGCGTAGGCCGTAGTAGACGAACAAAAGTTTGACATGAAGAAGAAGACTTTGAACAGCAGACTGAGAGCGTCAAATTGATGTTCGAACTCTTTCACCGTCGGTGCTGTCACGACGTCTGCAGGCAGCACGTTCCAATAAGCTATGACCCTACGCGATAGCTGAAAAGCTGCCCAAACTCGGTCAGACCGGGGTTTGTGCAACTTTAATGGATGGCCACGATGGGTTGGCGCTCAAATCAGGACCAATCTGCCCCATTAGTATACAATATGTGAGAACCAAGTCGCCCCGAAGCCGTCTGTAATACATGAAAAACATATCCAACTTACGTAACCTCTCCGGGTACCTCAGTTTCTTTAATCCTTGAACCATTTTCGTCCCGGACCGCAGGATACGTTCAACTACCATCTTATTACGAACCAGGCATGGAGGACAAGCCTGAACGAAGTATTCCAAGTGCGGTCTTACAAAAGCCGAAAATAGTCTAACGAACATTTTGATGGTCATGATCTCGAATGACCTGCGGATCCTGCGCATGTTGAAACCTTTGCGAGCAGCTGTCGTCCACTGTTCACTAGACTAAGTCTGATGACAGCAAAACTATTAGGTCAGATTGGAGTTGAACTCGCGGTACCTCGTTGCCGCCAAGCATATAACGCGTCGGCGCGTCATTCGGACCAACTTGTAAAAATGAAGATTTCGCTAAATTAACGGACAACTGCCATAAAAGGGACCAGTCCCAAAGTCCCAGAGCCCTCTGTAGGGTCAGTGGACCAATCGAATCGTCTATCGTGAACCAGAGTTTTAAGTCATACGGAAACATTAGGAATGGCACGTCTAATTCATCGGGTAGCTCATTGACGTATAAAGTGAAGATGGCGCCTAGGACTATACCTTGCGGAACGCCACTGAGAACGCATTGGCGGAAGGACAGGCTTGAACCCACCCGCACACACATTTCCCTTCCGATTAAGAAAGCCGAAATCCATCGTAAGACTGGTCCAAAAATACCGTAGGAATTCAGCTTGTACAAAAGGCGCGAATGTGGAATGGTGTCAAAAGCTTTAGAAAAATCAATGAACAGCACGTCCACTGCCTTCCCGCACTCAGCGGCTTCGGCCTAGTGTTCACGAGCTGTTAACAAGTTAGTAAGACAAGAATAGCACTTACGAAAGCCGTGCTGAAAAGGATTAAGAAGGACATAGGTGTGGATCTGCTCCCAGAAGAACGACTTCTTGATTAGGAATATGCTGACGATACTGCCCTAATCTGTGACAGCTCACACATGCCAAGCGTCATTGGATGGATTAGCACTAGCTGTCCGTCACTTCGGGCTTTGCTTCGCACCCTCGAAGTGCAAAGCGTTCCTCCAAGATTGGTCTGGACCGCATGTTACGCTGACCCTTGGTGGGGATCAGCTGGAAGTCGTGGGAAGTTGTATCAGCGCCCATGGGATTGAAGATGAGATCACAAATCGTATAGCAAAAGCTCGGGGCGCTTTTGCTAACTATCGCCACTTATGGCGCCGGCGCGGCATCATTCTCGCCCTGAAGGGTAGAGAGTACAATGCAGCGGTACGTTCGACCCTACTGTACAGTTGTGAAACATGGCCACTTAAAGCAGCGGAGATAAGGAGGCTAGTTACGTTCCATCACCGTGTCTTGCAATTTAACTCACATCTGGTGGGAACATCGAGTAAGCAACGAGCTTGTTCGACGCCTTGTTTACGGCATAGGAAAAGTAAATGAACCGCTCAGCACCGTTATTTCACACACTAGGCTCCGATGGCTCTGCCATGTGTTACGCGTACCAGCCCACCGACTCCCTCGACGTGCGTTGTTTGTGCGCCGGGGATATAGATGGAAGAAGAGGAGGGTTTTCCAAGTCATGACTTGTTCCACAGGAATGAAGGCCCTCACTTCGAAGCTGGCCTCGTGATATGGTCGTACCAGATAGACCTACTCGCGATGGTTCACACCGACTACGGACTGAGAGGCCAAGGTGTGGAGAGAACACGCGACACTGGCAAGTAGTATGTGTATTGAGTACACAAAACCCCAAGGGCCAAAAATGCCAATAGCACAAACTACGAGTGTTTGTAATAGACGAAACATGTGCCATTTTATAGGTGTGTTTTTCACAAGTGTTGCATGTTGTATGAGCCAAGGGACAATAACAATGTTCTGTTGCATAAAACAAACACTGTTCTGGATTTTGACGAAAAACATGCCAACTCCGTGTAATTCACATGCAGTCATTTGGCGCACACAAATTAAAACGTGCTTGGTTCCGTGTTCTGGTTGCAAGTAACAAGTTCGGACACACTTCTGTGGCACAATCTGGCTTCGACTATCCAAACACCTGGATCTTATTCGGGTTAGGTGTTGGTTCCAACCCTAACACTTCGTTTTGAGCGTCTCGCCTCCCTGTTAGGAGTCCGAAAGACGATGAACACTTTTGGCTGGATACACTTGCTGATATGCCTATGAGCAGACATCAGTGCCGTTCGTGCTGAGTTTCTTCATCCCACTCCAACCCTCTTAGCCCTCCCATTCCAAACACTATCTCACTACTTGGCCTTATGAAATTTTGCATCGTAAATTTCTTTTCTGCTTAGTAGCTGGTTGGTGGCTTAACGGAACGATGCCCACTCCTTACCGGTAGCTCAGCTGGCTTGCACCTTTTGCATTTCTTCCCTTTTATATGTATTGCGGCAGAGCAGCCAAGGTGTTTGCCACCTCTAGCTAACGTGTAAAATAATTATGAATGGTTTGCTACTCCACGCCTCAAGCCAGACAGCCCCTGGTCCAATTGGTGCAAACCCGCCAAACCCCACCTGCGTCTGGCCTTGGTCCCAGATGTGTATCCTACTACTGTCGCATTATGTATATGAATCGTTCCAATACCTCAAAAGCTGCATGTGACGGCCGTCAAGCAGATCCCAATCTGTCTCTGCAATCACATTCCCGAGCTGTATCTGCTCCTCACTGCCTTGGGGTCAGGCTATTGAACCAAAAGCTCCGGACGGAGTCCCTCAAACAAACCTCCGAACCACATCCTCCACCTCTCGCGCGGTTGCCTGCCAATGCAATCGTATGCCTGCGCGCAAAGTGCTTAGCATCGGGTGCTGGAACGTGCACACACTGTTGGACCAGAACTCCAGTGAGCACCCCGAGCGACGCACTGCACTGGTCATGATGGAACTGGCGCGCTACCACATCGATATTGCGGCGCTCAATGAGACTCGGCTCGTCGAGCAAGGTAAATTGCATGAAGCAGGTACTGGCTACACATTCTACTGGGTGGGCAACGCCCCAGCACCACGTGAACATGGGGTCAGATTTGCAATATCCGATCACCTCCATGGCCAGCTCGTGGGTGAATCAACAGGCACCAGCGCGCCACTGATGACTGTTCGACTACGACTCGGAAGAGGTAAGTTTGCCACTTTTATAAGCACTACGGTTCGACCATGTGTTATCCTCATGACACGCGTGACCAATTATACACTCAGCTATCCTCCGTGATACGGTCTGAGTCTAGGAGCGACCGACTATTTCTGCTGGGTGATTTTAACGCATGCGTTGTGCGTGATGCATCGGTGTGGATAAACGTCGTCGGTCTGTATAGCATTGGTTCAGCGAATGCGAACGGTGACAGACTGTTCTCACCGTATGCCACTCGGCCTGACGATCACGAACACTCGGTTTGCACTGAGTGCGAGTGATATAGCAACTTGGACGCACCCATGGAGTGGTCACGCTCACCTGCTCGACTATGTCATCGTACGTAAGCATGATATGCGTGAAGTGCACATGACACGTGTACTGCGTGGAGCTGTGTGTGGCACTGATCACAAATTGGTGCGGACCAAACTGTACCTATATGTTCGTAAATCTACGTATTGCACTCCCGCCGTGAATCGGCGTAAATTTAACATTCGCTCCCTCGGTACTGTGGCGAAGCGTATTGAGCTGGAAAAGGCGATGGCTGCTCGCCTGTGTGATGTGGACTGCATAGCCATAGTGGACGTCCTGTGGCATCACATTCGCGACCAGGTGACAGCTGCTGCCGAGGAGACGATCGGGTGCGCAAACTGTCAGCGGCCTGATTGGTTTGATAAGAACAATGCAACGATTTGCGCATTGGTCAGAGAATGGAACGTTCGCCGCACACGTGGCGGACTCCAGTGACTTGGGGAGGAGTAGTCAGTTTCGCAAGCTTCAACGGCAACTGACCCGAGAGCTCCGTCGCACAAAAAATGCATGGTGGACGGAGAAGGCGAAGCAGATGGTATGTTACACCGAACGCCGCCAATACAAGGAATTGTTTGACTGCTTGAAGGCGGTGTATGAACCGATATTTGAGCCGCTGAGGGCGCCGATCGATGGTAGTTCAGGCGCCACCTGCACACAGACTGCAGACATAATGCAGGTCTGGCGGAAACACTTTGACTGTCTCTTGAACAACTGTTCGGAGATCGACTGGCCTACATTGAACGGCCTCAAGCAGCACGATGTGAAGGCGAGTCTGGCGGAAACGCCGACGTTGGATAAGACGCTGAGAGCACTTGCTCAGCTGCGAAACGGCAAGTGTGCTGGGGGCCGACGGGATCCTGCATGAAGTATTGAAACACGGCGGACCCGAGTTGGTGACTGCCCTGCACCAGTTGCTGCAACGCGGTTCGATTAAGAAGGAGGTGCCTCCTGATCTGAAGGATGCCTTTGTGCTGCCACTGTACAACCAAGCAATGTTACACGAATTATCGTGGCATCAACTTGCTGAGTTGTGTGGGCAAGGTGATTGCCCGAATCCTGCTCAACCGCCTCGTCAGCCAGGTTGTGGAACCTAACGTGGCGGAAGGGCAGTGTGGATTCCGTTCGGGTCGCAGCACTATAGGTATAGTGTTTGCGGCTCGTCAGTTGCAGGAAAAGTGCAGAGAACGACACCAGCCATTGTACTCGCTTTGTGTAGATTTCGCCAAGACATTTGATCCGGTGAACCGCGTGGTATTGTGGCCGGTGTTGGGTAAGTTTGGTTGCCCGCGTAAGTTTGTAAATGTACTTGAATGTCTGCACAGTGGTATGCGGGCGAGGTTGCAGCTGAGTGGAGAGACCTCGGATGACTTTGCAGTTGTCTCTGTTGTGAAGCAAGGCTGTGTCTTAACTCATGCCCTGTATACCATCTATCTTCATGCAATGATGCCTTGTGCTTTTGATGCCGCTTGTGCTTACGGTGTTCGTGTGGAGCACCGTATTGATAGTGAGTTGCTGAACATCCATCGTTTCGGTGCGAGAACTCTAGTCTGTGAGACAACTATCCGTATGTTGCTGTTTGCTAACGACTGTGCGTTGCTTACACACAGCGCGGATGAGTTGCAGCACATGACTAGTGCTCTGGCTTCGATAGCGGCAAAATTCGAGCTCACCATCAACACACTCAAAACTGTCTATCTCTTTCAGTCTTCACCGGAGGTGCAATCTTCAGCGAATCAGCATTGGTGCTGAAGTGTTAGAAATCACCTCCCGCTTTTGCTACCTTGGGAGTGTGATGTCGACAGATCAGCAGCTACACAGTGAGCTGCGTATCCGCGTGTCAAAGGCGGCGACGGCATTCGGGAAGCTTGAGTGTGGAACAAACACCAGCTTAGCATTTGCACAAAGCTGATGGTGTACAAATCCATGGTACTGTCCGTTCTTCTATACGGCAGTGAAACGTGGACGATGTACCGTCGGGATGTGCGATATCTCGAGCGGTTCCATCAGCAGTGTTTGCAACGGATTCTGCGCATTTTTTGGTGCGAGCGAGTTGCGGACACAGTAGTGTTGCGCCGAAGTGGGATATATGCAGTGGACTGCATACTGCTATTGAGACACCTGAGGTGGATCGGTCATGTGAGCCGCATGGATTCGACGCGGATACCGAAGCAGCTATTATATGGTCAGCTGAGTATTGGGAAGCGGCACGTGGGGGAAACCAAAGTTACGTTACCAGGACATGATTAAAGTGAGCCTCACACGTTCTAATCTTGATTGCAGTTTAGGGGAACTGAGGGAGGTTGATCGGCGTGCATGAGAACAGCGAAATGAGAAGGCGAATATTGGCAGATGCTAGCATTTCGTATTATCTCGTCAGTATCAATACAATAACAGGGAAATCCTTTTATATGTCTTACAGGGCACAGTCAAGCCAATCAAATTTATGGTTGTAGTCATTGTTGTTGGGATTAGGTCCACAGCAACCGCAGGTTGACAACTAATTGCTTTTGAACACACAAGGCTCGTCTAATTCGGCTAATCGCGACGGTCTCGGCAAATCGAAAAAGGTGACGAATTCCCGCCGAAACTATCCGTCTGCTGCATCGTATTCTTAACCTAAGATGCAAGCTTGCTTGCAAACGTGTGGAAATCTTCTTTCTTTCCGAGTGTGTTATTCTACGCCGTTACCCACGTTTAATGTTGGAATTGTTACGCAGAAACAAGCTCCCGCCTTCTAATCGTAACCTTAGACGCATTGCGTCAGCGCAATTAGACATGACCAAGGCAAAGCTAACAACTCTGATGGAGACACATACTCGCCTGATGCCGGTTGTGGAGAGTCTGTCCCTATGCTGCCGTATTGTCTTCTCAATATTTTGCCAGCGACTTATCGATCGCACGAAAGAAACTTGTAGAAAGCGCCTATTGAAATCCCTGATGGAAGCAAAGGACCAACCCGTTACACGTGATCTCGGTAAGTACGTCTTGGATGTGTCAAATGTACAACTTGATGATATGCAACTAGAAGCACTAGCCTTGGGGATCGATTACAAAGTTACTCCCAACAAGCTGAATCGATTGTTTGTTGAAGCACAGTTTCAGAATTTTTTCGACCAAGTAGCTGAACTTCAGTCGACCAGTCCTGATGCTGTCAGTTGGTTTAGGAATAAATTGACCGACATTGCTTATGAAGTCCTCATGGTACCGGTAAACGAAAAGTGTGCGCTTACAAGCCGTCATTTAAAAGCGCTACGAGAGCTGAGAAATAAGGGAGTGGTTGTACTAAAACCGGACAAAGGTTCAGGAGCAGTTGTCATGAGCAAGAGTGATTACATACAAAAAATGCTAAACGTTCTAAGTGACGAAAGCAAGTTTCAACGCACCGAGAGGCCCGCATAACCCGACACCTTGAAACGCTTATCCTACATCGTGTAATTGATGAAACCACCTACAAGCACCTCGACACCACAGTTGTACGGGTTACCAACAACTCACAAGCAGGGCATGCCACTAAGACCCATTTTGTCGATGGTAACTTCCCCGCAGCACAAATTGGCTCGCTGGTTAGTTCGGATCCTTGCGCCACTGGGGCAGCACAGCAATTTGCACACCATTAAGGACTCTTTTGAAATAATCAAAGACTTAGACAACATCAGCCAAGCCGACAAGGTTATGTGCTCAGTGGACGTGCAGTCGTTATTTACTAATGTCCCTTTGCTAGAGACAGTTGATTACATTTGCCACCTGATAGAAGAGGAGAATTTCCGTCAACCAATACGCGCAGACCTCCTGAGACGGTCCCAGTTACTTTGCACGAAGAATGTCGCCTTCCGATTCCAGCACACCTCATATCGCCAAATTGATGGGGTGGCTATGGGTAGTCCGTTGTGCCCGGTACTGGCTGATTTTTTCATGTTGATGCTTGAGAGGAAACTAAGTGGATAGATTTCTCAGCTGCCGTATTACAAACGATATGTAGATGATATCCTTGTTTTCGGTTCCACGGAGATGCAAATCGAACAATTAGTAGACAAACTTAATACTGTTCACGCCAACCTGAAGGTGACTCTTGAATTCGAATCGAATGGACGTCTTCCGTATCTAGACATTCTCATGAGTCGCAGGGATAATGCGCTGATTAAGCGATCTGTATACCGGAAGCCAACGTGGTCCGGCCAATACATACACTTCACTAACTTCTCACCGATGGCACACAAGCGCGCGCTGGTAAAACATTATTCACTCGGGCCAGACGTATCTGCTCCAACGACTGCCTGCCTGAGGAGTTTGAGCTGATCACTAAAACACTTATGGAGAATGGCTACCCAAAGCGATTCATAGACAAACATAGCCAACTTAGACCGCCCAAGGAGATGGTGTTGACAGCCCCTAAGAAAAAGGTGTACATCGAGCTACCATTCAAGGGTGACACCACAGCAAGAAGGATAACCAAACGCATTGTATCGGCCATTCAGCGTACATACTGTGCTGCGGATGCGCTAATTATCAACAGAACCCGAAAGTTGCCGTTACCTTCAGTAAAGGAAGATGAACCCGTCGGCGCCAAATCACATTGTGTTTACCAATTCGTGTGTGACTGCGGTATCAGTTACATTGGCAGGACCGAACGGGCTTTAGATTCCAGAGTGAAGGAGCACTTACCAAACTGGGTTCAGCGAGAGGTTACTCAATCCACCTCCGACGATACGTGCCCGCGTAAGCCGCCAGCGTCCTCCATAGGCAGACACATTTTGTCGACAAGTCACCAGGTCAATCCCTTATCGGCGTTCCGGATCTTGTTACGTCATACTAATGCACGCCTTTTACGATTTGCCGAGACCGTCGCAATTAGCCGAATTAGACCACCTTTGTGTGTCCAAAAGCAATTAGTTGTCAACCTGCGGTTGCCGTGGACCTAATCCCAACAACAATGACTACAACCATAAATTTGATTGGCTTGACTGTGCCCTGTAAGACATATAAAAGGATTTCCCTGTTATTGTATTGATACTGACGAGATAATACGAAATGCTAGCATCTGCCAATATTCGTCTTCTCATTTCGTTGTTCAAACTATTGAAGGGAACTAGCTGGTTTAAAAATCGTGAGAAACAACTACGTTTCGTCTTTTGCTGCTTTTTGGGGGATCGGTTAATATACGGACTTTGGACAAATTTGACGTTGCAAAGCTATATTGCCGGCTTATTTACGGACGGGCTTATATACGGTACTATACCGTAAATAGATTGACTCTCTGGTCAACGGTTCAGTAAAGCTCGAGAGTTGGTGCTCAAAGACTGACAAGTTAGAAATATGCCAGCCTCTACACGTGGCGTTTTTGTTGCTAACTTTAAACGCCTCGCACCTGAAAGAAACAACGTGCATAGAAAGTAGCAAAAATGCGTACGGGTGTAAAATGAATGGCAGATCATTGAGAATGTGATCACACTTAAGGCAGCAACCACAAGAATAATATAAAACGGACACAAAGGCCATAACAAGTACCTGTGCAGCAAGTTTCTGATTCAACAAACGAGCCTCGGTGCCTTCTTTGCGCAGCTGGTCAACGGTGGTGGTGTAGACTTTATCAGATTCAGCCTTATCCTCACGATATTGCTTGAACTCAGCCTCAAGGGAATGCAAGGTCTCCTCCAGGCGCTCTACAGTAGCCGATGTTAGAGCGTTTGTAACGAACTTGTCTGCATAAAAAATGGTAAGGGAAACAGAGGCAACTTTTGTGAAAGTCGTCGCCTTCCTAACTCTAGCTACAGGAGAGCTTAGTGCAAAAATGAACTAGACAAAACGAAAAGAAACGGTGTGCACAAAATAAAATCTGCAAGAAAAGCAAAGGAGGTACGCGTTGAGCCATCCTTACGTGGAAATTGGATAGAGTAAGCTGAGAGCGGCCGTGAAGTGTCAAAAGATAGAGCAGGGAGGCAAGGTGATACCGTTGAAGTCGAAGCGCAACGGTAAAACTACGAAGATAAGACATATTTCCTGTCTCCGCCGTCTCGACCGGATGGTTGTAAATGTGAATGTTTACATTCCAGGAGTAGATGATAATGAGTAGCCATTACACGCGCTTTGCAAATCTAGTGAAAAGCGGGATGTAACGCAGTACCCAGAGGCATGCATGAGTTCAGCTCAGCTAACTAAATACAACAAAAGCGCCGCGTTTAAATGGGCATAACCGCTCTAACGTCACCAAGGTGGTAAAAAACAAAGGAAACAAAAAGGAGAAGCGAAAAAGGAAGAGAAATGGAACCAGAAATAGTCAAAGAACAAAAAGGTGGTATAATTAGATGGAAAAACTAGCAGCAAGAGATAAAAATGAGATCGGGGGCACTGCCAGCGTAACATTTGGGAAACAATAGGCACCGGTCCGACTTGGTCGTAGAAAGTTTTCCTGATGTGCCCCTGCCAACTCATTGCTTGGCCACCGAAAGACTGCGCACAACAAGAGCGGCGGCGGATAACGTGCAGTAGAATATGGTTCGGTGATAATGCATGAATCGTGGCGCAGCGAGTGCATGTTACCCAAATTCCAACACACAGATCAGCGAGGCGCTGGAAGAAGGACTACTACCCAGCAAAATAGCAAATAACACTGAATAAGTTGCGTTAGCTTGAGCAAATGTTAAGTGTATGTGCCTACTCGTGCTTCCGGTGCGACAGACTATCAAACGAGCGCGGTGGCGTGCTGTTATACATTCGGTCCTCGCTGTGCGGGAGACTGGTAAAACCAAACCGAAGCGAAAATGGCCAGTACGAGCAGCTATGGTGCTCGATCCGCCTGAGATGGAGTGAAGTGTTTGCGATTGCAGCTTATCGAAGCTCGCGAAGTCGATGTTTGGATTCGCTGCCGCATATCAGAAGCTACATGAGACGGCCCCGCTTCCTGCTTATGGGCCACTAACATCCCTCGAATATTGTGGCCTGAGGCACAACGTCTCGCCGGGCACTGTGAAATCGAGGTGGATGAATGACTTTCCTCATTTGGAGAAAATGGCGCGTACAGGTGTATGACCACATAACGAAATGGTACTCCTCCACTAGCAACGTACCCCAAGGCGCAGTACAGGGGCCCATTTTGTTCCCGATCCACATCAACGAAGCGTCGCAGCATCTTCGGTTGACCAGCGTATTGGTTGTAGACAACCTGAAGATTTGGAGCCTTACTCATTCGCCCGACGACTGTGACGTTCCTCAGCAGGATCTCGACAGCCAGTCCTTGTGGTCTGCAGAAGATGCTCTGCCAATCAACCTGGTCAAGTCGTCATTTATGAGTCCAGGGAAGGATGTCAACGGGGGTATATACACCAAGGTCGGCAAATCGCTTCATCCCACCAGTTCCGTAAAGGATCTAAGCGTACTCTCACACCGTGATCTGAAGTCCGTCGACAACACGAACAAATTGTACGCAAACAGACTACGCCTGCTTTGAGCACTTAGACGTAGCTTCTGCACGTGGTCTGAAGAGATTGCCACTCACCTGTACTCTTCCATGGTAACACCGGAACTTGTGTAATACTCACGCGCCTATTGTCCCGTCACAATAGGTGAGGTGCAGAAACTGGAACGGGACCAGCATGTAGATATCCTGCTCATACCCAGTTTACGGGGTATGTCATACGAGGACCGATATAGGAGACTAGGGATTTATACCTTGTCATATCGTCGGCTTCCAGTGGAACTCGTTATGACACACCGGATACTGCACTTAGGACACTTCCCTATGTTGAGACCGCTGCTGCACGTTCGAGCAGCAATCAGCACACGCGGACACTGGTACAAACTAGTGCTACCGGATTTAAAGTGCATCGAACACCCTTTATGCTTCGAGTATCGAGTGGTGAAACATTGGGACAAGTTGCCGGAGACGCTAGTAGAGGTGAAATCGTCGTCGGAATTAAACTAAATTATTTGAGACCCACTTTGCGGATTACAGGTATAGGGTGCGTATCGTACCCGGAGATGTTGTGCAGCTGCAGTATGCTGCCATCGCGCAGAAACAGGCGACGTGATTCCGCGCATGTGTGTGATAAATCTACGATGGTGCAACACAGATGTTTATCTTCTCGTCCTCTATTCTCCGCATTCAGCATTCGCCAGTTATTGTGGAGTGCCCTGATTGACGGCCGGGTGTCTGATGACGAAGGGCCTGGAGGAGCAAACGTTGACCGGATGGTGAGGCATAAAATGGTTACTGACCAAACTGGAGGAGGTTGGACCGTCTAGTCCTCCAGCCTGGAGTTCACGCGACACAGCCTGTGCTCCGACGTAAATAGTGCAGTTCACGGTCTGTATCCGGTACGAGGGTCACGTCTGTTATCATTCGTTAGTCGTACTACCAGTTTGAGGTGCGTGCAATGCAAAGTCATCTGTGGTATAAGGCTGATTATGACGCGAGGAAGTGAAAATCACAATGGTGCTCTTTTGCTGATGTCGTCTTATCTTTGTGCGTTAGCTAGTCGTTGATGGTGGCGTAGAAAGCATTGTCCTATAAGTTAAATTAGGGCACTGAATTTAACACCAGGTCTACTGCTCATTCCCTAGGTTAAGGCGGCTGTAATGCGGTTCAAAAGCGGCTCATGTTGCTTATGTACTGCTGTATTGTTGGTGATGAGGATGAGATTGATGGTGCACAGCGGTATGATTCGTTCGATTCTCCCGGGCACCGAGGAACGAACCACGCGTTCTTTCAGCATCTTCAGACAGCAGTTGCCATGTCTTTGATGCGAATACTAAGACTGAGCGAACCAAAAAATAGAATGCCAGCTAGTGTCTCGCCGTTTATATGAGTGATCGCAAATTTGTCAACTATCACCACCATTAAAAACACCATCAACATGTGCAGTAACCAATTTGGTGAATTGTATGAGTCGGAAAATCGCCATAGGTGAGAAACGAAGGACGGAGAAAAGCAAACAAAGGAGCTGGATGGATAAAAATCAGTAAAGGATAGAAAAAGGGCACTATAAGAGAGTGGGAAAAGACCATTGAGCAAGTTTGCACGACATGAAAACCAACCTCTTTCTTTTTCGGGAGTGACACCATTCCCCCGCAACGTTTCAGCTGGGACATCAGAATCCCGATCAGGTGACACATGAATGTCGTACCGTTTCAACATAGAACGGTACATATCGCGTTGGCGCGTAACAATCTTCACTTCCGAGCGAGCCTCGCGGGAAGCCAAACGGACAACGTCCAGCTCACCGGTTAATGTTTCAAGTCGTGTTGACAAATCCGAAACGACTTTGGAGCGCTCGGCTTCATCTTGCTCACGCTTTTCAAGTTGGGCTGCCAAGTCACGTGCAACACATAAAAGCCGTTGATTCTGAGACTGCAATTCACGAAGATTCTTCCAGGTGACCAGATGTTCGTCGATCACAGACGCAGCAGATGAAGCTATGTCGTCTAACAGTTGAGCAATGTCCGTGGAGGTCATCGTGCTGCTATCGGGCAGATGAGATGAGTAAGTGGATTTTGAAAATGGATCCAGTGAGACCGTTGATGTGGGGGAATCACTGGTCGTGGGCTCTTCGACCACAGTACCTCTGTCTACTTCAACTTCCCGCAATAAAAGTTGGACCTGTGTTTGGAAAGATGGTTGGATATCAGTGACACTCATCCGATCAAAATAAAAAGAAGAAAATGTAAACAAAAGTGCTATGGCAAGTTGAAGGTGTTTTGTGCTGCTGAGAATAAAGACTGGATATACAGCAAGGAAACACCACTTTGATTGCAAGCACCGACAAGAAGGATTGCAACGAGAGACAAGCAGGCAACCGATTTGACCAACTGAACAGCCCCTCTGTATGCTGTGGGCTGGTGCCAAGACCCGTGGGTTATAGTGTTGCAACGCCCTAAAAACAAGGGGTCTCGGTAAGTGGAGACTACGAGAAATACACTAAAACAAAAATCCCGAGGTGGAGTTAGAGTGAAATGAGACGTGAGGAAAATCAGACTGGAAAGAAAAGAAAAGGCTGGTCGTGTCACTAAAATCAGGTGTGAATAGACAAAATATCGCGCCAGCTTGAAAAGAACTTAGAACAACCAGATGAAAACGAAAAATGGCCGAGTTGTCCTCGCAACATTGAACGGCGCATTTGGAGGATGCATGAAGTACCGGCCGTCTCGAAAAGGTCTTTAAAGCTAACGCAAGATTGGTCAGTCGAGTGCGTGCAGCAAAGTATCCACACAACTTCTACAAATAGTGGATGACAACTTATGGGCCACAGCGGATGCCGACGCAGCTGATGCGATCAAGTAATCGGAGGTAACAGCGTACTCAATTCCTCACTACCATGCAGATCACATCGGTGAAAAGGAAAGAGCAGCGCCATTCCATACTAGGTCACCGATTCCCTCAACTGCCGCGTCTGTGTCCCATGTGCGAAAGGGTGAGGCTGCACACTTCTGGCAAAAACCGTGGGTTTCTTCACTGAGTGATTTGGGTCCTTGGCACCAAGTATGGCAGAATCGTTTCAACTGGTGAATGGGAAAATAGCGTTGCATTCTGGGGGGTGCTCAAAGGACAGGGAGTATGCACACTGACACCGAGTCCCATATGAAAAGGAAGAATGTCTGAGCACGCCCATTTATGAGGAATGTCAATTACACAACATGAACGGGCTTGGCATCCTATTTCATAGAATGGTTCTATTTAATCTATATAACACCTCATCTAGCTGGTCGCACGATGAGCACGGTTCAACCAACAAATACTCGGGTAAAGAGGCCATAGCTAGTTGAAGAGTAGCATGAATGTTAGGTGTTATTTGAGGGGAAATTCGTCGTGGCCAGTTATAAGACGGCCTAAGACATAATCGAAAAAAGTTCTGGATGGGTGTTTTGTACCACTGGCACCTCTCAGCAGCATGTATGTGTCTGAATCTTCAGAAAGCCTAACCTAAGACCTGCGTGTTTGGAAGTCAAGGAGTTCTCAATAGACTATGTATGGCGACCGCGAACCACCAAGATTGAGTATTAGCTGTGGTATGAGGCGGCTAACTTTCAATAAAAATGTACAGTAGGAGGTCGCAGAGGACAGTGTTGGGCCTAAAATGATGCTACTTTCCTCGCAATCCGCAACCAATCAAAGTGGCAGATGGGATACTCGGGCTAGCGCTGCATCCTGAAGTATAGTATGTGGAGCAGATGGAAATTAGGTGTTGCTCGCCAGAAAACGTGGAATTTTAAGGAACATACGGCGTAACCGGTTTCGAATAACAGCTTGAGATCCCGTACATTGGAACGTGTGAAAAGTGGTCTAATCATCACGGTCGCGTGTTCTAAATTGTTGCATGAAAAGGCTAACAGAGTACTCGCAGGTTGAAACACACTGCTCTGATGAAACGTGACTCCGACTGACGATGATGGAAGTCAATGCGGTTAGCCCGCACACGTCGCCTCATCAGAGGGAGTATGCTATTCGATCGCAAAGGAAACTGGAGGACAACAACAGAAAGGTAGATCATATCTTTCAAAGTGAAATGGTGGCATCAGTGAGTGCCGTGCACGGCATTTGTCCAAACGCGTGAAGAAGCACTGCCCGCGCTGGTTGCGTCAAGGAGGAACTGGGGCCATTAGCAGCGCCGTTTTGGCCCATATTGTCGACACGGGGCACCAAGTCGATCTAAAGCGTGCCTTCAGGATAATTTACAGGGTCCCCATCATCAATCAAGAGGTTGGCGCCTCCGTGCGCTCGCGACAGCTGAATCGATTTGTATTCGGTTGTTTCAACCTTCATTACGCTCGCAAAAGAAGTTGCTCCATGCCTTACAGCTTCCCTGGCCAGCTAGAACAAACGATACTGAGGTCGATTGCCACAGATCAAGCTCGATAACATGCAATCGACCCGTCAGATCAATGGTCAACTTTTAGCCTCCCTCACTGATCCGTTAATTAACTATGTAACTTGACCCAATGAGTCGATTTCAGTTCAGTATTTTTAGAGTTTGTTGTGTACCAAAGGTCGTCAACACATTTGATATAGTAAGGAAAGTCTGTACGGAATTTGGAAATGTGACATGGTTTGCACTCATGTGTATCTGTTGGGGTAGTTTGTTTCACAGATCGGTGTGTCACACCAAGAAATTCGATGAAGTTTTAAGGTTTGCAAGCTTTAAGAGTAGCAAGTAGCCATCATGTCGTGTGGGATAAACTGCAGTCTTCCCCAAATCAAGTGCAATGTAGTCTGCGTAAATTCGTCAGTTAATGATGTTGCAGAAGAGGTTGCTTTTTAAGCGTCTCAGCCAAAGAGGATCCATTTGGAGTTGTCGACATCGCCTATAATAATTTACTTAGAGGAAACATCAATATGTGAATCGCGAAGAAAAGCAACACAGCTAAATGCTACACACTACAGATGCATACTTGTTTAGACAGATCAGCACACGTTTGCTTCAGCCGCAGTGCTTCACGCTGATAAAAGCCAGCTCTGCGCTGCATATCTTGTCGCTGAGATTGAGCTTGTTCGAGTTTCTCGTTGGCTGACTGCAAGTTGGCAGACAATTCGCTCACTTGCGCTTTAAGCCGACTGTAGTTTTCTTGTTGATCACGGAGAATGGGAGCTGATAACAGATGAACGGCACACGCGGGGAAGGGACAGATCAAAAACTCGCTGCGCCCCCAGCTGCAAGAAAATACTCAAAGATAGATATATTACGAACACTGATACTTCTCTAGGATGGGTTGTGATAAAGCGTTACTGATCAATCATAGAAAGCAAAAACAATAGCGAAGGCTACTGAATAAGTTTTCGAGGTGTCCTGTGACTGGTCAGTCAGTCACGGACAGAAGCGAAACATCAAGAGTGGAGAAGTCGAAAAGCGAACGTTAGGTGTAGAGTCATCTACGCCGTTAGGGCAAAAAACAGTAAGTAGTTCGGGGACAAGAAAGCACCAAAATGATAATTTAGAAAAAAAAAACAAAGGTCATACAAACGATCGAGGCAGGTGTATTGAGCATATAAACAGTTACGAAAATAGTGGTACAACGTGGCAGAAACCCATGATTTAATGTGGCAAAGTGTAAAGTGAATGTTCAAAAGGTGACACCGAACGCGACCAAAAGACATGATACTTGACGATTCAGGGTGCAAAAGCAACGAAAAATTGAACTGGCTTAAATAAGCGGTTTAACTCGTAAAATCCAAGCGAACGGTGATGAGCGGAAGGCTTTCTTTGATTGAATTACGGATACACAACGCGAACCAGAAATGCCATTAAAATACAAATGAGACTTGTAAGCGGAGCTAGAGGATCACAGGGAACACACTGAGTCCTTAAGTAAACTAGCAGTAAGATCAGTAGTTTTGCGGCCACATACAATTTCGTGACGTTCTTCACGCATGTCACAGGTGTGAGAAGCTCAAACTGTCGGAACAAGAGGTTAGGATACTAAGAAATATGTCAATGGTACCGGCACCACAGAGACGAGAGGACATGCGGTTAAGACTGATTGCGCCTACAGAATATAATCCAAACGTGAAGTTAAGCATATAGAGGAAAGCAATGGGAATTCATTTGCTCGTTGATAGAAACATTACAAAAAAGAGCACTCACCCTTTTCTTTCAAATCATCGACTAACTGTTTGACATATTCCGTCAGCCTTTGTTTGTCCAACCGCAGCTGGTCACGGTCCTCCACTATCTGGATGTAATCGGAGTACAATTGCGTAAGACTATGGCCACGCTTCAAAGCGCTCAAAGTGGCAGCAACTGCGGGGTTCATTTGACGTAACTCCTGTTCGGAAAGACCTGAACGGAATTTAAACAGATAGCCCATAATTCAGCTATAAAGACAGATTTGAAACATTGGTATGCACTTATCTGTGGGTGCGTTCCGGTGGAAGCCCGCGATAATGCTGTGAGCGCATAGACGTGGGCCAAATGATGAAGCCACGTATTCGGAATACGTATCAAACTACGCTGGCATCAGGGCTATGTACGCGCTCAGTGAAAAACGTCAAAGCTCACTGTTCACATGTTCGTCAGACCATATTAGCGGCAAGTCTGTCTTAATGTGTCAGATCTGATTACCAATCCGGACAATGGGTCTCTAGGTAATATATGAAACTTCTGGATACTAACTGACACATTCCGGCAGGGAGAGAACACGAGACCCACAAAGGTCTTAGTGCAAAACTGTGGTAGCCTGAAGAGGGATCGCGAAGCCTTGTGGTCTCATCTTGCAACAGAGATGAAAACAGTCGCTACTCATGGTAACCATCGTAAATTATTCCATCTGATAAGCGAAAAGGGGCAGCAGGAGACATGATAAGGTTCGATTGAGACTACATGATCTTACTGTAGCCCTCTACAAGTTAAGCAATTACTAATGCACAGCTAGAAGTCGTGGGGAATTTCAAGTATCTAGGGATCTATATTGGCGCCGCTGGAATAGAAGATGAAGTCAAAAACCGTGTAGCAAAAGCTCGATATGCTCTTGTCAATCTCCGTCCTGAAGGGCCGAGTTTACAATACAGACTTGAGTTCAACCATCCAGTGCGGTTGCAATAGCTAGCCTAGCAGATGGGCAGACGGGGAGAGAATTGTATCGTTCGATCATCGCTGCATTCTCTGTTTAGCTCATGTCTGGTCGGAACACCGCGTGAGTGACGAGCATGTTCGGCGTAGCGTATTTGGTGCAGGAATAGCGAGTGGGCCGCCCAGCACCGTCATTTCACGCACCAGGCTCCGCTGATTGGGCCACGTGTTCCGCATGCTAGCACAGCGACTGGAGCGAGGTACGTTGTTTGCGTAACCGGAGAGTGGATGGAAGAGGATAGAAAGCCAACCGAAGACGTGTTCAAAAAGAATGAAATTCCTCGCTTCGAAGTTGGTCTCGGTTAGTGTAGTTCAACTCCTAGGTTGGGATCTGAAAGACGATGCGCTCGTTTAAGGTGGATACACTAATCAGTATGGCAAAGAACCAACTACAATGGCGTCCGTGTTTCGGGGTTTCTTCATCCCGCATAGCTTCCCCCGCTAACCGCGATCTCGTTGTTATTGCGTAATATAAACAAAGTATAATGAACTATTCGTTTTGCTGTTGCCTCTTCTTTTTACTGCTGCCTGATTATATTGTACGGAGGCGCAATAGCTAGGGTTCTACTCATTCCTAGATAATGTGTAGACAGATGATGATGGTGAGGTCAGGCTAGATAATCAGAATGGCTCGCCGAACAACCATCACGAGGGTTAATACCGTTCCAAAGAATGCTTCGGCGGCATTCTGGGAAGTGGTGGGGTACCGCCAGACAAGCGCTAGCCTATAAAAAGAAGTAAAGGTTTGTTTACTAACACTGCAAGGTGGCGGATGCGACTCGCCACTGAATAATCAGAGCACCTCGATTATCCGGATGACATTCCTCACTACATGGAGGTCAGTCCTCCAAGCCGAAGATTTCCTTTGAACCCTTCGCACATCAACGACCAACGGCCACAAGGACCGTGCACCCCGTCCCCTCCAGCAACGACCAACTGTCTCCTGGAGCCAGTATGGACGAGGTAGTGGATAATAGACAGGTAGGTACCTTGTCAACATGCACATCAAGCGCAGCCACACCGGGGATATCAAACAACAGCCAATCATTTGAGAGAGAGATACAAGGAAAATAATTCGAGTAATGCATAAGGAAACGGTGACATAAACCTTAAGTTAATGAGCATATGAAATAAGTTGTTTACAAACGAATCCTAGATAAGTTCACGAGGTCAGAAAGTATACTTTACGGAAATGCCACAAACACAAAAATGTTATGGAAATCGAATACAATTGGCTTAAGCGAGGTGTGCAAGTTAATGGAATAGAGTACAGGTAGACATTTATATGAGAAAGAAAAGCATTAGGACAAAATAGAAAACCCACCACTTGAAATAAAGAGAGTTAGCATGCAAGCACGCGGTTAGTAAATCGAATCGAATGCAGCGTACCTACAAACGCTGTGCCGGTTCCGAATACTTCTCTGCAGGACCCATCGTCGCTTCGGTAGTGGTCCCGAGTGGCTTCGCTCATGGTTCACTAGGCCTGCCTGACACAGGCACTCGCGACCGCCAAACATGGTTGGCGGTAACCGGTTTCGGATTTGCCTGTCACTGTGGCCAGCCACAGGACGCCTGCGCCTACAGAGGGACAATAGGTGGCTTGCGCTGCACCACCGACAGCTCCATCCACACACTCCATATCCAGTGTAAACCCGAAGGAATAAGACCGGGAGGCATGTGGATGAGAGCCACGTTTCATCAATGGAGTCGGCCCACACTCCTTCACAGGCAAACACAAGCACGCTGTAGTTGGGGAATCAACCGCACACAAGGCGGTGGCTGGACCGTCGTCCAATCCACACTGAGTGCATGGAACCACTCTTCGAGCCTAACATGGCCACAAGGACCATGCACCCCATCCCCTCCAGCGACGACCAACTATCTCCTAGAGCCAGTATGGACGAGGTAGTGGGTAACACACAGGTAGGCACCTTGTCAACATGCACATCAAGCGCAGCCAAACCGGAGATATCAAGCAACAGCCAATCACTTGAAACCACAAGAAGAAATAAAATGAATCGAATGCACATAGATACGGTGACATAACTTCATTAAATGAGCGTGTGGAAAAAAATCGGTTGCAAAAAACTGCGCGAAAGGTTCAAGACGTCAGAAAATATAGTTTAAGAAAATGCCACAAACGCGAAAATGTTATCGGATTTAACTAAAATTAGCTTCAGCGACGTGTGCAAGTTTATAGAAGAGAGTACTGGTAGACAGTTAAATGAGAAAGAAAAGCATTGGGACAATATAGAAAACTCACCACCTGAAATAAAGTGAGTTAGCATGCAAGCACGCGGTTAGTAAATCGAATGCAGTATACCTACAAACGATGCGCCGGTTCTGCCTAGTTCTTAGCAGGACTTGTCATTGTTTCAGTGTTGGCCCCGAGTGACCTCGCTCATGGCTCATTAGGCCTGCGACCGCATGTGCTACAGTACCATGCGCTCGATGACGATGGAGTACAACCCATCGGCGCTTGTCGCTTCCGCAAATGCCGCTTCTTCTTTACATGCATGAGGGAATTCTCTTGCACCTCGGCAACAGCGATCAAGCCATGCACGCCGATCATGCATGTATGAGATCTTTCGCTCGCACTTCGACAACCGCCTTCGTGATTAGATCGCGCCATGCATGCCGATCAAACGCCATCGATTTTCATGACCTGCAATCAAGATTAGAACGTGAGAGACTCACTTTGATCATGTTCTGGTAACGAACCTTCGATTTCCCCACATGCCGCTTCCCAAACCTCAACTGACCATATAATAGCTGCTTTGGTATCCGCGTAGAATCCATACGCCCCACATGACCGAGCGACCTCAGGTGTCTCAGAAAAAGTATGCAGTCCACTGCATACAATCCACTTCGGCGCAACAGTTCTGTGTCAGCAACTCTGTCGCAGTAATCAATGCGCAGAATCCGTCGCAAATACTGCTGATGGAACCGCGCGAGATATCGCACATCCCGCCGGTACATCGTCCACGTTTTACTGCCGTATAGAAGAACGGACAGCACCATTGATTTGTACAGCATCAGCTTCGAGTCAACGGTAAGCCGATGGTTGTTCCACACTCGGTACTCAAGCTTCCGGAATGCTGAAGCTACCTTCGATAGGCGGATACGTAGCTCACTGCGCATCTGCTAATCAGTTGACACCACACTCCCAAGGTAGCAGAAGCGGGAGGTCATCATCACTAATGGTCATCACTAATGCTGATTTATGGCAATATTGTAGCTGGCACCTCTAGTGAAGGCTGGAAGAGACAGACAGCCTTGCTTGTGTTGATGGTGAGCCCGAATTTGGCCGCTGTCGAAGCCAGAGTACTAGTCATATGCTACAACTCATTCGCGCCTTGTGCAAACAACGCACAGTTGTCAGCAAACAACATACGGATAGTTGTCTCACAGACTAAAGTTCTCGCACCGAAAGGACGGATATTCAGCAATCAACCATCAATATGGTGCTTCACACGAATGCGGTAAGCACAAGCCGCATCAAAAGCACAAGACACCAACGCATGAAGATAAATATTAAACAGGGCAGGAGCTAAGACACAGCCTTGCATCATACCAGAAATAACTGCAGTCATCCGAGGTCTCTCCACCCAGCTGCATCCTCGCCCGTATACCGCTGTGCAGACATTCAAGTAAAGTTACAAACTTACTCGGAGAACCAAACTTACCCAACACCAGCCACAATGCCTAGTGGTTCCCCGTATCAAATGCCTTGGTGAAATCAACAAAAAGCGAGTACAATGGCTGGTGTCGTTCTCTGCACTTCTCCTGCAACTGACGAGCCGCAAACACCATATCTATAGTGCTGCGACCTGAACGGAATCCACATTGCTCTTCCGCCACGTTAGGTTCCACAACCTGATTGACGAGGCGGTTGAGCAGGATTCCGGCAATCAACTCGCCCACACAACTCAGCAAGTGGATGCTACGATAATTCGTGCAACATTGCTTGCTCCCTTTGTCCTTGTAAAGTGGTAGCACAAGGGCATCCTTCAGCTCAGGAGGTACCTCGACCTCAATTCACAAGCATTGCACCAAGTGGTGCAGCGCAGTCACCAACGCGGGTTCGCCGCGTTTCCATACTTTAGGCGGGATCCTGTCGACCCCGGCACACTTGCCGTTTCGCAGCTGAGTAAGTCCTCTCTGCATCGCATCCAGTGTCGGCGTGTCCGCCAGACTCATCTTCACATCGTGATACTTCAGGCCATTCTATGTAAACCAGTCAATCTCTGAACGGTTGTTCAAAATACAGTCAAAGTGTTTCCGCCAGATCTGCATTATGTCTGCAGTCAGTGGGCGGGTAGCGACTCAACTACCATCGATTAGCGTCCTCAGCGGCTTCAACCTCGGTCCATACAGCACCTTCAAGGAGTCGAAAAATTCCTTGTGTTGGCGCCGTTCGGCTTAGTATTCTATCTGCTTCGCCTTCTCCGTCCACCATACATTTTTAAGCGACGGAGCTCTCGGGTCAGCCGCCGTCGAAGTTTCCGAAATTAACTCTTCTTCTCCAAGTCATAGGGGTCTGCATCATGTACAGCAAATGCTGCATACTTCTCCGACACCAATGCACTAACCGTCACATTGTTCTCATCAAGCCAATCAGGCCGCTTACAGTTTGCGCGCCCGATGGTCTCCTCGGCAGCAGCTGTCACCTGGTCGCGAATGTGGTGCCACAGGTCGCCCACTGCGATTATGCAGTCCACATTACACAGGCGTGCAACCATCGCCTTCTCCAGCGTAGGACGTTTCGCCACAGTACCGAGGGACAGAATGCTAAATGTACGCCGATTCACGGCGGGAGTGCAATACATCGATTTACGAAAATATATGTACAGTTTGGTCCGCACCAATTTGTGATCAGTGCCATACTCAGATCCACGCAGTGCACGTGTCATGCGCACTTCACGCATATCACGCTGACGTACAATTACATAGTCGAGCAGGTGAGCGTGACAGCTCCGTGGGTGTGTCCAAGTTGCTATATTACTCGCACTCAGTGCAAACCGAGTGTTCGTGATCGTCAGGCCGTGAGTGCCACACAGTGAGAGCAGCCTGTCACCGTTCGCATTCGCTGAACCAATGTCATGCAGACCGATAACATCTGTCCACACTGATGCATCACGCCCCACGCCCACGCTGAAATCACCCAGCAGTTCATATATATATATATATATGGTTGGCGGCATCCGGTTTCGGATTTCCATGTCACTGTGGCCAGCCACAGGACGCCTGCGCCTACAGAGGGACCATGGGCGGCTTGCGCTGCACCACGCACAGCTCCAACCAAACACCCCATATCCAGTGTAAGCCCGAAGGAATAAGACCGGGAGGCATGCGGATGGGAGCCACGTTTCATCAATGGAGTCGGCCCACACTCCTTCACAGGCAAACACAAGCACGCTGTATTTGGGGAATCAACCGCACACAAGGCGGTGGCTGGACCGTAGTCCACTCCATACTGAGTGCATGGAACCACTCTTTGAGCCTAGCACGGCCACAAGGACCGTGCACCCCGTCCCCTCCAGCAACGACCAACTGTCTCTTGGAGCCAGTATGAACGAGGTAGTGGGTAATAGACAGGTAGGCACCTTGTCAACATGCACATCAAGCGCAGCCACACCGGGGATATCAAGCAACAGCCATTCACTTTAAACGACAAGCTGAAATAAAATAAATCCAATAATGCATACAGATACGGTGGCATAACTCTTCGCTAAATTACCATATGAAGTAAGTTGGTTAGCAACGAATCCACGGTAAGTAAGAAATGTCCACAAGTTAATCAAAACGCTACAAACACAACAAAATTATCGAAGGTAAGCAAAATTAGCGCAAGCAACGTGGCCAGTTAATAGAACATTATTCAGGTAGGCAGAACAAACCAAATAAAGTGGAATGAAATTTATCCAGCTTAAAAAGACCTAGTTTAAGTGTAAGTTGGTTTAGCCCAACTGCAGTGAAGAAGCATCATGAATGCAACATCAGCCTCAGCAAGGGGCACACATACATACATGGTTGGCGGCATCCGGTTTCGGATTTGCCTGTCACTGTGGTCAGCCACAGGACGCCTGCGCCTACAGAGAGACCATGGATGGCTTGCGCTGCACCACGCACAGCTCCAACCAAACACCCCATATCCAGTGTAAACCCGAAGGAATAAGACCCAGGAGGCATGCGGATGGGAGCCACGTTTCATCAACGGGCATATATATATATATATATATATATATATATATATATATATATATATATATATATATAGAAACTGTAGTTGATTGCTCATTATTCAGTTTTGTTTCAGGGAGCAGCACGCTAACGGAAAACGCTTCATCCAAGGATATCCTAATCTCAAGTCACTGAGACCTTCAACCAAGATAAGGCATGCGAAGTCGCCATGCTGAGCTTGCACCAAACCTGCGTCCCTTCGAATAAATGTGTTGTTTTTTTGAAATATGCGTAAGACAAAGCACCGTTGAAATGTGCCTGCTACTATCGAGCGTGGGATACAGTGAAGCTCATACACTAAAGGTCTCTGCTGTTACTGATTATGCGGTGTTTAATAACGGAATTATGTCTAAGAGTTATGGATAAAGTGCTTTCACGAAAGGCCGGTTCATTAGGGACCGCCTAGCGAATACTTTGCTGCAATTGGCGCAATCACGGCCCCATAGCATCAACATTGCGGTTCTTCAGGTTTCGTGTGGTACAGAGCCTGCAAATGTATAACGTTGTAGTGACTGGAGCCTGAAACACAACCCGAGTTTGATAGCGCATTCTTGGAAGCAGCATACAGATAAGGCCTAGATGTCGTATTGCTTGATGCATCACAGATAATGAAAGATTTCAATGCAAAATTCGCTTGGTTATACTTCTGGTACCAGTCTTCAAAAGGCTGCGTAAATACAAAACTAAGGGCGAAGGACGTCCTAACACCTGACAGCCAACCATTGTCCTCTGCATGGGCAGTAACCTGCATGTCAGTGGAAGATAGGTCGAGCTATACCGAAGTTAGATTTAAGTCCATGCTGCTGATTAGTGTTGCAAGCTACTAGCGTTTGAAGGTTTGACTCCCCGAAAGGGGTCGAGTGAATACCCACCCACTGGTGAGTCTCAATAGGGTGAAACGATCATCGGGTACTATTCCGGATTGGCAGTTAACTTAGAGAGCTTGTAGTCCGATTGTAGTGAACTTGATAGATTTTACCAAATCCCTTCACTCATAACTGGTCTAACTTGATTTGAACTCTGCAGAAACCCGAACAGAGATCAGTCAGAAGCAACATACCATCGACCCGGAATTTATCCAAGAGCTGACGGCTTCCCTCCAACTCAGTGGACAACTTTTGAACGGATTCTTGAAGCCTGTTCCGTTCTTCCGCAAACCGAATTTTCAAAGCGCTCCGTTCAGATTCTAAGCGACTGACGTCTGAAAAATAAGGAGCGAAAATATCAAAACTTACTTTCGAAAGCAGACTTCAGCATAGCCTGCATCGAGCTAGCTGCATTTGCCAGTTCGCTGTTCTTCTCTTCAGCTTCGCTTAGTTGAACCTGAAGGAAACGTGAGATGGAAATATTTTATTACCTTGTAAAGTCCGACTAGTTGCTTCTGAGCCTCTAGCTCATTTCCGTACAATTGCTCCAACTTTATTTGTTCATCTGAAACCTATGGACATAAGCGGCCTGGGGACCAATACCTGTTTGATTTTCTGTATATAATCTTCATTAGCTTCAGTTAGCTTCTTAACGCTTTGTTCAAGGCTCTCTATTGTAGTTTTGGAGTGTTCGAGCTGTGTTCAGGTTTAGAAGAAAGCTGACAAACTTACCTCCGATTTACGTAATTCCAGTTCATTTTCAAGTGTGTAACACTTTTGAGTCTAGAAACTAGCCTCACGAAAAATAAAGCACATTACCGTATCCCGTCTAACAGTAAGCAACTGGTCGGTGGTCTGACGCAAGCGGTCTTCGAGCCAACTAAGGTGCCGCTGCATGGAGGCAGACTCCTCTGACCATCGAGACTCTTGGGCCTTAGCAGATTAGTAAAAAGTACTCCAGCTAACCTGTAGCGATACTTCGCGACTTTCGATTTCTTCCATCTTCAACATGGCATCCATTTTCATCTTGCGGACTGAATCAGCATCAGACTTAAGCTGCACTATCTCCTCCGACAACTCATCAGTCAGAGAAATCTTTTGCTTCAGCTGATCGGTTAATAACTCCTTTTCATTCTCAAGATTTCGAATGGCAAACGATAGCTCGTTGTTTAGCGTCTGTAGCTCGCTAAACTTTTGCATCAGGTTATCGCATTCGGTGCGAGCGAGTCGAAAATTAGCGCTAGATGCGGCGGCAGCCTCGTCGTAACCAGATATTTTATCTTTTAAGGTGGTAACTTCATTTTCCAGTTCATTGATCCTGTCTAAATTCAGTCGCTGAGAGCGCTCTACGTGGTTGGATGAGTAAAATAAAAACATTACCGGAGTCGGATTTCAAAGTATCGATTTCATGCTTCAGTGACAAAGTGTCCTGGGAGAGACTGTCAAGGACAATAGCAATCTCCTCTTTCACGCGTGGTGTAAGTGAGTCAATTTCTTCATCCGAGAGCCCGGTAAATTTCTGGATAATATCCATCCCTTCATTAAGCGAACAGAAATGAACAGCTGAAACGTAAATGGAAAAGGCTACCAACTTAGCCATTGAAAGTCAAAAAGGGTGCAAGTTTCATTTTTCAAGCCCGACCCTCTCTAGCTAAGCAAATGACCCGGGGACAGGACAGCATTCACATGGCGTTGCTTCCAATGCTGCATCCGCTTTTGGTACTGCAATTGTCGGACTCTCTCCAATTATTAGGTCGGTGCCTACCTGAAATAGTTTAAGGCGATTGAGCGGTAGAACCGAGGGTTAACCATTGACATGACGGAGCTTCTTGCTCATTTACGGCTTGCGAAATACTGCCTGTTGTAAGATGTAGAGACCAGTCTATCTGCAGTGTGAATTAGTTGACACACTCGTAGTTGCCATTCGGTGCAAATACGACCGATCGTTCGCTTATAAAGTTACATCGAGTGCCCTCTACCATTTGTGTACGTCCATCAAGTGCCCATGTAAAGACCATGGAGCAAATCGATAACTTCACCGATGCACTATAACACCGACGACTGCAGCTGTCGTCAGATAGCCCCTCGGAGAATGGCGTTCTGATGTATAGGTGCGCAGAAGCACCATATGCGAAAAGATATATGGGTAGCAGGGCATTCAACATGTCAAAAGATTAATCGATAAGTGCGCCCAAGAGTGGATTGAATGACGAGTTCGTTAGTTCGACCTGTTCGTTGCTTATCGGGTGGCACACTGTCGTTCGTATTGTGCCCAATCTTATTGCTTAGTGATTCTTGTACTGAACAATTCCCAGAGGATAAAGCGTATCAGCGACCGCATCAATCTGCGCAACGTACCACTACGAGCCGCATGCTAAATGTAGGCAGCACGTGGCATCCCTGGCATTGGGACACCAGCTTACCATGACTATACATATATATATATATATATATATATATATATATATATATACCAACAATGATATATATATATATATATATATATATAATTGTTATCTATTTGACTTTTAAGCAATAACCATTTTGCTGTGTCACGACACATGAGTAACAACAACAAAAAGAGAAGGTGAGTGAGGGGAAGGGATGCGAAAACCCCTGTGCTGTGTTGGCAGAGAGCTTTCCGGTTGCCCAGGACCCCTTCATGAGCCTATGGTCTTAAAGACCTGACCCGCAACGCAGCGAGGCAAATACGAAGACTGTTGACAGCCAGATGCCTAATTCGACTTCTTTGCATTCGGTTGTAGTCCACGCAGAAGCCGGTGGCCAGCAAGGTTGTTCATCCGCCCTTCGTTAAATATTCACCAGTTATAGAAGTGAGTGGTCAGTGACCCTATAGCCGGTCAAATTGGCTTTGACACAGCGCCGTACGAGCTCTTGTGGTATTTGATACGGACTCAGGTAACCAGCTCAGAACTCTCCACGCTCTGAGACGTTGCCGCTGATTGTCCATGACTGCTTATTCATCTCGTCTGCTTTGCAGTTACCTCCACAAGGAAGGCATTCCCCAGTCCGCAACCTAGGGACGCGCCTGATAGCGTACAGCTCCGCCACTATAACTTTCTGGGAGCCAGCTGCCAGACTGACTACTGATTGGTTCTGCGGAGCTGTACTCCACCAGGCGGGTCCCCAGGTTGTGGAACGGGTAACGCCTTCCTTGTGAATGTAACTGTGAATAAGTCTCGGCTGTTCGCAGACGAGATGAATAACCAATCGCGGACAATCAGTGACAGCGTCCTAGAGCGTGGGGTGCTCTGGGGCGGTCATCTGGTTTCGCATTAAATACCATAAGAGCACGTAAGACGCTGTGTCAAAGCCAATGTGACCGGCTATAGGGTCACTGACCACTCACTTCTGGTCACAGAAGTGTTCTCAACCGAGGGCGGATGAACAACCTCGACGGCCACCGGCTTCTATGAAGGCGTATGAGCCACCCGACAGTTAACCGCCTACGAGCTTCGCGGCGAGTTCAGGAGTCCAGGGAATAAAGGCCTCCTTGCTGCTTTACTGAGGCTCTTTGGGCGCCCTGAGTAGTTTGCCTCTACTCAAAAGCTGTTTTATCCCCATCTACATAGTCGGCTCCCAATGGTCGCTGTATAGGTCAATCGCCCCGCTGCCTTGTGGGTTAGGCTTTTTATGGTCTAAGGCTCCGGGTGGGATCGCCTAAGTCATCCCACTTTCACGGCCTGGGCAACCTATGGAACCATGTCCCCATAATTCTTCGCTCGCTCTCTCCACTCTCACTCTCTCGAACTGCTCTCATCGGTCGAGGTGCTGACGGCTGAACCTGATAAATCACCTATTACCGCACCACCGTTTAATCAATTTATTCCACGTTTGTTCAACCCCGTAGTCTTGGTCTTCCCCCTCCGTTATCGAGTTCGCAACACCGTGCCGTCTTGAGCGAACGTTCTCGCCATATGGATCAGGAGTTTAGGTCCGAGGATGTGGCAGGACGCAGATACAACTTCCTAAATAGTTGCATTTTTGAACGACTTCAAGCTGATCCCCACCAACGGTCAGCGCAGGAGACGGTACCTGCAAACCTTGGAGAAAATCTTGAACTTCGAGGATGCAGAACCTAGCAAGAAACGGCTGACAGCCAGTGCTAATCTGTCCAGTATCGCTTAGAACGTCTGAGAGTTGTCACAAATTAGGGCAATATCGTCAGCACATTCCAAGTCAAGAAGTCGTTCACCTAGGAGAAGCTCTACACTTAAGTCGTGTCCAATGAACGCGATCTCTAAGACCTCGTCAATGGCGAAGTTGAAGAGGAAAGGTGACTGCGGGCATTCTTGTCTCACACCACTAAAGATATCGAAAAGCAGCGACAGCTCTCCGTAAGCCCTTACTCTGCCATAGCTATGCGCGTATAACGCTGGGGTCAGTATTCAACCTGACCTCCGTTTGGTTGATAGATTTAAATTAAAAGACGCCATCAAGGACATAAAGGCCGTCACGAGGCGGGTAAAAAGGGTCTTCGGATAACGGGTTTTCAGGCGGTGAGCTGCAACTTCAATTCCGCCCTTCCAGTCTGTTTTCTTAAAATAATTCTCAGGAACATGTGAAGCCTGAGGAACAAGATGCGCTAGATTGGCACCCGTGTACAAGGTTCCCGGAAAGTCGTACGTGCTTTCACTAAGACTTGGCTGTTCTCCGACATCCTGGACAGTAAAGTATGTCTACCGGCTATATCCGACTACGGTCAAATCGAACTTCAAACCCTCGCGCAGGGGAAGTTGCTTTGTAGGTCAGAACCACCTATTTTTCGAACATATCTCAAATTCCCAAGATAGAACTGCTGAGGAATTTTTCGGTGGATGTGTGTAACTCTCAGACGCAATTCAAAATTGCCCTGAAGTCCAGAGTTTATAACGCAGCCGTCCGTTCAACCCTCCTGCACGGTAGTGAAACATGGCCCATCAGGTTGACAGACACAAAGAGGCTCGTCACATTCGATCATCGCTGCCTTCGCAGTTTAGCTCATGTCTGATGGGAGCACTGCGTGAGCAATGAACGTGTTCGGCGTCGCGTATTTAGTGCAAGAAGAGCGAGTGAATCGCTCAGTACCATTATATCACGCACCAGGCTCCGATGGCTGGGCCACGTAGTGTGCGTGCCAAAACACCGACTCCAGCGACGTGCATCGTCTGCGCGCCGGGAGTGCGGTTGGAAGAGGAGGAGAGGCCAAGCGGTGATTTGGTAGAGAGAAATGAAAACCTTGACTTCGAAGCTGGCGTCGGTTGGTGCATTCCGACTGCCTGGCTGGGGTCCTAAGGACGATGAACACGTTTGGTTGGACACACTTGTTGACATGGCAAGGAGCCGTCCCCAATGGCGTTTGTGTTTCGAGTTCCTTTGTCCATCCCCTCCTGCTTAGCCTCCCCCCTCCAACCACGATCTCATTCGTTAGGCCTAATATAACTCCTTTTACGGCACGATAGCCGGCTGTTAGCTCTCCGGGACGACGTCCATTCATTACTGGGGACTCAGGCGGCGTGCCACCATTTTATTTTTTTTCTTCTTGTCTTAAGTATTGCGGCACAATAGCTGTGTTTTCCACCTGCAACTAACGTGTATAATGATGATGAATTCAAAATTGTGTTGGTATACAGAAACCTTGAAAACGCGTCAAGCGGGCTTTTCGATTTCATTTGCACTCATAAATCCAAAAGATTGAGATAACCATTTTTGTTTCTACCCCTTCATATTTTGCTTACTCAGCCATGCCTACCTTGCAGCCATACCAAGTGTGAGCTGAGAAGGAAACGCTGATTGAAGCTATCCAGCTTCATTCGTTTTTACCATTGGTTTTCTTAATCGTTTATGCTTCCCATGTTGCTCTCATGTAAACATGTCAGCCAGCACGGTGAAGCTAACCGATTCTGCTTTTAACATCTTTATCCCTATTTCAAAAAAAATTTCTCACTTTTTTCCTCTTACTCGCCTACGACTAGCGTACAGTTATACCAACATAAATCTCCCACTCTATATTTCAGCCCATATTTACAGCTGCTGAAATGAATGTAAGTAAATACCCCAGTCTTTCACCAACCGTTTTAGGACGCCACAATGTAGAGTAAATGAGTTACGTACATCAGATGCTTTGCTTAAATGGTATGATATCAGCCTAAAGCTTTTCCTTGTCATCAAAATTGCTTCTTATCTATTGCCCAAGGAAAACTCCATTCCATCTGTGTAAGAAGATCCCCGTCAGGACGCTACGATATATTCTGTACGCAAAAAAGAATTTGAACTGCAAAAGCCTGGAGGACAAAAAAAAACTTCATTTCTGCCTGACATACGGCATATGTTGTTAACTCTATACGGAGTAATTGCAACAATATGATCGTAAAATCGACAATATACATAAATATTGTTGTTAGTACTATTACTAGTATTACTAGTATTATTATTAGTAGCAGTAGTAGTTATGGATTACTTTAATCTTCCTGAGATTGATTCGCGGAATTTAATCTGCGAAGCGGCGTCAGTGTGTTTATGCACTGAACTTATGGACCTTTCCTTACAGGTATCCCTCTGTCAATTCGTGCAAACGCCCACTAGGTTCATAAAGGACAAAAATATCTTTCTTTTAGACCTTGTCTTTGCAAACTCGGTGGACTATATAAGGGGTTTAGTTTACGATTTCCTTTCGGGTGCCAGTGATCACGTGTGTCTAATACACAACTGCGCCCTAAGTCCGGGTCGTGAAAGGTGTATTACTCGAAGCCTAAATGTATGGCACGTAGATGCTCAAGCCATCAAAGACAAGAGTGCCAATTTCCCCTGCATAAAAACGGAGGCTGATACTGTCCATGAGTGCGTGGGACAAATTGAAGTCCTTTCTCTGGGATATATCCCCCTTATCTCGATCAAAGTACGGGATAAAGTAGGAGCGAAACCGCCTTGGTTTGACTTTGCGGCGCACGGGATGCTCAGTAGACGATCTAGACGTTGGAAGATTTAAGTATGACATCAGCAGTACGCCGGTATGCAGTACCGACTCTTTGATGCCATGCAACCACCACCAGTCTCACGTGGGCTAAGAATACTGCGAGTCTCCCGGTCCCTATACAGGCTCCAACCCGCACCCATGGATTCCAAGGCAGGCTTGCAAGCCTTAAGGCTACGGATCGTGCTCCCCTAAAAGTACAGTCGCTACCTAGAGGTGTGAAATGCCTATAAACAGCATATGCGGGCCGCACTTCTGAGCTATGAAATGGAGCTGGTCCGTTCCGTAACGGCTAACCCGAAACGGCTTTTGGTTACGTCAAACGACGATGCAGTGCATATTCAGCTATTGCCGTGCTGTTTGGGTATGACGGCACTGCAGGATTAACAAACCAAGACAAGGCCTAGTTAATTGCGCAACAATATGCAAGGTCGTCGGTACGTGAGTTTCCGTTACCAAGTATTGACACAGGCAAAGAGCAGTGAACTCGTTCTGACGGAGCTGCCCATTTCGGAAGCCTAGATAATCATGCACCAGCGTGAACTAAATCCCACCAAAGCTACCGGGATTGACTTCATTCATCCCAAGCTTTTGTACGAGCTGACCGATGTGCTGTACAAACCGATCACGTCTCTTTGAGGGATTTGGTCTCTATCTGTCGACTGCAGAGAGGCTATCGTTCGCCATTTTCAAAAAGGACGATAAGCACCTTCCTGGGACCGGTTAGCGTGAAAGCGTATTGGTCAAGTTACTGGAGAGGCCAGTAAGAGACGCTCTCGAAAAGCACATGCTTAAGTTCAGTTTATTAAAACCATCTCAATATGAGTCCCGCAGAGGTTGGTACTGTCTATCATCTTCATGATCATCAACAGCAGTACATCAGCCATGTGAACTGACACTTCACTGTCATACAATCATAACGACCTATGGAATGAAAAATAATTAGAGGGAGAGAAGTGGGACTTACCGGAGAACCTTAATGCTCTAAGTAAACATTCCGAGTCAAGGCGCCTACACCTTGCCAAGAACATACCAGTTGGATATCGGTGAGACAGATTCCTTGCGGCTTTCACTGCCCTGCGTCATGATCAGCCATTACCCCGCAGATAACTCAGCCCCAAACACACCTTAAACAAGCAGTCCGATTGCGAGACTGTAGCAGACACCCCACTAGTGTCGACTGACAGCCACATCCTGTAACATCTCAAGCCAAGCACAAGGCGGGTCAGGTGGACTTCAGCCTGGAACCCGAGACAGACCGACGGCACCGAGTTTTCTTGTCAGTGATTCCATTTCCCGATGCCAAGTCAACGTTTGTTCACCTCGAACCTTGTGCCACCCTACATCGGACAAACAAAACAACGCCCTCCTCGACAAGCGGTGACCGGGCATAAGTAGTACGTAACCAAGCCAACGCAACTTGTTCAGTGCCATCTGTTTTTCTAAGCAAGCAGCTTGATTATACCTGCTTATCACTCACCAAAGCAAATCATCGTTGCGGACACGCTGGTGCCACCCGACACCAGCAATGTTCCGCAGACAACGATGACCAAAGACTCGAAGGCGCCGCAGATCCTCAGGTTGGAGTGGCCAAGTCTCACTCCCACAGAGTAGGACGGCCCTCACTGTGGCCTTGTATACACGGTCTTTCAGACGGAGGGAAAGCACTTTCTGATGCCACAGATGTCGCAGATTCAAGAAGACAATGCTGGCTTTTGCAATACGTGGACTGACTTCAGTAGCCATGCACCCATCGTTGCTGATACAGCTGCCAAGGTAGGTGAATGGATGAACTACCTTGAGTTCCTCGCTATCTAGGGTCGAGGGATCATCAAATGGCTGGTAGTCCTGCAACAGCACTTCATGCTTTGAAGGTGCGAAGCGCATACCGAATAATGGGACGATACCAGAGAGATAATTCAGGGTTGATCGCGCCGCCCCAACACCGTTAAACAACAAGACGATATCGTCCGAATAATCAAGATCAAAAGCTTTTTCCATCGTGAGATTCCGCAAGGGAACATTATATGATAGAGTCCACGACAAAATTGGACAAAAATGAGAAAATCGGACAACCCTGGCGAACGCCACATGTTGTCGGAAAGCTATCCGACAGGGCACTGTAGACCCTGATGCGGCCTGTAGTGTTCGACCACAGAGCACATAAAATGATCACATACTTCACAGGAAGAGCTTTCCGTGCAAGTATTTCGAACAGAATGCAGCGATCGACTGGATCGAAGGAACTCTTGTAGTCAAGGAACACAACTATTGTCGGTCTGCAGTACGTGTGCCACTGCTCTAGCACCTGAAGCAGAGTGAATGAATGAAAGGAATGAACCGTCAGCTGCATACCATAACGCCGCTTCGTTGCCCGGCGACCACAACCCGTCCCGCGTGCGTTGAATATACCGCGAGGACGCCCGCCCCTACGCGGATACCAACCGACGACACGATTGCAAGGCAGGTGTGCAGACCACTCGGCAATCGGCCGGTCTGTACAGCCCCGTCCTGGGCTGGAGCCTACCAGCTCTTCCTTAAGGCGGGATTTCCGTTCCGCAGTGAGGCGACGGATGAGTATTGAGGCCAGTAATTGTCAGAACTGGCAATAGGCTAATACCTCTGTGGTTAGTACAATGAGGGCGACTGTCCTACTTGTATATTGCCGCTATAACCGATTCATTCCAGTTAGCCGGGACCGTCTTCCTTCCAGACATGTTCGAACAGGGAGTTCACCTCCATCCTTACATAGTGCAGGTGGGACGGAATCCGGGCCAGCAGCACGAAAACGATTAAGGGCTGTGATGGCGTTTCGGAATTCAGCCTCCGACGGAGCCTCTAAACTAACCGGCTATGGTTTATCCTGCATCACCTGAGTGGGAAGAAGTCCGAAAACAGGTGGCCAACTGAACTGATCTTGAAAGTGCTCTGCCCAACGAGTCATACGGCGCCCCTTATGGTGAATCAGAGCATCCGCGTTGCCTGATTGTATCGCTGACGCCTGGTTTCCTGGGAACAGTGGTGCGTATCAGTTGGAAGAGCTCGCGACAATTACCTACTGCTCTAGTCTCCTCCATTTCTTGGGCTCGACTGGTACATTAGGCTTCCTTGTCAGCACGCAGGCTCCGGTCTAGTTTGCGACTAATAGTCCGCCTGGCCACATCGTGCTCAGAGGCAGCAGATAGGTTTCTTCTGAATTTCAACAGACTCACTAACCTCTCAGATATCAAGTGGCTGGTGTGATGGCGATTGATAATATCACAAGCAAATGCTCCTGTGTTGTGCATGGCGGCCGAGATCCTATTCCAATGAAGCTCAGATTCACTAGAACAAGAGAGCGAAAGTTCGGTAGGCAGTGCGTCTTGATAGGCTTGCCTGACCGACGGCTGAGACAACTTCTCAGTTGCCAATCGGGACAGACGCTTGGCGCGCCTCCTGGTAGAGTCCATGGAAAAACGACAGCGTACCAAGGCATAACCAGAACCAGTAGGACTGGTAATCCAGGACGGAACCACGCCACCTGCAACTTATGGTAATGTGATCTATTTGTGTCCATCACTGGCAAGCTACAGGAGGACGAAAAGTGGCACTTCGGTGCCCACTGTCTGAAAGCGGTGTTACTAAGAAACAGCTGGTGCGCTGCACACAGTTGCAGACGTTCGCCGGGCTACTGAGAAGCCCAAGCGAACCACTTGTGCATTCATATCCCCTGCGAGTACTATATTTGTACTGGTAGCACTACGTAGCGGCGTGATCAGTTTGTTGTAGATCGAACTTGGAGGCCCGGAACTGGTGAAGACAGCCAGGTAGGAATAGAAAAGCCAGATAAAGGCCACGGATTAGGTTTGAAAAATATTTCGTATGGGGTCGTGTGGTATTGCAGTGCATAGAAGCGATCGAATAGAATGCAGTGCAGCGAGTAGGACGATCTCCCGTTGATCAACTGGGAGATTACGGAAGCGCAGGGCGAGAGAGGTGACCATCCACAATGTTTCGTTCAGGCGTTCGACTTGCAAATTAGGAAGATATGCTGTTGTTCGACTTGTTTCTATTCCTTTGTTATGAAGAAAGTCGCGCATTTCACGCGACATAAAAAGGAGCCTCTGAATGAATGTAGGCTGGCATACCAAACATCGATAAGAGCTGACAGAATGGTAAAGGAGAAAACTCATCTATAAAAGTTAACAGATAGCGATTTCGAGAATTCAAAGGAAGGGGCCTTTAAAATGAACATTGAGGTGTTCAAAAAACTGAGATGCTTTTAGCAGCTGTCCCAAAGGGGGTTGAAGAAACCTCGATTTCAACTCACAGCAAATGGCAAACTTCAAATCATGAATTTGATTTCAGTCACAGAATACGGTAGGTTTTTGGCGCGGACAACATGAATCATGCGACTTATGGCCGGGTGACATAAAGAATCATGGGGTTGTTTTGGGTTCGGATTACCAGATGAATTGCTACAGTAGGTACGCAAGAGTGTGTCGGCTCCATGGTTGAGCTCATCGGGTCGGTATATAACATCGTGGTGAAATGACGCAAGTTCGAGCCTCCAGCGCTGTAGTTTGTCGTTTTTATGTTCTTCTGGTTCATACTGTTTCACATGAAAGCCACAGAACATTGATCTGTGACTAGTTTGAAGTGACTACCAAGTAGTAGGTGACGCCACTTTCGCATTGCCTCAACGATCGCGTAGGCTTCTTCTTCCACTGAGAAATAGCGCATCTCAATGGAAGATAACGTGCGAGAAAAGAAAGCTATCGGCCTTCAATTTTTAGTTTAAAGTAGTTAAGACAGCTACGTCAGAAGCATCCGTCTCAAATCCTCAAAGGACTTTTGGACTGATGGTGACATGGGAAATTGTGTTGTGAGCGAAAGGACCAATTTCATCAGAGAAGTATGGTATTCATTGGGAGTAGTAAGCCAACATCCCTGTTACTCTCCGTTGAGCCTTGATGTCCGTGGGAAGAAGCAATTATTGCAAAGGCTTCAATCGCTAGGGATCGGGCTAAATCATTCCAATGGGAATTACATACCCTAGAAGTCTGACTTGCTAGGCTCCTAAAACGCTTTTCGTGGCACTGAAAGTGATGCCGTACTTTGAAGCGACGTTCAAAAAGCAATCCAACTTCTGCCGATGTCAGATAGTCTCTTCCACAGACCTTAAGGTTGTTAACGCAGGCAAACGTATCGACCAAATTTTCGTCAATGGTTCTTCGAAAGCAAGAGGCACCATTGGTTATTCTGAAAGGTATGTAAAAGAATTGATAAAGTTTGCCACAGGTCACAAAAACCGTGTACAGACGTTCTTCAAGTTTGATATGAATTTGAATGTTTCTGAATGTTTCAATTTTCCTGACCATTTCGTTTAATTTAGGAAGTATATATATTTGCAAAAGTCTGCTAACAGACATAATGCCATCAGAAACCATGGGATTCAAACGAAGGTACAGAAACAGTAAAATAAAACACAACACAACAATGTCCATGGTTTCCTCAGAGGGCGAGATACTACCCGGTTGCCCAAGCCGAAGTAGGGTGTTGACTTAGGGGACACCACCCCGAGCCTTTGGCTGAATAGCCTGCTCGCAAGGCAGCGGAGCGAATTCAGGGAATCGCGCCCATTGGGAGCCGGTGACTGATTGCTCAGTTCATACGCCTTTCGTTTGTTCCTTTGTCAAACAGCGGGGCCCAATGCTCCCCAGAAGTACAGCATAAACTTGCTGGGATACAATGCTTCGCCAAGATGAAGCAAGGGGCAGTGACTTTATTTAGTGGCGAATCACGTCCGCCACGTCAGTGTTGTTAAACGGACATATGTGGCTTTTTATAGGGAGAACGCTTGCCAGGCGGAAACCCACCACGTCCTGGAACACTGCCGCCGAATCATTTGCTGAAACGGGAAAATCCCGAACCACCCAGCTGGCACCACGAGGAGGTTATTCGGCAAGCCAGCCTAATTTAGGAAAAGGGTATGCATCAAGGTGTGCAAGTCGATTTATCGTCTGACTATAGTCTACGACCATTCTTCGTTTGTCTTTCGTTAGGTAGTGACCAGTACTTGAGCTCTCCATGGCGAAAAGGATGGCTCGATGATGTTTTCCTGTAGAAGATGGCTTATTTCGGAATGAATGAAAGCCTCGTCCTCAGGACAATATCTCCTGAGTGGAGAAAATATCAAGAAACTCGGGGCTTCCGACGTTGGCTGCAATACAAAACGTGTCGAAACATGGCTATTAAGTTGCAGCGACAGGCGAAGTACTCATATGAGCTTAGGTTGGCCAAATTTGCGAAAACAAATCCTAAGTGTTATTATAGTTATGCCCAATCAAAGGCTTCTCTAAGAGAGGTGGTCGGCTGTCTAACCATGGAGGACAGCAGCCGGGCTGTAGACGACGTCGATAAAGCAGAAGCGTTGCTACGTGTCTACCAAAATCTGCATCAGAAGGATAGTGGGTCAGCCTCGCCATCACAGCCGCACTGTTCAAGTAGCTAAACAATGCAGGAAATTATTCTCAATGTGCCAGAGGTCTTCATAGTGCTGACCAGTTTGAACCCTTTTAAATTAGCTGGTCCTGACAGTGTACATCCCGCGATAGTTAAGCCGCTGGCTAATATCCTTCAGTATCCTGTCGCGGAGTTACCCAACCAGTCTCTTCAAGTAGGCAAGCTGCCACGTGATTGGAAGGAGGCGATCATTGTTGCCATCCACAAGGGGGTTCTAAGTCGGTGCCTCTTAACTATAGACCTGTTAGTTTGGCCAGCATCATGTTGAAGTGCTTGGAAGAGCTTATAAGAAATAGGATCTGTAAGCACTTGACTGAGCATGGCTTTCTTAATAAGAAGCCGTGTCTTACCAATTTATTGTGCTTTTTAAATGTGATTACCTCATGTCTTCATAGTGGGATGTCAGTAGAGGTGTGCTATTTGGACTTAAGTAAAGTCTTTGACTCAGTGAATCATCAATTTTTAATTGAGAAGCTGACATGGTTTGGATTGCATCATCAACTATTACTGTGGCTCTCTGAATTCTTACGTGGGAGGACATAGAGAGTCAAGGTTGGGGAAGCGAGTTCCAGTGTGGACCATGCCTACAGCGGTGTTCCCCAAAGTTCGGTACTGGGTCCATTGTTGGTTTTTATGTTTATAAATGACCTGGATCCTCTTCTTGAGGATCCCTGGTATATCTTCGCAGATGACTTAATGCTAGTCAGTAGGGGAAACCGAGCGACATTGGCTAAGGACATAATCACTGTGGTGAATCGGTCGAGGGTGCCTATAGGGAGAACTGAGCATTTTTCACAATTTATGGGCGATTGCCAGTTGATTGACCATTCGTGTAGAATGTCCAATGATGCCTGCAATCTGTCAGCATCCTCAAGACAGAATACCTCCTTCCACAGCTTCATGTCATCGGCGTAAATCAGGCAATCCATCTGAAGCTCCGATGGATCATTGATGAATATCTTGAACAGTTCTGGACCAAGTACTGACCCTTGCGGAACACCGCTAGTCATCAGCACAGGAATGCAGTAGGTTTCATTCACCTTGACTCGCATGGTCCGGCCAATCGAAAAATCAGCGATCCAAGAAAGTACATTCCCAGAGACACCAGTACCTCGGAGTTTAAGAAGGAGCCTTTCATGGGGGACCTTGTCAAACGCATTGCTGAAGTCTACAAAAACCACATCCAATCGTTTCCCAGCGTCTAAAGACCTCGCCCAGTTTTCCCTAGCAACAAGCAGGTTAGAGGTACATGAGCGTGCCCGCCGAAAGCCATGCTGGGCACAGGAGATGATGTTAAGGTTCTCAAAGTGAAGCTGCAGGGCGCGCTTGAGAAGCCTTTCCAGTAAGTTGCACAGTACAAACGTTAGGCAGATAAGTCGATAGTTTGCAGGATCGTGACGATCCGCTCCCTTGTATATAGGTTTAACGGTCCCCAATTTTCAAACAATCGGGAGTCGTCCGGTTTCCAGGGAGTGACGAAATATCTGACAGACGGGAGCAGCAATGCAGTCCGCCAAGGTCTTGAGGAACAGCGGGTGCAGTCCAACAGGACCCGTCGAGGAGTTCGGATCTAATTCACGAAGGCCTTCGGCAACGTCAGCCACACTCATTTCTATGTGCTGCAACAAAGAGGGGTGGATTGGCGCAGTGTCATCGGGTAACGGCGTCTCGATCGAGTAAACAGATGAATATTGCAGGACCAGTAAACTGGCTTTTGTCCCATCGTCGTCAAGTAAACCGCCCTGCTCTGCAGAAAACAGGGCAGGAATGCCACTGCCAGCTTTGGTACTTCTTTTCAAGTAAGAGTAGAGTGTCTTCGGTGTCGTCCTGGATTGCACAGTCAAACTGCGTTCATACTGATGCCGTTTCTGACGTTTTTTTCAAGATGCAGTCGTTTCTGATCAATTTGTACTCTGAATAGTCAAGCGCGCAGTGAGTAAGCTTTAATCGGTCCCATAATTTACGTCTTTTTGACATTAAGCACCTCAATTCTCGGTCTATCCATGGAGGGCCTATGGTAAACGTTCGCCTTTTGCAAATAGGAACAACCTGCTCAACAAGGGAAATCAGCTTGGAGTACAAAAGGTTCCACTCCTCATCTGGGTCCGAAGATAAAGGGATATTCCAGTCCACAGCGCTAGCGGCCGCGTGCAGGCGGATTGGATGGGCACGCCAGAAATTCCTGCGGAAACTATCTTGGTTGTGAAGAGTGAGGCGTCGAGTCCAGAGGAAGGAAACCATACAGTGATCACTATTACCAATAGACGGAAGAGTGGTAATGTCCGCGACATCTGATTGCACCGGGGAAAGCACAAGATCGAGAATATGGGGGGTTTGTCCGACAAACATACGAGAAGGCACAGTAACATGTTGAAATAGGTTACACTCGAGAACGGTTTCCAAAAAGTCCGCAGCGAAAACGTCTGAAGAAGTAGCACAGTGCAGAAAATCCCAGTCGACACTTGGGGTATTGAAGTCTCCCAATAGTACACAGTCCTTTCCCCCACCATGCATTTTAATTGAATCCAGCAGCCGAGCTCCGGAACCCAATGGAGGTCTGTAGACAATCCCGACCATCAGGGATCTGCACCCATTATGAACCCGGCACCACAGGGCTACGAAACCACCATTACTAGCACAAGTAGCTCCAACTAGATGAGTTTTGAGGTCTGCATTCCAGTACAGGATCCCACCGCCACCAGCTCTCTCTTCTTTGCGGTCAGCCCGGCAGAGGTGATACCCGGGGATCTGCACCACGGAGTCCAGGATAACCGCGCACAACCAGGTCTCGGTGAAAGCCATTATGTCAGGATGATACGCTGAGGCAAAAAACAGAATTTCATCGAGTTTGTTTCGAAAACTGCACACATTAGCGGAAATTACGCGCAATCCGTTCTTCACCTCTAACGCCTGGGTATGACAAGAAGTGGTTTCCAGCAAATTTTGGTAGCTCTTCGGACTACGCGAACATCCACAATATGTAAATCTGTCTCATCGTTGTCTCGACGGGATCTGAGTTCGTCAACCGCTTGTTTCATTCTTACTCGATCCTCAGGGGAAAGATCTCGCCATGCTGCCAATAAAGCACGACAAATTATTTCGTCTTAGGCGGGCACTGAGTAACAGTAAAGCAGAAGTATTCTTGCCGTTATATAAAGCAGTGTTATATAAAGCAGTGTGTTCAGGCCTGGGCACCGTATTTGCGTAGTGACGCCAGGTGTATAGAAAAGATTCAGAAAGTTGCGACTAGGATGATCGAAGGTCAATGAGGGAAGTAGTACGAGAACCGTCTAAGCAGCTTAGGGTTATTTTCTTTGGAACGGCTAGGTTGAGGGGGATTTGATGGAGACGTTTAAGATCATTAAGGGACTTAGTGGTATTAGTCCCACCCATCTGTTTGAGTTAGCTATGTCAGACCACCTGCGCGGGCATCACCCGAAGGTCAAACAACATAGAGCTTGTTTGGACATAAGGGCAAAATTCTTTACGAAACGAGTAGTTAACATCTGGAATAAACTTCCTTCTGATTTAGTGGAATGTATGAAGAAGCCTTTAAAAGGGGCTTAGATGAGTTTGGGTTTGTCCTTTATCCAGAGATATTGTAATTGTACTGGAATATGTAGTGTAGTTTGATGCTGACACATGGAAGTGCAAAGCTTGCTCTTATTCTTGCTCCGTTCTTTTGCAGAAGCAAGAAAAGTCAATCCAACGTCGAAGTGCCGAGGGCCGCTTCACGTACCGGCGCAAGAAAATGGACGCTCGTTAGGCGAAAGCTTCTATCGTCCGTTCTACCTGACATGACCTGACCTGGATTTTGTCGCTAATGGCTTACACTCTGGCGCGAGGTTATGGAGGAGGGACGGGGCTTTAACATCAGCGCCAGTGAGACTGCAAACACACAGGGGTGGTTGCTTGTCACTGAACGGAAGCTTCAGTTTCTCGTGCAATTGGAGAAAATCGTGTCCGAGCACATCTGAACACATAATATGTAACATTGTGTAGTTGTGTTGGACGTCACCATTATACGTAACAGTCATGTTGTAATGCCACCTGGCACACATCTGCAGTTGGGTTGAAGCCATGGAGATGTGCGTGCGAGATGGATTAATCTTCCAGTTCGTTTCATAAGTAACAATAGCAAAGACGTAGGTTTCAGAGCTGCTAGTATCAATCAGTGTTTCCAGATCTGGAAGACTAACCTGTATCTTAATGACAGCCCGCGTAAAGCAACCGGGAGCAGCTGCAATCCTAGAATGAGAAATTAAGGAAGTTGCTTGGGAAGTATTATTTTGGATGAGTTAGACAGTCAGACTTTCCTGAAGTGTCCCTTATTCTCACAACTCGTGCAAACTGCTTCCCGTGCCGGACATCTGGCTTGTAGATGCCGAGTAAAACCACAAAAGTAACATCTTTCGTTGGACATAGCGGAAACCTATGGTGGTGGTGGTGAAGATGGAGGTTTGGCAGTTTTGGTAGGTGACTCGGATCTGTTGGACACTGTTGCGAACGATGTAGAAATTACGGCAATTTTGTAAGACTGTGGGTGTTGGTGTGCCATCTCCAGTAACCTCGCTAAGTCGATTTCAATTCTAATAATCGTTGTCATATCTGATGAAAAAGTATTCTTGTGATGAGGGCGTCATGAATGGATGCAACACGATTTTGCTCCGCGCTGACTGCCTTGAGGTTGCAGTCTTTAGCAAGGATTTTGAGCCTCTGAATGAATTGGTTCAAATTAGATCATTTTTCTTGTTTGCAGGTAGCTAAAATGTGGTGTGCGAAAAATGCCTTTTTAGGTCTGTATAACTATGTTGAAGTTGGTGATCTCAGTAATATACTCAGAGACTGGTAAGGCTATGTAGTTTACCAAGATTTGCCATTTATCGGGATTGTGAGTTTCAATAGACTCCAAGAAGTTACAAAAGGTATGGTACCAGTGAATCCCGATTCTGTGCATCAGGAGCAATAGGATCAGTGTCGAAAGGTTCTGGTCTGAGGAAACGTTCCATGGACTGATTTACAGACGAATAAATTGTAGTATAATTGAGCAGTCAGACAGACCAGAGAGTGAGGAATTGAGACTTAGGGAATCAGACTTATTCGTCTGTGAATAAAGGCGAGAGCCAAAAGGATAACGGATAAGTGTAGTGGCAACGGCACATGCGAAGGTGAATAATAATAAAGAGCGTCGTGCAAAATTTCGGCTATTGTCAAAGTTCGCTTGATCCAAATAATTTGGGATCACCGTTTTCCTCGGATTACGTCGTACCCGTCTTTGGGTATTCAAAAAACGTCCTCTATCGTTTCCGCGGTCAGCGTCTGGCTATTCTTCTAGTAAGTTAGTGTATTGTAATCCGTTCCGTACATTCGTTTAGACCCGTAACTGTTTCCGTCGACCGCACCTCAGGGACCAGCACGCCAATGTCATGCTTCTGCTTCTTTTTTCACAATGTCCTTGAGATCGTTATGTCGGATTCACAGAATACCGGCGCTACTGTATCTTCAGCTGCACTGAACAGCGAGTCTAATGCTGTCCGTGGAAGTTTGAGCTGCTCAGCGCTAGTAATGGATGAGCATGGAGTACGCAATGCTACGTCTGCAACGGCTGGCACCATAAGACGTGTACCGGCTTCAGCTCTGACAAATACACAATGCTATGGACTAGCGACAGCTTGCTGTTCAGTTGTGTTGAGTACTGTAGCCATCGATCTGGACGTCTTGATGTCGCTGATGAGACATCGAGCCACGTCGGGGTGGGTAACTAGTAAAAGTGAACTTTCCTCCCCTTATTGCGCGATGGTCGTGCGCCATATATCAGGTACCAGACCAGACGGCCAACCAAAAGCAATGGGTAGAACATACAAAAATAAGCTAGGGAAAAAGTTTATTGGACGGGAGGAGAGTTAAGTAATGCTAAAAATAGGGCACCAGAAGAGAGCTAGCTAGCGAGGATGTAGTTCGGCGTCGAGTGCATGGACGAAGTTTCGTTCGCCGTCGAGTCGAGCGCGCCAAAGGCGGAAATCATGTACATGTTTCAAACAAACAGGAACAACGTTCCAACAGACAAACCGACTAATTCCCTAATACATATGAAAGCTATAATTGTGATATATTTTAGAGTTGCTTACACAGTCATAAGGGGGAATCCAGGTCACTACACAGCCCCCCTATTAGAAAGAAAACCGTGGGTGACCTTTCGATCTACGTGAGGACTGTCCGTGGCGGGCCAGCCTTCCGCGAGACCAGGTAGTGAAACCTGATGCAGCTGCTAGGGCAGAACCGGGCGATCGGACGCTAGCGGGCTCCCGCCCGTGTCCTCCCTAAAAGTGCCAGAAACACAAAATGGGGGAAGCTTGTAAGCGTCAAATGTTTGCAAGTTCGTGAAGGTCAAATGCCCGCTTCAAGCTCGACATCTAATCCGGTTTATGCATAGAAGATAAACGGAAACAATAGCAGTGACGGTGAAGGCAAGAGGAAAATTAAGAGTGACAACGGATGACGTAGCCGCCAAGCAAAACGCAAATCTTTTTGTGTTATCAAAATGCTTTGCGTTCTTTTGGGGTTTTCAAAAACTTTTGTCGGTTCTTTTCGGCGTTTTCAAAAGCTTTAGCCGATTTTTTTGGGTTTTCGTACGCTGTTGGCCAAAAGGGGAAAGGATAGCAAGAAACGAAAAGTGAAGGGAACACTAATTCCTTAATCACGCTGGCAAATGAACGCGCCTACCCGACCTAATCGACTTTTGCGGATCAGAGGAAGGCGTCATCTTAGACGTCCTATCGGATCGCAAAGTTGGAGGAACTGCTGGAGACGTAGCGGTTGATTCGATGGGAATCGGCGGAGCTGAAGTGGAAGGTTTGGATGGAGGGTGATGCTTAAGCTCAGGGATGTTGGAAGCAGGCGAGTCTTCCATCATAAGCTGGGGTGATTCGTCAGAAGACGAACAAGGCTCTTCATCGAGCTCAGATTCTATGTGGGCAAACTTGAGACGGTAAATCGTAACGGCTTCTCGTTTACCGTGACGATCGATGATAAACGCGCTCCGTACGCTGCAGAACCTTAAAAGGACCTTCGTAAGGTCGCTCCAGTTGTCTGCGGAGACCATCGACGCGGAGAAAAAGGAACGGACAATGCTGCAGGTTTTGTGGAACAACAGATTTACATCGTTGTTCTCTAACGTCGGGAAGCTTGTAGTGATGCATGCTCGTGGCTAGCTGACGAGCATAATTCGTGTCGTAATGGGGAATTCTGGGGCAACCGGAAAAAAGTCACCAGGTAAAAGCAGTGATTATCCATATAATAACTCGGAGTTAGACTTTGGGATTGATCGGATCCCAAGGAGGATCATAGGCAGCATCTCAGTCCAGTTCAGCGCATTGGAGGCGCTAAGTGAGAATTTCAGCTGTCGGTGGAAACGTTACAACATGTAGTTCGCCGGCGGATGATAGGCGGTCGTGCGAATGCGTCGGCATTCATTGAGTGTAAGAAGATCGGCAAAGGTCGAAGATTCGAATTGCGGACTGCGGTCTGTCGTCACTGTGGCTGGACAACCGAGTGAAGCGACCCAGCGCTCGACGAAAGCGCGCGTTACGGTTTCCGCAGCTACCTCACGGATGAGGACGGCTTCGGACGAAACGATCGATCATGGTGAAAATGTAGACCATACCTTAGACGGGGCCAAAGGTCCCACTATGTCGATATGGACATGGGCAAAGCGCGCTGAAACAGACGGAAAGCGACCAAGCGGAGCGGAGGCGTGCCGCTGAGTCTTCGCTTGCTGACAGGTGAGACAGCTGCGTGCCCAACGTGTAACATCGCGTTGCATCCCTGTCCAAACGTATCTCTGGGAGACAAATTTAGCAGTAGCTTTAATGCCTTGGTGAGCGATATTGTGCAGCGTGTCGAAAACGATATGACGAAAAGTTTCTGGAACGACGGGTCGAGGTCGTCCGGTAGATGAGTGGCATAAAATTGTACCATCAGATGACGGCAAAGAGTGCGGGGATATCTACAAAGAAGAATCACGGAGTTATGAAAAAAGTTTGGTCGTTTGATTGCGCCGCGGTCATAGCAGACAAATCGATTGCCTGCCCGGCAGGGCCGATCGCAAATACTCTTGAAAGAGCATCAGCGATGACGTTTTGTTGACCAGAAATGTGTAGGATATCAGTCGAGAATTGGGCAATGAAATCCAGCTGACCGATCTCAGGTGGTGACTATCGAGCTGATTGATTTCGGAATGATTGTGATCAGTGAAGATAATGAAGGTTACCTTCAAGGACGTGTCGGTAATGTCGAACGGTAAACGACCAACAGTTCGCGACTGAACGTGCTGCAATTGACTTCGGCAGATTGTAGGCGTCTAGAGTAAAAAACAAGAGGTTTCTAGCATCCACTTGTATGTCGCTGCAGGACGGCGCCAATGGCGATGTTTGATGCGTCAAAAGCAACACTGAGCGGAGCGTTCGAATCGAAATGAAGCATAACGGTTTTGGCTAAGGCTTCTTTGCTGGCCTTGAACGCTTCGGCAGCAGCAGCAGCAGTCAGTTCGACCTGACCGTTTTTACGTCCACGAATTAGGTCGATTAGTGGACTTAGCAAATTGGCACGGTGTGAAAGAAAACGTCGATAATAGTTGACCATGCCGTTAAAACGGTGAATAACAGCTAACGTATTAGAGCGCCATGTTGGATGACACTGCTGTTTTTTGCCGTATGGTCTGCGATCGCTATAAAAGCTGGGAGGCTGTGGAAGAAGTTGTTCACAACTTCCAATTTTTCAAATATTGTACGGTAACTCGATTTTTTGGAGTGCCATTCTGATCGTGCTTTTTAGCTACAATATTGCGGAAAACAGTGTTTGAATAAACACTTGTAACGGATTTCGACTATTGTGAGATTTCCTCTGATCCAAGATACCTTGGACCGATTAAAGCGGTTCTGGTCAAAGCGTCTTTGGCGCTTGCTTGTAATTTTTCCGGTTTTCCCAGTTTTTGCCTTTTTATTGAGGTCGTTTAACTATGGCATACGTGTTATAATTCCACTCCGTTTTCCACTATGTCGGTCTGGCAATGCACCGAGGCTGTTGTTCCAGATGGTAAGGATTCTGAGGTTATCGCACTTTGTGGCAGTTCTGCGGTATACCAGTAACTGACGATTCCGGCGGTATGCAGTGCGATGTCTGCAGCCGATGGTACCACTAGCTTTGTATGGACCTAAATACCGAGCAGTACGCAGCGCTGGTCTCCAACGAAAAGTTGCTTTTCATTTGTGCCAATCGGTGCATCCGCCGGCAAGGCCACGCGGCATTTCGTACGAGAGACAAATCTCTTGATACACGGCTGCGAAATGTAGGGCGTTCGTTCTCGATGCCCTCAGATCTTCGCCTTAAGAATGATCTGCTTATGATGACGCTTCCGGTCTCCAAGAACGCAGATTTGATCGCTTAAATTGGAGATCAACTTGTGGCACCAATCAGATGGTTACCGATCACAAAAATGAAGCTGCTCGGACGTTGTGTGTAAAGCTACTCTGATAGACGCCAAATTGCTGGTTCATGGGTCCTTTCGAGTAAAGCGAAAGAGAGCCAGGAAACCCCATAAACTCTCTGCTAAACAAGAAGTTATAGTTGTCTCGAACCCGGAAACACAACAGGTGTCGTTACTTGTCAAACCGTCTGACGGTTGTGCGGAGGCGAAGATTCCCACACGCAGTACTTGTCAGCGGAAGCTGCTGGACATATTTGCTCTCACCGAGAATTCACGTTCTGACGGTTGGGTTGACTCTGCTCAAAGCGAAAATGCGCCACGGGGCCCTGCTGTCGTTATCAAGAAGAAAAACAGACCAAATCTGCCATAAAGCTTCTCGGTGGAATCGATGACCCGAATAAATGTAAGACATCGACAATGGAGCGAAAAACACGCTGCCGTTGCTACATCCCATCACCAGTGGTGAAGCCACCTGCTCCAAGTGTCGAATCAAAGACCCGTGGGGTTAATACACCCCGTCGTGGTGATTCTTTCACGGATAGTAGCGTTATATCCCGTAACGCGGCTGAATCTACTGCTGTCCATCCTGCTGAACGCATGTTGGACGACCTTCAATAGTTTAAAATGTGCGTAACGAAGCATTTTCCGCCTGGTTTTCTAGACGCTACTGTCAGGAAGCTGATTCGACTTGGGAACGTCCCAGTTAATGTACCAAACCGTCGACCGCGGCTACTTCGTGTTGTAGGCTCTACTCCGGAGGGACGCAACGCTCTCATCGGTTTGCTTTTATGCTGAAAGGTACAAATATTAGTGTTCAACCGGACCTTCCGCTGGCCGATGGGCTGAAGCTAAGAGAAGCCATCAAGGACCTCAAAAGCAGGCGAGCGGCAGGTGAACAAGGTCTCCGGTTAGTTGATTTTCGGGTGGTCCGCCGGTGATCCTTTTCCGCCCTACCACTGCCCATTCTGGTAGCGCACGACCCAGGTCTGGATCTAACGAATACTTTCAGATAGTGTTCAGTAATGTGCGCAGCCTTAGGAATAAGGTGTACGAGTTAGGTCTGATTGTAGATGGGTCTCATCCCGATGTACTCGCATTCACTGAAATGTGGATATCTCAGGATATCACGGATGGTGAAGTACATCTATCTGGCTACGCACTATTTAGGTGTGATCGCTACGTTGGCCTGCAGGGAGGGGGCGTCGCTCTTTATGTGAGCTGTAAAGTTGACGTTTTGGAGACTTGCTTATCTCAGTCGGCAGACCAAACTGTTGGAGCTCTGTCAGCTGTGGTTAGCACATCCTCGGCTCAGGTTACAGTTGTAATTTGGTATAGAAAACCTGGGAGCGTATCCAAAGAGCTATTTGACTTCATTCGCACCCAGTCCGCAAACAAGTGATTGGTGATGGGCGACTTCAACCTCCCAGATGTTTGCTGGGCAGATCTTTCTTGCGACTCAGCGTCAGGCACATTCGGCACTGATCTGCTTGAGCTTACGCTCCAACTACCGTTGCATCAGGTCATTGACCACCACACTAGGTACATGGAAGCCCAAGTACTGTCTGTCTTAGACCTATTTGCTAAGTAACTCGATTTTGTTGGTGACATTACTTACGGACCTCCACTGGGTTCCAGTGATCATGTTTGTCTGCTGTTCAGTTGTACTCTGTCTGTTGAGTCCTGTTGAGTCTCGGCCGAACATATGGCAGGCAGACTATCAATCAATGAGAGTCAAGGCTTCGGGTTTCCATTGTGAGATCTCAGACGACGATACTGTCCAGGTTGCCTGGGATAAACTGAAGTCCTACCTCACAGAGGTCTCTGCTCCCTTCATCCCAGTCACAAGGAGAAAGGAGGCACGAGCACAGCCGCCCTGGATAGATTCCAGTGGCAGACATCTGCTCACAATGAGGCCTAGATGTTGGCGGACTGAGACGCTCCGTCCACCGATACTTATGACACGTACCGTAAGGCTAGAAATAGGTGTAAGCAACACCTAAAGGATGCTCGGAGCAATATCGAGAAAGAGTTAGCAGATGAAGCTTCAGAGAATCCAAAAAGATTCTTCGCTTACGCCAAAAGGCGCTGCGATTCGAACATGTCAATTGCAGTATGGATGCATGCTGACGGTACTCATGCACATACGGACTATGACAAGGCCTGCGTACTTAGTGGGCAATATGAAGCAGCGTTTATAAAAAACCGCTTTGACAGGCGTTGAGTTGGTTTGCAGGATCCCAGAAGGATCAGGGCTATCTGAACTTATTGTAACGGAAACGGAAGTTCGTAGGCTGTTAAAAGGGCTGAACCGTTCTAAGGCCTCGGGGCCACATTTAATTCACCCGAAACTTCCGCATGAGTTGGCTACGGAACTAAGTGGTGTCTCAGAAATCGCTTGACCTTCCGAATGGAGGGAAGCTGTCATCTGTCCCACCTTCAAAAATGCGGACGACTCTGGCAGCAAATTACAGGACAAGTTCAAGTTCAGTTGGGACCGGAACGATAGGATAATCCCGTGAATGTTCCTTCTTTTGCGTGTCGTCGGATCGGGAATTGACAGGTCTGCTTGAGATGTTGAAAAGCCTAAAACAAAGACCGCATCCCACCCTGCCCAACCAATTACTGCCCACATTTTCCTGCCCAGCAGTCCCTGCCAGGCCGGTTTATGTGAAGTAAAAGAGTGAAGGGTAAGCTAAGAAAACAAGAGGAGGAATATCAACTAAATAATGATAATACCAAGGTGAGAAGAAAATTATAAAAGAACGAGGGGAAAGTTGAAGATACAAGTCGGTTAGGAGAAGGGGAAGGTTTGGTACTGCCACCCAAGAGCATCTGACTGACGCTCGAAACCCTCTACTGTAGACTCCCTAACCACGTGCGCCGGAAGCGAGTTCCAACGTTCAATAACTTGACGCGACAAGCGAGTTTCCGTCCTTACCCGGTCAGAACGCTGTTTGTGCAGCTTCAACGGGTGACTTCGGAGACTAGGCAGCTTGGCGGGACTAAATAGCCAGCACAAGTCTGGACCGATCTTACCCGTTAAGATACGGTAAGTGAGGATCAAGTCTCCTCTAATTCTGCGGTAGTGCATGAGTATATACCCAAGCTAAGCAAACGTTCGGGATACGTTTGCCCCCGTAATCCCTGCACTAACCTTGTACTCACTCGCAAAACCCTCTCCAGTTCAATTTTGTCCCTTACAAGACAAGGTGGACAAGCCTGGATACAGTACTCTAAGTGAGGTCGCACGAAAGCTGAGAACAGCTTCACAAAAATATTGGCCGTTAGGACACCGAAGAAACGGCGACTAAACCACATTATACGGAACCCTCTACAAGCAGTCTTGTCCAATTTTCCCCAGAATGAAGCAATGAGGTATGGGTGATACCTAGATCAACCTGCTGAATGACAACAGGGAGTTCACTTCCACCAACTACATAGCGCGTGGGGGGACAAGCACCTCCAATGCGGAGGACAGAACATTTCGCCTGATTTATGGGCATCAACCATAAGGTTGACCAATCCCAGAGCCTATCCAAGGCACTCTGAAGTGCTTCAGAGCCATCAGGGATATCCACAATATTCCAGAGCTTGAGGTCATCAGGAAACAATAGCGACAGTACTCTAAGCGCCTGGGGTAGGTCATTGACATAAATTGCGAAAAGCAACGGCCCTAGAACCGAGCCCTGCGGAACGCCACTAAGAACAGCTTGTCTAAGCGAAAGGCTACGCCCCACGCGTACACATTGTTCTCTGCCCTCTAGGAAAGCAGAAACCCATTTAAGGGCGGCTCCAGATATCTCATACGATCTCAACTTCAATGAGAGTCGTTGATGTGGGACAGTATCAAAGGCTTTGGAGAGGTCAACGAAAAGCACGTCGATGGCGTGTTTTTTGTCTATTGCCTCAGCCCAGCTTTCACGAGCTACAAGTAAATTTGTCAGACATAAAAATCCCTTACGGAAGCCGTGTTGGGCCGTAATGAGGTTAAACTTAATCAGGTGATTCTCCCCCGAATCCCTGACCAATTTTTCAAACAACTTAACTACTACACTTGTTAAGCTGACAGGCCGGTAGTTCTCGGGCAGAACCCTGACCCCGCCCTTAAAAATCGGACAGATGACTGCCTTCTCCCATTCCGAAGGTAAGGCACAGCTGTCGAGTGATATTGTAAACATGCATGTCAGAGGGCCACTTAGCTCAGCGGCCAATTCATGCATCAGCTTCGGATGAATTGAATCAGGGCCAGAAGCTTTGGAAGGATTTAGCCCTTGCAATAGCCCGAAGACTTGTGTCTCCGTTATGCTGATTTCAGTTAGGCAAGAATCCTCCGGAACTTTTGTGACCAGCTCAACCTGAGGTAGAGAGGCCTCATGAGAAAAGACACCAGTATACTGTTCGCGTAGCAGTCAAACTTCGAGAAACTGGTGAGAGATTCATTGGAGAGTCATCTGAGTACATTTAATCTACTTAGTAATGTACAACACAGGTTCCGAAAGGGATTTTCTCGTTTGACGAATCTACTGGTAGCTCGCGAAAGTTGGGCGGATGCAGCGGATAACGGCCACACACTGGACGTGCTTTTCGACGACCTTTTGAGAGCATTTAGGTCAGGTCAGCTCAGGTCAAAATCCGTGGACGATACAGGCTTCCGCCTAACGAGCGTCCAGCTTCTTGTGCCGGTAAGCGAACCAGACCCCCGGCACTTCGACTTTTGATCACCTCTCCTTGCCTCTGCAAAAAGAAATGAAGCAAAAGCTAGAGCAATCTTTGCTTTTACAAGGATCAACATCGGATATCAATGCGAATAAATTGGATAGGATTATATTAATTCCAGAAAAATACGCGGCCAGCACCTGTCTAGGCCTGCTTTGAATGCAATTACAGTCTCACAATCCATTAGTTCCGAAGGCAACTTATTCCAGTTGCGCACTATACGATTCGAGAAGAACTTAGCCCTGACGTTCAGTCTAGCCCTCTGCTGTTTGAGCTTCAAGCGATGTCCACGCAAGTGTTCAGAATCAGCCAGCTCAAATAAATCAGAGGGCACGATGGCACTGAGGCCCTTCGTGATCTTAAATGTTTCTATCAGATCGCCTCTGTCTACGCCGATCAAGGGAAAACAACCCCAGGCTCTTTAGGCGATCTTCATACGGCTTCCCCAGTTGACCTTCAACCATCCTGGTTGCTAGTCTTTGAATCTTCTCCAGGCAAAGAACATCACCACGGAGATAGGGCGACCAAGCTTGAACACAATACTCTAAGTGCGGCCTAACCGCTACTTTGTGTAGTGGAACACTTCTGGCTTGGTATTATACAGAGCCCTCCTGAGGCGAAACAATTCTCGTCGCGCTTTGTTGGCCGCGTATCGACATTGCATCGAAGGCTTGTAGCTGCTCGTCATGATGACTCCCAAATCGCGTGCCTGGGTAGTGCATTGTAAGGGGAAGGGACCAAAGGAAGTCTGAACTGCAAGTACGTCTCTACTAGTGGTCAGAATTTGGCACTTGCTTGCATTCAAGGGCAAGTCCCATTGCTTCGACCAGTTTACCACACTGATGATATCCTTGGCCAGTGTTGCACGGTTGCCCCTGCTGACTAACTTCAAGTCATTGGAACATTGTATTTAATGGGAATAAAAGCTCGAGCTTTACATGACCCATAGGGTAAAAAGAGTACGGGTCGGGTCTAATGAAAGGCCAAGCAACCTTATAGCGGGTTGGACTCGCGTGTTAGCCGTATCTTCATCGGACTTATGTGGCATTTAAACAGAATGCACGCCGGCTCAAAGCGAGACATCCCACCACGCCCTCCGAAACGGCTTTGGAAAGGAAGTAGGTGGAAGAAAAAAAAGGAAAGAAATTCCATCCAGTAGAATGCAGTTAAATTAGGGAATATCGCGGTGTAGCTCGGTCAGATGACAGTCCAAGCGGGTCTTAAAGTCCGCCACAGTGGGTGCCAAGACTAAATCGGCAGGCAGAGCATTCCACGGTCGGCAGATTCGCAAAGCGAAGTAGTGACGTCTGCAGTTCATCCGACTGTGCTGATGTGCGAGCCTCAGTGGGTGGCCACGTAGGTGGGAGCCCGATTGGTGCAGTGTGAGTAGGTGGCGACAGGGATGTCCAGGGTTGGATAAGATCATGAATACGAGGATCAGGTCTCCCCGTAGACGTCGGTACTTAAGCGAGTAGAGGTCCAGGCACTGAAGTCGTTGTGGATAATCTAGGTGCTTGAGACCTCGGACTAGTTTGGTTGCTCGACGTTGTGGGGCTTCGAGTATGCGTTGGTCCTTCAACAACCAAGGGCTCCAAGCCTGAATAGCGAACTCCAAGTGGAGTCGAAGAAAAGCGTTAAGGAGGAGGCGGAAATTGCTGGGGTCAATTTGACCGAAGACTCGTTTCAGAAATCCCACCATGCGGTTAGCAGCAGCAGCAGCTGCTTTCCGGCAGGGAGCGGATACGGAAAGACTCGTCTGGGTAATGATACCCAAGTCTTTTTCGGCTGAAGAGATCTGGAGGATAGACGCTCCCAGGTAATATACAGGAGAAAAAGCGGAAGGGCGAGTAGAAAGGACGCGACATTTCGAAGCGTTAAATGGAAGGTTATTTTCCATGGACCACTGATTTAGACGGTCGAGGTCCGTCTGAAGTGCGTGGGCATCGTCCGGAAGGTTAATTGTGCGCCACAGCTTCGCGTCATCCGCGTATAGTAGCAGCGAAGACTCCACTTGCGGAGTAACATCGTCAATGAAGGCTAGGAAGAGGTGCGGTCCGAGAACAGAACCCTGTGGAACTCCGCTTGTGGCAAGGATGCGGGGAGACAACGCTCCGTCGACGCGCACTTGGAAGGTACGGTGCTGGAGGTAGTTCCGGATCCAGTCCATCAAATCCCCTGAAACGCCGTAAGATGACAGTTTCCGCAGCAGAATCTTGTGGTCGACCTTGTCGAAGGCTTTGGCGAAATCCAGGAAGATAACATGCGTTTCTTGGCCAGAGTCGGCTGCAGTCGTCCAGCTGTCCCTGGCAAGTAGCAGGTTACTCAGGCAAGACCGTTGACGCCGGAAACCGTGCTGGCAATCAGAGAGCAGTTTCTGGGCCTCCATGTGGTCCATTAAAGCGTCTGCGACGATGGATTCCATCACTTTGGAGATCGTAGACAGGAGAGTTATCGGTCGGTAATTGGCCGGATCTTTGCGAGTACCACCTTTGTAGATTGATGTAATAGTCCCACATTTCCAATCATTGGGAACTTGGCCTTGCAAGAAGAAGTGGGTGAACAGCTCCGCTAGGGGTAAAGCTAGAGCTGCAGCGCACGCTCGCAAGAGCCGCGGGTGGAAATCATCAGCGCCAGGAGAGGCCGTTGGCCGCAGGGATTTCAGTTTCGCCAGGACCTTCTCCGGAGTGAAATGAACAGTCGTCAGGGAAGTTGAGGGTGAAACAGAAGAAGATACCGTCGTTGTGTGCATTGATGGAACGGAGAATGTGGATGCGTACTGTTGGCACAGGACTTCTGCTGCCTCGTTAGCTGATTTCGTGAGCCCTGTGGGGGTCGTCAATGCGGTGACACCGTGCTTGACTTGTCGAAGACTATTGACGTGACTATACAAGGCTTTGGGATTGGATGAAGATTTACGCACAAGTTGACGCTGGTGCTCACTCTTATCTTCCCGCACAAGATGGACGCATTGGTTACGGATGGATCGGTAATATTCCCACTGAGTGGCCGTTAGATGGGAGCGATAGTTTCTCCATGCCGTGTTCCTGGAGGCAATCCATTTCCGTGTACGACTTCGGATGAGTGCTGGGCGTCTCTTCCCTATGGAAACTTCTTTGCACGTCGTCGTAGTAAAGCAGAGTTCACGTAGGGTAAGGCAAAAGCTTGACCACATGCTGTCGGCCCTCGATTGGGGCTCGGGTGACCAGTTGTTAGCGGAAATGAGAAGGTTCAACTTTCCGTAATCAGTCCAGCGTTTGGTATAAGTTTGCGTGCTGACGAGTTTTTCGGCGAAGCATATAAAATCGAAGCGGAGGACGCAGTGGTCGCTAAGCCCCAAAGGGGCATCGTACTCAACGTGCTCAACCATCAGTTCTTCGTTAGTGAGGGCGAGATCTTGCAGGGACGGTTGGTTGTTGGATCGGAATCTGGTCGGCTGATACGTGTGGTTGTACAACGGGGCCGTGTGAAGACAATCAATGAGGCCTGCTGCAAAGGAGTTAGTAGACGCGACAGAGTGAAATAGACGGGGCAGGTTGAAATCACCCATGATAAGAAAGTGTGTGTGCTTGTGGGAAAACATAAGGTGGATGTCGTGCAGTAGTCGTGCATCCTTCTCGGGAGAGTTGTTTGGGGGGAGGTAAATGATACCAAGACAGCTGGAGTGTTTGGCGGTTAGTACGACCCCGCACCACATGGTGTCTGGAGACTGGAGGGCAGTGTTTGTTAACATGCTGCAGCTGAGGGAGATGTCATAGTACAGTGCGACACCGAAACCTAGGGTTGCGCGGTCAGAGCGGAGAACTGACAAGTGAGGAAGTTGGATTTCACCGTCGGTTATGTCGCCGGAGAGCCACGTTTCCGTTATGGCTATTAGGTCCGCTGGTGTTGATAGAAGTCGGGATTGGAGCTCCGGAAGTTTGGACATGAGGCCCTGTGCGTTCGTGTAGATACAGGTGAGGCCCGATTAAGTGATGAGCGCGGGAGTAACTAGGGTGCTGCCGGTCAGCAGATGACCGGCAGTGCACCGTTTTTTTTGGTTTAGAGGGGTGGAGCCGCTAAGGTTTGTAGTTGGGGAAACAAGGTGTGGGTCGTCGGAGCACAGATGGGTGCTGGTGGCTGGGTCGTTGAAAGTCTGAAGGTTGGAATGTGTAGGTGAGTAAATTACTCCAGGCAGTGAGGCAGGTGGTTCGGTGGTGGACCGTCTGAGGACGATCTGGTCAGTGTGTCGGTACCGAGTTTGCTGCTGCTGCTACCAGGGGTCTGTGGGAAGCTGTGCGCCTCGGCACCGGGTGCCCATCTGGACGCAGACGGATATCTGGTGGTGCTCGTCTTTTATTAGCATACCAGATGGTGAGTGTATCGGTTGCCATGCTAGCGGTGAGGAATGTCACTTTCAGGAGACGGTGGGCTGTTCCTGTATAACTTGCTGGACGAGGTAGGCGGTGAACGTCCGTCGTGATTACGTTGACAATATTTAGTGTCTGCTGAAGGAACCGCCATTGATTACAGTCATGCTGTTGTCGTTGTTGTAAGGTTGCGTCAAGGGCATGCAGTTCTGGGGCGCTATGCACAATGATGGAGCATGGTTGAGTGGGTGGCGTCAGTTGCTGTCTGCGCGCAGCGCGCTTAGTCCAAGGGATGTCGGGGAAGATACGAATCTGGTAAATGCCGAGAGACGCATTGTTTCGGAGTAGGTGTGCTGACAACAGGACATCCTCCATAGCCGGGCCTGGCTGCAAGTCAACACGCAGAAGTCTTGGCTTACCGGCGCTCGGAGATGAAGTATCATTGGAGTGGTAGAGAGCAGATAGGGCATCCTGTGTCAGCTCCATCACATCCCGTTCAGAGCAAGGATTGTGCGACATGTTGCGAGGCGGTATTCCGCAAGGGACCATTACGGTCGCATCGAAAACAGCAGGATCCTTGCATACTCAGCAGATAGGAGTCTAACAGTTTCTTGAAACTTTCCTCACATTGTGCACTAACGACCAGTTCAGGCAAGCTGTTCCAGTAGTTTACCACTCGAGTTGATAGGGTGAAATCAGAATGAATCCGGACCCTCCTCGGCTTAAACAGTTTCAAAGAGTGACCCTGTGTCGAGCTATCAGCGCAGAGCTGGAAGAACTCTTGCAGTTCACTCCCCATCTGTCCTCGCAATATCCGTCTGGTGTAAATCAGATCACCCCGACGTCGACGGTAGTCCAATGAAAACATGTTCATCTGTCGAAGACGCTGAGTGTAAGGCAGGTCACGGAGCGCTGAGATGGATTTCGAGCCTCGTCGCTGAACTCTTTCAATCATAACACGTTCAGTCTTTGTAAAAGGGTAGGCCGCAGGCAAACCGTACTCGAGGATAGGGAGCACATGGGAAGAAAAAAGAAGTCTGAAGACCTCTGGAGTCATTCGGGAGAACGATCTCCTAATGGCACAGAACATCCTATTCGCAGCCGCTGTCTTCCTCAGGGTGTCCTCGGTGGTACGCAGATCGGGAGATACGAGTATACCAAGGTCTTTCTCACAGGCAGCATTCCTGATCAAGAAACCACCAATGTGATAGGCGCCAAATGGGTCAGAAGAGCCGATCGGCAGGACAGAGCACTTCTCATGATTGATGGGTAAACGCCATTCCGAAGACCAGCTATGAAGCAGGTCTAGCTTCTCTTGCAGTCGGTCAGCAGCTTCAGGTGTTGGTACCTCCATCCATATCTTCAGGTCATCGGCATAAAGCAGACAATCGGTCTGGAGTACAGATGGAAGGTCATTAATGTAGACTTTAAACAGCTCGGGGCCAAGGACAGAGCCTTGTGGAACCCCACTGGTCATGGGAACGGAAGCGGAGTAGACCTCATTCACCTTCACTCGCATGCTACGGCCATCCAGAAAATCAGTGATCCATGAGAGAATCTCTCCAGAAACACCAATACTCCGAAGTTTAAACAGAAGCCGTTCGTGCGGTACTGAATCAAATGCCTTCTTGAAGTCGACGAAGACAACGTCTAAGCGATTTCCGGCATCTAATGACCTGGCCCACCTCTCTCTGGCAACGAGCAGGTTGGAAACACATGAGCGAGCTCGCCTGAAGCCATGCTGCGCAGAGGAAATGATATTCAAGCCGTCAAGGTGACTCTGAAGGGCTCGTTTGAGAATTCGTTCCATGACTTTACAAACTATAGATGTTAAGCAAATTGATCGATAGTTTCCGGGGTCCTGACGATTTCCACCTTTATATATGGGCTTGACGGTGCCTATTTTCCAAGCAAGCGGGAGACGCCCCGCGTCAAGAGACCGCTGAAAAATTTGGCAAACAGGTACAGCAATGTACTCAGCTAGGGTTCTGAGAAACAAAGGGTGTAGCCCATCAGGACCTGGTGATGAGTTCGGATTTAGCTCGAAAAGAAGCTTGGCAACCAATTCGGGGCTGATTTCTAAGCGTTCTAAAGTACATGAAGGCGTAGACGCTAAATCATAGGTAAACGGTGGCTCAGTCGAAAAGACTGAGGAATACTGCAGGGCCAAGAGTCCGGCTTTTGCATCATCATCATGAAGAGTAGTATCATTTTCTTTGGAATACAACGCAGGTATTCCATTACCAGCTTTCGTACGTCTCCGCAAATAGGAGAACAGTAATTTGGGAGCGGTGGAAGATTCCTCAGCCAAGCGGCGCTCGTACTGTTGTCGCTTCTCTCGCTTTTTGAATGTGCAGATATTCCTGACCGCTTTGTAATCAAGGTAGTCCAGAGGCGATTGCGTAGTCTTGAACTTATCCCACAATTTGCGTCGACGGCGCATAAGGGATTTTAGCTCTCGATCATTCCAGGGAGGGCCATTGGAAAAACGTTTCCCTTTGCAGAGTGGAACGACCTGAGTTATGAGGGACGTGAACTTAGAGTACAAGAGGGTCAAAGCGTCATCAACATCTAAGTGCTGAGGGAAACTCCAGTCCATAGCGCCGGCAGCAGTTTTCAAACGAAGTGGATCAGCACGCCAGAAGTTCCGACGGCATACTACCTGATCGTGAATGGTAAGACGCCGCGTCCAACAAAGGGGAACTACGCAGTGGTCACTTCTCCCAAATGGTTGGAGGATAGTCAAGTCGGAAACATCCGACTGCGTCGGTGTGAGCACGAGGTCGAGGATGTGTGGCGATTGACCCGGACACATTCTGGTGGGCATTGTAACATGTTGAAACAGATGGCATGCAAGCACGGTTTCGAGGAAGACAGCATCAAAGGAGTTCGGGGGAAGATTGCAATGGAGCAAATCTCAGTCAATACTAGCAGTATTAAAGTCTCCCAATATCAGACAATTCTTGCCTCTACCGTGCATACTAATAGAGTCCAGCAAGCTAGCTCCGGAAGCCAAGGGGGCTCTGTAAACGACTCCAACCATAAGAGACTTGCATCCATCATGTATCCGACACTAAAGAAGTTCACACCCATCCTCATTGTCGCGTATGGCCTCAACCAGATGACCCCTGAGGTCCTCTTTCCAGTAAAGAATCACACCACCTCCGGACCTATTTCGAGAGCGATCCGCTCGAGCTAGATCATACCCCGGAATATGCACCTCTGAGTCGAGGATGTTCGAAAACAACCAAGTCTCTGTGAAAGCCATAAGATCTAGATGATTATCATAGGCAAAGTTATGAATTTCATCAAGTTTGTTTCGTAGGCTACGTACATTAGCAGATATCACCCTCAAACTATTCTTCGGTCTTACCGCCCGGGAGCGACAAAGATTGGCCTCCAGCGAATTCTCGGAGCTTTTTGAACTACACGAAAATCCACAATGTGGAGGTTCATCTCACCATTTTCCCGGCGTGCTCGTAGTTCTTCGACAGCTTTCTTCATTCGGATCCGATCCTCCGGAGAGAGGTCCCGCAAAACATAAAAGGTTTCTCCCCTAAGACGTGGGGTCCGTCTGAGAATGCGGCGACACTCATCCTCACTCTGACAGACAATCTTGAGGGGACGAACTTTAGAAGAATCGTCTTGCTTTCTTCCGAGACGAAAAGCAGAGACAATATTGATCCTTTGTTCCCCTTCATCAAAAAGGAGGGAGACCATTCGCCGCAGAAACTCTTGGTCGTCCAGGATCCTTTCAGCAGGGGAACCCTTGTTGGATTCAGGAGCATTCATGATAATCAAACAACGGTCACGAGAATGCGGTTTATTGTATTTAGTGGGTTGGGACATGGGAGGCATGCGGTTCTTGAGAACGTTTTCCAACTGGCTTACTCTATCGAGGACCAACTTTAGTTCAGAAGATTTCTTGGGTTTAGTCGTAGAATCACTCTTGGTTTTCTTCGATCGCAGAGTTGCGCATGTACTAGCCGATGCTTGTTCTACATTCTCACTCACTACTGCCGCATATGTCTTTCTCCTGGACTCATGGCTGCCATCATTAAGTGTCAGAGGCTCCGATAGCGAAAACGAGGGGACGCGACTTCGTTTACCAGTGGAACTGGCTGAGTCAGAGGCCGAACGAGGCGATGAAGATACCGGCGGTTTAGCAGAGGTGCAGTTCTCAGTTTGAGTAGGAATGGATCGTGGGCTAAGTGCGTGAACTAAGTTCAGCACCCGTCTATCGCTCAATACAGTTCGACAAGAGTCACAATGGAAACTGATAGCTGAGGAGGTGGTCCTCTGGAGGTAACCATAAAGATCTGGACTGATGTCGCAGCAGGCAATGTGTAGCCACTCATCACAGAGAGAGCATTGCACAGCCTTCGATCTTGCGGTAACGGCTTTACCACAATCCAAGCATTTGGACGCCATCGTGCCTTGTTCTTGACAAATTACAAATATTTAACAGTCGAATCTCCAGGTAAATGAAGTTCGAACACCTTCCTTTGCAAAAAAGATCCAGAGAGAAACGGAGCACCCAAACGCACGTCGTTATCCGCAGTCGTTCGTATCCAAAGTGGCGAGTCAGTCTTGTGAGACTAATGGGTTTTGTTTCAGGGAGGTTTAACGCGGTACAGATTGAGCTCCACATAGTGAATCATGAGAATGTCGATTCTGAAGTTGCGGGTTGTTGGACTCGGGCACGTTTGTACATATGACAGAATTAGGAACAGGGCTACTCGTTATTCGCTTAGACGAACGCGGATGTGGAGCGGTAGCAAGCTTACTTGGTGGGAGGGCCTCCGTCGGAAGCGTTGGTCGTCGGCAAGTGTTGGGTAGACCAGCAGTTGGTAACGGTGAGACGGTACGTGATTCAGGACGGTTGGGAGGTTGTTGTCGTCGTTTGGTGAGACCGTCGACTTTCCGCAATAGATTCTGTAGCTGTTCTTCCAGATTAAGCAAGCGCACTTCTGAGCGAGCATTATTGCTAGGCGGCTCAACGAATCGTGGCGACCGGGGCGACTGTGTCTGCGACTGCTTGTTACGCGGTGTGGAGGGCGGGTTAGTGGGAGACGAGATTACAGAACCAACCACAGGGTAAGTCGTGGAGAAAATGTCGCAAGAAATATCCCGCACGTAGTTCGCAATTCTGGGAATGCAAACCGGGCAAATGTACCGCAGGACCGTCTGTGGATGCGAGCGACAGAATTCGATGTCAGCTGCATGGAGCGAATTGTCACAAGGAGCGTGAACACGGTGAAGACAGATCGAGCAGGTGATGGCTTTGGAACGAGGTCCTACACGCTGAGTGCAGATAGAGCAGGTGTTCAGTGGCCGCATTGGCGTAGTGGGCGAGACCGAAATGATCGGCATGGTCAAACAGATGACACAAATATCTGCAAATAAAGGTAGTGGACTACCTGTCGCAAGAGAACAGAATCCGCAGGCCGCTATCCGCAGAAGTCGTCCGCAAAGACAAAACAGGGGTCTTCAATAAGAGGAGCCAAGTCGTTTATAAAGATAAGAAACAAAAGTGGACCTAGCACCGATCCTTGGGGTACCCCACTGTAGGCCACGCCCACACTAGAACTCACATCACCACGTTCCACATAAACGTGGAAAGTTCCACATAAGAATTCTGACACCCAAGACAGAAGTCTAGGATATACTCCGAACCATGCTAATTTTTCAAGTAGGAAATGGTGATTTACTGAGTCGAAAGCCTTGCTAAAGTCAAGATAGCAGACCTCTACCGGAATCCCGTCGTCAAGACATCGAGTAATCTCATCGAGGAAGCACAGTAGATTAGTGAGGAAAGGCACCGGAAAGTCTGTGATGGCGCGAACTCTGTAGTACTTGTGATTACACTATATTTTATTTTTTTTATCATTTCCGTTACCGATCATTTCGTACCATTTGTTTAAATTCAAACATTTTGTGTACAGTAATATTCTACGCGCTCGCGTCGTGCTGCTTTGGTGTGTTGCTGCCTCTGCTTGTGCTGCTGTCACGTCTTTCCATTAGTTCGATTTAGACCTTTAGATCGCTAGTCGGCATCGGAATAACATCGTCTGAAATAAGAATTATAACGCAAGTGCGCTTGATTATTCTGCTAAGTTGGGTTTTTGCCTAGGCTTATCCTTTGCCCCCGCACTCGAACTCATTAGGTAACGGTCCTCTACATTAATTGGTGACCCCGTATCTTTTGGTAACACTGTCTTGTTTCTTTATTATGTATGGTCAACCTGCTTGTGCACAGTTATCTGAAAATTCCGTTGCACTTGCTTTGCTATACTTCGATGTGTCGAACTCATATGTTTGGTTTATTCAAGTGGAATCTATCTTTCGTTTCCGTAAGATTACCTCCCAGTCCACAATGTTTTCAGATATTACTCCCCATTTATCCACACACGTGGCTTCAGGAATCCTCAATATCCTCGACCCTATGCCGACTGACTCACCTTATGACAAGCTTAAGGAAGCCACCTTACAACGCACTACCCCATCTGACGAGGTACGCCTCCAACAGCTACTCAATGGCGTCAAGCTTGGAGTCGTACACTGGCTCATCTCCTGCGACATATGCGATCACTTGTCAGTTCAGCAACCTTGGATGGTTCCATTATTCGCCAACTCGGGATAACGTGTCTTCCAGCAAACTCGACGGTGATACTAGCTTTATTGGCTGGGGAATTCCACTGAATAAGCTGGCGGAAACAGCCGACAAAGTACCCAAAAAGTTCAATGCTGAATTTAGGGAGCACGCTGTGTGGTTGGGTTGCGACTCGAAACCTCTATTGAGACCATGGCTCACTTTGAGGTGAACCTCGGACATTCCGACCTCGAAAACCGCATCCTGAATGGAGATCGGAATGCCCGATGTTTGCCTCAAAGTGAGCCGAGGTCACAACCGAGGTTGCGAGTAGCAAACCAACTGCACAACGTGCTCCCTAAATGCAGCTTTGAATCACCTTCCGCTGTGCCAATCGTTGCTCGCGGATCTCAGTAACAAAATGTTCACGATGTCAGCCATGAGTACCAAGCTCTGAGTTCCACTCCAGCTCCGGCTATCTCCGCCTGACGAGCCTAAACCAAGAGGAATCCGCGGTCATGGTGTGCCAGGGTTGGGGAGAGCAAGACTCAGGTATATACACGATAATTTCTTTAAAAACGCTGTGAATCATATGATTGAGACGTCCACTACAATCGCTTTAGGGGGTGCCACACTAGACTACATTAGTGAGAGACGCTCAATGTCGGAACTCTGCGTTTCTCACCTTAGCGGTGGTCCAATACCGCACCAAATATCCTCTCCTACAAGCAGGCCTCTCAGCGCCTCTCGCATAGGGGCATCGCGCTCTTACTGCTACTTCCATAACCGCTTTGTTATTGCCGCACGAAACTGCCGCCCAGGGTGTACTCACAAAAAAGGCTTTCGTAATTCCAAATTTGGAAACGTAGAAGCAAGCCAGTAATGGTGACGGCTGCCGCTGGCCAATTATCAGTCGCCTCCTGCACTTATTTGATTCCACGCCCAAACTCCATCTTTTGGTTGACCCCGGCGCATAGGTAAGCGTTATACCCCGTTCTTTGGAAAAGCGCTCGTTACGGCCGGCTGGGATTTCGCTACAGGCTGCTAACCAAACGAACATCGCGACTCATGGCCGGAAAATTCTCATGATCAGTCTAGGACTACGTTGTAGATTTCCTTTCATTTTTACAATCGCCGACGTACAAAAGCCTATCAGCGGTATCGATTTTCTTAGCCAATTTGGGCTTGTAGTTCATCTACATTGGGGGAAGTAACGGGCTGATACCACTTCGCTAACTGCTTACAGCAAACTTACTGCAGTTGGTTCTATCGGACTTCGAGTTCTTATGCCCGATCGTTCGCAGCATTCCGCATGGTTGCAAAACTTTCCAGCACTTGTCGGAGTAAATAACAACGCAACGGAAGACAAGCACAATGTGTAACATCAAATCGTCACAACTAATCCACCAATAACGGCGAAACCACGCCGAAGTACACCTGACAAATTACAGGCCATTAAGAAAGAGTTCGATCAGATGCTCATGCTTGGAACCATCCGTCCTTCAATCAGGTCGTGATCATCACTGCACCTTGTGCTTAAAAATGCGGTGATTGGCGCCCTAGTGGCGGCTATCGTGCACTAAATAACGCCACAGGTCCCGACAGATACCCAATCTCGCATATCCACGACTTTTCGTTAGGATTGGCTAGAAAGTTGATCTTTTCTAAGCTTGATTGTGTCAGGGAGTATCACCCAACTCCCGTGGCCCCGGGAGATGTTGCCAAAACAGCAGTGACCACCCCTTTCGGCTTCTACGAGTTTCTCCGTATGCCGTTCGGTCCCCGAAATGCCGCGCAAGCATTTCAACGCTTCATGGACCAAGTCCTCCTTGGACTCTACTTTGTCTTTGTTTACATTGATGATGTTTTAGTTGCAAGTACTTCTGCCGACGAACACGTAACACATCTAGGAAATGTTTTCAAACGTTTCGAACAGCATGGTATCAACATTAACCTTGACAAACGCGTACTTGGCCAAACTTCCAACTACTTCATAGGTCACAGTATTGACCCAAACGGGATTAGCCGCTTGACTGCTAAAACGCAAGCTATGGTGGATTATCCATTGCCGCAAGCCATTAACAGCCCACGCCGTTTTTTGGCATGGTTAACTACTACGGACGGCTTATGCAGGGCTGTGCTGCAATCCTTCAAGCTTTAACAGATTTGCTCAAAGGTATTCCCAAAAAGTGCGCTGCGCTCTAGACGCCGAAGCAGCGTTTAACACAGTCTAGCGAAAGCTGAGCCAAGCCACTTCACTAGCTTACTTGAGATCCGACGACGTCACTCTCATTCTCAAGGCCGACACTTCAAAATCCGCCGCTGGCGCCGTGTTGCAGCAGCTCGTAGGTAAAGAAATTCAACCCTTGTCTTTCTTCTCACGAAAGCTACAATCTGTCCAGACCAGGTACAGTCGTACTCCACAGTACAGCAATAGCTGCTAGGCGGTTATACAATTGTGTGCGAATGTCATTGCAAAGATCATGGGGGACATAGTTCCGCAGAAGTTGTTAAACCAACCTGAAGCTGAACAACGACAATTCTAAGGTTGCTTAATTCGATCACAGTTGATGGCTCAACAAAAAATGATAGGATTGCAATTGTGGCGTTGCCACGACGTCAGTGAGTGTTCGTTTGTCTCCATACCCATGGGCGAAATGTTAATCAGTTGTCGCTTCAGTGTCTCTATGTATGGCGTTATGTAAAGGTCATAGGAACCTATGAATTCTTAGGATAATTAGGTTTCACTTCCATTTGGTCGCCTATGGTGAAGTAGACAGAGAATAATCTCACTGGTATTCTGTCAGGGAGAAAGTAAGAATTGCCTTGGAAATTCCCTATTTTAGCGATTAATCGATTATTAACGATTATCGCATCGATTTCGAACGTTCCTGAATGTTCTGCTTCTACACGTGATCAAAATCCACCTGACCTCTCGGGAAAAGATATGGGGAACCACTAACCTTGGCAGCTGACCTTCCAATTCTAGAAGTCGAAGGTCAGCAGAGACCTATAAATACAGCCAGGGTCCTCAGTCGTTGTACAGTGTTCGTTGGCTGCGATTAATACGTTATTTGTCAGGGTCATTGGCGTTCTGCTTTTTTTCCTTCGGTTGGGCTAGAAGTTTTGCGGAGCCGTGAATTGTTCTTTTTGGTGTTGCGTCTAGTGAGAAGATTATAACAAATGGCGACGGAGAAAAGTGGAAATGTGATGAATTTTTCTGCCGAACAATTTCAAAAGCTGCTTTTTCAACAGCAAGCTCAAATGGAGGCTCAAATGAAAATGATTGAAAATCTGACAAAATGCTTGAGTTTGCAGACAACTGGAGCAGCGACGCGGGACACGCAGGCAAGTTCTGTTGATCTTCTCACGAACGCCATCACTGAATTTCATTATGATGCGGATTCTGGAAGCACTTTCGAAGCGTGGTTCAAACGCTGGGAAGACATGTTCCAGACGGACTTCAGTCGTCAGGACGACTCCTGGAAAGTGCGATTGCTACTCCGCAAGCTCGGAATAAGTGAACATTCAAGGTTCATAGACCACATTTTGCCCAAACAGCCGAAGGATCTGACATTTGACGAAGCAGTGTCGCAGTTGAAAGAAATATTTGGTGAGTCGGTGTCCTTGTTTAGTATTCGTTATCAATGCCTAAAAATTGTCAAACAGGAAGCGGACGATTTTGGGGCCTTAGCTGACATGATTAACCGTGATTGTGAACGTTTCAAATTACGTTCTTTAACGGACGATCAGTTTAAGTGTCTCATTTTCGTCAGTGCTCTACAATCGCCCAGTGACGCTGAGATCCGAACGCGGCTTTTAGCTAAGCTGGAGCAGGACCCGGATCTGACACTGAAGGCCCTCGTTAGCGAATGCAAACGACTACTCACTCTAAAGCACGACACTGCCATGGTCGAACGCAATGGTCTAGCATCACCAGATACCGTGCAACTTGTGAAAAAGGCCAGGACCGCTAACGCAAGCAAATCCTTCAAGAGGCCTACGAAGAAACCGCCCACAGCATGCTGGTCGTGCGGCGAATGGCATTTCGCTCGCTTTTGTCCCTTCAAACAACATATTTGTCAAACGTGCCATAAGCGTGGGCATAAGGAAGAATGCTGCAGTCAAGTCCGGTCGAAGAAAGTGCAGCAGTCTCACCGAAGGGTTAATTCCAGAAGGGGCGGCGCTGAATCTCTCTCCATAGTCGCCGCATTCCAAAGCGAGTGTAAACCGAGACGACGATTCATCACTGTATTAATCAATGGTATCCCAACGAAACTGCAATTTGACACGGCCTCAGACATCACCATCATTTCCAGGCGCACATGGAATCACCTAAAGAGGCCGAAGATGGTCGACTCCCAGAAAGTTGCACATAATGCATCCGGCGGTCTGTTAAACTTAGTCGGCGAACTCAATTGCAAGATTGCTTTCCAAGGTGTGGAGAAGTCGGGAACATGCTACATTTCGGACCGGCCGAACTTGAATCTTCTTGGCCTCGACTGGATTGAAAAGTTGAACCTCCTCGATGTTCCCTTGAATCAGATCTGCAACCGAGTTCGAGCAAGTCCAGACCCATCTGCAAAGTCCATTGAAGACATGACACGTACCCTGAAGAGAAAATTTGCTTCTGTCTTTCAGGATGGCTTGGGTCATTGTACGAAATTCAAGGCAACACTGAACTTGCGACCAGGTGCTAAACCAGTGTTCAAGGCTAAAAGACCGGTACCATATGCAGCCATGTCAACCGTTGAGCAAGAGCTCGATCGACTGGAACGTGCCGGAGTCATCACAGCCGTCAACTACTCATCATGGGCCGCACCTATTGTCGCAGTGAAGAAAGCAAATGGCAAGGTACGCGTCTGTGCTGATTTTTCAACTGGCCTCAACGCCGCGCTGGATGACCACCAGTACCCCTTACCTGTACCGGAGGATATCTTTGCAAAGCTGAATGGTGGTAAGTACTTTGCAAAGCTTGATCTATCCGATGCTTACCTGCAAGTGGATGTTGACGAAGTCTCGAGGGAGTTGTTAACGATCAACACTCATCGTGGGCTATTCCAATACAACCGCTTGCCATTTGGTGTGAAAACGGCGCCAGCCATCTTTCAACAGTTGATGGATACCATGCTAGCGGGAGTTTCTGGAACCGCTGCATATCTGGACGACATCATAGTGATGGGTCGAACGCCGGAAGAACTCTTCAACCGCTTGGATGAAGTGCTATGTTGCATACAGTCATACGGCTTCCGGATACGTGAGGATAAATGCACATTTTTCACGCTGCTCATCATAAACCTCGGATTTATCCTCGAAAAGAATGGACGTCGACCAGATCCGGAAAAACATCGAAGCCATTAGAAAAATGCCTCCACCCACAGATCTACAGTCTCTGCGTTCATTTTGTGGGCTCATCAGCCACTACAGCGCATTTTTACCTGAGATGCACCGCTTGCGTGCCCCGTTAAACAAGCTCCTATCCAAAGGACAACCTTGGAACTGGACAGCAGAATGTCAGAATGCCTTCGAACGCGTCAAGTCACTGTTGTCTTCAAACTTGCTTTTGACACATTTCGATCCCTCCAAAGAGATCGTCCTAACCACAGATGCATCAAGCCATGGGATTAGTGCAGTAATTGCCCACACGTACACCGATGGATCTCAAAAAGCAATCGCCCATGCCGCCAGAACCCTTACGAAGGCCGAGAAGAACTACAGTCAGATTGAGAAAGAAGCATTGGCCATAGTGTACGCGGTTAAGAAATTCCACAAATGCTATACGGCCGCCGCTTCAAGCTTCTGACAGATCACAAACCCTTGCTCGCTATCTTTGGTTCGAAAAAGGGCATCCCGGCCTACACAGCCAACAGGCTACAACGTTGGGCTCTTACCTTAATGGGGTATGATTTCGAGATCCAATATCAGTCGACAGTTTCCATTGGCCAAGCAGATGCACTCTCACGCCTAATTGATACCCGTCAGCAAGAACATGAAGACACAATTATTGCCTCGGTGGAGATTGAACCAGACGTCAACTTTCTGGTAACTGATGCACTACACTGTCTACCAGTTACCGCAGAAGCTGTGCGGACCGAAACACTTCGGGACCCAATACTCAAGAAGGTTACGCAGTTTCACAAAACAAGTTGGCCACGTTCCTGTCCATCCGCCGAGTTGCAACAGTATTTTCAGAGGAGACACTCACTCTCTATTGTAAACGATTGCATACTATTTTCGGAAAGAGTGGTCATCCCCAAGATACTTCAGGAGCGCATTCTTCGACAGTTCCACGCCGGGCATCCTGGAAGCAACCGGATGAAGGCGCTTGCCCGCAGTTATGTATACTGGCCCCTAATGGACAAACAGTTGGAAGAAATAGCCAGACGCTGCCAAAAGTGTGCCGATGTCTTGAAAGCACCACCGAAAGCAGAACTCTGTTCATGGCCAATAGCTACTAAGCCGTGGTGCCGCATTCATGTCGACTTTGCAGGGCCGATCAACGGGAGAAGTTTCCTCATTATGGTCGACTCATACAGCAAGTGGCCAGAAGTATTTCTCATGGATAACACCACCACCAATGCCACCATATCGAAACTGCGCCAAGTCTTTAGCAGATTCGGCTGTCCTGAAACAATGGTCACTGACAATGGCTCACAGTTTACTTCAGCAGCGTTTAAGGAGTTTT